>CM031242.1:903497143-904161057 GCA_018340775.1 Taxus wallichiana var. yunnanensis
CCTCCACATTGGTGGAACACCCTACCCACACTCCCTCCAAAAAACCTCACATAATACCTTTTCCTCCACAATGGTCCTAATTTTCCCTCTCCCCACATCTTCCTTAAGGTCATAATCTACCCTCTCCCCACATTATTACATTTTTGTATTTGAGAAATAATGTATAGGGTAGGGTATTATAAATACTTCTGGTACACACACACACACATACAAATGTGTGTGTGTGTGTGTGTGTGTGTGTGTGTGTGTGTGTGTGTGTGTGTGTGTGTGTGTGCTTGTGCGTGTGCGTGTATTGGTTTTATAACACTATTAAACCCAAATATAATTGTAGTTATAAAATGAATAATTTTAGGATTTATTATTCTTTCCATTTAAAACAAATACATGATTTAAAAGCAATTAAATGTCTACTTTTTAAAGCAACTTTGTATAACTTATAACAACAAGACTAAAATCCTACTATTATACAACTCATTTAGAGGAATAAAATACGTATAATACAACCAAATGTATCTTTTTTATAATTATATAAGGAAAAATGATAACATCTCAAGGGAACACAAACTATATATTTCATTGTATTTCTAGTTTGAAATAAGAACAGTTTCAATTTGTAAATAAAGTGTACACTTTGCTTTAAGTTGCAGATTTTAATGAGATACATTAATCAATGATATGCAACATACAAATGCCTCATTTCAACCATAAGCATTTATATTTCAAAGAGAACTATTTCATATTTTAATAAAATGCAAATTGAATTAAGTTGTAGATTCAAAAATCAATACAATACAAAGGAGATTCAACTTCAATGAAATGCAACTTTCAATCATACACATTCCATGGCTTGGTAACTCATAACATGTTTTTAATAATTCATTTACAAGGACTCAACTTTAAAATACAAGTATGAAAATCCCTCCACTCCAAGGTGAAGACAACATGTTAATTTTACAATGAATCTCACTTTTTGTTACAAATGCACCACTACAACTTCACCCCAAGCATAGAGTTATAACTCCCCTTTTATTCTTCATCTTCAACACAACAACAAGGAAGGGATCATAGGAAAAACTCACCTCCCAAACTTAATCCAATGCGAAAGTGAAGTCTACCTTCTCATTGCCCCCTGAGCCCCAACAATGGAACAATAAGGAATGTTACAACCATGGTAGGTCTTCAAAATTGGCTTCAACAATATATTCATACATACCAACAAAACTTGAAATACATACAAGAAAACAACACTAATAACAATTTATCTACAACTTTCCATAACACAAAGGCTTAAAATCTAAGCCAAAGGAAAAGGAAAACATGGGGCCACCTCATTTTAACTCCCAATTGAGTTAAGGGTCCACCAAAACCCTCCAAGTGCACACGCGTGCGCGCGCGCGCGCACACACACACACACAAGTATCTTATGTCTCCCTCAAGTAAGATAAAAAAATAGAAATAATGTTTTGTTATACCTCCACATTGGTGGAATACCCTACCCACACTCCCTCCAAAAAACCTCAAAAAATCCCTTTGCCCTCCACAATGGTCCTAATTTTCCCTCTCCCCACTCCTTCCTTAAGGTCCAAATCTACTCGATCCCATACAAAATCACATACATTCATTCACTTTACAACACAACACATAAACAAGTAAAATAAAATGCAAGGTATAAGACCCTACCTTTCCATTGCATGCACCTTCAATATTCAAGCCAATAAACTCCAACCTCTTTCCAAATCCAATCCAATCCAAAAGAAAGCTCCCAAAAATTCCAATCAAGTAACGCCTGAAACAACTAAGAATTAAAAATAAATAGAAAATGGTGGGGAGGATGGTGAGGTGGCTCCATGTAGGATGCCACATTGTTTCCCTCCAATACACCTCACAAGTCAAACACATACTCCAAGGTTCCATAAATGGGTAAGGTGAGGGTATGATAAATTTCATTCTTACACAAAATACTCCACTCTATACTTTCATGGGCACAATTAAGAGGGTTTGGAAGAAAGTGCAATTAATTACCTCATTTTCCTTCAAAAATACATAATGACGGCTAAAGTTTTCCCCTCATATCATAGGTAAGGTTGGTGGGGGAGTTTAAGAGGTATGGGACAAGTATAACTTGTCCCACAAGAATCTAAAAATGAGCTCAAAGCCCAAATATGACATTTGAGAGATGGGGTTAGGCACACAAATCAAAATCAATTAAAATCTATCCAAAATCATGAAGAACTAACGACTATCTACCACATTCAATGCCCCTTTTGTCACATCTCCTAATTAGCATTATTCACATAGTTAATTAGCCTAAAAAGGGGGTAAACTAATAAACACAATAATATGATAAACATTGCAATTTAATAAAATCACATACATAACTAAACCAATTAAAATAAAAGAGAAAAATACAACATTCACTCCCATGGTCACTTGTGAGGTTATTCCCCCATGGAGGCCTCCTATTAACATAACAAATAAAATAACACCCACACAACATAGCTGCCAAGGTGACCTTATTGTAACACTCGGTATTCTTCCACAGTTTGTCTCATAGTGCCTTCTTTGTTTATTGTGATTTCGTTACCTGCATGTACCTAAGACAATACCACCTTTGGCCTTAAGGCCATATCAATATGTCAAGGAATAAAAACACACATATCACTTATAAATTAACACCATCATATAACATAGCTATATCATCATCAAGATTAAGAAATTCTATAAATTATTTACAATTTCTAACCATCTATCACAATTCATAATTGATGGCAACCATGCATTTCATACATCCATTATAACTTATAAGTGTATCTAGATGCATTCAACAACATACTATCAGTCATCTAATATCATCACAATATCAATAAAACATAACATCAATATGCTCATATGGTTAGTCCAATTGTCAAAACATAATCACTATTGTTAAGAGTCCAAAATGCCACCTATATCAAAATAACTAGAAATCATCATCATGTATAGAAGTATATTTCAATGTCCTCATATACCCATAAAGTCCATAATAAACATCATAACATAATGACAATAACAATATCCATAGTGTCTAACAACATTCTATCTAAAATATCAAAATAATTTCCATGTATCTAAGTAACTAATGAACCTGATCATAGTAAAATAAGTGTCAAAGAGGAGTGGGAACTACAACTGGGATGAATTAGATAATATTTAAAAGTGATAGGTTTAGTAAAATAAAGTGTGTGTAATACGAGAGTAGGCATGTGAAGAAATACTGTGTGTCTACATTTGCCTCATTTTTTTGAGTGGTTTGTGATGGAAAAACTACTGGACAAAAATAAGAGGGAAAATTTCAGTGGCTAATATTTGTAATTTGAATAAATTAGGAATTATGGAATATGAGTTTGGATATTTTTACGACCATGGCAGTGACCACGTTTCACCCAAAAATTCCATGAACATTTATTTTTTTCCATGTGAATAGCCAATGGATCTCTAATCCCAACATGATTTTTTTTTGGTTTCATCGTGTGATAGATGGCTCGGGGTTTTAATACATTCTTGGATCACCAAGAAATCTATGAAACCTTCCTATTAATTTGGTCTCATCCGCTGACATGTTTAGGATATTATTGAAATTATATATATATATATATATATATATACACACACACACACATGGATCTAAATTGGAAGTTGTTAAACCTTTAGAAGACCCGCCAAATTTAAAAGACTCCGCTAACTACCTAGGAAGTTGATAAAAGTTTTTGATAAGCCTTGACACATGAGGAATGGTGAAGTGTCACCCATTTCGGACACCTGAGCTTATAGTTATGGAAAAGGATCCCCAATGCCCAAAATTTGATATCAGGAGGAAATGTGGCGGGATTCCAAGAATCCTTAAGGAAAAGGCATTCAATGGACTCCAAGCCCATGTAATGAACCAATTAAAAAAATTCAGGCCCGCGGTAAGGTGAGGTAGAGTGACAATCAGGGGAACATGTGGTAGACCTCCATTTGGACTTAAAATGTGTTTTTGTAAGAAATATCCTTCATGCCAATGAATTATCCTTCATTCTCCACTCCATCTATAATTTCCTTCAAAAAATATTATATTTTCCAATGCCACAAACGCTGATTTTAGATAATTTACCAACCCAATGAATCTAGTTCCGACGATATGCACCACAATTTTTATAATTTTTTTCATTAAGATTCCTTAAAATTTTCCTTGAAAAATGATTGAGATGGTTTTCTTTGTGCTTGAATGGGTGACTCCCCCTCAAACTAGGGGTGTTTACAACTGGCTAAAAATGATCACTAGTTTGAAATTTTTTATTAGATATGATACATGTGTTTCAGTTTGAGTTGCCCAAAGACGAGGCATGGAAACAAAAATACTGAAAAGGTAGATTTAATGCCACAATGGAATCAAATAATAGGGGAACCAAGGGGTTTATAACCTCTAGATGCATGACTTACAAGAAGAAAAGGTGGGAGATAAGATCTTGGGTATGTTATCGATGATAACGTTGTCATGCGAAGGTGGGAGTTTTAAGAACGAGAATTCAAGTGATAAGGGGAACCAATGGGTTTGTATCCAATTATAAAATGACATACCTTGCTAAGGATTCAAAAATCGAGGTGGATTTTGATGGAGACAGGTTTTTTCCGATCATACCACGTGATTAGGGAAGGCTTGAATTTTATTGATTGATTTGTTTATTGAGTTTATAAAAGTCATGGGGCCCTAAAAAGAAGGCACAAGTTTGGAAAAATGTGTTATTTTTGCAAGAGAGGATGAAGATTATGGTGTAAAATGACATGGATTTTTTTAGGTTGTGTTTTGATAGTTTTGACGGGAATCATTAGTGATTTAAATAAATCATCGCCAATCGAAGGAAATGTTAGTGTAGAATCACAACCCCCTTGAATGTCTGAAACTAGATGGGTTGAGACTCTTAGTGTGATTGTACAACATGGAGCATCTCTCAAGGTGTGGGACCTTGCAAGTTGGGAGAGCTCTCTGGATTGAGGCCGGTTCTTATTCCTCTATTCAGGTGTACACAAAATAATTGCAAAGGATCTATTATAAGTCTATTCTATCTACCAAGGAGATAGGGTTAGAGAGATGTAAGAAAATGAACCTAAGCTAACGAGGTGATACACCAAAGGAATGTTAGACACTCATTTTGTATTTTAACATAGACCACAGGAATGTAATACAAACAACATGCATAGATAACCAAACTGCAATAAGAGATCGGAAAGACAACAACGAATACATGAGAGGGTCGAGAATCATCCACAAACATATATTTTATTGCTTAGGAGTCGATACAGTATATTGTAGTGGCCAAGAAGAAAAATTGCATTACAACCCGAAGGAGAGGTTAGAAAAGCTCCACAAATCCTTCTGTGAACAAAATAAGGGAGGGTGCAAAACAGAAACATCCAACCTTTTACAATGAGCCCTGACCCTTCCTTTATAGATTCAACATAGAGGGAAGAAGGAGAGAGAAGCGGGAAAACTAGTTCGAAGCTCAACCACTATCATCAATGCCTCCTACAAATATGCCCCAAATCTATCGTGTCTGCATTAATTACTTGTTCGACGCCTCGAAGGAGGAGGAACGGTGGATCAGATCAAATCCGATATGGTTGTTGGGGAAAATAGATCCTGTATTAATGGCACAAAGATGTTTCTTCATTTTTTCCCACCTAACCTCTCCAAAATTAAAGTTTCAGATCTCTATGGCGTAGATGAGGCCAAGATCTTTCCAGTGGTGCCAGATTTGTCAGATTTTGAGCACTGAGTCAAAAGATATGCCCATTTAAAATTTAAATCGGGTCCATATAGAAATGGTGGCAACCAGTTGTCAAAATGAGTCTTTGGAAATTGGACACATGGAGCGTTGGTACCTGTCTGGGGACTAATTTTTCGATTCTACTTTTGAAGTTGTGTTGGGATGACACGTGGCTTCTTCCGCGGCCTGCTCAGTTTCCTCATGTTTTGGCTAAGTCTTTTTTCTTGGCGGGGTCATACATCTGACCGAGGGACACATGGAGGCCTAGCGCTTGTTTGGAAACCTCCCAAATTTTACTCTTGAATTAGCACCATGCTTGACACTTGACCCCCTCCATTGGCCTTTCTCTACTTTGACTATTCAACCTCGACCCTACCCCTTCATTGGAGATAGGACACGTGGAAGGTCCGCGCTCATTTGGAAACTCACTTAGGATTTTACCTTTGAAGGAGTGTTGGGTTGACACGTGGAAGCCTCCACATACCCTTGGACTTTTCAAAGGCCACTCTTACTTTTTTCAGGCCCTGAATACATGGAAAGATGACACTCATTTGGGAATCACCTTTTGGGTTGCACCTTGAAATTACACTGATGCAACATGTGGTGTCGTCGATGTTTCTCTATACTTAGTCGATTTTAGGCCCTCCCTATCTTCCTTTTTGACTTTTAACTATTGAATCTACCACTCTTTGGGCCTGGGACATGTGGAGGGTTGGTGCAAGTTTGAGACTCCGCCTTGGTCTCCCGTCTTGAAATTGCACCGAGTCAACACTTGGCAGTGTCCACTGAGTTGAAGAATTTTCAATGGTCAGTGTAACTTTTGGGGTTTTGGACGCGTGGAGTCCTTGCGTTTGTTTCGGTCTCTAGCTTGGGATTTAATCTTTAGAGATGCATCATTTGGACACTTGGTAGCGTCTGCTAAATCTCTATACTTATCCAAATTTTTGGGGCTCGTTATGAATCATTTCAGAGCCCGATGACTTCGAGCCTTCACCCTTTCTTCTCCTTTGAGCCTTTGGTTCTTTGACACTATTTTCTCCTTCCCCAACCATACTATTCCATTTTAGAACCCTCCTATAACCTGTTTGTTTGATTTGAAGCATGGGTTCATTTGACGGATCTGATTTTTTGAATTTCTTCTTACAAGGGATCGTTTGATCTTTCACAGGACCTACCACTCCATTATAGATTCCCTCTATTGCCTAATTGTAGGATTTGAACGTGATTCATCTGGTTTCTTCTGTGTGGGGTTGTGGCTGACCAATTTTACCTGGGGGAAAAATATGGATAACAGGAATCATTAATGATTGCACGGAAGAAAAATCCGCACCTTATAAATAGTCAACTTTTACCATGGTAATTCATTTTTCTCATGCGTCGAGAGAGATTAAGAGATCTGATATGTGATATTTTGAGTGGAAAGTGACAAATGGAGGGTGCAAGACAATCTAGGAGGTAGAGGGGAACTAGGGTTCATTTTAAGAGACCTCTTGGAAATCGGAGGTGGAAAATACCTGGCGAATATCCTCGGAACCAGTTTTGAGGGAAGGTGAATTTTTGGGAGTCTGAGAGAAATTTTTTTGCCTAATTTTTAAGTGGTGTGATAGAAGGCTACAGACACAAGACAAGAGATATGTTTTCACGTGTCAATGAACCTCACTGATGCATTTTAACAAGGTTGTTGACACACGACAACAAACTTATTGTCATGCGTCAACAACCTTTGTGATGCACGTCAGTGAGGGTGTTATCTTAAGCCTCCGCCATCTGGTCACGCGACAAAAAAATCTTCATGTCACACATCAACAAGGTTGTTGTCACCCATCAATGAACCTCACTGACACCCGTCAACAACCTTGTTGATGCATGTCAATGAACCTTGTTGACGTGTGACAATAACCTTGTTGACGTGCGACATCATATCTTCTTTCGCGCATCTACAACCTCCGCCCTCTAGTCGTGTGACAACAAAATCTCCATGTTGCACGTCAACAAGGTTGTTGTCACACATTAATGAACCTCACTGATACACATCAATAAGGTTGTTGACACGTGTTAGCGAGGTTCGTTGACGCATGATAGTAAATCTTCTTTCGCGTGTCTACAACCTCCGCCCTCGTGTCGCGCCACAATAAAATCTCTATGTCACGCATCAAAAAACTCTCAGTCGTGCATCAAAACACTCTCATTTTTTCACATCAACAAACTCTCCCTATCACCTCGTCAAAAAACTCTCTCATCATGCATCTGCAGCTCTCCGTCCTCCTGTCGCATGTCTATAGCATCCATCCTCCTAACGCATGTTTACTGTACTTGATAATACATATTCCCCTAGATGGTATGAGTGAGCTACTAGTGTTATACCTGGTGAATAATCTAGGATTATATAGGGGATAGTTTCAAGGGTAGGCGAAGCCAACCCCCAAAAAAAAATTAAACTGTGATTTTTAGGCGAACAATGTTAGAGTAGGTATTTACCTTAGCTCATGTTCACCTAGGTACTTTATTTACCTTTATTGTATTTATCCTCACCCACTTATGTGTGTGGATATTTCTTTTATCTTATTTAGATATTAGGAGATATTATCTAGTTGTTAGGTATAGTTCTTTCCTTGATATATGGTATTGACTAGTTCTTTGATGACTAGTTATTTCCTTGATTTATGGCTTGATCTACGACCTTGACTGGTTCTTAGATTGTTATTCCTTGCCTATTTAAGCAAGACCCATTCTCAATGTATTGCACCTAGGTACTTTATTTACCTTTATTGTATTTATCCTCACCCACTTATGTGTGTGGATATTTCTTTTATCTTATTTAGATATTATGAGATATTATCTAGTTGTTAGGTATAGTTCTTTCCTTGATCTATGGTATTGACTAGTTCTTTCCTTGATATATGGTATTGACTAGTTCTTTGATGACTAGTTATTTCCTTGATTTATGGCTTGATCTACGACCTTGACTGGTTCTTAGATTGTTATTCCTTACCTATTTAAGCAAGGCCCATTCTCAATGTATTGTATTGAGTTCCATAATAATATATGATATTGTTTCTCATTTATTTGCAAAGGTTTTATGTAAAGTTATTATGGTGAATTGCTTTCATCTTATTGATTGTGGTGTTTGATTAACATCTGTGTTCTTGTCTTGGTACGATCTGGTTATCGTTTCTTTCATGGTATCAGAGTTGGAGATTGTTGTTGACATCCATCTGTAAGTTTTATTTTGTAAATAAATTAATTGTATATTCATATATTTGGGATTTGGTCATATTTTGTTGATGCATGCATTTTTATGCAAAACATAAGCTTCCATGGGATCCGGAAGGCATCAAAACCCTAAGATCGAATGTAAACTAGGCCGTTTCTGCAGATAATCAGTTTTTGTGGTTTTTTTGTTGGTGCAAAGAAGCACGTTGGTTCACCTCGGGATTCATGCCCACCATATTTTTTTAGTGGCAACTAAAATAAATAATAGAGAAAAATATTAAAAAGCTTGTGTCTTTTGATCGGTAACTCGGTTTTGAGTGTCGTTTTTTGCAAAAGTGTTTGTTTTTTCATTATCTTTCCATTGGAGTTATTTATTTTGAGACTTGCACTATAATTATAAAGTGCTAAATATGGAGGAGTGTTGTAATCAATTGTGGATGCAATTTTAGTTGAGCCCGACGTCCTAAATTATTGGGAGTTGTAATTTGTACATATCATGGATTCTGAGAATGATATGCTTTTCTCTGAAGTATGTGGACTTCAAGAGGATATTGTAAAATTTGTGGAATAAAATAGATCTCTTAAGAAGCGAAATTCTCTTCTACAATCACTCATTCACGATAAGGATACAATAATACACTCCCTGTAGAACAAGCTTGCTAGCCTACAACATCACCATCATATTGTGGACAACCATATCCATGTTCCTAGTCCGCTTGTAGCTGTTGCTCTTGTACCCACTGACATTGATCTGCCAGTCTTTGAGCCTGAACCTGCTTTTGATGCTTCTAAACCTGTGAGGCTTGTTACTACATGCTCTTCCACATCTATGCCTATTATAGTACCACATGTTGTGTATCCTAATTCTACTCAGCTGCATGGTTTTTAAGAAGCATACCACTGCATTTAGTTCTTGCATGCTCTGTTCTATGGGTCTCACTAGCGGAGTCAATGACAGACATTCGTAGGGTATTGTTTCCTCTATTCCACATGTTAAGTGGAATTCTAGTCATGAAATTGGTTTTCGATCAGATACTTCATTGGGATCACACATTGACAGAGCTCCTTTTTTTGTTCACTTGACTCTTTCTAAGGATCATGAGCAACACATGAGTTCTACATATTCACTCAGGCTTGAGAAACTTGAGATTTCAGCTATCAGACATGATCAACTTGACACACATTCTGATGTTCTTTTGCATGCACCCATTATGTATTTTACACCAAGTCATATGCAGGCATCTTCTTCATCCATCCGTGTTGATTTGGGGTGGATATCTGATCACTCGTGGCGCGACATAGGCATTCGTTGAGAGGACTCTACATGCATGGCTCCTCCACCATTAGGAATCTTGCTCCACTTTCTATACCTTATGCATTGTGATGCTTCTTGTTTTGAGCATTTTTCTTTAGCAGTGTAGTGTATCTCTCTTGTTTGTTGAGATATTTTGTATCTGTATTTTTGACACTTTTGGCATGTTGACAATATCTCTTATGGGGGATCTATTCTAGTGCATTCCAGTGTTATTTTTTCAGTGTTTGAGTAGTTTTTTGAAAACTCATATAGATTTGTAGCGTCACTC
Organism: Taxus wallichiana var. yunnanensis; assembly: GCA_018340775.1. Taxonomy (NCBI): domain Eukaryota; kingdom Viridiplantae; phylum Streptophyta; class Pinopsida; order Cupressales; family Taxaceae; genus Taxus; species Taxus wallichiana. The sequence continues at coordinate 903,507,726 of CM031242.1, forward strand.
CACCCATTTAGCAATATGGGAGGGTGTGGTGTTGATCCTACTTCTTTGGGTTTCGTGTCCTTACCTTGTTACCTTGGCTTTTCTTGGATCGTGACACTCTGGATTTTGTGTCCTTACCTTGTTGCTTTGGTTATTATTCTTGGATCGTGGCACACCTATTTGCAGTAGTTGATCGAATTATGTTTGGTGTTTTTTTACACTTTCGACATCACTCCGTTGATAGTATCCTTATGTGGAGCTATTCTGGTGAAACCCAGTGTCAGTTATTTTTGAGTTTTGTGATCGAGCAGTGGATTCAGACCACAGTGCACACCAAACTTATTTAGCATTGTACGAGTTTTTTGAGCCGAGCTTCTTGGGATGCCTTAGAGCAGGTCTTTACTCTCTTTACTTTGTTGTTCTGGTTTTGGGTACCTTGCGGTGTCCCTTTTCCCAGTTATTGTACATGAGTACCTCATCAGGCCTAGTTGTTATGGCTCATCACCGTGGACATGCCACATCTATTTTGGCCCCTAGATTCACTTGAGGGGGGGTGTTAGAGTAGGTATTTACCTTAGCTCATGTTCTCCTAGGTACTTTATTTACCTTTATTGTATTTATCCTCACCCACTTATGTGTGTGGATATTTCTTTTATCTTATTTAGATATTAGGAGATATTATCTAGTTGTTAGGTATAGTTCTTTCCTTTATCTATGGTATTGACTAGATCCTTGATGTCTAGTTCTCTCCTAAATCTATGGTCTTGACTAGTTCTTTGATGACTAGTTATTTCCTTAATTTATGGCTTGATCTACAACCTTGACTGGTTCTTAGATTTTTATTCCTTATCTATTTAAGCAAGGCCCATTCTCAATGTATTGCATTGAGTTCCATAATAATATATGATATTGTTTCTCATTTGTTTGCAAAGGTTTTATGTAAAGTTATTCTAGCGAATTGCTTTCATCTTATTGATCGTGGTGTTTGATCAACATCTTTGTTCTTGGCTTGGTACAATCTGGTTACCATTCCTTTCAAACAGGTCACTGACCCGCGCTAGAAAAATTGCCTTTTCAAATATTTCAAAAATTGAATATTCGCCACTAAAATTATCCCTGAGGGGAACCATTTTAGGGGAGGTAATCACCATTTTTGTTGTTTTAGTGTGTTTTTTGTTAGTTTAATTTTTAGGTTTTAGGGTCTGCGTTAGGGTACGTTTGTTGAATCATAGGAATCACTGACAATTTTGGAAAATTTCTTGCAATTAGGGTGAAACTCCGGTGATTATGGTGAATCACTATTAACTAGTGTGATGTTTCTTTAATGTTTAATTTGATGAATGTTTTGATTAAAGGGTATTCTAATGGATGTTTTGTGTGTTGTGGATGTGGGTGAGAGATAAATTGACTATACAAAATAGAATTCCTTTTATCTTAAATGATGTGAAAGCCTCTTTTTTATGATGATTGGGATATCTTAGAGGATGTTTCTCTAGGATGATGCACCATTATAGGCATATCCATAGACAATGGGGTCCATTTCTTTTGTTTCTAAAGAGATGGGACCTCGTCACATGTACCTTTTGGTTATCGACATGTGAGATGACCATCACCTTGGAGGGAATAATCATGATTTTAACTTTACTTGATCGGGGGAGGGGATTTATTTGAGTGATGAGACAGAGACACCTAAGGTGATGAGGATATTATATGGTGGTGATGAAAATGGGGTGGATTTCTCTTGGATGGATTATCATATGGGGAATCGTATAGTCTCGATATATAGGGTCATGGGTTGATGACCCTGATGATAATTTGGATTGGTTGTTGTGATTTTCTTGACTCTATTGGGGATCATTTTTCATGGATGTTGACATATTCTTAGCTGATATGATGGAGAAGAGGACTATTTTTACATGGGCCCTTACTTTACTTGCCTATACTTATAGGGAGATGTGGTCAGGGAGGATAGGGAAGAGGTTCGTGATTGATGTGGGTTTCAAACTACAATGTTGGGCGTAAGAGTGCATTGCAGTAACTCAATAATGGGGCCTACTATGGGGAGGCATATTAGTTTGGATGAGATATCTGGATTCATCCGATGGAGGTCAGATAGAGAGAGACTGAACCGGTGTGGGGTGAGGAGTATTTTCGACAGATCCTTTCTGGGTTATAAGGTGGTGATGTAAGATGGAGACCATAAATTGGGATTCTAGTATAGACAAGTGAGGATGGTGAGCTCATAGCCACCCAAAAAGAGGTGGGTATATGGTCGATGGCTAGGGGAGTGAGAGTTGGTCATATTTTCTCACATCAAGTGATAATTTGGATTATTTTATGTTGTTCCAGACATGGATATGACATCTAGGCATGATGATGGAGATGTGGATACATCGTTTCTAGTTGTTAGAGTGATTCATGACATCGTCGATAACAAGGGGAAATGGGGGTGGATGATCAGGGTCTACAATGATTGTGGATGATGGCTGGGTTACATAAGTGTATATTGCATGGTGGCAAGTTCCTCTTTCTAGGGTTATGAGGTGGGTAGGATCTCCTGTAGAGGAAGTTGACGAGGGTCGTCAATCCTTGCCCATTCATTTTAGATGTCATCCAGCTTTATTTTAGCCTTGGCTAGGGCACCTAGATTAGTACTGGGGTGTCCTTGGGTGACTTGGTTCCATCACTGGTGCGCCCCAATCCTTCTAGATAATTCTCACCTCTTTTTGGGCTCTTTCTAGCCATTTGACATCTTTATATTTTTGGTGGTCAGCATTTTTGGGGTTAATTACGAAATTAGACCAAGATAACCCTATAAATATAAAGTTATGAGACCATAATGAGGGACCTAACATTAATTACTACTATTACTCCATCTAGAGTTGCATCGATTTATTACATTGGAGATCACTTACATCCACATAGCTCCATCATCAAGGCACAAGGATAAGACATCTACATCACACTTCATAGGGGGGTGGATTCTATTTTATTCCATGTACACATTTTGTTACATTTTCTACACGTATTTATCACTCACTACTTCACAAAGTGCGACTGGCACAAGAGAAACCTAGGACATATTCACACACACTTATATATAGAACTACATCAAGTTTGAGATGTAGTGCAGCACTTAGTAATTCCACCATTGTGGTAGCTAAGGACAGTCTGACCCCTTCATATGCATTTTTTTTTACGATTTGATGTTTTTGTTGGGGGTTTTGAAAGTATTTATTTTATCTTGAAGTATTGATGACATCTAGCGAAGGACAACGCAATTGATGCAACACACATGGAAGGTTCCAGGTCATCTTCCAACTCTGTGAAAACTAGTTTCAAATATTTTGTAAAGACCAGTGCACCTAGATTATAGACTAGAGCGCTAGAAGGTGCCCCAATCCTCCTCTAGGCACTCTAATCTAGCTAAATCCTCCATATCCATCATTTTCGGGACTTTTGCATAGTCATTCTTTCTCCTAATTTTTCCAATCACCTCTGCAACACTCTCTGACAAGCATCTGTTATTCAGCTAAGTTCTTTCCTCTTCATTATTATATATTAGGGTTAACATTTCCTTTTACATAGTTGTTTAGATCATTTACATTCTTATTTAATGCATTTATTTACTTTATCACAGTTGTTCATAACTTATATTAACTATCTCTATGCTACATAGTTAGTCCATATTTTAGTTAATCAGAGAGGGTGAGGATGTTGGTGTTGGTAATGAGAGGGAAGTAATCGAGTATACGGTGTCTAAAAATTAGAGGATGAGAAGGTCGTGTTATTGGCTGAGAGGATAACATTGACTACTGAGAGGGATTCCTTGGTGATTGAGTAGGACAGGTTGAGTGGGTTGTTATCCAATGTACATGAGGAGCTGAAATAGGCCCTAGTTGATCGAAACAAGAACATGCAGTAGTGAGAGGTCTTGAAAAAGATTCTCAGTATAAAAAAATATGTTTTAGTGTCCAAGCAAGAGGCAACGAGGGCCTATGATAGTGTTAAGATGGGACCACCTAATAGTGTTCAGATGGGCTTATGACGAACTATCGGTTGCTATGTGATGACCTATGATAGTATGAGGAGATAGTACATTGAAGGTTACTAGATGAGCTCGTTGTTTCATATATGAAGCACACAGAGATAAGTGGCATTTTAGGGAGCATAATGAATGTGGGACAACCATCGCAGGGTCTAGATGGGGGATTTCCTAGTACGAGACTAGATGGTGAGCATGGTGATTAGGGGAGAAACATCTGTGTAGGAATCCGATTGATGGATGTTATGTTCACGTGATAGATGATATTTTTGATGTAGAAGGATCCTTTTGAAGCCTATATTTGATGTATATTTTTATACACGAAGTTTTGAGACTCATGATGATGTATATTGACACATTGATATATTATATATATATATATATATATATATATATATATACATACACACACACACGATTATGATTTTGATATATTTTTGATGTTTTATGATTTGATGATGTAGTGTTTAGACATATATAGATGTTTATAAATGTTTTAATTATATTTTATGTGATGTTTAGACATGATGTTGACATGTGGATCTTAATGAAAGTAAAGGTATATATTTGATTGTGTTTGTTAGATGTGATGAGTATAGATGTATATTGTTGATGTGATGTGACTTCATATATAATCATCTCAATGTATATCAAAATGTATTTTAATCATGGGTGGGAATAAAATGTGAATTACCTACTTTTGGAATGGATTCAATACATATGTGATGGTTAAATGTAAAATGAAGGCTCATGCACTTTTTTTCCTTACTATAAATGTTAACACATGACTAACAATGATGAGTCACATGTAGGATCTTAGATATAGATGAAAGTGAAATTTATTCCTTCCTAGAAGATGAGAAGTTTTCACATATGTAGGTTGTGCGGGAGAGTAGGTTCTCCTTTCAATGGTTTCGTAAGATCATTCCCCAGTTTTACATTTTATTTTAACGTAAACTGGTCAATGCGAGAAGTTTGATTTGATGGGGAAGGTGATTAATGTTGGAAGTCTTCGTAGGATATTTTTGATATTTTGACTTTTTAAAAGGCTAATCGATATGGGAAGCCTCTTTAAAATGACATGGTTAGTGATCCTTCAAGGGATTAGTCTAAAATTTATATAATTTTTGCTTTTGGATAGCCATCCTTCAAGGGACCGGTCTATATTTCGGATAGACAACTGTCTTTCTAGGGATCAATCTATATTTTGAAAATATGATTTTTATATTTGATAGTTAGCCTTCGAGGGAGTAGTCTATATTTTTGATATGATGCATCCATATATATCTTTGACTTGATTTTATGTTGACGGTAGGCCCAATTGACCACTTTGAGGAGGGGAAACGATGTGTGCACAAACTACACATGTGTATCCCGTAACATGTATTCAATTAGTAGACAAGGTGGATTGACGTAATGATTGCAGGGTGCCTACTAAACAAGAACTTTTCCATATAAAAGATGTGATGAACATGTCTAGTAGTTCTCATCTTTAAGGTTTTAAGGATAGTAATGGTAAACCACATGCTTTCAAATCATTATAATGATGAATGGCGGGTTGGTGATGGAATAAAATATTTGATGTGACAACTTTCATGACATTCGATGTGTTAAGAGTATAATGGTTGTAAGTGCAAGGCATTCAAAGGTTCCTTTTCAGGTGTACCATCAAAGGAGACTAGACAATAAGATCTTGACCCATATTTGTGAGTGATGACATATGGACTGATCTAGTTAGGCAAAAACATTCCATGTTTACCCATTTCCAAAGTAATGACATTTTATTTTTCCTTAAGGAGGAGATCACCAATATTAAATTCACGTTCTATGACATATATTTTATGCACGTGTTTGATGCACTTTTGATAGACATGATGATGTTCAAGGAATATTAGATGATGTTGATATAACAACTCTAGTTTATTTAAATGCTCTTGACAATAGTCTTCATCAGAGATAAAATATCTTAGGGATATGTGGAGTGATGGGATTCAATCTTAATTTTATGTTTTAATTTTTGACAATTGAAGCACTTAACTTTATGTTTATCTACCTTATTTTGTCCTCTCCTTTGTTCATCATTTGCATGGATTCGATAGACACCTCGCCTAGATTTTACATCTTGTTGCTTTTGAATCTGCTTTTTGAAATGTAGGATTTTTAAATCGAGTTAGTTTCATCAAACTTATTTCAAAATATCTACTTTTCCTACATTAAATAAACACTTAACTCATTAAATATTAGAGTGTAAATCTTATCAACTTCTACAGATGTGATTAGATATTCATAAACTATAAGGATATTATTAGGAGATATATAAACTAATGATTTCTCTTCAAATTTATCTCCCATAGATTCTAGTTGATTATTTATCTCCTTCAATTTAGAGATATTATCTATTACATCTTGATAATTTTTCATTCATAAATTATGTAATTTCTTATTTAGATATAAAATCATATTCATTATAGGCCTCTCAAATATTTATTCAAGTGTTTTTCAAGCATCATATGCATTATCAATTTCTTTAATTTATGGGATTATTTCATCAAAAAAAGACATACCACTTACATAGAAAGCCTCATTATTCATTCTTTAATATTAAACTATCTCTCTCGTATCCAATAAGAGTGTCATTTTTCTCTCTACATATTCCCATATATTTTTTGTGAGCAACACATTTTCACCTTATATTTCTATAAACAGTAAGTCTTCCTAAAGATTTTATAGTCTAACACTAATATAATTGTATAAGAACCCATGGTACCATAAATAATAAACCACACCAAATAATTTTTCTTTGAACTTCTTAATAAAATACTCCTTTAAAAAAAAATACACATAATCATCCAAATAGAATACAACTTTCTTTTCGTATAAATTTAAAACATTAAACCTCATATAAGATTTTATGAGTTTTAATTATTTATACACATTGATTCCAAAAAAATAGATAATGGGGCCAAACCTCGCTCCATTCAAGTTGAGAGTTCTAATTAAGACTAGATCCCACTTGCCAATAATTTTTCCGTTCTTGGATCGAGGACGGTATACCAGAAAGGTAGGGGGATTTTGATATGTCATATTTTTCATGAATTTCATGTCATAAAATGTACGAGGTCTTACAGATCCATCTCATAAATATTCTATTCATTGAGCTTTTCAACGTGTCCACAATATTAATATTATTTGTTTGCAAGGAAATTAAGATTTCTTGTTTTTTACTTCAAACTTATTTAACTTGCATTGCCCTTGCTTTTTTGCATTTTCGAACTCAGTACATTGATGGAAAAGGTGGTGTGAGCATTTCCATAGCACCAAAATTCTTAGTATTAATCACCTCCTTGGGAAAAGATCCTTCAAACCATGCCATATGGGTGATTAATGATATTTCTTTTGGTATTTTTAATGTTTATCCTCCTAATGATACCTCAGAAAGAATGACTTTATGGAAATGGTTAGGTGATCACTGTAGACATAAAATCATGCATTTTAGACATATTTATCCCGGTCTTATACTACTATTTAGAAGGTTTTCAAGTGTAAAAAATACTAATTAATCCCCCCTTTTGTCCACATTCTTCCTATCTTCCCCTTGTATTTTATTTTGTCTTTCTCGCATATTTTCCATTACCTATCGGTTTATTCCACAACCTTCCTGAGATTCTAGTCCTAATTCCGAGTGCCCCTGTCTATTCTAGGGTGCCCTGGGGTGCATTGGTCCCACCTTGGGCATCCTGATCTAGGTTTAACCTCTTTTGCTCCTTTTTGGGCCACTTCTAGCTATTGGTCATCCTTATCTTCTTCCCAATTGGCCTTGTCGGATTAATTACGAAATTAAACTTGAAAGCCCTATAAATACAAAGCTTATAAGACCATAATGGGGGTCCTAGGTCTTTGCATTGTATCACTACTATCACTCCATCTAGGGTTGCATATATTGCACCATCTTCATCCACATAGTACCATACATTCTACCTAGCCAAAAGATACATAACATTCATTCACATAGGAGGGAGGGATTCTATCTATTCTATTCTACATACTATTATACATCTTCTATATCTATCATAGCTCACTACTACATAGAATGTGACTGACACAAGAGCACCTAGGGCATGACATGCACACACTCACCTGAACGACATCTAGGTCCGAAATGTAGTGCAGAGCTCAGCAATAAGTCCACGGGTTTGGAAGCTAAGGTCAGTTTGACACATTCTTCTTCTTCTTGTGCGAGAGTCATTCAGATCATCCAGTGAATCCAGTGTGACAAATAGACAGAGTTTCAAACCTAGTTGTGACACTACCGAACACAGTTTCTGAGCTTCTACATAGGTCATAAGACCCAAATCTAGACCATGGCACCTTGGGAGTCCCAGTACATTCCCAGACACCTGTGTCATCTTATAAAACCCAAATCTACCCTTCATAGGGTTCTTGAGTTGTCGTTTGCACAGTTGGTTTCCAGTTTCAGACCTACGACAACCTATGATAGACTTCTTTAACCAACTTAGTTATTCTTTACCTTCCTCTTGTCATTTAGGGTTTTATTACATTTAGATTAATTTAATTACATCATTATTTATTATCTTTAGATTATTTACTACATTTCCATAGTGTTGATGTCCTCCTATTTAGATTAACTATTGGATATACTTCCCTTAGTTTCCCTATTTTAGTTAATCATTTTGGTGAATCTGTTGTTTATTTCTTAGCACCTTCTAGGATCTAACCCTTTGTATTTTTCACCATGGGTAGGCATCATCACAATTCCTCTATTTCGAAGTCCCTTGTTACGCTACAATTTTATAGCCATGGCCATGCTTTTATCCGCACCCTCCCACTTATGCAGCTATAATCGTTTCCCTTCATTCATTGAACTTCTATCCTTTAGGATGTATCGACATTTCGTTGTGGATTCTCTTACCTCTTACTTATACACTATTGATCCTACATCCCTAGCTCAACTCATAGCCGAAGGGGAAGCTCTTCCTCCAGGTTCCTACTATTACCTCCCCCATATTGGACGCAAAAACCTCCATCTCTATTTTTCCTTATTCGTCACCCATGGTGGACTCTCAATCTCACGTCATATCTCCTCCTTCAACTCCTATCGTTGGCATGATCGATATAGTCTCTACCTCTTCCATAGACCCTAATACTTCACTTTCATCCTTTACACCTACTCATGCTGCTACTTTCGGTTGCCTTTCCTATTCCCCCAATACCCCCTTATCTCTAAGAAATGTCATTTTCAGCTACTCTTTGTATGCTCAGTACCTTCTCTTCCCCACCACCTGATACTACTACCGCCATTGTGCCATACCGACCTTTTTAAACCCCTCTTAATATCATCCCATTGTCATCACCGTCTTTCTTAGTATTTCCATCATTCACTTGCACTCTTTTTATCAATAATTATTACTAAGAGCACACCCTCTCATCACCTCATGTTTTTCCATTGTATTCTCATATGATGGTATCCTTCATCTAGGGTGTTTCTTTAATGACCATCATACTCCTCTATGCAATCCACACTTGTATTATGGCTTTCATTCTCACTACCGGTTATGGGTTACGTGTTTTCCACCTTGTGGTTCATCTCACGCGTCATCCTACTCCCTCTCCACTTACTCTTGGCTAGTCTTAGTTAGATTATATTGGGGGTACCCTTGATCCTGATCATGTTGATATCACATTCCCCATTCCATTTGGAACAACTAGTATTTTTAGTAGCTCCTTTACTTATTATACACCCAACCTTATTGTTTGGTATGCTCAAGGATGCCCATTACCTATTTTTATGGATGAACAATATTTCATGGTCATGTACATCTTGTGCATCCATGGTTATTTAGATGAGCAACCCCATACACTTGCCTATCAAGTATCTAGAGTAGTCTAATACGAATTTGACACCTCTCTTGATGATTTTTCTAATGATCATGTGCCACCATTACCTTCATGTGATTCACCCTCTACTACCATTTTCTCTACTTCCACCACCACAGTTGACGTCTCTCCCCCTACGCATCCTTTGTCCCCCACCAACTTCTCAGATACTATACAATTATTACAAACCCAGTGTTAGTCCATGGAGGCAACCATTATATCTCTTCATGTTGAGCTTGACCAAATTAAAAATGTTGCTTCTTTACACAATCTTACTTTTGCTAACAAACCTACACCCTTACCTTCAAACCTTATACTACCTTCCACTACTTTTCCATAAGCCATCCTTGGTCATCTATTCATCATCACCTTATTGCTCTACCTTCTAACCGTCATTATCCTCCACCCCAACCATTCCATTATTGTGACCCATCCTTCTACCGCTACCATCGCATTTGAGGACATCATATGTAATATTTCCATGCATTGACCCATATTATTTGGTATCTCCAATAGTTAGGTCTCCTCTAATTTTATACACAAGCTTCTCCTCTACTACAACCCATTCACCTGATCCACCCACATCGCAGGGAGCCGAATCGCACTACATGCCCAATACCCCCACAAAAAATTGTCTCACATTATTCATTGTCCCCTCCCACTTCTTCTACCTCTTATCCTCTCTCCCATGCCAATTCCACCAGGTTATCTCCATTGTGTCATACACCTCTTCCATATTCATCCCAACCACTCCAAATCGGTTAGTCCTATACATCGGCATAGGTCTCCTACTCAAGCCACTAGCACATCTCACCCATAATCATCACCTCACTTTATTCCACACCAATCATCCTCCACTTCACATGTGACTCTTCCTCGCTCTCCCTCACACATGTAATTTACTATGCCACGATGATCATTATATATGCACCATTTTCATGCATGCATATCAGCTTCATTTTCCGAACACAATGATTATCTCCCATACCACCATTACGAGAACACCCTTCTCTCGCCTTCTTCCTCTAAAGCACAAAGTTGATGGACATACATCCTTCAATCTTATCGGTTGATCCCTTTTCCCTAGCCACTTTGGGGGCATTACACATACACACCCCCATGCACCTTATCATTAGGTTTACCTTTAATCTATTTTCATACTACACTCATTTTCTCTCTCCCGCATCTTTTTCGTCGCATCCTCTATCACCCTCATTACCCAATGATGCACCCTAGTGCTTCGGTTCACATTAGACTATTGAGGGATTACCATTACACTGAACCCCACACAATGCACGCTAGGTTCTACTCATTTAAACCCTATCATCATTTCTATACCTAGTTTACATCTTACATCACTCTATACATACTTTATCTATTATTCATTTACACACCTTCTAGCTTCTACATGCCACCGCAATCGTCATTTTATATGAGTCTCCTTTTACAATTAATACATATATCCACTATTTATGCTAGGTCACATTTTCCATGGGTCTAGCTTTGTCTATCACCATTGTATATTATCACATTACATGGTATTATTAGCATATCCCATCTATCTATCATCTACATTCTACACACTACACTAGATTCCATTATATTCAGTTCTAGTTTTATCATCATTGCTTTACTGTATACATTATACATTCGACATATTATGTTAGTTTACCTTTATATATGGACCTAACTATACATTTCATTCCCCTTTCATGATACACACTTTCTATATTTTTCTTACACTTTTCCACATCGTATTCACCATTTTCTCACCTACACCACATCCTTCTACGCATTGCATTCACTACCCTATGATGCACTCTAGTTCCTTCAGTTCATACTCGATTGTCGAGGGTTTACTCACCAAATAAACCTTACCTATATGTGACATGTCATCATACCACACTCTTTGTACTAGTGACCGATGCTCTAGGATATATTTTCACCCACACACATCATCACATACTATAGTGGTGTACACCTTAGGTTAAATCATCACTTCTACATCCTTCTATTACACTCTAACATCTACTATTCTCTCCTCATCTTACATTTTCTACATTCCCAATTATTCCATTACCTTATCATGCCTTTCATTATCCTATTGTGGTATATGTCTAAGGATAAATCACCATGCCTATTCCATCCTCGTAGTGGTATACACCTTAGATTAAATCACCACCCTCCTCTCGCTCAACAATTAGTGATATACGCTTTAGGATAAATCACCACCCTTAGCCTTTTCATCCTTAGTGGTATACGCTTTAGGATAAATCACTACCCTTACCTTCTTCATCACAGAGCGGTCTATGTTTAGCCCTCACTCACTACCTTCTATTATCACACACCCTCATCACCTATGTCATAGTGACATACGCTATAGGCTACATCATCGCCTTCCTCTTTCATCATATAGTGATATACACTTTGGGATAAATCATCACTCATCCATCTAACATGTCATGGTATACGCTTAGGCTATATGGTCCATGCTTCCCTTTCTATACGTCCTATCACCATAGATTTCTTCCATCATGATATACTCTTAGGGCTAAATCATCACTCATTCTAAAAATTCATGGTACACACTTTCTCTATACGATCCACGCACATCATCTCCCCATGTCTCATTTCATCACTACTACCCATACACACTCATCATAGTGTGCTAGACATAACCTACCCTACTAGACCATTTCCTGATTATGCACTCTTGTTTACGGTTCATTCTTGATTGCTGATGGCACAACAAATGAACCTCACTGCATACACATTCCATCTACTCAGGGGGCATGTTGCTCCTATCATTCCATATTGCATTCCATTCCATCCATCCATAGCATATTGCATTGTCTTGGTCGCATTTAATTTTTCTTACTAGTGTTTTGGATGTTCATTCTCCTACACATGTTAGATTACTTTCTTATATGTCATTATCATACACACATGCACATTTACCTTTTTGTTTAGTTTGATCGCAGATACAGACTCTCACGATGACATAGATGCTCACCTTCTACCCTTCCTATACCAGTCACTAGGGGCATCCACAGTCATCATATCTAGGTGTTATTGTTTCATTCTGTACTTAGCATATTATACTACTTGCTTATACATGTTTTTGACATATTGGTTATATCTCTAACATGATAACAGATGTTCCATGTGCAACACTTGTTTTTGTAGGATTTTATGTTTCCATGACTATTTGTGTGTTTAATTTACTTGTTTTCCTTTGTTTGTGGGGCTTTGCCCTTTTCTCATGTGCACATTTGTTCATTGTTTTCAGCCATGATGGCCTTGACTATCTTGTGACATCATGAGTGATGTCCAATGTTTGAAACCCACTTTGTGCAGCCTATTTTGTCTTCTTGCATGTTTACACTACTATACTTGGTAGTTTTTCTACATTGTTTTCATTTTTACACTAATTACATGCATGTGCTTGCGGACTAACACTTGTTTTTGGTTATCAATCCACTTTTGTGTGCACCTTGGTATCTACCAAGTGATTTCCCTTCCCCCCTACAAGGTTGATTTGGTTACAAGGTCAAATCATGGTGGGTCCTCTTTTGGGGCCGCAATCTCCTTCTAGAGTCATCGCATACAGCCCCAAAGAGGGAGGCATGAATATGGGGTTTCTACTAACAGATTGTATCTATATTAGTTCAGACACAATGAGTGAGTTCAAATCAGACCAAACTCCATACACAGAGGCCTTAAAAACACATGGTGTCCTTTAGCAATTCTACAGAGTAGTTACAAGCTTAGGGGTTATAGTGGGTAGCCTCTCTACACTTCTCTATCCAATGGCCTAGGATCACCCAAAAAACTAGTACAGAGATCTCTTCCGGCATTGTAGAAGAAGTGGTTAAATGCTCAAGGACATGGAATAATTGCTCCATATACTTCTTGAGCCAGTGGCATGAGATCGCCTTAAAAATTTCCAACAGTACAAGATTATTTTTACACCCTTCCTTTCGACATGGATCAGGTGCACATGTTCCATTTTTCCATTTACATTCTATTTCAGTTTATTTTACACTTTTCTATATACATGCATATTTTACACAACATTTTTACATACATACATATTTGACTACTTTCACATTTTCTCCTTGCAGGTTCACCGTATGAGAAACAAGCAAGTCAAATTGGGGGTAGTAACAACAACATCGAAAATGACAACAACAACACACTACTATAGGCACTTGCCTTTACATTGCAAAAACACACACATTGCGCTAGGTGCACTCTCATCACTTCTTTTTACATTTTTCATCTTTAGAATCCACACTCCTCCACATTTGAGTTTAGTCCATCGGCACACTATCTTCTATACTCTGCTGGGATTTCAGGTGCGCTTCTCTCGACTACTTTATTTTACCTAGTTGTTCACTCACCAACATAAAGTGTGGGAAAAATGTAGACATACAATAATGCATTTTAGACATATTTAGCTTAGTCTTATATTACTATTTAGAAGGTTCTCAAGTGTAAAAAGTACTAATTAATCCTCCCTTTAGTCCACCTTTTTCCTATCTTCCCTTGTATTTTATTTCATTTTTCCCGCATATTTTCCATTACCTATCGGTCTATTCCACAACCTTCCCAAGATTCTATCCCTAACTCCAGGGAACCCTAGCTTCGCATCTTGGGCACCACTGGGGTGCCCCGTCCCACCGTGGGTGCCCCTGATCTAGGTTTAACCTCTTTCACTCCTTTTTGGGTCACTTCTAGTTGTTGGTCATCCTTATCTTCTTCCCAATCAGCCTTTTTGAGATTAATTACAAAATTAAACTTGAGAACCCTATAAATACAAAGCTTATAAGACCATAATGAGGGTTCTAGGTCTTTGCATTCTATCACTACTATCACTCCATCTAGGGCTACATCTATTGCACCATCTTCATCCACATAGTTCCATACATTCTAGCTAGCAAAATGCTACATCACATTCATTCACATAGGAGGGACGGATTCTATCTATTTTATTCTATATACTATTATACATCTTCTATATCTATCATATGTTGCTACTACACAGAGTGCGACTAGCAGAAGAGAACCTAGGGCACTACATACACACACTCACTAGAACTACATCCGGGTCTGAAATGTAGTGCAACACTAACGATAAGTCCATCGATTTGGTGGATGAGGTAAATCTGACCCATTATTCTTCTTCTTGTGTAGGACGTCATTAAGACCATCTAGTGAATCTAATGCGACAGATAGATAGAGTTTCAGACCTATTTGTGACACTTCCGAACACATTTTATAATCTTCTACATAGGTCACAACGCCAAGAATCTAGACCAAGGTGCCCCAAGACTCTCCCGTGCACTGTGTCATCTAAGACAACTAGGATCTACCCTTTGCAGGGTTCCTGAGTGGTCGTATGCATATTTGGTTTCCATTTTGAGACATGTAACAACCTGTGATAGACTTGTATAACTAGCTAAGTCATTTTTTACTTGTTGATACAAAATCACAACACCTTTGATTGTTGCAACTCGAATGAGTGAAACTGTCAGTGTGATTGCATAACATGGAGCTTTTCCCAAAGTGTGGGACTTTGCAATTAGGAAAGATCTTCGGATGAAGGTTGGTTCCTATTCCTCTATTCTAATACACACATTCAAATTGTAGAGGATCTATCCTAAAATATACTCTAACTTGCCAAGGAGACATGGTTGAAATGATTTCAAGAAATTAAACCTATTCTAATGTAGGTGATGTACCAAGGGGAATGCTGAATAAATTGCCTTCAATTCGAATAAAATTAAACAAGATTTAAGAGGATGAGCATCAACACAAATCAGTTTCTAGTCACAAATTTATCCACCATTAAACACAAAACATCATAAATTGTAACAAAACCTAAAATGCATATTTAACCAAAATTGTAATGAGAGATGAGAAAGATGCAACGAAAACAAGAGAGGGTTGAAATTCATCCATAGACTTATTTTATTGCTCCACATATTTTATACAAAGTATATTACATTGGCCAAGAGGAAAAATTTAATTTACAGTTTGAATTGGAGGTTTGAACTCCATAAGATCACTTACAGACAAGAGAAGAAGGGAGGGTGCAGAGCAAGATTATCCAACCTTTTGAAATGATCCCCTCCTTCAAATATATAGGAAGAATGAGAGAAGGGAGAGAGGAATTTGAAATCTTTCTTTAACCACCCAAAAATGCATAAAATTGCCTACAACAATGATGGGTGCCACTGCAAAACCCATGCCTCCATGTACTTTGCCTTGTTAGAGAAGCAAGGAAGCCCATATCTTCATTATTTTGGTAGGTGAGAAATATGAAAACAACCCTCTAAAATTGGGAGCCACTGAAAATCCGAGATCCCAGTCAAAATTTATGGCCATCTGAAGATGAGGTTGTCATTCTATAATAAATGTAGATGGTTGGCTTTGTCTTTTTGGACTCCAAAATCTGAAATTTTAGACTTTCAGGATTCATAACTTTAGGATTTTCCACTTCAAAGATAGATGTATTATTTATCATTTAATTTGGCTAAAGAGTTCTAAAATACCGAACCTCCGAAGTCCAAAATTTGGAATTTGGAGTTCGGACTCCAAAATCATATCACGTGAAACTTTTCATCGTTCGAGCCAAAAGTTAGGAAATTTTGAAACCCAAGTCTGAAATTCAGACTTTGAGTTTCAGACCTTTTTCTTTTTGAGGGTTTGGGTTTTGGGATTTTGAGGGTTCAGGACTTCAGGTTTTTGGGATTCGTGACTTCGGGTTTTGGGATTTCAGGACTTTGGGTTTCGGGGATTTGGGACTCTGGGTCTTGGGGATTCAAGATTCGTGTTTCAAGATTATATTATCCACTTGACACATGAAACCTCTGAAATCTGAAAGCCCGAAGTCTGAATTTTAGACTTCATGTTTTAGTATTTCCTTCTCCCCATGTGGCGTTATTCACTGTGAGCTTGTGAAACCTCCAAAACTCTAAAATCTCGAAGTCTAAATTTTGGATTTCGGGTTTCGGACTTCCGACTCCTTTTTTTGAACTTCTTTCCACCGAGTCTATGAATTCACCTTCGCCCTACCTCAAAATGTCCTCACCTCTGAAATTCAAATTTTTTACTTTGGAGCTTCTTCATAACCCGAACCATCTCGGACTCTCGAGCTCTTTTGCAATGCACTCGGCCCGCTTCACTAACTTTCTTGGCTCGAGCTTGAAACATGAGCTCCTATAGCTGAGTCGAACCCTCCATTTCCTCCTTGTGGGGTCTTGTTTGTCCAATTTCACCCGAGGGTCCAAATTGGATAACATTACCTTCCTCTTGTCATTTAGGTTTTTATTACATTTAAATTAATTTACTTACATCATTATTTACTATCTTTAGATTATTTACTACATTTCCATAATGTTTTATGTCCTCCAATTTAGATTAACTATTGGATATACTTCCCTTCAATTTCCTTATTTTATTTAATCAATAACTTACCTTTAGCTTACTAGCTGGTGTGTGGAGACTTTAATATGGTAAAGAATTCTAATGATAAATTTGGTGTCCTTCCTTTGAGATGGTGTGTTGGCAAGCATGTGGCCTAGTATTTCTTTAAAATCCATTGGGGAATTTTCGATCCTTTGCTTAGCCAACGAAAGGAATTTAAAGCCCAATGTTGGTATACTTGCACCAATCTTCGAGAAGGATATGCTCGGGTTTTAAAAATTCTTGATCACACACTTCTTTCACAGAAGAATTATTTTGGTTTTTACATGCAAGGATCTTTCATTGTCAAGGTATGGTCAGATATAATTTTATCTTATCACCACCCTATCACATTTAAATTTATTTGGTAAGGGCCCCTTCCCCAAGTCCCATCTAATCAATTCCTTCTTAATGTTTCATTTCCGAGTCATCCGGAGGTGGTTCCTCTTCTTGCTAAAGTTTGGAACATGGTGTCATGTTTGTCATCTGCTGCCAACTAAATCTCATGGTGGGAAGCGGTGATTTATTGCACAACCTGTTTCCTCCACCGTTTTCACAAGTAGGTGGCTTGCGTTCCTAAACATGTTAACTAAGATATGCACTTGAATAATTCCTAAGGATCTCACTGTTAGTTGAGTCCAAAACCTTTGACATTCCTCTCCAAATATAGGTTGTTGAAACCTAGTCAAAGTTGAATCTCATTGATTCTCATTCAACCCATGGTGTGCATATCTAGTCGAGGATGCATTGGATTATGGTGAGATACAAATACTCAAAATAATTCTTTAAATCCCTCAAAGCCAAGCATACTCGTGAATAGATCAAATATATCTATGATTCACATCAGAGGATCACAGAGTTTCCAGAGATCTCAAGTTCCTTTTTCGAGCATTATCGTCTTATTTTTAAATCTAAAGAGGCTACTAATGAGTGAGTTACCTACCTGTAGTGATGTATCGATGTGGTGTTGAATAACCTCTCTCTCAAATAATGGTACCATTGCAATTCTCCTCTTTCTTTGGATGAAATCCATGCTACCTTGTTGTGCTTATCTGATGAAAAATCTAGGACTCGATGGTTTACTGTGTGAATTTTACAAAGTAACCTAGTCTTTTTTTTGACTTGATCTACTTCATGTCTACAATGAAGCTCTCCAATCCAATTCTCTTGGGAGTTTCATCAATCAAGGAAACATAAAATTCATTCCTAAAATTGGTGATCTTGAATAGATAACAAATTGGTGGCCTAGCACCCTGCTAAATGTTTCTTACCAAATTCTTGGTAAGGCTCTGACTCTTCATATAGCTCATCTTTTTCATAACATTGTTTTCCCTAAGAAAACTAGTTTTGTTAAAGGCCGGTACATTCTAGAAAATATTATTAAAGTTTGGGAAGGGATGGAATGGGCCTAGGTTTCTCTGCAAAGCCTCTATTTCTCAAAATTGACTTTGAAAAGGCTTATGACCATATCAAAGGGCAATTTATTTGGGCTATACTCAAATCCCTTGGATTTGGTGATTTTTTGGTTAGTAGTTAGAAATATATTTCTAAATGCATTGGCTTGCATCACCATAGAAGTCACTAAATTTGATTCGATCATCCTCTTCTTCTCTATCAAACAAGGGTGTCCTCTTGTACCAACCTTGTTTGTTCTAGATACAAATGCTTTAGCCTATCTTATTGCCCATCATCCTACTCAAGGTCACATTCAGGGGATTTTTCTTCTTGATCATGTGATGCAACTTATTAATGGTCATTTTTCCTATGATTCCTTTATTACTATCACTAAATCCGAAAATAATGTGATTATGGTTTTTTGACTTATTTGATATAGTTTTCCTTGTTTCTAGATCCAGTATTCATATGGCTAAGACATTGGGATATTGGAAAAGTTTCTTACCTATAATGTATTGGTTAAAAGCTTACCCCTAGAAGTTGATTAGAAGAGGCAATCAATTCAAATTCTTGGGCATTAGTTTTTCCTTTAATAGTGACTCTGCCACACTATGGCAGTATAGTATTAACAAAGTTGAGCATAGACTTTCTTGGTGGTCTTCCAAACCAATCTCTCTTGCTAGAAAATTCCATGTATGTAATAACATTATTGTTTTCACCTATGTGTATTATTATGCATGTTGGGGCCCTATCTATGCTTCATTTTCCAAACTTTACAAGTTGCTACGGGACTATCTTTCATGTAATAGTTTTGGTTCGACTTATTTTCATAGGGTGGCCTAGGAGGTCTATTTTCTTCCTCGTGATCAAGGTGGTACGAGAATTATTGATGTTTACTGACAAAGTGTGGCCTAATTTTCAAAATGGGTTGTGTGTTATTTGATGGGTGATCAAGCATGGAAAATTTTGCTTCTTAGCGAGTGCATTGTTTCTATTGCATTGTATGGAAATAAATGTTGGAACAATATTGGTTTGTAGACCATTATTATCACTAGGGATCCTTTCGAATCAAATGCACCTTTGTTGCCAAAATTATCTATAAATCCTTTACGAAGGTGAACCATTGTTGCATTGGACTGGTGATGGATTATGCACTGGGATGTCTTTTAATTCTCAGAATATTTTGTGGTCTCACATCATCACTGATTATAACCTTCCGCTTGTGGAAACTCAAGGCATCAAAGCACTTCGGATTTCTCACAAAGGAATTAATACCATCTAGGATTTGGTCATCCACAGAGACTCGATCCAAGAAAAAATTTAATCTTTCCAATTCAGATCTCCCATCTATATGCAAAATTCAGGAATTAGTTCATGATGTTTTTCTCCACATGCTGGGGCTTAAACCCCTAGACATTTGGTGGCATGATTAGTGGTGGAATCATGAAATTTCCTTCCTCTGTTACAATGTTAAAACTACTTATCCTCTTTTGAACCCAATCTTTCCTAGCATTTTAAAACTTAATGCCCGTTGGGGTCTACATTTGCACATTCCACCTGATTCGTCAGCTTTCCCTTGTTTGGAATTCTCTTCTTATTAGGCCTAAAGTTAATCATTTCCTTGGTGCCTTATTTATCGGGTCTTCTTATCAGAGATCGTCTTAGTCACATTGGCATCCCTAATCCTAAATGCCCTTCTTTTCTAGACTTGAATCTTTTAAGCATTTGTTTTGGTCTTGTCCCCGTGCTTAGACTATCTGGAATTGAATACATTATTTTTTCCAACCCTACCATCCAGAATTATTTCATTGGCATCGGTATTTGTTTAGTGATTTCAGTCCTTGGCCACATTATATTAATACTCTATGGCCATTGTTTAGATCTTATATTCTATTTCATATGTGGAATTCTTAAAAGGATTTGATATTCCAGAACGATCGATTTGTTGTTTTCTTTTCCACTAATTACAAAGTGGTTATCTTGTCTACTGTGTGCATAAAAATTCAATCTCAAGTTGAATAGGATTCCTTGGGGTTTTCTCATCTATAGGAGTTTTTCGCATACTAGGGGAGTGCGCCTTGCACGATGAGTCATGTCATCCCATATCCCTTCCTACCTCCACCTCGGTTATCTCCGCCTCAGTGGCCTCGACTTGCAGGACTGCGTTGTAAAATCCACTCTTGCAGCCATCCTTTCTGCCTCTCCTCGAGGTCACCCTTCATCTTCGTCCTTCTCTATATCGGGCAGGATCCATCCTCCAATGGGGAAAACCCTTGCTAGTTCTCCATAGTGGGGCTCTCTACCACCTGGAGTACAAACTAAGGCAGGTTATTTACCCCTTGATTGGGGTATTGTTCCATTGTAGATGTCAGTGGCTTACCATGATGGTTGGTAGGTGGATCCTCCCTCGGTGAGCCAGCCAGTGGAGTGTTTATCCCTCCCTGGGATGACCCTCCTCCTCCTCTCACAATGATGGCTTATTCCTAGTGTTTTATGATTTTTTTAAATTTTGGTGCTCTCTGGTTTCCCTTTGGGATTTTTATTGTTTTCCTACGTGTCGTTTTGTGGAACCATGGGTTTTTTCAGTCTCCCTTGCTAATGTAACTCTCTTTTATTAATATTAACCTAAAATCTTTGATATTTTCATTTTTAGTGGTCATACTGATAGTATGGATTGACATAGCGATCATTTCCCTCCACAAATTAGCAATTGTTGTTGTTTTCTAAAATGTAGATTCTCAATCAAGACAATTTCGAAAAATCTCACCACTTATATTTTTTTTAAAAGTGCAGACTCCCTATTTCAACAACCACACTAATCTTCATTCATAGCTTATGTTGTTTCATCATTTATAGAATGCAGCAACTCCTTTCCTTCACATCTTACCACTTTTCTCACCAACACATCCACTCTTGGCTTAACAACTTAGTGACAACTCATTCATTGATAGTACTTTGATACGATATTAAATACATACACAAAATGAACTAAATTGATTTCTGGATGCTTCATATTTGATTTGATTTTTATAGAATACAATAAAACTAAATAGATAGGATGGTGTTGACCATTGACTATGTTGTTGGTCTATGGTAACTAATTTTTTTCAAAATAAAAATTATTTTTATCACTGACCAAAAACAATGAAAATACAATATTAGAGAGAAAAATAAAGAATATATTATATACTATAAATGAGAGGATCATCATGATACCATCTCACAACTTGAGAACTTAAAACAAGCAAATTCAATTGCAACATTCCAACGCTTCAATTTGTTGAGCTCTTTCCTTCATTTTTGCTTGTTGGTAAATTAACGTTATAAAAATTTACTTGTGTCTAATTATGTTAAAGGTTTTTCTCTATTGGAATGAGCTCGGATTCTTTTGACAGATTCTACATAAAATAAAATAAACGTTAGAGAGGAGAATGCAAGACATGCGTTGAAATCCAACGCTTATGCACGTGGTCAGAGATTGCCGAGCACCTCGAGAATGGTGTTGCAAAGGTTACAGTGCACATGGCATAGGTTCTCAAAAACATAAGATTCACACCTCCACCGCAATTATTGTAGTTATTATAGCCGACATTATTTATGCGGAACAAATCCATGGGTGGCACTCTCATTTCCTCCCACTCAACAAGGTATCAGAATCATTGTAATATCCTATTAGATGACACTGGAGAGGAAATTATTTTAGCCTCTAAATCTTGTTTAACATGACCATATTCTATATTTGCTTCTCTCATATTCTCATTGAAATTCTCAGTCAATTTTTTCATTCTTGCTATCTCGGTGCAGCTAAAAGCATAGGAGCTCAGAGTCAATGGTTGCAAAAATACAATAGGCATACAAAAAGCATGTCATTAGTAAATTTTCACAAAAATAAAGTTTGGGAGAGTCTTACCACCATTGAGAACAAACAACTTCCATCCTCCAAAACCTAGATGCAACATATATAACAAAGTTCGCGACTAAATTTAACACAAAACTATAATAACTAAATATGCAATCCAACCAGCTCCATGAGGTCATTTTCAATTGCAATTTCAACTGCTCTCATGGTTTCTTTCATCCTCCTTTTCTTCCCCAATTTTCCTTCCTAGATTGAGGAATTTTTCGAGATCTCACACAATTCCTCGTGTCATCCAATTATTGCAGAATTAAGCTCTTTCACTTTTTATTCACTTCTCTATAGAACACTATAAAATGGGTGACACGTGATACAAAATACAATTAATGACATAAATTTGAGGTCAAACACTAAATAATCAGATACAAAATAGAAATCAGTAGCATGTAATCAAAAGTTATCATCTTCAACAACACGTTGTGGTTTCATCTTCAAATTCAACGCTCAACATTCTAGCGAAGAAAGGTATTGGAACCCACCGTGCGATCCACAACATTTAACAAGGCATCTTATATAATTTTCAAATGAAAATATCCACATAGCTTTTTACATGTAAATAGCCACCTCATTGTAGTTTGTACGGATGGAACCACCTCTAACGACCACATGCTCTCTACTGTCTCTCCACCATCAAATGCTTATCTTTCCAGCTGTCCATTTCCAAACGTTTCCACTATTTCTCTCAATCTTTTTAGGGCATACTCATTAAATTCAAACTGTATTATAAGGTAGAGCACCCGTTAAAATGGTTCGATTTGTTAGGTGTATATTTTTATATTTAATTACGTTGAAGGCATAGTTAGAATGTAAATGGGTGGAGGTTATCCAAGATTTTCACATTTTAGGAAATCAACGGAGTAGAGTAGGTTGACATACATGTGTTAAAATCTAAGGTGGAAACTAGTCTATGTAGAGTCCTTTCTCGCCACATTTATTTTCCAATATAACCATGAAAGCTCATTAGGAGGATGCAGGTAGGTATAGGTTGATGATAGAGAATACAATGGAGACACGTTTAAAACAAGTTATATTTTCTAAGATTTGACGTCATCCATGCTAATTACACATTCTCTTCTCTCGACGATATAGAAGCAGCTTCAAATGATTATGCAGAAGTGGGGAACCGGGTGGAGGATGGATATGTGCTAGTGATATATAAGCGCTAGCGAGGTATAACAAGGAAGACATTGATAGTGCGTGGGAGGATGTTTGGCATGTGCACCATGTTAGAATCCTTCATTTCCTACTCGGTACCAATGACATTCACCTCAAGCATAAGCTTAATAATTCTAAAGAGGAGAAGCTTGTGATTTCCAAGGAGATGGTGACATATGTGTGTAGCCTCATATGTCTAGATTTACACTTCGGAGATAAGTTTGCCTTTCTCTAAGGCCGAGAAGAAATTTTTATTTTTATTTTGGTTATCGACATTATCTTGTAAATTGAAAAGAGAGAGAGAATACATTAGAATTGGTGGCAACATAACATGTTCCTCACCGGATTAGTATGGAATAAATTAAAAAATTCTATTGTGTTTTTTTTTCCCTAAATTAAATTCATCTTTTCACATACAACTTTAAATATATGTAAGCTACCCACATTTTATTTGTTAGTGGACTGTCGGGCACATTCTACACATTATTTTTAAAAAATAACAAAATGGGAGTCCATTACTAAACTTAATTTCGTTTTCTCACTGTAATCATTTATGGCTTCTCGAAATTTTTGTAATCATATGTTGTCGTATACATAAAAAGTAAGCTAGCGACAATTTCCAATTAGTGATATGAGAAACTCTTTCCACTATTTATGAACCTGCCATCATGGTAGATTTAAATATGATGGACACATGTGCCTCTCAAATGTTTTTACGCTAAAGGCATCTTCCCAATGACAATATGATGGATCAAGCTTGGGTACATTTGAGACCAATATCAAAATTGATGCCCTCAAGAACAATGTCTCCACTCTCTACTCCTCTTCTGCAAAAGTGTATCTCAGCATTGCTTCGCAGTTCTGTTACCCATATATCGCTCGTGGACGGGCCTTACATACGAGGTTGTTCGACTACATATGGATCCAAGTTTAGAGAAACACGCAATGTGAATACATAGATGGGGAGGATTCCAATCTCTTGAATGTGTGGAAATAAAGGATCACTTTTGTAACAACTACTCAAGCACAAGGTTTCTTCATGAGCCTTATGTCTTCCACCAAAGTTATGCCCAATGGCCCAACAATGGTTTCAATCCCGTTGAAACGCTCAAATCCATTGTCCTGCCTCAGAACAAGTTTGTTGCCTCCAACTATGTAGGAGTCGTGATCACTATTATCATTAGAGGTTTTACTCTTTTCCATCTTCTCATTCCTCAACTTTATACAACCCTCTTTTCCAGCAAATTTGATCTCTTCTTCAGTAGGAAGTCGTTGATAGCGATTCCACTTCATAAAAGAAATGTAAATGACATTCACAATATAGAATAAATAAAATATTAAGATAATTTGAAATAATAAAAAATACTCACCACTGTAGCTTGTAAGGCTCGAACACCACCTCTTCCTAATTTACGCATGTATCCATGTTCCTGCATTCGATCTCTAGTAACATATTTTAAATGCTCATATTTATTATCCTTTCTACCACGCTTTGTCTCTTTCTTTAAAACATTCCATGTTTCTTTTCCAACATATGGTTCACGGGGTGTTTTCCCGTCCTTCTTTAAGATCTTTTTGAAATATCACCTTTTATTATGAAGTTGATTGCATGCCATTGACTTTATCCACCTCTTATCAAAACAATGACCATATTCTATAGCCATTAATTCTTCTAGTTCCTTCTTTTTCCTTTGGGTTGTTGGGGCCAAGGCTTGTCAATTTTCGGTCCAAATAATCTCATTGTATAATCATACAATGTGTGATAAAATTCTATCCCACCCTCAACATGTAGGACCTCTCCTTTACTATCCACAAAAAGTGTTTCTTTCTTTCTCCCCGTGGACTCTATCTTCTGTACATTTACTGTTTTATCATGGATTGGAGAATGAAGAGAGGGGAGTTGTTTGTTGGAATATAATTAGATGAATGATCAGGGTTGGTATTATGAGGGCTTGTTATGACAAAACTTTTGTTGTTTGAATGGAGATTTGAATGTCCATCATTGATTCCATCATGGATTTCATCGTTGGTTGATAAAGGATTTGTTGCATTATTCATATTATCGTTGATTCCATGAGTATTTGTGACACTATTTACTTGACCATTAAAAGAGTTCAGAGCACGAGTTGACAATTCCACTAGGTAAAAAAATTCCATGTTAAGTCTATGCTCACGCTCTTTTAGTTCTAGCTCTTTTCTTGAAGTTCTACCTTTTTTGTTGGATTTCTAACATTGCCTTTTAGGATGCAATTTTTCTTTCCTCCATTTGCATAATTCTTTCTTCATGATCTAGGTCAATACTCAAAGATCCCCACGTGGAATAGAAATAGAAAAATAGCAATTAATATATTTTGCATTCAAAGATATATGAATATTATAATCAAGTAAAACATTAGAAGAAATGTTATATACTTATAAGAATATAAGAAAATACATCTAAATATTTAATTTTTTATAAAAATCAACCAAGGAAGAAAGTACAAATGATTACCTGATTTTGTATCATTTCTTTAGGCAGATGTGAAAATTTAGATAGAAGATTTTGAATTTAGTTTCTAAAATGTGTACCTGCAACATCATCAATAAATCCTTTAGATGAATATGTGGAAGTTAAAAAATAGGGTTTAAAATTTTGTAAGACACACCAACTTCCTTAAAAAAATTAATATTATTTATATTAATTATTACAATATAGACATTCATAAATAAGTTAAACTAGAATTTTATTAAAATATAATATTTTAAAGAAAAATAAAAATATCAATTATATTAAATTATTGAAATGGATGTTGAGAATCACTTATTAACATTATTATATAGATTAATGTTGATATATTAAATATCAATATTTCTAAAAAATAAAAAACAATGTTTTACATAATTTTATAATAAATTCATAAAAAAATAAAATTAAGTAAAACTAGTAATTTATGTTTTATAGATAATAAATCCTTATTAAAAAAATTAATTCTATTCCACTATACATGATAAATAATAGTCATTTTAATCTACTAAAAACTAAACATGTAGTCTCACGCTAAAATTAAAATTATTTTAACTTGCTAAAAAGACATGCACAATTTGAAGCTAAATTAATAATAATTAATATTTATAAAAATAGATTACACAACTCTCACTTAAAATTTAAAAATAATTAATCCTTCTAAAGCTTTTTCACAAAAAGCATGCTTTGCACGTTACAGGTATAAATATTTAATCTTTACATTAAATTGAATATGGGATTTCAATTTTTGAAGCTTTAGGATTTAACATACAAGCACGATAAACATGTATTTTATCAAAGAATAAACCATATGTATAGTTACGCTTTTATTATCGTTTTTTTTTTTTGGTAAAATTACATGATTTCATTTGAAATTTTTGTAAATCCTTTAACATTAACAAACTAGTTTTCACGGAGAGTAAATAGATTAAATTCTTTTCAAAAATTTGTAAATGCTTTTAACATTAATAAACTGGTTGTCACATATAGTAAGTAGATTAATATTTTTCAAAATAAACTTAAATTTCTATGCCTTTCTTTAACTTGTTTGATTCGGTTTGTCTATGATAATTATCTTTTTTAATTATTTTTCTAATATTTTAGCTTAGGCGTGTATGCCCTATCCAAATTGTGTAACAACTTGTTCTCTAGGATTAAAACATTGTTTGAGTTGCTCCTACCCGTCATGGCATACCATTTAACATGACATGTATTTTAGTAAAATTGCATGTAAATATGTCGTGTGATATATGTAATGACATGTAGCTATGCCTAAAAGACCATATAAGGAAGAATGAATTAGGGAAATATTACTTTTGGCTTCTAAATTGTAATATAGATTATTGGCCCGAGTGTTTTAAGAATAGTTGGTATGTATATTGGTGATTCTTTGTGAATGATTAAGGCATTTAAAGAAACAATATCTTTAGGTTCTTGTCATGTCGAAATGTTTTCACATGATAAAACAACTTCACAAACAATTTTACATACTATTCAACTGAGTTTCTCCTGTTGGAGGATGATCTATTTTCATTTCAAATTAGTTTTTAGACTTTTGTTTCTGCTTAAAGTATTTTCATTGGAAGCTTCTACCTTCTTATAGTGTTTGTCTAATTTCTATAATAGAAATATAAACTGAACCAAGAATTTGTTATCAAGGAATTATGAACTTCAACTAATTCATTCAATCTTATAAAAAATTCTATAATCATGAGTTCGAGTGTAAACTACAAGGCTATAAGGGGAGTTACAAAAATGAATGAAGAAGACAAGATTGTGATCTAATTTGTCTTCATAGTCCATGAGGCATGTCCTAGTGATATCTTGTTGACCACTTGTGAGTGGGCACACAAAGGCATATTAGACATAAGAATAGAGAATACTGAACTATTTCTGCTGCTATTTATCTTGTTCTCAACTTCCAAATGCCAATAACACTACGTGTATGCAACCAAGACGCAGATGACACAGATATGCTCACGCTACATTTAGTGATCAATACAAGGCAACCATTGGTGCAGATTTTATGACCAGGGAGATTTAGATTGGAGATAGATTGGTTACATTGCAGGTTTGCCAAGTTTTACAGTTTTATGAGAATAAATATTGAGAAGTATCCATTTCTTAATAAGTTAGCATCTTCTAATTCTATATATATAAGTTAGTATCTACTACTCATCTATATATATATATATATATATATATATATATATATATATATATATTGATGAGTAGTGCATTCTTTTGGGTATTAGATTAGATAGATTGTGGGCAATTCTGTTCATGTTTTGCAAGAAGCATATAGCAGATTTACAATTATGATTGAGAAGTATCCATTTCTTAATAAGTTAGCATCTTCTAATTGTTTATGAAAATAAAGATTGAGAAGGATCCATTTCTTAGTGGTAAATGACTTGTTTTCCTGAAAGACAGGTTATAATTTTGAATCTTACAGAGAGTAAAATATGTACGCCATTGTTTACATTTATATTGACCCATAGCTCAGTCTTTAATACCTTCAACGACCCTTGGATAAATTACTATGATTTTGAAGGGAACTAACAATTATAACTATGAAAATATGTGGGTTGATTCATGTTTAGAAATATGTAAGCTTCATCTCCCTGATGATGGGTCCAGTATTGGATTTATAAATAAATATCGTGTATAATTGTGATATGAATATCCAAACTCGAATCTATACTATATTATATGTGAATGTTTTTGAGAAATCTATGTGCATGTGTCATGATGAATGATTTTTTGAGGAATAATGTTAGGCAGATATGGGATATGTAATGACCCAAATAATCACACACGAAACAACACAGTGAAATACAGGGATAACTTTTTTTTTTTTTGACTTGCTTGACACATAACATGACGCAACATGTCGTCACCAAGTATACAACTAACACCGTGAACAACTTGATACAAGGATGGCTTTAAAGGCAACATGGAAACGCGTTCACACATATCAAGGATAATTTACTTTTCTTTTTGACAAGACAACATAGAAGTCCAATCACAGAACACACTTACAGTTAGGGCCAACCACAAGGAGATATTCTAGAGGGTTATTTATTTTAAAAGGACATCTTGCAATTCTTAGCTTACGTTTTCAAGGAGGCTCAAGATATGATTCGTATGATTAAGCTTGCCAAGCCAAGTTTATTCCTTTGACATTGAGTAATTATCTTTAAATCTTCCCGATTATGACATTTATTTGCTTAATTCGTTTATCAAGAAAAAGGAGTAATTAAATTCCACGAGGCCATCTGCTCACCACTAACGCTACTAAGATTCGTTCTTGCCCACAAGAGAACATGGTTTTAAGTTCAACACACTTAAGAGAAGAGATACAAGGTGCCTTGAAAAAGGGTTAGAGGGAGAAGGTCGAGATGAAACATTTTTAGGACCTCGGTAGTTATTGTCGGTATTTAATTGAAGCTAGGGCTCTTAACCAATTACCAACAACTTTACTTAGGCTTCACTAAAAGTATTAACAAGGAGTAAAAATTTACTTTCCAAATGGTGGTGAGAAAGATGGTGAGGTCTCCAATTTGTTTTCTCTGGCTTATTAAATCTTATCATCTTCAAACAACTAACAGTTCATTTCACCTTAGGGTCATTTTACAAATTTCACCGTAAAAGGAAATAATGTTCACTAGAGGAGCTAGGGTTATCATGATATAAAGTTTTACTTGCAATGATAGTCCTGCCCTTGTTTACTTAAAGAATTTCTTTCTCTCAAGTTGGTGACCCCTACGTTACTTTATTTGAATGCAACTTTTAATTTCACTTCCAGAAGTATTAAACAATCCCATGTTAGTTTACTTATGACACTTTATTACTAAGTCATGTCAAGGTTTAACTCAAAATTTATTCTCAAGGCGAGGTTGTAGCAACACTCATTTACAAGAACAAAACAAGATTACATCAATTCTTAAAATACTGATACTCCAACAATGTCACTCAACAACAATAACCAAATTTTCTTATAATTTCAATGATGGTCAAACAATACAAGGTTTCCAAAGTTCAGATGACAAAGTCCACAATAATTTATACTAAGACATTAATCCTCTTTTAAACTTTCCACTGGATGTTAACAATAGTTGAACAACATAAAAAAAGTTTTCGAGCAAAGGATCTTCTCAACTGAGGTTGATGACAAAAGTCTACAAATCTATCCCTCATCTACATGCAAAATCCATCTGCAACAAATTTTCTACAAGAGTCAGTTCACGAGAACTGAGCAAGATAAGGCTACACAAAACCACCATAACTATTATCTAACAATATCACGAAAAGGAAGCACTTTATTACAAGAATTGGTTCAAACCTCTAAACACTATTATCACATCAAGTTATAATAAAGTCTTCATCATGCCAATCGAAGAAGGAGAAGACCTTGTACTTCAGTTAGGAGTAATAGCAACGAAAGTATAGAAATCGTAAGAGAATGGCCCTTGGCCCTATAAGGAGAAAACAAACAATCTAGCAAAAACAAAATTCCCATCAAGTAAGTAATTAAACAAAAATTACAAGATTGAGATTTGATATAAATAGACCAACCATCTAGAAATTTATCAAAGGTACCAATGCATAGGCTAAAATAATATATTTCTAAAAATACAAAAGTTGATCGGCCCAAGAAAGGGGAAACACGGGTTCCAAAATTTAACACAAAAAGTCATGTATAAATGAGTTTCAAACCGGAAATCAATTAGAGTATACACACAACATAAGTTTCGAAGCGAAGGCATAGTATACTAGTTTTGACCATTAACTACAAAGAGATTTACCAATCATCCAGGAAGGGTCAAAGTCTTACAGGCTAGTAGCAAACACGCGAGAGAAGAAGGGGGTTCCGTCCAACAAGAGTATACAATAATGTCATCAACAATTTTTTATAACACTAAAGATTTGCAAACCTCCACTACAATACTAATGTTTGGTTAATTTAAAATAAATTGCCCACATCCCAAAACAACCATATTTTACGGCAACCCTTGGTAACACAGTCGACCGTCGCACAAAGATACAAACATAACTTCTAAGTGACATTATCAAAACAAAACCTTCCGCTATGAATCCATAAGACCATCAAATGAAAGCTGAGTTTTTCCCGAAGGTTAATCACATTTAACGAAATTTCCATCACAAACTATTACGGTAATTACGTGCATAAAAACCGACCAATATTAATTAATAGCGTTAACATTACAAGGGAGAAAATAATGCAAGTTAGGAAAAATAGAAGAGCGCCATCAGCAATAATTCTGAGAGGGGGATTAGACCAAACTATTCTAGTGTCAACGAGGTACAGGATTCACACAATGAAACCTCCAGCTTAGTTGATCCGAAAAGCTAGTTATGGTTCAAGTTGATAGGGATGGTCAAGGTACTTCTTGAGGATGGCCTTAAAAGTCTAAACACGTGAGACGGAAGACACAATGCACACAACCTTTTCATTCGACCAGTTTTAATACCAAAACTCAAAGCTGGCCAGCCCAAGCATTGATCACACTAATCCTACAACCTTCCTTTCTCGATGCCGAAAGGTTATCCAAGGAACTCGCGAAGGGGCTAACAAAAAACATCAAAAGAAAACTTGGGTGCAAGAGAGGAGCTTCATAGTTATCGTAACTTACTTCCATAATATCGAAAATACTAGTTGATCAACATAATAACTTGTAACTCAATCGCAGAGGAGAATTAATACATAAACAAAATAGACGAAGGTCTATCATTCGAGTAAGGGAAACATAACATTCAGAGGAGAGGGCACACGCATCCTTTCGACCCACATACTATCAACGATAAAAGCTAAAACAAGAAGAAACAAGCAGAAAGGGAAATCTCCCATCATGACATCCAACTGACAAAACAATGCAAGGAAAAGTGGTTCGATTTCGCAATAATTGTAAATATAATAGCAGTAGAAAGGTGTAGAAATATCTTTCCTATTTCTCCAGCTTCAACAGGTCATACAGACTCTGCACGGGTCAGCATAAGAACTGTAGGTACTGGAATCCAGGTGCATCAGTTCTAAGCGGTCCACATTCACGATCCGCGAGACCATGCAATTGAAGAGGATTTTTGTCAAACAGTTCATGAGCATTGTTGTATTTGAAGTGACTCCATGCACTTGTGCTCAACTATTGCTTTCCTTGAGCTTTTACTTCTTGTGGGATTCGACAACCAACTCACATACCCTATACGTGCTACCACAAATACAAGTGATCTACACAAGGCTGGAGGAGATATTTTCAGAGAAGAACCTAGCAAGGATGTCACGGAAAGCAAAGGTTGTAGGAGATGGATTTACCCAAGTTACTCAGATTTGTTTCAACTTCCTATGCCTCCTCAACAAACCCATTCCAAAACATATCATGCAATCCTTGCTGTCCTTTGGCCATATTTCACTCAGGCATTTTGTCAAACAATTCCCGTGCTTTCTGCAAGCTCCCGCATTTCACATGCATGTCAATCAGGGTATTCATCACAATAACTTCAGACTGATATCCATATCTAATGATTTTTGCGTGGATCTGCAAACCATGTATGAGAGATGCTACGCTGGTACATGCAGGATAATACTAGAGAAGGTGAACTGATTAGGTTGGACACCTGTGATAGTCTTTGGAAGAGGTGAGATCTGCATTGCATCCTTCAACTTGGCAACGCGGGGATTGCATACTTTGAGAGAGACCGCGAGGCTTTTTAATGAGAGGAGCAGTGATTGCTGATACATGCGTTGCTTTAATTGGAACCCCGCCGCTAGCAGAGACATCCTCAAAATATGTCCATTTGCCCAGCTTCAATCCTAAATGACTATCTCCCTCGCTGCCTGAAGTAACTGCAGCTGTGAGTGAAGCACTGGTTTTGTCCATTTTATCTAACTCCTTCCCCACAAAACTCCTCTGTGACTCTAACTGTTCTTTGGGGTCAAACCCATTTAGCTCTGCATTAGGCCAGATTTCAGAGGACTTCCGGCTCTCTGGCTCAGTTGTCCTAGAGTCCATTTGGCTTCTCAAGTCAAGGAAGCCAGACTCCATAGACTCCACCTTGATTTTGCAGAGATCCGGTTCAGCCTTGGTAGAAAAATCCACAGAAACAGAGCTTTTTGAAGATGAGCCATAGCCAAAGGTGGATCCAGAGCCACAGCCAGGAGAGTACACAGATCCATTCTGAATTGAACTATTGTCAATCTCTGCATGCCCGACGGCAGCAACGGTGTCATTCTCCCATTGAGCCTTGGCTCCCCTATTAGGGAATAGCATCAGATTATCCCAGTCCCAAGGGGACGAGGAAGTTTTCATGTCCCAGTCCATGAGTACAATGTTCCCTCTTCCATGAGTTACATCGTAAAACAAGTAAGGTCTCAGAAGAGAATCATAGCAATAAACTTCATCCGGTCTCCTGGTAACACTCTCACTGTCACATAGTCGATTTTGATACAAATATCTTGAAGGAGAATCCCGAATTTGAGGATGCATTCGATACAGAACAGATAACAACATAGCTGGATAGCCTGCTACACTAGCTTGTAGCTTCATCTAACCACCATGTCAACCAGATGCCCAACACCCACCCATACGCATTGAAAGAACAATAAAAGGGATACCAGGTCCTTCCACCCACCGCCAGCTAACAACCTAGTCGACTCCATAGCTAGGCAGGAAAAGGAATGGCGTGAAAAAGTAGATAGAAAGGCAATTAATACCCAGCAAGTGGTTAAATCAAAGTCGTCGTTTGCAAAACCACATAATGGTCTGAGCACAATTTGGTGAGACAAGAAAGAAAGGAAAGGCGGTGGTCAGATTCAAGTAAAATGCATTTCCAAGAAGGCCAAAAGGTCATTAAATAAACAATAAAAGTGGTGCATGCGGCCAGCAGATGGGTTACGTGGTTAGGCACGAACAAACGTGTCCAAAATGGGTGAATGCATCCAAAATTTTATCATAAAATAAATAAATAAATAAGTTATAGAACAAGACACGAGAGAAGGCTTGGTCGGCCGATATGGTAGGAATAGCAATTCACCTTTAAATGGACAAATAAACAAGTACGCAAGCAAGCCTGGTCGACCGAGGAGGAAACTAGTGGTAGAAGTTTCAAAACAAACACAGGACAATGACCGACCACGGCGTCACAACAGGAGACCCTCTACTTTGCGCAAACCGGTGCTCGGTCCGCGAAGCGACCAACCAAACAATAAAATCGTTCACCGATAATTAACCATAATGTTGATAACAATCGACAATAAGATAATGAAGTTATCGTCGATCGATAATTAAATTAGTAATATTATTATTATTTCTATTACTATTATTATTATAACTTAACAATAATTATTAATCAAATTAAGAAGGACCGACAAACAAGCACGGTAAAAGAGAACATGATTTTCCTTTAACAAGGAAATTGTAACAGGCGTTGCAAGGGCCAGTAACGACAACAACAACATGACACCAGCAAACACGATGAAGAGGGAGATGATTGAGTATTCCCTGTGACTAAGGCGAAGCCCACCAATGATCGACGAAGGCACAATGACGCTCCATGCTTAGCACTCGATCACCGCAGGATGAACAGGTGTAATGTAGAATAGGGCATTACAGATAGAGCTGGGCAGGAGAGATTCCACAGCCTTGGAGTGGGCTTCTACAAAGGGGAAGATTGTTGTGTTCTGGTGTATGATGTGAATGTGGCAAAATCCTTTACAAACCTCCATAATTGGTACAATGAATTTCTCAATCAGGTATGTCAATATATAAGATATTATACAATCGGCTATAGGTAGTGTTTTCTTATTTAAATATTTTAAGAGTTCTTTTAAACACCCACTAATTTTTGCTAACCTGCACACAATTTCCAGGGTAACAAACATTTTCTAATTATTTAAAAAACTCCATTCATGTTTTCCAGGCATGATCTCCAAGCCAGAAAATATTTCCATTCGTTGTGATGGGAAACAAGGTTGATTTAAATGGGGGAAGTAGTATAGTGGTATGGTTCTTCTCCAAATATATAATTACAACACTAGGAATTGTATGACACAATTTGTTTTTCATTTAATTTGGTAGGTTAGATTTCTGAAAGGAAAGCTAGAGATTGGTGTGCCTCCAAAGCGAACATCCCATACTTTGAAACATCTGCTAAGGAAGATTACAACGTGGAGGAAGCATTTTTATGTGTTGCCCAAATTTCCCTATCCAATGAAGTTTATGATCTACATGATAGGTAATAATTATTTCATTTATTAATATATATGTCTATCATATGTGTTTACTGGTCAACTAACCAATATTATGATGTAACTTGTTTATATTTATGTCTGTATTTGATGATAAAGTATATTCCTTATAGAAAAGAACTGATTTCATCTTTTATCTGTTGCATTGATATGTGAAAAGCTAGTATGAACCACCTGAGTTCATGATTAGGATTAACCACCATATAGCTCAAAATTTCTAGTAGTTTGAGTTGTTAACATTTAAAGATCTATTTCATGTGTCAATTTTGTTGAACTAAATCTTGATTTCAACCACTCGTAATCATCTATGTTGTTATAACTAGAATATTTAGATGTGGAATATAATGTGCCCTATAAAAACACACATTGACATTTACACATTGATCATAACTTTCTTTACAGATGTGGGGATGGTCTTATAGATGTGACTATGGGTTCAACTACTATCACTATTTCCTGCAACATTGGGTAAACACACAACATTGAGGAGGATAAATTTGTCCAGAAATTCATTCTTCAGGGATCTATATATTATAGGTTCATAACAAATGGAGGAAACCGATTGAACTGCAGCTATTCCAATTGGATTTCCAATTCCCCAACTTCTGCCTATTTGTTGTCATCCAACCATTCTTCAACTTCATTTAAAATCTTAATGATGTCTTCTGCATCGGAATGCTTTACTGTTCCTTTAGACTTGGCATCGGTCACCCTACTTTTGTGTCATAAATATAACAATCCAGATTGTTTTTGGCCATTTTCTTCTTTTTCATTTGTTTGTCCTCCTTTAGAAACCTCTATGCATCACCTATCATCCTTTTAATCTCTACTTTTTTCAGTCTTCCACCATCGTTAGTTATAGTGATTTCATTACATGTCCCAGTCTGTTTGTCTTGGGCAAAGACTTTTAGAATCCCTTCCACGCTCACTTGGAAGTCAAACTTTAATTTTTGGCATCCCATGTCATGTCGGTTGAATTCCCTCTAGTTCAAATTCACCCAGCAAATTGTTGTTTACAGTCAAGGGTCTCTCTCCTTCGTAGACTTGAAACAATATGGTTGTCTGATCGTCGTATCTTGTGGTGACAGAAGTCTCTATCCTAATGGGAATTGGAGTATTCCTAGGAATCACCACTTTCATGATACCATTGTTAACCGAAATTCTGATGCTCGAAGGTGTAACATCAGTGAGTATGAAGGGTACATCTTCATCATTTAATGTTGCTGCCTGCATAGCCACACCATAGGCGACAACCTCGTTGGGATTTATTGTTTTGCACAGCTCCTTTCTGTCAAAAAATTGTCTCAATAACTCCCGCACCTTTGGTATATGAGACAAACCTCCTACCAAAACAATGTCGTCGATTTGGTGCTTGCTCCTCTCCGCATCTTGTAGACATTTTTTGACTATCCCCAGTTCTACAGAGGTTCTATCTGCTCATTCAAATAAATTCTTAGGGACCCTTCCTACATCCTTGGCCAATTGTACACAGCTTAAGCTTCTAGATTTCAGCAAGAATAGAATAGAATAGAATAGATTGATTTCAGCAAGATCACAATTATTCATGTTTATTGTGGATTATCTTGACTCATTTTCTATTATACAGGGGCATTCTCATCAATCTGCTTTGAAATTGCTTTGAAGCAAGGTAGCTTTAATTGGTCTATTGGTGAGTGTTGTGCCTCAATGGTTTCACTGGGCATTGTTTGTATATAATGCTTGTACGTTTTTACTCAATTTTCATGCATGTAGTGTAGAATATCCACTAAAGAAAAAATAGATGAATAATGGCTTCTTTTTTGTTTTTTTGTATAGGCTTATATCGGAACATTTTCACTAGGCATGTGTGGAATTCTAGGGATTATAATGTCTGAGGTTAGTCCTTGATATAAGTTATGAAAATGGATTGATAGTAATGAGTGTTACGAATATATTGTGTAACATTATTAATAATATAGTTTAGAATAATTGTGAAGTTGTGAGAACAACTCACGTTGATAGGAGTGTGAGAGATCTTATAGGGATGAGATAAGTTGGGAGAGATTTGTGGGATGCTGAGTGATCATGAGAGAGATATGAGGGATAGAAGTTGACTCCTTAGTTTAAGGATGTCATTTACCTATATATGTATGTAATCCCTCTAGTGTAATCTATCTCGAATGAATTGAAATCATTGTGTTCATGTTTATTGTTCTGTCTATTTCACGGTTATAATCTGAACAAAATTATATCATTGGTATCAGAGCGATGTGCAAAATGGGTCTTTGATCGGTGAAAGGGTAGAGCCACTACAAGTTCTGGCTGCCCTGCTGATGGAAGATAGTTGTTATGAGAAGAGCTTCGTATTTGTTTTGGAATGTCTTAAATTTATTTTTGTTAAATCCCGTGACAATATTGTCAGTTTCATTGTACATCAGATCGGTCCTAGTAAGCATCCTCTTCTAGATCAGTCGAATTAACAAGTAAATAAGAAATCTTGGAACGTGTAAAGCCTAGTGAGAGGCAAACGAAAGGGTGCCACTTTCACTCAGGATCGGGTGCATTGAAGCGCAATCATCTTCTGTTTCAGTTGATTCGGTGTTCCATCGACATACAGACCTGTGATCTGTCCGTGTGGCATCAGTTCTATTTCTTCACTTTCATCCACGTATTTCCAGCGATCAAGCAACTCCCTCAATCACATTTGGTTCTCCATGGTTCAATGAACAGAGTTGATATTGTTATTGCCTGTTATTCTATATTTGAATGATCAAATTTACAGTCTGAGAGATATCTCAGCGTTCAGGATCATTTTTGTGTGTGGATCTCGGTCTTTGCGTGAGTTGTGTGCCAGTTGTCTGGATTGGCTGAACCAGCTGTCATCCCGGAACAGTTTATACATGCCTTAGATGCAGACCTGTATGTGCATGCACAAAATATAGTCGCTTGACATCTCACAGAAGTTCTAGATTCAAATTTGCGGTGGGAGAACATCTACAACAAGCTCCAGTCTTCTTCTCTCTCATAAAAATGAGCGGTTTTGTTTATTTCTCCAGCCCATAGTATTTTTCATTAATAATTGGTTTTAAGTGAAAGTTGTTATAAATTTAAATCCCTGGCTATAAGTCGGTTATATAGGCTTCCTAATGCTGTTATTGTCATCATTGTCTAGGAGTCAAAACTTGTCTAGTATTATTGATACTAAAAATATCTTTTATACCTATTAATGTTGCATAAGTATTTTCACTCATCATATAGGTGTCATCGAGTTATTTTAACAGTTGTGTTGTTTGTAAGAGTCGAAAAATTGTTATAAAAAAAAGGGGACAAATGAGTGCATTTTCGGTGTAATCCGACACTCATTTTTAAAGAGAAAACACAAATGAAAACCATTCCTAGCTTCGAGGGCTCCGCCCCTCGACCCTACCCTGTATCGCGACAGGGAACACGTATCGTCCTCGGCTATACTTTCTGCTGAGTTAGCAGGGACATTCAGATGGAGGCAGGAGGCAATGGAGGAAGGAGGACAACCAGCGTCCTCTCGCCAGCCGCAAGTGACGGGGCCGCATAATGAGTTTGTGGCATATTTTCAGTTGTGTGTTTCATTGTTTGTAATAAGAATAGATGTCACATTCCTGTTTAGAGTTGTATTTCCTTTTATAACCTCTTGATGTAAATATGTTGTAGTAGAAAGATAAAAGCACAAGAAAAAGTAGCATCATGTTTTTCTTGAAGAGGATGAACAGAGGTTCATGAGCAGGGGCTCGTACCTAGGACAGAGGTCTATTTTTTTCGAACAGGGGTTCTTATTTGGTGAACAGAGGTTCAACATACCAAGATCATGAGCATGCAGAGGTAGGCAAGCTATAGAAGACGTGTGAATGTTTTTCTCTACCTTGTTCACATTAGGGGAGTGTGTAATAGGAATTAATAATGTAAACAATAGGGGAGTGAATGTTATGAATATATTGTGTAACATTATTAATAATATAGTTTAGAATAATTGTGAAGTTGTGAGAACAACTCACGTTGATAGGAGTGTGAGAGATCTTATAGGGATGAGATAAGTTGGGAGAGATTTGTTGGATGCTGAGTGATCATGAGAGAGATATGAGGGATAGAAGTTGACTCCTTAGTTTAAGGATGTCATTTACCTATATATGTATGTAATCCCTCCAGTGTAATCTATCTCGAATGAATTGAAATCATTGTGTTCATGTTTATTGTTCTGTTTGTTTCACGGTTATAATCTAAACAAATTTATATCAATGAGTTAGTGATAACTAATTTTTTAGAACAAAATATAAAGATCAGGTCGATTTAGTGAAAACTAATTATTGTCCTAATTTAAATGTAATTTGTGAATACTTTTAGCAGAATTGGAGTAAAATATGTAATCATAATTTCTTAGAATCCAATGCACCTTCGCTACTAACGATAGTAAATAATTGCATCAAAGTTGAGACAATCAAAGCGAAGAACATAAAGATGACTACTACCGATGGAGAGGCAATTGCTCAAAAAGGAAGTTGCTCAAAATTGAAGTTAAGAAAAATAACCTCAAAGTAGCACTAGGGAATCATATGGATCACTTGAATTTGGTGGTGGAGAGAAGGTGTTAATATTGTATATCAAGGGTTAACGGAATTCAGACACCCTTTTGTATTTTATCATTGTATTTCAAGGGTTAATGGAATTCAGACACCCTTTTGTATCTTATCTTATTTGATATTAATAAAATATTTGTGGACCCATTTTTTGGGAAAAATATTTAAATCAAATTGTTGTTAATTTATAATATTAATTACTAGACCACTCCGACATCATAGATGATATGTATCTTCGTTGATTGCACTATATGATATTTGGTTATTGTGTAGTTTTAAAACTCATATTTTTCATTCTTTAAATTCGTATCGTCTTTAGAGAGACAATAAAAATTGAAATTAGTATTGTCTCCAGAGAGACAAAATGTTAGTATTCGGTATTGTCTCTAAGGAGACAATAATGATATTGTCTCTAGAGAGACGAAAATGATATTGTCTCTAGAGAGACAAAAATTATATTGTCTCTCAAGAGACAAAATATGTATCAATCATTATTGTCTCTTGAGAGACAATAATTAGAGACAATATTAGAGACACCCGCTTTGAGACAATAATAGAGATGATATACAACTTTTTTATCGTCTCTATTTGAGACAATTTAGTCAAATTTTGTCTCTATTAATGTCTCAAATGACCCCTCCTTGTAGTAGTGGGTGTAGTCAACTTTTAAGTGATCGGGATCTAAGATGTCTCAAGAACATTTAAACTAAATGAATTAATCCCTACGAGCACTTTGAATAGTTAATCCCAGACAAATGGACAAAACAGAGGGGAAAAAGATACTTCCACAGACTGATAGGCTGATAGCTAATGGATATGCAAAACGAGAAAATTTGCATATTGATTGATATTTGCAAGTTTTCTCATAACTGAAGTAGAAATTAACCAGTCTTCTCTTCACTTTGTTTTAAAAAAAGACCTTCAAAGGAAATCCATTTTCTTTCTATCCATGCACACTTTGGACATATTTTCTTTTGTTCTCATATTGTTTGCTTGCAAGAAGTGTGCCCTTTCAGAGAAATCCTTCCCTATGTCAGCCTTGGATGATAGGTGATCCGAGCATCTGGCTTCCTCCTAGGATTTAGTGGTCAGCAATCTCTCACCTAAGTCATTCTCGTGATAACTTCATTAGTCTCTGCATGGTGAGGATGATGACCTTTTTTGTGCTCCTGACTCTGACACATGCTAGAGCCTTGTTCTCCATGCTCCCTGATAATGGCTCGTCTCAGGTTTACCTGTTTGGTTTCATTTGCCTTCTCTTTTTTTGGTTTTATTGCTTCCTAGCTTAAGTTTTATATAATTTTGTGTTAGTTGTTGGTCTTCCTTTTAGTGCTCTTGATTAGCTATTATAACATACTGTACTTTCGAAACACCTTGACGTACATTGGTCATCCATGGACATTATTATGACATATTTCTTTCTTTCTTTTTGTAGCATCAACACAACTTCTTCAGAAAGTAGTTTGGATTTTTTTTACCTAGCAGAATGATTACTCGCTTTAACTAACTTATACATTTGCTTGTTAGGTATGCTCTGATCTTTCAAGAGGCCTTGGCCTTCTTTTGTTGTTTACTATTGCAACTGGTCTACAAGCTCTTGGATATGACCTTGAGGTGGTGTGGGGTCTTCTGCTTATCAGGTGTTTCACTTGCACTTTAGTCTCTGTTAAATCTTCACCACCCGCCAAGAGTTATTCCCTGCATCTACACAATTTGGCAAGAGACAAGAGCCCTTGGAGTGTGACTATACAGGTATGAAAATTTATTAGTTCCCTTCATTCTATCCATTGACGCTTGTATGGGAGCTTGCAGACAAATTTTGGGTGTCAAGCAGGCGCTACATTTTGACAATCCCTCTCTTGGGTTGCAGGTGTTTTTTGGGGTATGTAGCTTGTTGCTATGCCTCATTCCAACAATCGCCTGCATGGTATACAATTTTTATTCATGATTTTGTGTATGTCATTTGCATGGTAGCACCTGTAACTCATGTCTTTCATCCCTCTTCTTCTAACTCGTAATTGTAAATCGTGATTCTTCTCTTGACTGACCCTCTTCTTGAAATAGTGTTTGGGTCATAATGGAATGGCTATTATGATATGCATTAAAAGTTTTACCCAAAAAAAGCCTCAGCAGGAGCAAGCAGATACCTCAAACAAGAAGGAGAAGATGAGGGCAAAGAATTTGACGGGATAAGACTTGGGGGAAGCGATCTCTAACCTTGTCGGCGGGGAGATTCCATGGTTATCCTCGCAAGGTAGTCCCACTATTTCACCATATGCAACAAATAGGCCTTCAACCCAATCAGTTTACATTTGCCAACATGCTCTCAGCCTGTGGCAAAATGGGAGCTTTGGAACAAGGTATGGACATCCATCAAAGCATAAAGAATAGAGGAATTTTGTCAAATGTGGTTGAAAATGTCTTGGTAGACATGTATGCAAAATGTGGAACCGTAGACAAGGCACGTGAACTATTCGACAAAATGCCTGAAAAAAATGTGGTATCGTGGACAGTCATGATTGTAGGATATGCCCAAAATGGATTTGTTGAAAATGTGTTATAATTACTTAGAAACATTCATGCAATTGCAATTGGCGGATGTAAAGCCAAATTCCACAACCTTTGTCAGCATCCTCCCTGCTTATGCCAAAATGGGAGCTTTGGAATAGGGTATGGACATCCATCAAACCATAATGGATAGAGGAATTTTGACTGATGTAATTGCAACTACCTGATAGTGTATGAAAAATGTGGAAGCATAGACAAGGCACGTGAACTGTTTGATAAAATGCCTCAAAGAAATGTGGGCTCATGGAATACCATGATTGCAGAATATGCACAATATGAATTTGTTGATAGAATGCCTCAAAGAAATGTTGTCTCATGGTCATGTCATGTAGAGATACTATTGTATTCAGCTTCTCC
Organism: Taxus wallichiana var. yunnanensis; assembly: GCA_018340775.1. Taxonomy (NCBI): domain Eukaryota; kingdom Viridiplantae; phylum Streptophyta; class Pinopsida; order Cupressales; family Taxaceae; genus Taxus; species Taxus wallichiana. The sequence goes on from CM031242.1 coordinate 903,550,860, forward strand.
TATTAATTTTCTTTGGAGTTCGTGTGAAATTTATTAAAGCTAATGTTTATGTATATATTTCTTGTAGTTATTAATAGAAATTGGCAAATATTTTCTTTGCGTCACCGATGATTGGTGCACTACTAATCCCTTATTGCCCAATGAAGCTTAAATGGTTAGGTCATGTTCTAAAGTGTTTTAGTACATCAATGAATGAGAGCATCCCTACAAAATTAATCTAGTACATATACTACAATCATGGCAATCCCGATACGACATCTTTTTTAGGCATTGTTTCAAACAGTTCATGTGCATTAGGTATGCTTCCACATTTTGTATAGATGTCTAGTAGGGTAGTTGCAACTACATCTGAGAAAATTCGTCTATCCTTTGTGCTTTGATGGCTGTAAATGCCCTGTTCCAAAGCTCTTATTTTGCCACAGTGGGAGTATATTTGCAAATGTAAACTGATTGGATTGAAGACCATTTGTTGTATATGGTGAAACAAAGTGACTACCTTGTGAGGATAACGATGTCTTCTATATGATGTAATAATTGACATACATTTAAATATGTTTTTTTATGAGTGTGTAGACATTGGCTTGGCTATATATATGCATGGCCTTTACTTCACTACAATTACAATTTTATTCTTTGGATATATTCATGGTCGATCCTTATCAACTCAATTATGTTTGTGCAGTTGTTTTAACGGCGAGCCCCTCTTCTCATTCACCTAAACTTTACATTCATTCACCCGATGACCACTTATCCTTCAACTTGGTGTGGGCTTTGGTTCCACGTGCATTTCCGTATTTTCACTCAATCACCTTACCCAAATCCTCTTCCCGCATGCGCTCATGCCCATTTTTGAAAACTTAATGTCAAATCATTCTTCACCCACCAGCTCACTTCTTGATTGGCGGAGTTGGTACCTCTACCATGCCTTTAACTCCACACAGGCCCCCCCCTTAATACATTGTCTTACTAAAACTTCCATGGTCTCCACTACTCCCTTGATTTTTGAAGAAGTGACATTCGACCTCAATTGGCCACGTGGTACCTCCTCTTCCCCCTTGCGCTCGCGCATAGGACTCTTGGTGGGGCAGTGATGTCATTTCTTAGTTATGCATTTCGGTTGATGCACAGAATTTACTAAAGTATTTATACAGGAAAACAAGCCATCCATGTTTCTATATATTTTTAAATGGTACAAAGCTCACGCCTTTGACTTTTCGAGAGAAAAAATCCATTATTCTGCTTTTAATAACACACAAATGAATATCAAACCAGCAAAGTATTTATACGCAATATTTTTTGATTTAGATTCAGTTTGAAATATCAAACTAGCATTTGCAATATTTTATTTAGACAGTACTATTGCTACAACGCAGCCCTTGTTTGATTCGATTCGTCTTGCAATAATTATCTTCTTTTTTTATTATTTTTCTAATATTTTAGCTTAGGCATGTATGCCCTATCCAAATTGTGTAACAACTTGTTCTCTAGGATTAAAACATGGTTTGAGTTGCTTCTACCCATCACGGCATACCATTTAACATGACATGTATTTTAGTAAAACTGCATGTAAATATGTCGTGTGATATATGTAATGACATGTAGCTACGCCTAAAAGACCGTATAAGGAAGAATGAATTAGGGAAAATATTACTTTTGGCTTCTAAATTGTTAATATAGATTATTGGCTTGAGTGTTTTAAGAATAGTTGGTATGTATATTCGTGATTCTTGTAGAAATCTACCAGGCTGCATGATTCTCTTTACCGCTGAAACTAAACTTCATATTGATCAGAATGGAAGTTAGTTAGAGTAGATCTTAGTCTTGTTTTGAAGTTAGAGCTAATCCATCGAATTATTCATTGGATATACTTGCAGTCTTTCATTATTTGCATGTTCTCTAATAGAATATTTATTGTCTCTAAAAATGAATATTGCACCAGTAAACTCATAAATTATAAATTTATATGTAGTTTAGATATGCATGTTTCTTTTGAAATCTTAATCAACGTATTTGAAGATGCAAAATGAAGGGACTTGTTCCTTTCTCAAAATTTTCCAGCATAAGATGCAAAACATTTAAGGGACTTGTTTCTTTCTCAAAATTCTTGAGCAATATGGAAAAGATATTCGGAACCTTCACATTAGATAGCTCAGCGACTTCTCTCTAAGAGGGAGAAAACTCTGTTTTGTAACCGACATCCTAGTCAACTATAAGTCTCTAACATTTAGGAGCAAAAGGGGAAAAATATTCCTGTTCTACAAGACAAAAACTTTGTTTTATAACAGTAATCAGCTGTAACTCTTGGATCTGCATCGGAAAAAAGGAAAACAACACAAAATTCCTCCAAAAAAAGATTTTAATTAATTTTTTTTTCCATTCTCAAACATATCCTTTCCTATTTCATAGATACACTCACCTATATATCTATCACTTCTACCTCATAAAGCCTAAATGGTCTAAATGGTTGGAATCTTGATTTCATGGCTGGATTGGGTAAACATGTCTTTGTTTTTTTGTGTTTTGAATTTTTCAGGACCTAATGGATGGGGTAGATATCATTCGGATTAGATTTTCCTTAAAGGGCTCTAACTTTATTTCAAAAATTTGTTGGGAGTTTATATATAATCTTTGATTTCTTCCGAGGCTTAGTTCACAATCAAATAGATTCCAATAACAGGGCTTCCCTATGCAAGTAGATCTATATTTCACAATTTTCTCGCCTTTAAATTCTATAGTTCAAGGTTTTTACACCTATTTTGACAATTTATAATAATAATGTGCAGTCATCTTCACTAGTTTTTATTTACGGAATGCAGATTTTCTATGATTAAGTAGAGCATATTTTCAATAATAAAGTAAATGTATTTAATAATATTTTTGGAGTCCTACAAATAGACAATTTACAATCGTTTTTAAACATTTTTTTATGGTCTGAAACCCTAAGCTACAAAGTATAACGTGGAAATTATAAACAATCCTTCTTTGCATCTACATTGGCCATTTCAGTCAGTGTTGTTTTCAAAAGATCTATCTTGATTTTTAAAAGTTAAAAGTTACATAAGTGATTAGAAAAATCACGAGATTACTATATACCACAAACTTAGAAATTCACTACTTCCAATTCTGATATGAGTGAAAGACTGTCAAGATGATGTCAGATTTTATCATTCACAAACTCAGTCAAACAAGATGAGATTTAATGTCTAAATGAAATGACTGACCAGATTGATCTTATAAAAATGAGATTATGTGACATGATTAAAATCTGTACATAATATAAATAATAATAATAGTAAAAAGAGAAAAAATGAATCCGTACCTAGAATAGGGTCTTTTGTGTAGCTGCATTAGCATACTAAAAGACGAGTGGTGGAAACCGAGTCTAGAAACCTTCAAGAGCTATAACAGCAAAATGATTGTTTTGGGAGAAAAATAGTTAATATACTATGCAAACTAACCATAGATTTGGATAAATTTCAACATGTTCAACAAAAATAGAATTTTTTGGAAAAAAAATAGTTATGATATTGTTTAGGGAGATTACCTTGTTTCATGATCCATTAAATTTTTCGAGGTCTGCAACTTGAAAGAAAGAAAATTTGAAATGTATTTGAAATGTTTTTTTGGTTAGGTTTAAGCCATAAATCAAGGCAAATCTTGAGGAATATTGACACGGGGAAAGACTCCTAAAAATTTGAATACCATAAATTATGTATAAACATGAGATAAACTTGAGTATGACAGATAGGTAAAAATACTAGTCATAGTAATATTAATGACTAAATAATTAGTATTTATTAATGGTAGGTTTAGTGAATCAAACAATTAGTATTAATGTTGAGGAAAGTATGCACAATAATATAAATAATAAGAAATGATTATATACTAATTTCATATATAATTAAAATATTTAATTACAATTATTGTTATTAAAAGAGTTTATATTTATTTTTAGAAGTTAAAATTAGGACAATAAATATAAAATAACTATATTTTTTAATAATTGTATATAACATAAAAATTGAAATATGCAATATTTTATAGTTTATGGAACGAGAGTGATTAAGTGTTATTTGTCAGTTATACATTCATAGTGAATCATATTTATTAAATTATTAAACCACAAATATAACTCATAAAATTATTCTTCTAAATTTTATATGGAATTATCTATAATATTTCTAGTAAAATTTCAAACAAATTAAAATTTCAATTTTGTTGGTTTTTTATAGACAAAGTTTTAAACTATTAAATTTAGCATTGACTCCATAAAATTCTATTTTATTGATATTATACAAGGTTTATTTATATATTTCAAATTTTGTGCATTCGTAATCTAGACATTGTATTAAATACTAAGAGTTACAATTTTTATTTTTTATCATAAAGATACATTTGTTTGAACTTTTGTGTTTTATCATTAAGATACGTTTGTTTGAACTTTTGTAGATTTTAAAATGCCTAGTAGTTCCAATGATAGTGATTCTAGTGGTGGTCCTCAACCCTACACTAGTGACTGGTATGAGCAAAGTATATATTGTGAATGCTTCAAATGTAAAGGGCGTAGAAGATGGAGACGTTCTATAACTATTTCTCACTTGAAAGTAAATGGTCATATGGAACCTAATGACATGGTAAGTTCAAAATTTGTTTTTTCTTGTCACTTTTAGCCATGTGGCATGATTTAATTTCAACTACTTCTCATGGATTATTTAGTAATATAAAATCATATTGTAGGTTCCCAATATTAGTCCTCCCAATACAACTAATCCACATGTGGAGGATATAAACCAAAACAACATAATGAATGATGAAGTTCCAAACATGGATCCAACTATTCATAATTTATTTCATGACATTTTCACTAAGAAGGACTTTGAATTGAATGAAATGGAAAGGAAAATGTTGTATGAAAATGCAGATATATCTATATTATCAACAATATTTTTGTTATTGAACATAAAGGCTATATATGGGTGGTCAGATACTAGTTTTATCTTGCTTTGTTGAGGTACGTAAAATTTAATAATTAAATATTACATTTCTTGACATTTCTTTATATCAACATTTTTAATCATGTTTTATAATGATTACATACACACATATGTCATATTATTTTTTTCTAATTGGATTGTGTGTTCTTATCATGTAGAGTTCTTTCTATGAAGGTTCTTCCCGAGGGTAATCATCTTCCTCAGTCCTACAGGAAGTGAAACACTCTTTAAGAAATATAGGATTGAACTATAATGTTTACCATGCATGTCCTAATGATTGTATGTTATATTATGGTGAGAAAGAATCATTACAAGAATGTGATGTATGTCATACTAGTAGATATGAGCATCAAGGTGTTGTTGAGTCAAAAACATTTCCATGGAAAGTTCTTTGCCATTTTCCTTTAATTCCACAACTTAAGAAAATGTTTAAATGTAAAGAATTAACAAAGCTCATGGGTTGGCATTTTGAGAATAGAAGCAATGATGGAACCTTACAAACAATAGCAGATGGCAAGGCATGGAAAGAAATTGATGAAAAATGGCCAGATTTTTCACGTGAGAAACGAAATGCTAGAATTACAATTGCTATGGATGGGATTAATCCATTCTCAATTCAATCATCGGGATGGTCAACATGGCCAGTAGTTGCAATCCTCAATAATATCCCACCATGGATGGCAAAAAAGAAGGAACATATAATGTTGACTCTAATTATTCCAGGTGATTAACCTTCCTGACTTATATATTTTATTTCTAATTTTTATATGAAATATTCATAATATAATAGTATCTAATTATTTTTGAACTTATCTGTGGTTATAGGAAAGTATCAAGTATGCAATATGGATGTATATTTGAGGCCCCTCATTGATGAACTTAAACAATTATGGCTGGGATTTGAAATGCATGACATATCAAGGCCTATTAGGAAGAGAGATTTCTTCTTTTGAGGCATGATGTGTTGGACCATTCATAACCCCAGGGTTATCTTTATGTTGTGGTAAGTGGATTTATAATATATTCTTTAAATTTAATATTGCACATCATTGTATAGTTGTTGAAAATATTTAAAATTTTACATTGACATAATGATTATGCATGACTATAGGTATTCAAACAAAAGGGAAAGCTGGGTGTCCATCATGTGGATTTCAAACAATTGTGAGACACTCAAAACACTTAAAGAAGGATATATACTATGAATACAGACAATTCTTTCCTCTTAATCATCCATATAGAGTAACAAAACGAAATGATTTTAATACAAAACCAGTAAGAGATGCTATTCCAAGGGTTTTGACTCCAAATGATTGGTATATTGCTTATCATGATGGTGGAGGTGAGGAAAAATATAAAAAATTATTAACTCTTTTTAGACCAACATTGAGTATTGTACTAATTTATAATTGTTTTCTTTTTGTGAAGAACAACTACCTCCATGCATGAAAAGGTACTCAATATTTTATGAACTTGAGTATTATAGGAATATGCCCATCGTACACCTACTTGATGTTATGCACATTGGATGCAATGTATCAAGATCACTATGGAATCTTATCATTGGAAAAAAGGAAGATGGAATACGGTTGAGGAAGGACCTTGAAGTGAGTAAAGTCACGCATCATTTATGGCCAAATCCTGATGATAACACATTCCTCCTTCTCCTTGGAGATTAAGCACTGAGGAGAAAAATCATATCAATGAAGCTATAAAGAAATTAAGGTTCCCTATAGGTTATGGTGCCACAATAAAGAATTGTTTCTCTAGAGCAAAAAATGAGGATCTAATAGGTCTAAAAACACTTGATTGGCAAAACCTGATTAAGGTGAGTTTTAAATTTAGAGTTAAAATGTTTTTCTTTTCTTCAAATTTCATTGATATATATTAACTAATATATTTAACAAATGTACACTTCTTTTTTGCAGGTTATACTTCCCATTATTATTACTAGTACTTTTGATCGAAATTTAACCAAGACTATATATTTCTTATCAAAATATATCAGGTAACCATATAATATTTAATTTTATCCAATATGTATTTTGATATACCATTATAAATTATTTATTACTCAAAACTAATGTGAGTTACACATTATATTTCAGGTTTGTGTCCTCAAAAGAGATTAAAATGGAAGAGCTTATTTATTGGAAGGTGAAAGCACCTATTTTAATGTGTACACTTCAAAAGTATCTTCCTACTGTATATTTTGATCCACAAGTCCACTATCTCATACACCTTGTTAATGAGATAGAATATTGTGGTCCAGTCGCATCAAGATCAATGTGGCTTGTTGAGCATTTAATGAAGGTATTGAAGCATTTTGTGAGACAAAAGGCTCGACCAGAGGGTTCCATTGTGGAGGGTTACATCGTCATTCAAAGAAATGGTGAATATTAGATCTAATTACTTACTTGATTTTGATTCTAAAACACAAAGTATGTGGGGTTATTCTCAACTAGATATACTAACAAGTGAAGTACTACAAGGAAAAGGGAGATTAAGAAAAGTACGAGGTACACATAATTTTTTATAAAGTATCTAGTGGTTATATAGTTTATCCTTTATATATCTTTATATTAATTTTAATAATTTACCAATTTTCACTTACAGATGGAAATGAGTATGAGAAAATGCACCTCTATGTTGCAAATCATGCAAAATGCATGGATAAATGAATAGAGTTTGTACAAAACAAAGAAATAAGAAGAAGCTAACACAATTAAATATAGAAGAACAGTTAGAAGGATGGGGTCTATGAGTCGAGTCCCAGAGTTACCTGAAAGTCATAAAAATACATGGCCAAATAAATGCCCATGGAATTGGTTGAGAGATAATATTATACAAGAAAGTAAAAGAAAACCTCTTAATGTATCAAGGGAAGAATTAGAAATAGTAAATGAAATAAATCTAGGGAAGGTGTGTGCATGCTTATATTTTCTAGCTTTTTATGCTATTTAGTAAAAATGTATTGTAGTTAATATTTAAGTATGATTTATTGACATTGTATTGTAAATATTTTATTTGTCTAGGTGACACATTACAAATCAATGTGGGCATATGGTAAGCACTTTCACATTGAGAAGATGGATAAGCTTAGGCATACATTTGATTGTGGGATATCAGCATATTTTGATGTGGTGGATTCCAATGATATTGAAACAAAGACGAAGTACTATGGAATTCTAGAGGACATTATGGAACTTGATTTCAGGGCCTTTAGGAAGGTTATCTTTCTAGTAAAGTGGTTTTCATTGATTGAGAAAGGAAATAATAGAAAATTTATATGCATGGTAATGGTTTTCCTATGATTGAAACATCAAATTTTATGGACACGGATGAGCCATATGTATTCCCAGAGCAATGTGAACAAATTTTTATCATCCAAGATATGCAAAACCCAAACTGGTCTTTTGTCATAGACCACAATCCAAGGTGGAAACCATCATGCATCATTTTTAAACAAAAATAATGTTGATATTATAGATGAGGACGAGACACATAGTAATGATGAAGTAGAAATAATGGATGAAATTGGAGAACATGTACAGGAACAAGGATTAGAACATACTGAGTACACAAATGAAGATAGACAACAAGAAGGAGGACAAGAAGAGAGTGAAGGACAAGAAAATGGGGAGTCAGAAAGCATAAATGATGAATATGATTCAACAATATTTGATAATCTTGTTGACTTTATGATATCGTGGATGAGAGAGAAGACTTTGGGATAAATTTATTTATCGATTTAGGAGAATTTGATGTTAATTCAGAGCAATATCGAGAGTTGGCTCAAGATGAATTTGATGTTTATGATGAAGAAATTCAAGATGAATGATCAATAATAAGTATCATAAATTCTCATTATGTTTAATTTTTCTCGAGATAAATTTGAACAAAAAATTGAAATAATAAGATATTATTTCTATAAATATTTATCAATAATTATAGTTTTTATTTTCTATTGTATTAAATATATTTGAAATGGCATGTGAATTAGTTAGAAATTTAGAAAATTGTTAAAATGATATATATATTTATTGAAAAATATAATTGGAAAGAACTATAAAATTAATGTATTATAATTATATTAACTTGATATATATAGTTTTATTATTTTAACTTATATTAAACTTTGTAAGACAATTTTTAAAATAATTTTAAATATTGCTAGTTATATTTAAACTGTAGATTATAGCTTTAATAAGTCAAATATATCTTATATAACCTAGTTTTATTAGTCATCCTAATCTATGTTATAATAGAAATATATTTCTATTATGTTTATTTTTAAATATAAAAAATAAATTTAAATTTTATATAATGTGACATTTTCAAAGTATTTAATGTTTTCATGTTAATATCCTTAAAATATCCTTAGTGAGTAATTATATAATATATCTTATTTTAATATATATTATAAAATTTTAATATTGTTAAATGGTGTCATTTCTACACATTTATGAATGTAATGTAGGTTTTTAATATGTTTTAAATGGAAGTGTGGTTTGTAATATTTTTAATAGATTAAATATATCAAAAATATTTTATTTTTACATTAGTCTTCTCGAATAAATTATACTACATATAGAGTTTTAGTATTATGACATTTCAACAATATTATTAAATTTAAAAATATCTATATTAAAATATTTTAAAATTATAAATATGAATCATTTGACATTTTTATATTATTATAATTTAAGGCTAGCTATTTTAAAATATGTAAAACTTATTAAAACACAAAAACTTAATTTTTTTGAAATCTTAGTTTTTCACATTATTTTAATTTTTTATTAGGTATAATACAAGTTTTTAATGTGTACGGATGGAAGGATTTTGTTATAATATATTTATATAGTTTATATTTTTTTACAAATACAAACTATTTAATGTATTTGCTTTCTATTACAATTTTTATTATTTTTGTTTGTTATGATAAATATATATTTATTAATTCATTATTTTAATTTTTTTAAAAAATTATAAGTCTTTATAAAATATTTAAAAAAATCTAAAGTGAGGGTAATGTGGAATTTTCAAGTATTTAACATGGATTTTCAATAGTTATATATTTCCATATTAATGGTTTTACATTTTCCTTTAGGAGTAATTGTGGTGAATAATTTTGTGATAAAGTTTATTTTAATTTTTAATAAAATTGTGGATTTTCTATAAAGATTTTTTCACTAAAATCAAATTGTCGAACACCCCCAATATCTAAATATTTAAAAATAAATCAAAGATGTGGGTTTTATACAAATAGTTGTGGATTTTCAACACTCATATAATTTCGTGTTAATAAAATGTGGATTTTCTATAAAGAATGTTTCACTAAAATCAAATTGTGGAACACCCCCAATATTTAAAAATTTAAAAATAAAATTGTATAGAGCATCGAAAAATATTATAATATTAATTTTCAGAAATGTGGAATTTCTCTAATAAAATTTGGAAGATGTTAGTTTTCTACAAATTATGAACAATATTAATTTCTTATAAAAACTCCACAATAATTAAAAACCAATAACTAGATTATCATAGATATGCCACAATTATTCTACAATTATGGAAAATTGTGGAAAATTTGTAGAACAATTGTGGTAAAAAGTGCTTGTATGTTGTAGTGTGTTGTGCTCTAGGTTCTACGACAATAATACGAGATATAGTTCCATCATCGAATCTTCAGTCTGAGTAATCAATTATATTCATAGTAATTAAGATGTATTAATAGTATATTCCATCCCATAACGAGATGTACTAGTTTCATTGGGCTTCTATTTTGAAACATTTATAGATATATGTTTAAATAAATCTTGAGCATGGATAAGTAATGCTCAAATTTTCCTTTTGCCTACACAATTATGTACATGAAGACATATTAAAATAATTAGAAATTACACATAAGTTGCAAATTATGGTGGAAAACATATTAAACTAAAGTTTCTTAGTTTATTTTTAACTTTTATGTTAATTATTGGTTATTATAACAATGAATTTTTTTGATTCACAGGAACTTATTTTGCACCCTATTTTGTCATGTAATTCCAATCCCACAATTTCTCTTTGAATTGATTTTGGTGCATCTATATCAAGTTTACCATCATGAGAGACGTGGAATGGAAACGTTAAGGCTCATCTTTTTATGAAAATGTAAAGTCACCATGCCACCAAGCATTCGATTAGGACTTTTGAACACTATCATATCATGTGCCAAAGCTCCATTTAGATTAGCAATCGCTGATGATTTGGTGAATCAAAATGTACTTGTGGACGGGGACAACGAGAGTTGCAGAAAAATATGGGTAAGTGCACAAAGTTGGTGGAAAATTTCGTGGACATAAAAACCTGAAATTCAGGAACCGCGATCGCGGTTCCTAAATTTCAGGTTCGGAAATAACCGAACCTAAAACCGTGATCACGGTTTAGAACCGCGAGCGTAGTTATAAAACGCGATCGTGGAACTCTGAGACAAAAGAAAAGTCCCGCGAGTCCTTATTTTCCCCATTTTTCATTTCAAACCACGATTTCTCCTAGATGTTTTTCACTCAAGCTTTGAATACCACCTCAAAATTTCTCATTGGACTTCTGGATCATGATAGATTCAACCATGCCCTAAGACGAGGAGGTAAGCCCCCGATTTTAATCATTTTTTTTACATTTTAGGTTTTTTTTGCATTTTAGGTTTTTTTTTTGCATTTTTTATTTTTTGGCATTTTCATGGGTTTTTTGAAATGTTTGTTTATGTATACAATTTTCTTGTTTTTTCAATTGGTCGGAAAGCTTGAAATCGTGCAAACCATCAAAACATTCCTCAAAAACCTCCTCCAAATATAGATCCGCCTCCTGTGGATCCTTCTATCCCCACTGAACTAGTAGGAACACAAGATAATATCTTTGGAAGAATATGAGAAAATAAAATTTTCATTGAGAACCTTATTCAAACTATAAGACAAAATCATGCCAAAAATCCATCCGACATGACTTTAGCCAACACATTGCAAACATTGATTGGCGAAGTCGACTCCGTAACCCACCAAATGCATAGATGGAATACCTTTAGAGGTGATTGTAGCTGGTGGTATGTGGATAAATTATCCCATGCGGCCGTAAAAGATAATTTTTTTGGAAAGGACCTCATTTGTGCATTATTTACTGACTCGAGAACCAATGCCCTCCCCACAGTTACTTGCAAATGGTTCCTAATCCATTGGTGCCACAATGATAGAATCAAAAACAATTTTTGGGACTGATGGTGGATGGTTTTTTATTATCCACCATCCAACAAAAATGAGGTTCCTCTTTAATTTTTTAAGATATTATATTACAAATTCGTGCTTAATGAGGTCCCGAATTATTTTGAATTTTCTAATTTTTTTGTCGAGGAGGTGGCTCGCATAGAATAGACATGGTGCACGCATAGGTCAACCAAGGATCCCCCATGTGCCAAAACCCCCACTACCTTCAGTTATCCCTCCTACAATGAAGGATGTTGTGGAGATTGACACACTGCATGCATTAAGGGAGCTCATTGACACTCGACCCGAAGATAGTGACCAGATTACATCTCGGTGATGTTGGCGAATGCGCCAGTTCTAGAGCACCACACCATTGTGGATCGTGTGGTGCCGTATGCACTGTGGGTGAGACATAATTTGCTAGTTCACATGATTTATTTTCTATAGATGAGATGTTGGGGGATGTTTTTGAAATCGGTGCCACCGATATATTGGTCTTTCACGAGGTAAATTTCAAATAAATATAAATTATATATATATATATATACATATACAATAGTTTAATTCACATGTTTGAGATTTTAATATATATGTATTTGATTGTACGTCATGTATATACATGTAAAAAACTAATTTTTTATTTTATTTTAAATAGCAAGAGTTGGTGAAGGAAACATCCAGCATTGACATGCTAGCTACTGCAACTGGGCGTGTTTCAAATGTAAGTTTCAAGTTGTACAAACTTAGATTTTTAATTTCATTTGATTGCACTAGATTATTATTATAATGTTTCATGTGTATATTGTACATATTAATATTTTTTTATTTTATACACAGGAGCCTAGTGGGTCATCATCTGCTATGGGAACTGAAGGCTACTGGCATGCCTCACATGAGTTTTACATAGGTTAGTTTATCTTTACACTTTGTTTCTAATTGTGGAAGTTCATGTGGATTACATGCTTTGGACCTCTCATTATGTGGTGCATAGTCATGTAGATTTTAATATTGATTTGTACATGTTTTTGTATAGCTTATGACTGTCGAGAGAGACTCCTCCATATGCAGACATGGAGGTTGTTGTAGATACTTCCATAGCATCTCAGTAGATCCACTAACTAAGGTACAACTTTTCAAATTTGTTAAATTTGGAGGTTCATTATTTCTTATTACTTAAATCTACAATATCAAATTTTGTATGTATGTGAAATATTTAATTTAAAAATTAATTATTTGTATGTACCTTACCCTCGTGAGTCTCTTGTCATGTCCTGCGATGCGTCAAAAAAAATTGATAGGGATCATGACATTGCGGTAAGATTTCACATGCATTTTAACTAAATTGTACAAGTTTCTAAATTTTGAATGTATTTTAAAATTTTGGGGGTTAAAAACTTGTTGTTTATGAATGTGAATGTTAGGTTTCAGGCCTACTTAGAGACGCTTAGGACCACACGGATGAAATCCGTAATGGCATCTCCCTCCACTACATCCCCAGGTCGTGAACGTGCTACTTCTAGTAGGGTGAAGAGAGGGAAGATGTTTCATGAGTAGATTCATAGTCCACTTGGATGTACATAGATATATATATGGGCCATCTGGTCCAAGTGAACATGTTTCTTCATATAGTCCATTGTATATATATAGCCTTTTGTGACCGCATGTGGTCCTATATACATTATGACACACTTAGTTTGAGATGTACACATGTTATGAACTTACACATTTTCAGATACGTGCGTTTGGAGCAAAATTTGTTTGATTCTTATATATCTATGTGTGTTGGTTTTCATTTAACGATATTACTTCTATATGTTTGATTCGATTTCATTGCATGTATGATATCCTTATATGTATGTTTTCATAACCATTTATTAGTTCTAGATATGTATGTTTGATTTAAAATTAAAAAACCATGTCCTAGAGTACTACATGGTACAATTGTTAAGCAAACCTATTCCATTAAGCAAAACCATGCTAGGTGAATTACAAAAGGGCAATATGTAATTACTTTTTTTCTTTTAAAGCTAACACTCATCTATTGCATATCAACTAATGCGAAAATTGATAGAAATAAGCGAGGTGGAGTTCATCTTGATCTAAATGAATATAACGTTACTTATGGTGCAACATTGCATGGTACAATTGTTAAGAAATTAAGGGAAGCATTTACATTGTTTTAGAGAAATTAAGGGAATCAATAGATGTACACACCTTATCTCTTTATAATTTAGTGCTAAATGCCAATCAACTAAGAAGTTAAACATTCAATTTGATTATCGTTTAAAGTAGATTCACTTGTCTCTTTCATTTTCATTGTTTGTCTCTTTCTTCTTGGACTTACCATCCTCTCTTTCCTTTTAATTGCTTGTATGTATTCAAGACTTCTTTCTTTCTCCTTCTTATTTTTCCATTGTTCACTCTTTTTTCTCTTGACTTGTCTTTTGTTGCTTTGAATATCTTGTCATAAATATCTCCTCAAGACTTTGTATTTGGACCTCATGTACAACAAGTATTTACTCTCTCATTCACTTTCTTCATTTATTGATCACGACCATTACATGCTTGCCTCAAACTAAAATTTGACCTTTTCTCACCACTTTCCTCTTGTTTCCCATTTCATATTGAATGAGTACCTATTTATTCTCTAAGCATTTCATTTTGCAATTCCTTTCTCCTCCATTATTCTTCTTTCATGCTATGTTCTCCATTATGAGAATTTTTTTCTCTTCTTCATGTTTCTCGTGCATGGAAACTATTTTCCTCTTATTCCTTCATAGGCTCTCACTTATTTGTTTCCTTCACTTCTTTTAGCATGCTTCATAAGTGACTTGATTGGCCACTTCACTCTCCTTCTAAAATTCCATCCAAATATGCAAACTTGAAGCTACTTGCCTTAGCATTTTATTGATAATCTTATTCATATGTTCACATTCTCACCATACTATTAGAAACAATAAATAAATGCATTTCATTCCTTTAACGTGACTTACCTTTACTCACCACTTTCACTAGTTCTTGCTTCACTAGCAATTATGGCTCATTTAATTTCAACTCCATTTAGTATTCTTGACCTATATTTAAATACTTAATCCACTATTAGAATAACAAGGGAATGATTTATTCTTGTGAATCTTGAAAGCATGATTATTAGGGTATTAGATACCCATTAAGGGATGAAAAATATGTAAAATTTTCAAGGTAGCCAAGAGCATGACCATATTATAATGAAAACATAGTGAGCATGTAAGCAGATAGTTGGGGCAAAAAGGATGGAGATAGATCACCACAAAACAGAGCTCAAGAGATAAAATAAAGGAAAGTGATGAAGCACCTAAGAGGACAGAGGTAAGTCCAAAGAGAACAAGAGAGATGGAAGGTAAACAAGTGACATTGAATGTTTTGAGTCCTAGGAAATGAACGGAGGTGAGGAGTGAGAAGTCATGCCTTAGAACTTCGTGGCACCAAACCGGATGTGCTGACACATCTAGGTGGCCAGGTGAATGCTAGAGGAGGTGTTGTTTCAGTGCATGACAAGGTCGTTGCTTTTGGGCTACTTCGTTCGGGCGTAGTCCCTTAAGAGCCCTGAGACCAAAATATCGTTCAACTTTGATAGGTGACTACTCGGACTCTGTGGCACCTAGAGACATCTCGTCTAATCTAACACCTCAGTGTAGGGACCCTCTACAATATCCTCTCTCAGTTTTTCCTTCCCAGATTGGTGCGCTTGCTGCCCTATTGTTTGCAAATGCGCAAAATAGTACAGTTTGAGCCAGTGTAAGGTTGTCAAATGCTATATTTTACAAATGGTGGGTCATTGCACCGAACCGAATGCACCAACATGTCTAGGGTGGCTAGATGAACACTAGAGGAGGTGGTGTTTAGGTGCGCGACAAGGTCATTGCTTACGGGCTACTTCGTTCAGGGGTAGTCCCTTAAGATCCCTGAGACCAAAATATCGTTCAACTTCGATGGGTGACTACTCGGACTGCAGGCACCTAGAGATGCCTCGTTTGATCTGACACCTCGATGTAGGGACCCTATACAATAACATATCTCAGTTTTTTCCTTCCCAGATCGGTGCTCTTACTACCCTATTGTTTGCAAACGCGTGAAATAGTGTAGTTTGAGCCAGTGTAAGGTTGTCAAATGCTATATTTTGCAAACAGTGGGTTGTGGCACCAAAACGAATGCACCGAAACATCTAGGTGGCTAGGTGAATGCTAGAGGAGGTGGTGTTTTGGTGCGTGTGACAAGGTCATTGCTTCAGTGTCGCTTCATTCGGGCATAGTCCCTTAAGACCCCTGAGACCAAAATATCGTTCAACTTTGACGGGTTACTACTCATATTCCATGGCACCTAGAAATTCATCTGATCCAACACCTTGGTGTAGGGACCCTCTACAATATCCTCTCTCAGTTTTTTCCTACCCAGATCAGTGTTCTCGTTGCCCTATTGTTTGTAAACACGTAAAATAGTGCAGTTGGAGCCAGTGTAAGGTTGTCAAATGCTATATTTTGCAAATAGTGGGTCATGGCACCAAATCGAATGCACCGACACATCTAGGTGGCTAGGTGAATGCTAGAGGAGGTGGTTTTTCTATGCGTGACAAGGTCATTGCTTAGGATACTTTATTCGGGCATAGTCCCTTAAGAGCCCCGAGACTTAAATATCGTTCAACTTCGACGAGTGACTACTCGAACTCCGTGGCACCTAGAGATGCCTCGTCTAATCCAAAACCTTGGCATAGGGATCCTCTATAATAGTCTCTCTCAGTTTTTTCCTATCGGTGCTCTCGCTGCCCTATTGTTTGCAAATGTGTGAAATAGTGTAGTTGGAGCCAGTATAAGGTTGTCAAATGCTATATTTTGCAAACGGTGGGTCATGGCACCAAACCGAATGTATAGACACATCTGGGGGGCCAGGTGAATGCTAGAGGAGGTGGTGTTTTAGTACGCAACAAGGTCATTGCTTTCGGGCTACTTCATTCGGGCATAGTCCCTTAAGAGCCCTAAGACCAAAATATCGTTCAACTTCGACGGGTGACTACTTAGACTCCATTACACCTAGAGACCCCTCGTATGATCTAACACCTCGGTGTAGGGACCATCTACAATATCATCTCTCAGTTTTTCTTCCCATATTAGTGCTCTCGCTGCCCTATTGTTTGTAAATGTGCGAAATAGTGTAGTTGAAGCTAGTATAAGGTTGTCAAACGCTATATTTTGTAAATGGTGGGTCATGGCACCAAACCGACTATGTCACACATCCAAGTGGATAGGTGAATGCTAGAGGAGGTGGTGTTTCAATGCATGATAAGGTCTTTGCTTGTAAACTACTTCGTTCAGGCGTAGTCCCTTAAGAGCCCTGAGACCAAAATATCGTTCAACTTTGACGGGAGACTACTCGGACTCCGTGGCACTTATAGATGCCTCATTTAATCTAAAACCTCAGTGTAGGGACCCTATACAATATCCTCTCTAGGTTTTTCCTTCCCATATCGGTGCTCTCACTACCCTATTGTTTGCAAATGTACGAAATAGTGTAGTTGGAGCCAGTGTAAGGTTTTCAAATGCTATATTTTGTAAACGGTGGGTTGTGACACTAAACTGACTATGATGACATGTCCAGGTTGAAAGGTGAATGCTAGAGGAGGTGGTGTTTTGGTGTGTGACAAGATCGTTGCTTCCGGGCTAGTTCGTTTGGGCATAGTCCCTTAAGAGCCCTGAGACCAAAATATCATTCAACTTCGATAGGTGACTACTCGGACTCGGTGGCACCTAGAGACACCTCGTCTAATCTGACACCTCGGCGTAGGGACCCTCTACAATAGCCTCTCTCATTTTTTTCCTTCCGAGTTCGGTGCTCTCACTGCCCTATTGTTTGCAAACGCGCGAAATAGTGTAGTTGGAGCCAGTGTAAGGTTGTCAAACGCTATATTTTGTAAATGGTGGGTCATGGCACCGAACCAACTACACCGACATATCTGGTGGCTAGGTGAATGCTAGAGGAGGTGGTGTTTTGGTGCGCGACAAGGTCGTTGCTTCCGGGCTACTTCATTCGTGCAAGTCCCTTAAGAGCCCTGAGACCAAAATATCGTTCAACTTCGATGGGTGACTACTCAAACTCCATGGCATTTAGAGACACCTCGTCTGATCCAACACCTCAGCGTAGGGACCCTCTATAATAGCCTCCCTCGGTTTTTTTCTTCCCATATCGGTGCTCTCGTTGCCCTATTCTTTCATTGCTTTCATTAGAATTTTTCGATTAACTTGCAACATTAGACTTGTTTCCATAATCAAACATTGTTTTTTTATTGATTCACTTACAACACTAGTAGCAAGTACACGATGCACAATATTACTATCCCTAGTGCGTCTCTTGACACCAACAAAGGTGATATGCATCATGAAGGTTTTCAACAATTATAGAGGTTTGACCACGTATATTAGATGTTGTCAATCCTAAGGTGTTTAATGTAGGTGTCATTTTAATCAATTTCATCAAAATAACCAACAAATGACATCTTTGGGAATCATTTAAAATTTCAAAATGATTATCCTAAATTTCAGTGGCTTTTCTTCTGATTTGTCATTCAAAAAGTTTGTCAGACATTGGTTTCAAAATGTTTTCATCAATTTCAATAAAAAAATGAGGTTTCTTACGTAAAATCCTAGGAGGTGTTTTTATCAAATTTTGCTTGTCTACAATTTCAACATAAATTTCCTTATTCACATTTTCATTGTCACCTTCAATTTCAACATTTGCTACATCATGAGTATTTAATTCTTCTTCAACATTGACAATAAAAACATCTTCATCACGAGTATTTAATTCAACTTCAACATTGATAGTAGAAACATTACTTGGTTCTTCATTGCTTACAATAGTTGGGGTTGAAGATGAACCTCTTCTTGATTCACGAAGATTCCGCATTCGTTTAGCATTTTGAATTTTGTTGGCCTCTAATTCGTTTGGTGTTTTTTACTTAATGACTTCCTTTTTTGGCTTCGTTTCTTGTCTCCCATGATGTTTTGCTTCTGGTGATAAGAAAAACGTGTAGAAAAAGATAGAATTTTGTGGTAATTCATATGGTAAGGTCAAAGAGTAAAAATCACATGGTAATTCAGACATTGGGATGTGTGTAAAAATGATTTATGAACTATGATCATGGTTTATAAAGTGCGCTCGTGGTTTGTGTTAAAAACCTACGATCGCGATTTATAAACCATGATCGCGGATCTATCTGCCAAACCTAAGCCTCGGGAAATCTTTGTTTTTTCCCAACCAAAGCTATGGAAGGTCATTATGAAGTGTAAAAGGTCAAAAACCTCAAATTTTCTCTTCCAAAGACTTGAGCCATGCTAAAAAACTGAAAACATTTCACAAAAATGGTGCCATCGCATAGGGGAGACTGTTAGCTTCATAGAAATATTGATTTTAAAGTGAATAGAATAAGATAAATATCATTTTATAATTTTTTACTAATAATAGGTCTTTAAGACATTTTTTCCCATGAATGTTCATGTCTACGTTTAAGACTGTAACTTTTGTTTCGCTTATCAAAATGTGATAAAACTTATACCATCCCAAGCGTGGACAAATTCTATACACATTAAAATATATATATATATATATATATATATATATATATATATATATATATTGATTATATATTTGATTTCGATATTTTTTGATATAGTTATGGCGGGAACCAAAAGCGCTCCGTTTTTTAAATATTTTCAGACCACTTTCATGGAAAAAATCATTAAAAAAATACTTCAAAAAAAATACAAAATAAAATCCATCCCAAGATAGACAACTACATCTAACGTTTCACCAAAGGAAAAAAAATAACAAGATTTGGTCATCCAAAATGCGGGAAAACGGACTACAATCTTATAAGTTTAAAAAAAAAAAACCAAGTCATATAATTTTAAGTGTTTAATATAGCTAAACTTATCTATTTTTTTAAAAAATTAGTATTTTAGAAACTAGATTCTGAATGCTAGGATTCATATTTATATAAATTACTCTAATTTTGAGTGTGCGTATTGCTAATAATCCCTACAAGTTGAGATTTCACTTTTTTTTGCAATATGACGTCCACGGATGACCCCATATTTGTCCATCAACTTCCTGCACTTACCCATATTGAACAATTGTCACACCGCGTTGTGGTAGTTGGATGAAACCGAGTTTCACATTGCTCCATCGTTCTATGAGATTCACATAATTTCCCCTTTCCTTTTTTTTCACCCTCACACTTCTCCACACTCTAACCTCTTCTTCTTCACCCATGTTCCCCTCCCATTGTTTCTCTACCTCTAATTTGAATCCTTTAAAATATCCCCTTTCACATACCATTTCTAGCTTAAATATATATCAATACTGCTAAGTATGGTCGTGAGTGATTGTTTCAATGATCCTCGGTCGTTAACTTCTCGTTGTATGATCCTTCAATTGTATATGCTACGCCTTCGACATAATCTATCAATTTTCATAATTTGTGAACATGGGGCCTTGAGGAATTTATTTAATGAGACGAGGGTGTAAAGTGACTTTGTAATTGATTGCCAATTATGAGTATCACATACCTTTTTTGGAAATGGAAAATTCTCAACAGTTTATAATACTGCTAAAAAATAAAGAAACACTGATGTCATTTATATTAGTATTTTGAATATATGTTCAAGAATATAACTAGCAATCACACGTGAAATGTGCTATGCGAACGTCGAAGGGGAAGTCTAGGAAGAGGTTGATTTTGAGGGATGAAAAAATAAGGGGATGCCATAGATATATCAGCCCGTGCATTCAAATAACTTCTACATATTATAATACATTTAAAAAAAATTAAAATTGAGCTCCAAACTAAACATATATATTCATGTAGACACAATTCATAGAATAACATATATTATTATGTTAAAGGTTTATTGTAAATGTAGTTCACTGCTACATTTATACCATTGCAATTTGTACATTTGATCCAATGTCAATATTATAACAATTTTCGAAGGGGATGCCATTGATATATCAGCCCGCACATTCACAGAGAGGCACTAGCGACTCCGACCTTCACCAAGAATAGTTGCAAGATGAAACACCCTACCCTATAGCAATCCAAAACCCAAAAAATAAAGAAAACCCTCTTCCCTCAAGGTTTTAACGGTTCGTAGGGTTACAGATCCGCCAATACATCACAATTTTTAAAGTTTTATTTGGCTCCATAAAAATATTGTTTGGGAAAAAATTCCTGTGATGTGTATGTCATTAGGGGGACCGTGCTAAACCCAGCTCTCATTTATTAAGGTTTAAATGAGACCCATTTGATAAATTTGTATAAGTAGCCTGTAGCTCATATTTTGGCATAGACCAGAAATGCTCTGGAAAATGTAAACTGATCGGGTTGTAGACCTGTTTGTTGCATACTCTTAAATTGTGTGAGTTGTGTCTGTCTCGAGAGGGAACCCACATCTTCTATTTTCCATAAATTTTTTCCACGAGGAGTTGTCTCCTTCCATACTGCGGACGCGGACGTGACCTGCCCTGTCCTGATAGAAATCTTGCTACTATTGCATCGATGTGGAGCACTATTCAGTGCTTAGATTTTAACACAAATTCAATTTGTGTCGTTGATTTCGACTTGGGTGTCAGAAGGAGGTTGATGTCCTGTGCACATGGTGCAAAAGAAAGCCCAAATTTAGGGTACATTTGTTGATGTTAGATGGCCCTAACCCCGATTAAATAACATGCAAAGGCGCCAAGCCTAGCCTTTCACTGTTTCCATCACATCAACCGAAATTTAATAAAAATTACTGTTTTCTTTTGAATATTTGCGTGTTAAAAAATTATTGTTTTATTTTGAATATTTACATCAAAATAACAATGCATGAGACAAAAAAACTATATAAACAAGCTTATTTAAACCTAAGAGGTATGAAGATGTACAAAAATCATATACACAACCATAAGTTACAGGTACTGGTCTATGATCTGGTTTAATTTTTAGAGCTGAAGAATTACATGGAATCCTTACACCAATTTTTTTTACTCTTTATTACCTTAAGTTACTCTTAAGCTTCTCATTTTCTTCTTTCAGTATTTTTATTTCATTATATAGATTCTGTACAAATATAAAGACAACAAAAATTGAAAATATTGTTTGATTTTATAGGTATGAAGTTGATTCTATAGAGGCAGAGGCAAATGCTTACTTGATGCTCTATGTCCCAAAGTTGGAAAAACTTCTCCTTCCGTATTTCCCAAAACTCTAATCATGCTATTTTGCATATATTTGTTTTTTTAGTGCATTTCTTTACACTAAGGTTAATCGATACAAAAGTAAACACAAAAATGGACCACAAGAGGTTTCTATTAAATTTACACATAATTATCCTGTTTTTTTGTATGTACAAAGAATAAAAAAAATAGTGATAAATGTATTTAGGACCACAACAAAGAAATTATCTTGATAAAAAAACAAAATAATCTTGCCAATAAAATTATAAATGAATACAAATTTTATAAATTTTAGATAGATGACAAAATAATAAAGTCTCATTGCAAAATCTGCAACTAGTTATTTTTCAACTATTAAGAATTGATTGATGAAAATATGTTACATTTTTGGCAAAATAGCTCTGTCTGCAAAACTATTTTTTAATGTAAACCTCTAACATTAATTTAATTTTCGTGTGTAGGAAATATCATTCTTCAAATGCAATGGACCCAAAATTTATTTTATTTTGGATGGATTTGTTAAGAGAAATTACCGGCTCTTCATTTTCTTCAGATTCATCAAACATACAGAGCATGTTTCTCAACTACTTCATGCAAATGGTATTTGTACTCAGAAATTCTGAATCATTATCCTGCAAAAGAGATAGAGAGTGGTGGATGTTTCCAAGACAATGCACATTTTGGAACTTAATACAACAACAAGCATGGGAAGAACAACCAAATTATCGAGACATTTTATATCATCATCACTATAGAATGTCTTTTCCACTTTTTCAAATCCTTTTGTCAAAGATAGAACCACATATGCCAAGTGCAAACACAACTCATTTTGTTAGAGAACCAATACATCCTAAAAAAGCTCTTTGTGTAGTTTTGCATCGCCTTTCCCAAGGAGCTCCTACACATATAATAGCGGAATTTTATTACATAGGAGAATCTACAGTGAGAAAATACACCATGGTAATTGTAAATATTATCCTTCAACATTTGCAAAATGAGTATATAAGCATTCCATGTAGCACTAGGTTACAAAAAATATTCAGTGAGTTTCACACTTCAACTCTACTTCCGATGATATGTGGTGCAATAGATGGCACACATATTAAGTTATCATATAGACCTAAACAACATTATACTCCTATGAACTACATAAACCGACATCATTTCCATAGTGTTTTGTTGTAAGGAATATGTGATTCTCAAAAATTATTTTGGGATGTATGTGTTAATGCTCCTGGTGGCGCTCACGATGCTGAACATTGGAATTGCTCTGTAATAAAAAGAAGATTACAAGTTATAGAGAATATTGGCATCCCCTACATTTCAAATTGGAGAAAGCATAATCTTTCTCCAAATAATTGGAGATTCTGCTTATCCTATTTATCCCTACTTATTGAAGCCATATAAAAACAATCTATCTCCAATGCATACTCTTTTTGATAAATACTTATCTAGAGGGCGTGTGAAGATTGAGAATGCATTTAGTACTCTAAAAGGGAGATGGAGATTTCTTCAAGATGTAGGTGCAGAGATGGATAAGGCTCCCCAAATCATAGTGGCATGTTGTGTTCTACATATTTTTTTACAAATGAACAATGCAGATGAACCAAAAATCTAGGTAAATTCATATCCTAATTCTATAACTCAATTGCAGAGTCAATAAATGGAAAGAGAACAAGGAAAGGCACAAAGAGACATTATATTTGGGGAATGAAAAAGACAATACCATATTAGTTTGGAGCAATGATCTACTATTTGTAAAATAATATATAATATCTATTGAAGTTGTGGACCAATGTTGTGTATGAATAAGTTAAAGTGTTTACCTATGCAAAAACTTTGCTATTTGAAGTTGTACGTCCAATATATTTTCTGTTTTTTAGCGCTCGAGTTGCATTCTTCCTTCTTTGATTTCTTTCATTGTTTGAGTTAAATGATGCAATCCTTTCTCCATTATTTCTCCCAAATCTTCAAAGGATGTCTTTTTTCTTTTTATACGTTTTCCCTCCACCCCCAATTTGTTCAATGAAGTTTCTTGATTTGCACCCTCTTCTTCAATATTAAGGAATGAGCTCTCTTCATTTGATTTTCCTTTCATATCTTTATCTCATGAAGTTGAGCTTACATTAACCCATTCTTTTCCATTGTATCCATTCGGAAGACCAATCACCTTCAGTGTTTTTCCTATGATACGGTTCATGTCTTCATAAAACATCCATGTGGAAGGTGGTGCCCCTATGGTGTTTTCCAATTGTTTCTCTCTTTTTAAGGTCTTCCTCAACTGGTTCCACTTATATTTGCATTTAATCCCTATTAACGATGTTCCACACCTAACATTTACAACATTTGCCACTTTTTCCCAATATTGTTTTGTAAGGTTTCCATGATTTACATTTTCATTCACCTTTTCAAAATTTAAAATCAATTCTTTCACAGCTTGTTTTGGCCAAAGCTCCTCTTTGAATTTTTTTTATCTCATGAGTAGTAGTGTCATTCTCAAATGTATGAGTTACGATGTGATTTCCTCAATTTCTAAGACTTGTTTTGGAAAACTATCAACTCCATGATTAACATGAAGACCAAATTCTGGAGTATTATAAAGTTCTTCAACATCAATTACATTATTTAAATCTATTGGTAAATGTGGTCCTTTATCCATGCTCAACTTCAATACTAATACCTTACTGACAACAGCTTTATAGATATGAAAAATTTGGAAAAATCATGAATAGATTTTAAATGTATTAATTGTAAAATTGTTCTTTTATACTACATAAAAATAAGTCTATAATATATAATTAAAACAACAATATATATTTACAAAGAGCATAAATGTGATGAATTTTTTTTATAAAATTTGTAACATATTACATACCTGTGAATCCTTTTCTCCTGGTAGTTTCACTTCTTAGAGATAGGCCAATATTTCTACAACAGTTTATATGAAAAGAAACAAATTTCACTTAAATAATTTCTTTGCATTCGCCTATAAATGTGTGCAGGTGGTTGTTTAATATTTTATTGGATATATATTAAATGAGTAAGTTTACTTGTCAATATTTTATTGAAAAATTGTTAAATCAATCCAATTTATTTCACATCGTATATTGGAGAGTGTGTTAAAAGTTGAAAACAGTGTTTGCCTTTGGGAAAGCCTCGGCTGCAGCAGGGCTTGAGGTAGAGTCTAGTACGGATCCACTGTTGATGACATTCAAGCCCACTTTAGCGTGCTTTGAACAACATGTGCACATGACATGAGTCTCAAATAGAAACGCCTTCGACGTAAATATAATTTATATAAAAGTATATATTATAAAAAATGACAGCCACATTTTGCAAGATGGAAGACAAAGGAACAAACGAGCGAAAAACACAAAAAGAAATATAAACGATCGTGAAATTTAAGGAGTTATGTTGCACAATTTTTGGCTGATAGGTTTTCTAGAGTCAAGTTTCTTTGTAACTATAGGTTTATTCATCATCGTTGTCTTCTATATTTTTTGTTTTGGTTTATTTTGGCAAATTTCCTTTGTAAAACCGACTGTTATTTTTACCATGTGGGTTTTGTTTACCTTCCTCTTGCATGTCCGTTGGTGTCCTCCCTTTCTAATCATCTATAATTTGTAGAGATTTTATATTGCCATTATGCCGATCTGGTTTTGATTCAATTTTAGTTTGAATTCACACAAAAAATTGTTTAGTGGTTATTTTAATGTCTGATGTGGTTTTGTTTGCAAATGCATGTGCAGATGAAATGAAAAAATGGTGATTTTTGATGTGGTTAGGAAAATAAAATCTCCTTTCAATGGATGCAAGCCAAGGATATCCGGCCTCAAGAAGAAGGTGCGTTGAGACATATTAGGTTCTATTCACACAACTCTTCGAATTTTTGAAAAAATTACTAGAAAGTATGTCGTCATGAATCGTGATCACCATAAATAATGTATTATCAATATTTTTGATGAACATGAGTGTTGTTTAAATTTACCTCCACCATTTTTGAAGCTCTATTTTATACACACTATTATCCTTGTTTAAATCTTGGTGCATCCATGGGTCCTAGGTTTGATTCTTCTAATTCAAAATGTTTTAATTTAAAATCCTTTTTTGCTAATTTGTACACCCTAACTCGTATGATTTAGAGAAATATATGCATATGAGAGGAGCTTGCACTAATGTAGTTAGAGATTATTTGCCTAGAATGTTTGTTGTCTAATTCGAAGGGGTATTCATCTTAAAATTAAGAGATGTTTTATGGGAAACAATGAGATCTACCACATAGGTTGGATTTAATATCTGTGTTCTTTAGTTTTACCATATTATTATGTAGAAATGTAAATGTTTGGGCATAGATGGTAAAATCGTCAGTCAAACTTATATTTTTGTTTGGAATTGTTGTTTGTTTGTTTGGGAACCCAATCGCCAAGTATTGTATAACCCAATATCACATTCTTTCTAGTGAATTATTCTATTTGAATACCTGATTGTAATCTACTTTGGGTATTTTGGGTGACCCATTTTTTCATCTTCGAACAATTTCTTCTATATTAATGATGTTATGTATTTGCGTGGTAGAATGAAACTGGTTATTTCTTCAGTGGATCAATTTGCATTTAAATTTATCTTTTTCCATAATACCAGATCAAATGTGGCAAGGTTGCGGTGTTAGAAACATGGTTACTTTCCTGTGTTACCCAGGTTTAAAATCTTTGAAATATGGCCCAATTGCCTTCACCCAAAATGCACCATAAATAAAAAAGCATACGTCATTAGTGTTCCAATTTCCACTATTCATACAATAAAATAGTGCAGTTGCTTAGTAGGTCCCGACTCCCTAAATTTCTACCTAAATTGATTTATTCTTTAGTTTTGGTTTTCAAGAATTTCAGATTGATGCGACTGAATGGAGGGCTCAGATCTAGCTCAGGATCTTGAAGCCCACGGTGTAAGTGACATTGAGTTTGCTAGGGTAACTATGGATTTTGTTTTTTTAACTAGTATTGTATTTTGTTTTTTAAACTAGTATTTGATTCAGAACATGAATTTAGTGAATGTTCTTGGGTCATTCTCATAGTATATATAGCTCTAAATGCTTGCAATTTTCATGCAAGAGATACAACACTCTTTGACAATAGAGTAATGGCTTCATTCAAATGGACTTCAGAAGCAGAACTTTTAAAAGCATTATTTTAAAATTGTTTTAAAGAACATATACTCTATACTAATAATGCCTATCGGCACTTCACAAGCACCTATGGATGCTTTTGCTAGTATTTAATAGTGGAATGATCTATGATAGACAGAGACGACAAATACCAAACAGTGCAGCTCCGCAGAAGAGGTTAAGTACAGAGTTAGCTGGTGGCCCGATGGAGCGATGTAAATACCACTTTGGAGGTGGAGGATTTGTCGATTTCGAATGAGTCGTAGTGCAAGAACAGCTGCGCCACCAACAGCCTCACTACCATCACTACGAAATCCTTCCCTGCACACTGCTTGTTATGCACACTTGTATCATCGGTCTCTAGCCCATTCGACCATAGCAAGTACTTCAACAGCTTCTCCCCTTCCTCTCTGATGAATCGCCGAGGAAGATACTGCTCCGGATTCTGGAACACCTTGGGATCTTTCGTAGCGAAGGGCTGATACCCGCCAAGCATCTCTCCCTCTTCACGGCATAACGCCCATCGTGTGATTCCACCACCAGGTCCTCCTTCGCACGTGCGTACTGGAATGACACCGGCGGATCGATCCTCAACACTTCATACACCGTCGACCACAGTAGCGCCATGCTCTCCAGTGCTCTCGGATTCAATCCTTGGTTCTCTTTAATAGCCCCTCATACTTCTTGTGCCAGCTGAGCATGCAGCTCCTTCCCCGCCTCCGCAATGTGGCAGATGATGCTGGGGTAGAGAATGAACATACCTCCGAACGTGTTGAAGCATATATTGAACACCAAGTTATGACACGCCTCGTCTTGCTTTAATCTGAATTGCAGTTCTGCCGCATCCAGTGCTGCCTTTCCATATGTCCAGAAGAAGTTGTAAACCTTATCATAATCGATGCGCACAAGCAAGAACGGCAAAGGAACGGCGTGAATTGTCACCTCTTCCAAGATCTTTGGCAGGACACCCGTGTTTGCAATCGGAGCCAGCTAAAGTCCTATCCACTTCACAACATACGAAGGACCCTGCATTCCCAGGCTTGCAGGCCCTGGAGCAGCTAGATCTCTGTCCAGCACCGCCCTGCACAGAAAATTAAAACACATTTTCAGGTTCTCGCTATCAAATTCTGCCCTACCTGTCTCGGAAAACTGTTTGTCTAGCTTAGCCCAAAGATCTCAAGTTGCCTGCTCAAATTCAGGAAACCATTTGTCTGCGTTCGTCTTGAGGACATGGAAGCAGAAGGTCTTGATCTTGCTGTGATTTTCTTCAGAAGGGTCCAAATAGGAGAGCACCATGTAGCCTCCCGTGAAGTTTGTGCTGGGCATGTAGACCCCAGTGAACACGTTCTTATTTTCTACCTTGCTTAGATCAAAGAGTATGGGAAAGCTCTTGGCATCCAGTAGAATTATGATGTGAGGATCTGGAAACAAAGCAGGCGCAGGCGGCATATTCACCCTGAATACGGTGCTCTTGTATTTCTCGATGCGGTTTTTGAAGAAAGTCTCAGTGCCTTCGACCACAAAGTAGTCAAATCGATCTAGAACGACACCGATGATGGTCAGGCCATATCTTCTAGGGACCTCCTTCACTTCCTTATCACTGGATGAAGCCATGCTCCTGTTCCTTCCCCTTAACAAAATTTTTGTAGAAAATCTGCAGTCTTATACAACAAACAACATAAAAGAAATAAACATAATACTTAAATAACTTGCATAAATAGATGAATATTTGAACCAGTACTGCTGTGCATAATCTCCATTAATAAAAGCTTCATCATACTCAGAGCTTCAACTCTTTACAATCAAGCTGTGAATGCAGCTGTGTACTTTCAATGCACATCCTTCCTTGCTTGTGCAGATTTCACACCTTTGTGTGTGCATACAAAGTAATTACAATTGTTGTTATTTAAATAGAATAACTCACCCACTAACAACTCTTCAACTGAGCATTCTAAATCTAAACTCATGCTTTAAAATAGTTACATGCTATGCATGAATTAAAACAGATTTATTTGAATTAAATCTAATGATAAAAATAAGATAAAGCTAACTTAACTAAAGAAAACTAAAACAAGACTAAAGCTAAAATTAGCTTTCCTAAAAAGCTACGGTTGGAATTAAATATGCAACACATGCATATTTCCAACACTCCCCCTTAATTTCAAACTGTAGCTTTCAGTCTTCTAGAGCTGTGTTTACTTTTTCAGATCTGCCATGTGCAGGATCAAAAACTCCCAAACAATCTCTCAAATATACAAAAACTTCTTTTTCTAAAGCCTTTGTAAAAATGTCTGCAAAATGATCTTCGGATCTACAAAACTCAAGATGATTTTCCTTGTTGTTTACCAACTCCTTGATTGAATGATACCTCGTATCAATATGCTTTCTCCTCTTATGAAAAACATGATTTTTAGACAATGCTATGGCTGAGTTGTTGTCACAAAAATATGTGTAGCTTCCTCTTGTTTCTGTTGTAAATCTGTCAACACTCTTCTCATCCAAATAGCTTGATATGTTGCTCCTGTTGCTGCTACATACTCTGCTTCTGCTGAAGATAACGTGACAATGGGCTACTTCTTTGATGCCCATGAAGCCACTCCTATTCCAAAGTGAAAAGTATAGCCGGATGTGCTTTTCCGATCATCTATACTTCCAGCACTGCCACTATCTATATAACCAATGAGTTTGAACTCATCTGAACTTGAATAAATAATTCCATGATTTCTTGTTCCACGTACATACTTTAAAATTCTTTTTCCAGCTTGCCAATGTGAATTTTTGGAGATTCCATGAACCTTGATATGAGGCTCACACCATACATGATATCAGGCCTTGTGGCCATCAAATACATAAGACTTCCAACCAACTTTTTAAACAATGTTGGATCCACAAACGATCCTTCATCCTCTTTGCTCAACTTCAAACCTATTGCAACTAGTGTTGGTGTTGGCTTACAATTCAACATGTTAAACCTTTTCAAAATGTCACTTGCTTACTTTGCTTGTGAGATAAAAACTTCACCTTCTGATTGTTGAACTTCAATACCAAAAAATAATGCATAAGACCAAGATCTGTCATCTTAAACTCCTTCTTCATGGCTGATTTGAATGACTCTATAGATAGATTTCTAGTAATGATCAAATCATCTACATATAAACAAACAATTAAAATTTTACCTTGCTCATTTATCTTGGTGTATAAGGTAGGCTCACTTTGCTGCTCCTATTGAAACCATTCTCAATCAAATAAGAATCTATTCTGCTATACCAAGCTCTAGGTGCTTGCTTGAGACCATAGAGCACTTTCTTCAATCTGTATACTTTTCCTTCGTGACCTTCAATCTCATAACCTTCTAGCTGATTTACATAAACTTCCTCTTCAAGGAATCCATTTAAGAATGTTGATTTAACATCCATCTGATAAATAGGCCATTTTTTTGAGCTACAATTGCTAAAACCATTCTTACCATGTCCAAACGTGCTATTGGTGTAAATTTTTCATTGTAGTCAACTCCATATTGCTGCGTACAACCTCTTGCAACCAACCTTGCTTTGTGCTTCTGTACTTTTCCATCAACATTGTATTTTGTCTCATAGACCCATTTGACTCCTATCGCGTCCTTTCCTTTTGGAAGATCCATTAGCTCCCATGTTTGATTCTTCTTTATAGCATCAATCTCATCATCCATGGCTTTTTCCCAAACTTCATTCTTTATAGCCTCTTCGTAATATACTGGATCTGCAGCTTGAAAAATAATGCAAAAACTGAAAATGAATTAGTTGTATCAACATTATAAACCTCACTTAGACTTCTTGTTTTCCGCTGCACAAGAGTATTTGATGCAGGACTACTTTTTGGTGATGGAGTAGCTTCTGGTGTTCCCTGTGGTGTCTCTTGCATGGCTGAAGATGGCTGAAATCTTGGTAACCTCCTGAATGTAGGTGGAGGTGTATCTTGTGCTACAACTTGTGGTGCATGTCCAACATTTGTACATATAATAGCTTGTTGCTCTAAAGTTTCATATGTCATATCATCATGCGGAATAGATGTTGCTATACTCATTGTTTTCTCTATACTTCCATCCCATGCTTCATTCTCAATAAACTGTACATCCCTGCTGATCACAACCTTTTCAGTGACTGGATTGTACAACTTGTATACTTTTTTATTCTCTGAATACCCCAAAAAAATACACTTTTCTCCTTTGTTGTCTAACTTGTTCCTTAGCTCATCAGGTACATGTGCATACGCTACACAACCAAAAACTATGAAATGTGAAACACTGTGTTTCCTATTAGTCCATGCTTGTTGAGGAACCATGTTCCTAACAAGTTTCGTTGGACACCTGTTCAAAATATAAACTGAAGTTGCTATTGCTTCTGCCCAATACTCATTTGGAAGATATTTTACCTTCGACATGCTTCTCGTCATCTCCATGATGGTTCTATTTTTCCTCTCTGCCACACCGTTCTATTGTGGTGTATATCTGGTAGTAAACTACTTGTGTATACCATGATATCTAGCAAAAATTCATAAACTCATTAGAAACATACTCACCTCCTCTCGTCCGTTAAAGAACTTTGATGTAGTATCCACTTTGCTTCTCCACTAATGCCTTGAACTATTGAAATGTATCAAAGACATTTGATTTATTTCTCAAAAAATAAACCCATGTCTTCCTTGTGTAATCATCAATGAATGTCATAAAATAAATACAACCTCCAATAGAAGCTGTCTGCATAGATCCACATAAATTTGAATGTACAATCTCAAGTGGTGCACTTGCTCTTGCTGTTTTTCCAACTGGGAATGAATCTCTATGTTGCTTTCCCAAAATACAACCTTCACATACCCTTTCCGGTTTCTGAATCAATGGAAAACCTTTAACCATATTTTTTCTATGTAATAAAT
The DNA here is from genome assembly GCA_018340775.1 of Taxus wallichiana var. yunnanensis. Classification (NCBI taxonomy): domain Eukaryota; kingdom Viridiplantae; phylum Streptophyta; class Pinopsida; order Cupressales; family Taxaceae; genus Taxus; species Taxus wallichiana. The sequence continues at coordinate 903,583,415 of CM031242.1, forward strand.
TCAAACCTCCAAAATTTAAATGTCCATACCTTAGATGCCAAAGCCATGTTTCATCCTTCATGAATGAATGAAAAGCTGATTATGTTCCTTCAAAGACAGAATCAACAATATTTACGCAGACTCACTTGCTGTAGTGCAAACTGATTTTCATTGGCACATGACTCATCTGTTTGAGCGTAGGACTCAACAAAAGACTAATTTGGCTTAACGCAGGACTTTGCTGCAAACTGAGCTACTAATTTTTCTACAAACAGATCTGATTTCTTCTTTTTCCAGGTTTCAAAATCAATGGAAACATCCTATTTCTGCTCATCTTCACTTTTGCAATCAACTGAGTGCTAGGAGCTTTGTCCACAATCACGCACTTATTGTATTCCATATAGACTTGGTATCCTTTCTATACCAGTTGTCCAATACTCATAATGTTATGTTTCAAACCTGTAACATAGTAAACATCTTGCATACTTGTTTGCTCCCCCTTTCTTGTTAGAATACTAACTATGCCTTTTCCTTTCATAGACACAATATTGTTATTTCCAAGAGTTACATCACTCTTAACTCGAATCATCCAAATTAGAAAACAAATCTAGATTACCCGTCATGTGATTACTTTGCAACCTCGAATCCAAATACCATACATCACATGGACTCTCTTTTTACAAATTACATTCAATAACGGATAAATAAGGCAATGCTTCGAAATCCTTGTGCATGTAATAAACATAGGTTTAGAAATATAACTTCCAACCTGATTTTGATTTTGTCTCTCCTGATCATATTACTTTTTCTTGCAATCATAAGCATAGTGCCCATACTTCTTGCAATAATGACATTGAACATGAGACTTATCTTGTCTCTGACCATAACTCTATTTTTGATTCTATCCTCTTCCACCTGAGTTTGATGAACCGCTGCCATGTCCTCTAGATGGACTTCTTCCTCTACCTCTTTGGCTGAAACTTCCTCTTCTTTTTCCACACTACCTGCTGTCTGAGATGCAAAAGCCTAATCTACACTTGCATGTGATCTATTCATCCTCTTTTCATGATTGATTAGTGATGCATGCAACTCATCAATAGAAAACTGACTCAGATCCTTAGTGTAGTGCCCACTTCCCTTCGACACCATTTTGTTTTGTTGTTTTCGAGACTGATTACTTCACTATGGATTTATTATGGCTTCTTGATTTAGCATGCTAGTAGATATCATAGACATTGGACTGTTATTGATTTGATCTTTATATGATGCATATGGTTTACTGGTGGACATTTGATGATGATATTTGTATACTTTTGACAGGGTTATTTATCTTAATTATGACATGTGATATATTTAATCATATTGAGTAGAACTTGATAATTTGACTAATGTGATGATCGTTTTGACATAAATGAAATGTGGAATAGAAATGTGCTAGAAAGTGTAAGTGATATCGTACTTGCATAGATGATAGTAAATCATGTGTCGTTTATTTTAGATTATATTGTATATTTGGCATGAATGTTTTAATGCGGCCAACAAGCCGAAGGAGGTATTCTCTTCTCGCAGGTATATTATATTCACAACAATATTGGGGAGTGGAGACCAACCACATCGGAATTCGAGAAGAATCCAGCTAAGGTCACCATGGCAACAAGTAATTGTGTGTGTGTTGGAATCATTTGGTTAGGGAAAAATTGTGACCTAGGGGTCATGTGTTGCCTTGTTTTAATTTTCCTTTTATTATGTTAGTATGTGTTTCTCTTAGTAAGTGAAATTTTACTTGTGTTATTATTCATATTCTTTGGATTGGTGTTACCCCTTTATTAGTCATGGGTTGTAGTGTCTTAATTAAACTAATTTGAATTTGTCCTAAACTAATTAAAGGATATGACCAAAGAGAGTTCATTTATTAGGACTTGATTTACTTGGGATTTTGTGTGGATTGATGTGTGTTTGAGTTTTGAGTGTAGCACACTCTACCCCACATGGGAAACTCGAATTTGGCCTTATAGGCCAAATTTCAAAGCTTGTGGGACAAGTCAAACTTGTCCCACACCTCTTAAAACCCCATGCCAACCCTACCTATGGGTTGGAAGGCCAAATTTAGGGTCTTTTAGGTGTTTTGGGGGGATAAAAGGGTAAAAATATTAATTGCACTTTCTTTCAAAATTTAATTTTGTCCTTTGGGGAGTGGGCTTAGTTGGAGTGTGTAAGGTGCTTGCCTTTCTTTCAACCACTTATTAATGGTGCATTGGAATATGAAGTTGACCAAATGATGTGGAGTGGAGGGAAAAAGAGGTGGCATCCTACTTGGAGCCACATCATCCCTCCCTCTCTTTTCTCTATTTATTTGATCCTCTTGTTTGTTTTGGGGGTTGGAAGTTTCATTTTTAGTCTTTTGTATTTTGGAGAGGAGAGGATTTTGAAGGAGTTGTGGATTTTTGGAGCTTGTTGATACTTGTGGGAATTTTGTTGGAGCTTGTGGATGCTTGCTTGACCTTTGGAGGGCTTTGAGACTTCATACTTGGAACAAGCTCTACCATGGAAAGGTAGGAGCTTCACCTTTGTTTGTATTATGTTTTCTTCTTTTGTTATATGAATGAGTACATATGTTGTGTTGAATTTTGTTGTTGCAATGCTTGTTGGGAATGGGTAGAATGCCTAAGTTGGGAGTGGGAGGAGACTATGGGGAGTTTAATTGAGGGAGGCATAAGAGATCATTTTCTTGAGGAGGGAGTTTGGGTTGGGTGCCCACCTAGTAAGAGAAATGCTTGCATTTTCTTCTTGTTTTTACTTTGAGGGAGCCATAAGAGTTGAGGGAGGCATAAGAGTGGATGGAGGGATAAGGGGTACTTGAGGGAGGCATAAGAGTTGTTAGGGGTATTGTGTTTTGTATTGGAGGCTTTTAGGTGGCACCCATTCCCATTGGGAGGCATAAGTGGCCTCCCCATAGGTCTTACTCTTATGGCTTTCTTGATAAGCCTTGTGACTTGTTGTTGTGATTGTTTTCCCTCTTGTTGTGTTGTTGATTTTGTTTTGAAGGATTATGGAATGAATGTGAAATTTTATGTTGAGTTATGTGGAAGCTAGTAGTTGCCATGAGTTGGATTTTCTCCCATTGTAATGTGGTTGGGGCTCGGGGGCCAATGGAGAGGATGGCTTCTCTTCTCCATTGGGTATCTTGGTTGGGAGGAGAGCGTTGCCTCTCCCCTTATTTTGTTGTGAATCAAGCAAACTATGGAGGAGCCACCTTGTTGATGTTTGAAGCATTGGAACCTTGTTGATGACAATTGAAACCACCTTGTATTTTTACCCACCTTGAGTGGAAGAAAAATGTAATATTGCCTTGTATTCTAGCTTCCATTATTTTAAAATGATCCCACATTAAGTGGAAAATGTTGTAACAAGATTTTGAAGGAAAGTTGTATTGATGTTCATTAGTAAGGTTGTAAGTGGATGGAATTGAAAGTTGAAGGAAAGACAATTTATTTATTCTCCTTTGCTTGGCTTAGAACCTCATTGAGTATGTTGATCTTGTTGAAATGTTGGTAGTTCTTGCTTTAAAACTTAATGGAAATATTTGTGAAACCCTCTTGAGGGATGTTGGGAAATTTACCTTAAAATATATATATATATATATATATTAAATTCCATTTTGTTGCTTAAAAGAGATGTATTGAAAAAGTGGAATGTTAGTGTATTTTCTCTTCTTGCATTGTTGATGGAAAGACTTAAGTTTTTAGATAGCTTTCAATATGCCAATGAAGTAATTTTAGTTCTAGCTTTATTATGTTCTTCCCCATTTAAGAAATTATTGAAAATCCATTTACAAATTATTAAAGGAAATGAAATCAACCTATTTGAAATCCCATGCAATGTTTATTGAATTGTGTAGAAGGAAATTTTAATGCAAAGACTTTAAACTTATTAAGTTTATTACCCAATCCTCCTTAATGCATAATAAGGAAACTAATATTTTCAATATAATTCATATCTAAGTAATATTACAACTAATGTATTTACTATTTTTAAGTTCTAATTATAACAATATACCATTAATATTTATTTGTATTAACAAAGTGTATTAATATGAATCGCAGCCAAGAAATTTATTAATTATTTATGAAATGGAACATACGTATGTACAAATAATGTATGCGCCTCCCAAGGTCTGTGAATGATCATGTTTTTGCAAAGCAACTGTGCTCCATGAGTAATCTGATTTGAAATAGACCCACCTCTACGAATGAGGCATCCATCTAATTGCAAAGCAAACTGTGCTTCATGCATATTCTGTTATGAAACAGATCCACCTCTATGAGACTCCTTCCACGAGCTATACCGTAAATGCGACAGGATCTAAATAGAAGATCTGTGCAATAGATTTCCACCAGGTCTTCTGGTAATACTCTCACTGCTCCTTAATCGATTTTGATAAAATATATCTTGGAGGCGAGTCACGAATTTGAAAATGCATCCGATACTGAACAGATAACAACATAGCTGGACAACCTACTTGTTTTAAGCACTCAAACAAAAAGGGGGGCTTTGTTATATTATTGCGACTGGCTGGTTTGTCTCCGCTGTGCAGCAGCCGCGCGCCAAGACCCCGCTCGACACACCTCGCAGCACCCAATGAAAGTGGAGGTAACACGTCTCTTCTCTCACCTGTAGCGTTTCTCTAGCCTCCATGCCAGCACATGCGGCTCAGGATAGGTCAAGACAGCAGGCCGACCGCGTAGAGTATAAGTTTTGCAAAATCAGAGTGAAATAAATGAAAACCTACGGCCACTTTGGAGTAGCTTGCACGCCAAGGAGAGGGAGTTTAAATGACATGGCTGGTGTTGGTTGAGCCACCCACCCCCCCAACCATAAAATTTAAGCATAGTTTGAAATGCTATACCTTGACAAGACTCTTGTCTTTTGTTTTTTTAATATGTTTATCCTACGTTAAAGAAAATACGGATAACTATTTAGGTTTGTTTAAGTATTAAATACTATATAATATAATAGTGGTATGACATATAACATAATTTTCATATAATATTATACTAGATATAAACATGGTATTATGTATATCTAAATATATAAAGTCATACAATGTAATAAAATAAATTAGTGTCAAAGTATATATCTTAATGTATAATTCTTATATATATATATATATATATATATATATATATATATAATGTATTAAATCATGATATAATGTAATATAAATGGATAATAAAATAAAATAAAAATTGAGTGGTTAGTGTATTCATTTCATAATAAATTATATCATACTCTAAGGTTAACATCTAGAAATATTGTTATTATGATATTATTAGACATTAGACTAATTAACTCGAAAGATGACCCTTCTTAACTTTAGTGAAATGTTGAATGAGATAAATTTAAATATCATTGACCTTGAAGCATTATCGTGACTTTTGTAGTTTCGAGCTCAGATGCGGCACACCCTTCAAAAAAAAATTATTCCATAATTTTTTTCTAACTAAATCTAAGTTGTTCTTGAGTCTCTTGCGGGCGTTCTACCGGGCGTTACATTTTGGTATCAGAGCCGGGGTTCAAAGCTTGGACCCTTGGGCACATGTAGAAAACATGAAACATGAACATTTAACCTAGTGCAGAGTTGATTTTTTTAATATATAAAACCACAATGTTGATAATTATAGGAAACAACAAATTTAGAAAACTGACACAAGACCTAGAACAATGAACTAACTCTCGCCTTGATCTGTGCAGGAGGGCGCGGATTGGGCGAGGGGTCTCTTCATATAGACCTAGATATACCACCGCTAGAGCAGGCCGTAGCAGCCATTCTACCTCAGATCTTGCAGACACTCCAGGATGTCAATGCCGCTATACGCGGAGAGCCCTTGGGAGGACGATTTGCAAGACATAGTTTGGAGCCATCAGTAGATGCCCAGCATCCCCTCGACATAGCGAGGAGCACAGGGCAGAGAACTTCCGTGCGGAGTCGGCTAGGGCAGAGTCACCACAGAGAGGACATGGGGACAGGATCTCAGGACATAGGGACAGGTCTCGAGCCCTAGACAGAGGGAGGAGCATTCAGATAGACCTAGGATTCGTCATACGTCAGCTGCAGACCATATCAGGGAGATCCTAAAGCTACGACCATCTCACTATTCGGGTGATACAGGTGGTTTTCAGGCAGAGGCCTGGTTGGTGAGCTTGAGCGGATGCTTCAAGCTCTGCCCTTGTACTAGCAACACGAAAGCTCGTGTTGCAATCCATCTTCTGAAGGATGGAGCAGGAGTCTGGTGGAGGACCGAGGAGCAGAAGCTCCATGTTGACTCGAGACGATTACCTGGGAGCTGTTTGAGGAGCGTTTTAGGAGTAGGTATTTACCCAGGAGATTTATACAGCAGCGGATAGATGAGTTTCATGACCTCCGTCAGGCATCGATGACAGTAGCTGAGTATGAGAGTCATTTCTGGACCTACTCCAGTACGTTGACTATATGCAGGATGAGTAGGTACGGATTCACAGGTTCATCCGGGGCCTAAACTTGGATTTAGGTGGCGCAGTGCGCATTCACTGCCCACAGACATTAGCAGAGGCCGTGGAAAAGGCCTATATTGCGAGAGAGACACGGGGAAGACGCAAAGCATGCTAGAGACAGAGTTTGAGCCATATCCAAAGCAAATGTGCGGATGGTAGGTCGAAGGGGTCAGTTCCTCCTCCATGGGGTGGACAGAGTTCAGGGCAAGTTTCATTCAGGCCACCACAGCAGCAGCAGCAGCAGACCCGCCCACCTTACCGACCTCCTCAGAGATTTGATGCGCAGAGAGGATGTAGTATGGGGCCTCCTCCTAGGGGTCCCATCAGGACACAGGGTGCGCCGAGAGCTCAGTCAGCTAGGAGCTCGTCAACAGAGACCTCAGCAGTCCATAGCCGGATCATCAGGATCTGTATCTCAGTCATCTAGAGTACCAGCTGGAGCTGCTTCCCACTGGAGGGGACCAGGCTAGTGTTATGGTTGTGGTGTTGTGGGACATCATTGGAGAGATTGCCCATAGAACCCTAACAAGGGTAAGACACAGAGCTCAGAGCCTACTATTGGAGATATGGCACGGAGTCATCGGATCTACGCAGCGGTCGAGAACCGCCAGGCTGAGCATCAGAGTACTGTGATTGAGATGACAGGTAGTGTTGGTGGTATTTCCACCTCTATATTATTTGATTCTGGTTCTTCTGATTCTTTTATTGCACCATCCTTAGTAGAGCATTGTAGGCTGGTGGCAGTTAGGCAAGGCCGTAGTTGGGACGTTGAGATGGCTTCTGGAGCCAAAATTTCTGTAGACTCCTTAGTTAAGGAGTGTGTAGTGGATTTGGGACCCTTCACCACTACTTCTGATCTTCGGATCCTTCCATTAGGATCTTATGGCATCATTTTAGGCATGGATTGGTTGTCCGCTCATAGAGCTAGATTGGATTGTTACCACAAGACTATTGTTTGCATAGATGATCTTGGAGTAGAGTCAGTGATATCAGGAGTTAGGAGGGCCGTATCCATTCGCACCATCTCCGCTATGCAGCTTAAGCGGTGTGCGCGACGGGGTTGTCAGTTGTTTGCTATTACGGTCAGTGACAGATCAGAGGATGAGTCAAGAGGACCTTCCCTCGATGACCATCCCATCTTATCAGAGTTTGCTGATGTGTTTCCAGGGGAACTACTAGGGTTACCTCCCCCACGTGAGATCGACTTCCATTTAGATCTAGTTCCGGGCGCAGAGCCTATCTCACAAGCACCCTATCGGATGACTACTCCTGAGTTATGTGAGCTCAAGTTGCAGCTTGAGGACCTTCTGGAGAAAGGCCTAATCCATCCTAGTGTATCCCCTTGGGGTGCACCAGTGATCTTCATAAAGAAGAAGGATGGATCTCTTCGGTTGTGTATTGACTACCGTCAGCTGAATAAAGTAACGATCAAAAATCGTTACCCCCTTCCACATTGATGATTTATTTGATCAGATGAAGGGGGCTATAGTTTTCTCTAAGATAGATCTTAAGTCAGGGTACCATCAGCTCAGGATTGCGGAGACGGATATTCATAAGACAACATTCCGTACGAGATATGGCCACTACGAGTTCACAGTGGTACCTTTCGGTTTGACGAATGCCCCCACGGTATTTATGAGTTTGATGAATGGGGTATTCAGACCTTCCTTGATCACTTCGTGCTCATCTTCCTTGATGACATTTTGATTTACTCACGCACACGTGAGGAGCACGAGGAGCACCTTCGCCAGTTTCTTCAATGCCTCCGCAAACAACGCCTTTACGAGAACTTGAGAAGTGTGCGTTCTTTCAGCTTTGAGGTGCGATTTGGGCCACATCATTTCGGGGAAGGTATCGCAGATCGATCCTTCCAAGATTCGAGCCATCATGGATTGGCCAACACACCACTAGTGTGACCAAGGTGCGTAGTTTCATGGGTCTAGCAGGTACTACAGAGGTTTGTTCAGACTTTTCTCGGATTGCGCACCCTATCACTTCTCTTCAGCGGAAAGGGAAGAAGTTTGTATGGTTAGATAGATGTGAGCAGGCCTTCAATACACTGAAGGAATGCCTCACGAGAGCACCTATTCTTGCAGTGCCAGATCCTCAGGGTGAGTTCTACGTTTGCACAGATGCTTCCTTGGCAGGACTTGGAGGTGTGTTAATGCAGAGGGTAGAGTAGTTGCCTTTGAGTCTCACAAACTCAAAGATTATGAGCTAAATTATCCGACCCATGACCTTGAGCTTGCAGCAGTGGTACATGCCTTAGTGCGGTGGAGACATTTTCTTCTTGGCCGGAGATTTACACTCAGGACTGATCACTTGAGTCTTCGCCACCTCTTCACGCAGCCCAATCTCAACGCTCGTCAGCGGCGTTGGATGGAGTTACTCTGTGAGTATGACATGGAGATAGAGCATGTGAAAGGGAAGGAGAATGTGGTTGCAGATGCCTTGAGTAGGCGGAGACATGTGGCTATGGCCACCTCAGTGGGCACAGATTTGCGGAGTAGGATCTTGCAGCAGCTTCCTCATGATAGTTTCTACCTTGCAGCCAGAGCAGAGATTGAGTCTCAGAGACCCCTTGAGGGGAGATTTGATGGATTTTCATTAGAGGCAGATGGTCTTCTCAGACACAGAGGTCGGATATATGTTCCTATAGATGGAGGCTTGAGACATGACATTTTGACAGAGGCTCATCGTGCACCTTATTCAGCCCATCCCGAGGTGAAGAAGATGCACGCCACCCTGAGACAGTTGTATTTTTGGAGAGGACTTCGGAGAGACGTGGCTTTGTTTGTGTCACACTATTTAGAGTGCCAGAGGGTGAAGGCCGAGCATCAGCATCCAGCTGGCCTTCTCTATCCTCACGCCATACGGAGTGGAAGTGGGACACCATTTCCATGGACTTCATCGTTGGATTACCTACATTGAGATACCATCACGACGCCATCATGGTCATGGTGGATAAATTGACGAAGGTAGCTCATTTTTCTCCAGTGAAGACCACCTATACAGCAAGTGTTGTGGCACGAGTATACCTTGATGAGATTTTCAGATTACATGGGATTCCGCGGAAGATCATTTGCGACCGCGACCCTTTGTACACCTCCCATTTCTGGACCACCATGCAGTATGCCCTCGGGACGAGGATTAATTTCAGCACAGCTTATCACCCTGAGACAGATGGACAGACAGAGAGGGTGAATCAGATTTTGGAGGATATGCTCAGGATGTACGTGATGGATCATCAGTCGAGATGGGAGGAGTATCTGTATTTGGTGGAGTTTTCCTACAATAATAGTTTCCAGAGTTCTATAGGCATGGCTCCTTTTCAGGCATTATATGGTAGAGAGTGCAGGACACCTCTTAGTTGGGATAGGATTGAGGATAGGGTTTCCCTTGGGCCAGCATTATTACAGGACATGGAGCAGCAGGTTACCTTGATCAGACAGAGATTGCAGGAGGCGCAGGATAGACAAAAAAAGTATGCAGACCAGCATAGGATAGATCGTAGTTTTGAGGTAGGCATGAAGGTGTTTCTTCGTGTCAGACCGCATAAGATCCCTATCCATTACGGAAAAGGTTCTAAGCTTGCTCCTAGGTTTTTGGGTCCCTTTGAGATCTTGGAGCACCTCGGTCCCTTGGCCTATCGTCTAGCATTGCCACCTAGCTTATCTCGCATCCATGATGTGTTTCACATTTCTGTGCTTAGGAGATATATTTATGATCCTTCTCATGTGCTAGATTGACCGCATTGCAGGTGCAGGATCAGGGGCAGGTGATGGTGGAGCCCATATGCATTATAGAGCGCAGGACCCTGGGCCTTCGCGGTAGAGAGATTGATCAGGTTTGGGTCCAATGGGACAGGTATGATGAGACTGCAGCTACTTGGGAGGATGCTACTTTGCTACGAGGATAGTTTCCACACCTTTTCCAGTGACTTCCAGGAGGAAGTCGAGTCTAAGGGGAGGGGGATGTAGTGCCCACTTCCCTTCGACACCATTTTGTTTTGTTGTTTTCGAGACTGATTACTTCACTTATGGATTTATTATGGCTTCTTGATTTAGCATGCTAGTAGATATCATAGACATTGGACTGTTATTGATTTGATCTTTATATGATGCATATGGTTTACTGGTGGACATTTGATGACGATATTTGTATACTTTTGACAGGGTTATTTATCTTAATTATGACATGTGATATATTTAATCATATTGAGTAGAACTTGATAATTTGACTAATGTGATGATCGTTTTGACATAAATGAAATGTGGAATAGAAATGTGCTAGAAAGTGTAAGTGATATCGTACTTGCATAGATGATAGTAAATCATGTGTCGTTTATTTTAGATTATATTGTATATTTGGCATGAATGTTTTAATGCGGCCAACAGGATGAAGGAGGTATTCTCTCGCTCGCAGTATATTATATTCACAATAATATTGGGGAGTGGAGACCAACCACATCAGAATTGAGAAGAATCCAGCTAAGGTCACCATGGCAACAAGTAATTGTGTGTGTGTTGGAATCATTTGGTTAGGGAAAAATTGTGACCTAGGGGTCATGTGTTGCCTTGTTTTAATTTTCCCTTTTATTATGTTAGTATGTGTTTCTCTTAGTAAGTGAAATTTTACTTGTGTTATTATTCATATTCTTTGGATTGGTGTTACCCCTTTATTAGTCATGGGTTGTAGTGTCTTAATTAAACTAATTTGAATTTGTCCTAAACTAATTAAGAGATGTGACCAAAGAGATTTCATTTATTAGGACTTGATTTACTTGGGATTTTGTGTGGATTGATGTGTGTTTGAGTTTTGAGTGTAGCACACTCTACCCCACATGGGAAACTCGAATTTGGCCTTATAGGCCAAATTTCAAAGCTTGTGGGACAAGTCAAACTTGTCCCACACCTCTTAAAACCCCATGCCAACCCTACCTATGGGTTGGAAGGCCAAATTTAGGGTCTTTTAGGTGTTTTGGGGGGATAAAAGGGTAAAAATATTAATTGCACTTTCTTTCAAAATTTAATTTTGTCCTTTGGGGGAGTGGGCTTAGTTGGAGTGTGTAAGGTGCTTGCCTTTCTTTCAACCACTTATTAATGGTGCATTGGAATATGAAGTTGACCAAATGATGTGGAGTGGAGGGAAAAGGAGGTGGCATCCTACTTGGAGCCACATCATCCCTCCCTCTCTTTTCTCTATTTATTTGATCCTCTTGTTTGTTTTGGGGGTTGGAAGTTTCATTTTTAGTCTTTTGTATTTTGGAGAGGAGAGGATTTTGGAAGGAGTTGTGGATTTTGGAGCTTGTTGATACTTGTGGGAATTTTGTTGGAGCTTGTGGATGCTTGCTTGATCTTTGGAGGGATTTGAGACTTCATACTTGGAACAAGCTCTACCATGGAAAGGTAGGAGCTTCACCTTTGTTTGTATTATGTTTTCTTCTTTTGTTATATGAATGAGTACATATGTTGTGTTGAATTTTGTTGTTTGCAATGCTTGTTGGGAATGGGTAGAATGCCTAAGTTGGGAGTGGGAGGAGACTATGGGGAGTTTAATTGAGGGAGGCATAAGAGATCATTTTCTTGAGGAGGGAGTTTGGGTTGGGTGCCCACCTAGTAAGAGAAATGCTTGCATTTTCTTCTTGTTTTTACTTTGAGGGAGCCATAAGAGTTGAGGGAGGCATAAGAGTTGTTAGGGGTATTGTGTTTTGTATTGGAGGCTTTTAGGTGGCACCCATTCCCATTGGGAGGCATAAGTGGCCTCCCCATAGGTCTTACTCTTATGGCTTTCTTGATAAGCCTTGTGACTTGTTGTTGTGATTGTTTTCCCTCTTGTTGTGTTGTTGATTTTGTTTTGAAGGATTATGGAATGAATGTGAAATTTTATGTTGAGTTATGTGGAAGCTAGTAGTTGCCATGAGTTGGATTTTCTCCCATTGTAATGTGGTTGGGGCTCGGGGGCCAATGGAGAGGATGGCTTCTCTTCTCCATTGGGTATCTTGGTTGGGAGGAGAGCGTTGCCTCTCCCCTTATTTTGTTGTGAATCAAGAAAACTATGGAGGAGCCACCTTGTTGATGTTTGAAGCATTGGAACCTTGTTGATGACAATGTGAAACCACCTTGTATTTTTACCCACCTTGAGTGGAAGAAAAATGTAATATTGCTTTGTATTTTAGCTTCCATTATTGTAAAATGATCCCACATTAAGTGGAAAATGTTGTAACAAGATTTTGAAGGAAAGTTGTATTGATGTTCATTAGTAAGGTTGTAAGTGGATGGAATTGAAAGTTGAAGGAAAGACAATTTATTTATTCTCCTTTGCTTGGCTTAGAACCTCATTGAGTATGTTGATCTTGTTGAAATGTTGGTAGTTCTTGCTTTAAAACTTAATGGAAATATTTTTGAAACCCTCTTGAGGGATGTTGGGAAATTTACCTTAAAATATATATATATATATATATATATATATATATATATATATATATATATATATATATACATTAAATTCCATTTTGTTGCTTAAAAGAGATGTATTGAAAAAGTGGAATGTTAGTGTATTTTCTCTTCTTGCATTGTTGATGGAAAGACTTAAGTTTTTAGATAGTTTTCATTATGCCAATGAAATCATTTTAGTTCTAGCTTTATTATGTTCTTCCCATTTAAGAAATTATTGAAAATCCATTTACAAATTATTAAAGGAAATGAAATCAAACCTATTTGAAATCTCATGCAATGTTTATTAAATGGTGTAGAATTAAATTTTAATGCAAAGACTTTAAACTCATTAAGTTCATTACCCAATCCTCCTAATGCATAATAAGGAAACTAATATTTTCAATATAATTCATATCTAAGTAATATTACAACTAATGTATTTACTATTTTTAAGTTCTAATTATAACAATATACCATTAATATTTATTTGTATTAACAAAGTGTATTAATATGAATCACGCAGCCAAGAAATTTATTAATTATTTATGAAATGGAACATACGTATGTACAAATAATGTATGTTCCTCCCAAGGTCTATGAATGATCATGTTTTTGCAAAGCAACTATGCTCCATGAGTAATCTGATTTGAAACAGACCCACCTCTGCGAATGAGGCGTCCATCTAATGGCAAAGCAAACCGCGCTTCACAGCATATTATTCTATTATGAAATAGATCCACCTCTACGAGACTCCTTCCACGAGCTATACCATAAATGTGACAGGATCTAAATAGAAGATCTGCAATAGATTTCCACCAGTCTTCTCGGTAATACTCTCACTTTGCTCCTTAATCGATTTTGATAAAATATATCTTGGAGCGAGTCACGAATTTGAAAATGCATCCGATATCGAATGATAACAACATAGTTGACAACCTACTTGTTTTAAGCGCTCAAACAAAAAAAACTCAGGGCTTTGTTCTATTACTCGCGCGACTGCACGCTTGTCTCCGTTGTGCAGCAGCCGCATGCCAAGACCTCGCCTCGAGCACACCTCGCAAAACCCAATGAAAGTGGAGGTAACACGTCTCTTCTCTCGCTCAGTATGTAGCTTTCTCTAGCCCGTTTTCCATGCCAAAGCACATGCGGCTCGGGATCAGTCAAGACAAAGACAGTATAGCCACCGAGAGAGATAAGTTTTGCAAAATCGAGTGAAATAAATGAAAACCTATGGCCACTTTGGAGTAGCTTGCACGCCAAGGAGAGGGAGTTTAAATGACATGGCTAGTGTTGGTTGAGCCACCCACCCCCCCCAACCATAAAATTTAAGCATAGTTTGAAATGCTATACTTGACAAGACTCTTGTCTTTTGTTTTTTTTTTTTTAATATGTTTATCCTACGTTAAAGAAAATACGGATAACTATTTAGGTTTGTTTAAGTATTAAATACTATATAATATAATAGTGGTATGACATATAACATAATTTTCATATAATATTATACTAAATATAAACATGGTGTTATGTATATCTAAATACATAAAGTCATACAATGTAATAAAGTAAATTAGGGTCAAGTATACATCTTAATGTATAATTCTTTTATATATATATATTATATATATATATATATATATATATATATATATATAATATTATAATGTATTAAATCATGATATAATGTAATATAAATGGATAATAAAATAAAAATAAAAATTTGAGTGGTTAGTGTATTCATTTCATAATAAATTATATCATACTCTAAGGTTAACATCTAGAAATATTGTTATTATGATATTATTAGACATTAGACTAATTAACTCGAAAGATGACCCTTCTTAACTTTAGTGAAACGTTGAATGAGATAAATTTAAATATCATTGACCTTGAAGCATTATCGTGACTTTTGTAGTTTCGAGCCTGTATGCGGGCACACCCTTCAAAAAAAAAATTATTCCATAATTTTTTTCTAACTAAATCTAAGTTGTTCTTGAGTCTCTTGTGGGCGTTTTACCGGCGTTACACTTAGTTTCTTCAATAGCAACAACTAAACGATCAAATTTTGTAGGAAAACTTCTACACAATTTTTCAATAATCCTTCTGTCCTCAAGAGTCTCACCATGGGATTTGATTTGATTGACTAAGCCAACTACATAAGTAAAAAATGATTCTACATAATCTGAATCTTTCATTGCTAAATTTTCAAAATCTCTACGAAGTAACTATAGCTTGGTAGTTTTTACTTTCTCCTTACCTTGATATGCAACTTGTAAAGTATCTCATGTAGTCTTTGCTTGACTGGATGTTGCCACTCTTGGAAGAATGCTTTCATGCACTGCCTGATGAATATAGAAAAGAGCTTCACCGTCCTTCTTTCGTAACTCCTTCAAAGTATCTTTCTCTGCTTGAGAATGTGCAGATACACTGCTGCATTTGTGGGCTCTGTGTACCCATCTTCAAATCTCCCACATGTCTTGAGATCTGAATAACGCCTTCATGGTCAACGAAAAGTATTTGTAATTCTTTCCATTAATATGTGGTGTCTGCATACCGGATGTAGAAGCCATAGCTTTCTACCAATTTAATAAGATGCTAGAATAACCTAGCTCTGATACCAATTTGTAGAAAATCTGCAGTCTTATACGACAAACAATATAAAAAAAAAAAAAAATACTTAAATAACTTGCATAAATAGATGAATATTCGAACTAGCACTGTTGTGCATAATCTTCATTAATAAAAGCTTCATCATACTCAGAGATTCAGCTCTTTACAATCAAGTTATGCGTGCAGCTGTGTGCTTTCAATGCACATCCTTCCTTGCTTGTGCAGATTTCAAACCTTTGTGTGTGCATACAAAGCAATTACAATTGCTGTTATTTAAATAGAATAACTCACCCACTAACAGCTCTTCAACAGAGCATTCTAAATCTAAACTCATGCTTTAAAATAGTTGCATGCTATGCATGAATTAAAATAGATTTATTTGAATTAAATCTAATGATAAAAATAAGATAAAGCTAACTTAACTAAAGCAAACTAAAACAAGACTAAAGCTAAAATTAACTTTCCTAAAAAGCTACGGTTGGAATTAAATATGCAACACATGCATATTTCCAACAAAATTCAACGCTATATCAATTAAAATCTTACAAGAATACCGAACTGCGATCCATGAATTGGATCGTCTGCGCTCGCCATCTTATAATCAAATTTTGAGTGAATAGTAAACACAATTTTCACATATTGGGAGTTTTATTTTATTTTTTTTTTGTATTTTTTTTTCCACTATTGAATATGACAACCATTATAAAACTCACAAAAACAAGAGTTTTTTTTTTAATTCATTAAGGCCTGTAGGAGGAGACCCTACCTAACCCACATTGTATAAACAAAGTTTATAAAGCTTTGACGTCATTTAAAATTATCCACATTTTTTTGACGTTATATTGTTCAAAGGAAAAATTGGTGACGCTGTCCTCTAGCCTAAAAGGGATCTGAATTTCTTATGTGATAATTGTGTAACGGAGCTAGTAATATTGATTTTTTACATTGCAATGGAGACAATTGAATACAATTGATGTGTTAAGATAAATGTATAAATTAAAAATGTTTACACTAATGAAGAATCTGAAATTATATTTCAATTTTAAATGTTCTTATGCTCTAATATAGATATAGGATAACTGTACCTATGTGCCAACTATAAAAAAACATTCAACAAATAAATATGATAAATCAATATAATCAGTAAAGGAAATTCATCTTGTCATAGAGAAATAAAATAAAAGTAAGAAATTTATCTTTTCTCTACTTGAAGAACCATGTATGGAAGGATAGCGCAGGAATTGAGCTATCTTGGTAGATATTGAGAGAAAAGGAATGTGAGTTATCAAGGAGTAACACATGTAGTAATACACACACATATATAATTGTACATGTACACAATCTTATATCTACAAAAATGACAGACATAATGCAACCACAATAGAATACAATTAGTCTAGAAGAAAGAACCATACAAAATGAGAAATGTTTCTATTAAGAACCATCATGGAACAATCTCTCCATCATCTCCAAGCATTGGTTTGAATGTAAGCCATTCTCCCACATTTCCTTATGGCCAAGTATCTTTCCATTTCCTTTATGTGTACCACTCATTTTTCTCTTTCTTTTTTCTAGCTCGTCCTCTTTATCATCCCACATTTGTACATGTTTCTTTAAAATTGTTAAATGTCATGTCACCTCTATAATTAAAATTTCCAAAATGCAGTTTTAAGAAACACATAATTAGTAGATATAGGTAGTAATGCATATTGCTAAGTCTACACATAATTTTATCAGTTCAACTAAATGGTCTAGATCTCCAAACACGTTGAAATTTATTTTTTAGAAACTGCATATAAAACATGGCCCATTCTTTATCAATGTAGGTCTAACATAGTGCACTTTTTTATAGTTCACATATTTACATGTTTCTTTACATATAATTACTTATAAGTACCTCCATAAAAATAACATCCTTATTTCAAATGATGAATCTAATTTTCATCTCTCACAACAATTGTCCTTACATCCACTTAGAGATAACATTGATTGCATGTTCCAATTAATGTATATTACATGGATCAAACCCCTTATTGGTATTGTGCTATATAGACACCAAGAAAACACATCCACATAGCCACCACAAGATTGCCTGACTTTTTATGATAAAATTTAGAATTTCGTTGAAATAGCTAACAATCAACATATATAATGATCAATTCTATATATATTGATATTACAATATCCAATCATGCCATTAAATTATTTACAACCCTTGTCCACTAAATACACATGGTTACATACTAATAAAAAAAATTGAAGCTTTCATTGTAGGCTATGTACCAAATAATTTGAGAACATCCTTTAAAAATCCTTTTATTTCATATCTTGGATTCGTGGATATCATTTGATGAAATCTCTTTTGAGTTATTTTACTCAACCATTTTTAAAGCTCCTTTTTAGCATGGGACAAAGTTCGTGGGGTGTAGGTTGACACTTTCTTAATATAATGGCCTAAAATTTTGAAGGATCTTTCAACAAATTTTGGTCATTGTGTATGCTTCGCATTTTGCATATAAGTCTACATAAGAACTTGTAACTATTTATTAAAAAAAAATCATTTACCATTTTTCTTGGATAGATTTTCATGTTTTGTTTTAAAGCTTCCATTTTCACATAGGTTGGGAGGATACTAGAAATATTTTGGAGTTTGGTTGTACACTTGTTGATTGCATTTCTTGAAAAAAATTAAGTCCTTTTCAAAATTAGACTGATTTTGTACATATACCAAAATCATTACAGTCCATGGGACTCTATTTATTTTAAGAAATTTTTACAACATCTTACAAATGTAACTCCATTAACATATATATTTAGTCTCTTGAAATGCTTGAATGTTGAATCGATGGTCATAGTAAAAATGTCAATATCAGTCATCAAATGTTGAAAAAAAATGTCTGAAGTTGAAAATATGTAAGATTTTAAAAATATATAAAATAGGGAATCATGGATGAAGTGAGAGTACAACAAAGATTTGCATATATCATAAAAGTGAATCTCAATCGTGAATATTAGAGAAATTAAATACGAATGTAAATACTTACATGGAAAAATCTCAGTTTTTATCCTAGTAAATACTCTTAATCAAGGTCTCATCAAGCATTCTTCCTATCCATCATGCATGTTCACGGGGCGGGGGGAGGATATTTATTTAAAAACAATAAAAATTAAACTAAATAAATGTTTTGGCATGGTGGTAGGCCTCCTACCTATTATTTTGTAGGTCACCGATTCAAATCCACCTATCTCCCTACGAACCTACCTAAGAGATAGGCTTCATGCTCATCAAGGTCTCTCACGAGCCCTAACCCTATTCCCGGTGGCAATGGTAGTGGTTTTGGATCTCTGCAGTGTGGGAATGTGGACAACATGGCTATGAAGGCTTATATGAGCATCATAGGAGGTTTTGACTATCATCCTAATATTGGTATTAGATATGGAGGAGACAAGAAAAATAGCAGTGACCCTGTCCCGACCCTACCTCTACTTCATTCTTTGTTGTCTCCAAAGGTTCTTAGGGGAGGTTTTTTTTTGCACCGGTAGAGGGGGTTCCCCTCTTTTAATTGAAAATACCTCCTTGACCCCTGCTGACGGTCTATTTTTTATAGATGTTGATGGCAATGGTGGCAGTAGGCATGACACTATACTATTCTCTAAGGATCTTCATCCTGAAATAGTTACTGCCAAAGCTCTTGTTGCTTGGGTTTTTGACCTATCTTATTGTTGATGTGAGTGGATTTTTTCCCTCCCTGGGTGATGGTAGGAATTTATCCCCTAGTCCGAACAACTCTTCTATTATTGTGGGTCATGATAAAGGCTTGTCTTCATTCAAATACATTCTACAGGGAAGGAGTTCTATGGCCCCTGCTACCATTAACTCTTGCACCACGTTAGGAGAGGAAGTACTTCACTTTGAGCACTACTACCAGGAGAATGCATTGATCTATAGATTTATGAACTTATGGCCCAACCTCCCTTGTGCTAAAGGAATATTTATTGTGGTTTTTCTTTAAAAAAGATAAATATATAATAATGAGTAAACTTTGGGTCTGTAAATCATGATACCTGGTTATAAAGCCTTGGTACCCCTCTTTTAACCCTCTCACAAAATATTTCTCTCGTAAAACCATTTGGATAAGGTTGCCACATTTACCCCTACAATTTTGGAGCTAGGAATGTTTGATTTATATTGCAATGTATTGGGCTACACTCTCTACATTGACTCTCAAACTATGGATTTTACCCATACAACATATGTCAGGATCCTTTTTGAACCGGACACTTCTTTTAACCTTCCGGAAAATATTGAGCTAAAAGGGCGAAGTAGAACATGGACTCATCCATTGGACTATGAAGGTTTACCCTTCAAGTGTAGAAGGTGCTTCTCTATAGGGCATATTGATGTTGATTTTGGGCTGGAAAAGCGTAAAAATGAGGAAAACAATTGGTGGAAAAATCCCCTCTATGAACATTTGGTTTTTGATGCCAATGAGGATTTGGATTCAAATGATGATTTAGACAAATCACTTCTGGAAACGCCCCTTACAAAAATATGACTAGAGGGAATGTGAAGAATACCAAAGAGGAATCACTTCCATGCATAACGGAAAGGAAAATATGCCTCCTCATTCTCATGAGATAAAAAACAAATCTATAGATTGAAACTATTCAGGTTGTTCTTCCAGTTGAGGAAGGTTTTGAAGATTGGATAACGGTGCACAAAAAAGAAAAATTCACTTTCAGGTATACTGTTTCTCCAACCTAGTTGTTGTTGTTGGGAAGCTAATCTTCTATGTATGAACAAATGTTGTGTTGTTGTGTTCTATCATTTTTTGGATCCACGCTGGTAGGTTGCCCTTGCCTTTGTTTTTATTGTTTTATGTAGTTGTTCTAGGCTCTATTCTAGGGGTGTAGTTTCCATCGGTCTTAAAAACAATTTGCTACACTCTTATTGTATTTGTCTCTTGAGCCCTTTTGTACCATGGGGTATGGTCCCCTTTAAAACTATTTACTATTAATAAAACAATACTCTCAATCGAATACCACTAGAAGAAAAAAGTTTCCCGATGAATGTTTTCTCAGAGGAAGATGGCTTCGATATAATAACCAATAACATATAAAATGGTAAAATGTCATTTTTTTTGTTACAATAGGAAATTCAGAAATACCAACTATTTATTTTTTTAAATAGTGAGAAATTCATTAAATTATTAAGATATGTATGAAGAAAAAAAATAAACATAAGTCTACTTTGTTTTTAAAAAGTATTTTATGTGATATACCTAAGTTTAGGCATATATATTATATTAGAGATGAGACGCATCTTAATTTTTATGGTGTTATATAATAACAACTTCTTAGTTTTACATTTATTCATGATGGCATGTCCTAACAATGGGTGAGCATGGTGATGAAATTTGAAATCCTTCCAATTTTCTTAAGGTGGGTAAAAATCCGTTAACAAGTACAAGTTAACTTGCATTTGCAGCAAAATGGAGTATAACCATTATAGTGACAATAAAATATGATAGACATGTTTGCATTTTTGTTAAACCAATGAAGAGAGGAATTTTAGGGTTGAAACATACTTATTCTACGATGAAGAAAAATATATTTATCATCATGACCAAGTAATGATTATATTAGTGAAAAAATCACTTTCATCTCTATTAGTTTAAGGATTGTGGTAGATTAGAGTGTATTTATTTATACTATATTGGATCAATACAACCAACTAATCCATGATTGATTGAGTCAATGTGGATTTTTAGAGCTACGAAAGCAATTTGAAGATGCATGTATATAGTCACTTTTATGAACCCTTTAATTCCCAGTGCGTTGGCGACATATCATCAATCCTAAATTGGGAGCTCACCCGAAGCACGCAAAAAGCGTCACCCCTCTTCTGTATGAGATTTTTCAAGAATTTTACCAAAAATGGCAGAGTGGTTCATGATAGTAAATGCGTACATCTTATAACAAGAATAATGAACTAGGCCCAAGCATAGATGAACAATAAGCATGACTCGAACATCAAGAAAAACAAGTTGGAATTAGATCTAAACCATGAATATAATAAATAGCATAGACAATTAGATCTATAAGAAATGATATTTAGAACAAACACCATTATATTAATCCACCACTGTTACTGTAGCCAAATACATCACAAGATCCGTAAACGGACCGATACACCAACATAATAGAATTCTAACCCTAAAATCACACTTCTCAAGAAGCATTCTCATGCATCTCTCTCTCGAGCTCTCTCACTCTTCCCCTTACCATGTAAATCAATACATATCAAGTGGTGGGAATATTCCCTTCACCACCTATTCATCACTCAAGAGCATATCGCATGCCAAATGTGGTGTCACCCAGATTACATCCGAAATCTACGACTACCCTATCCAAAAAAATTTCATACTTTTAAAATAATGGGTTGTTTTTTGTTTTTATTTCTGAAAGTTCTTGTATTGCATCAAGATATTCCCAAAGAGCCATATTAGCCTTTTTTGCCAAATACCCGGATGCCCAAAGTTGTCATATTATGTCATTGGATTTTCTGCGGGATATTTGTATTTAATTATTTTCAACCACGTATGAGACTATTTGCAGCTTGTGTTTTAACTCTATTATGAGCGAATATGTTATTATTCCTATGTGCCAGAAGGGTTTTAACTTGGAATAAGTTTTGGGCTTTATTTGTAACTTTTGGCAATTTTTCGTGTTTTTGTGGTGTCCTGTTTCGTTTTCTGTGAAATTTCTCTAGAACAATTCCTTTGCCGGGTAAGCCCGATTTTTGGCTGGAGCAGCTGAAAACATATACGCACATTATGCCCGGAGGAAGTCACCATCGGAGGTCTGGATCACTGGGAAAAAGTGAAGTCGTGCACAGAAAAGCCCCTGCGGGGATGGGCACATTTTTGGAAAACAAAGGATTTAAGCTGCAATGGGAAAAATAGAAGCCGCAGGCAGGGTGGGAATTTTATACCTGCCTAGCAGGGTACTTTTCCCGTGTTATAAAATTCACTTAAGCTGCAGTGGGAAAATTAGAAGCAGCAGGCAAGTGGGATTTTATTGCCTGCCTTGCAGGGTACTTTTTCCCATGATATAAAATTCACTTAAGCTGCAGTGGGAAAAATAGAAGCAGCAGGCAGGTGGGAATTTTGTACCTGCTTAGCAGGGTACTTTTTCCCGTGATATAAAATCCACTTAAGCTGCAGTGGGAAAGTTAGATGTGCAGGCGGGGAATTTATTGCCTGCCTTGCAGGGTAAAAATTCCCATGGTGAAATAAAAGAAAAGTGACTTAAGTGAAATCACAGGATTTTATTGCCGCCTTTCCGTGTAAATAATCCCATTTTCAAAGTCAAATCACTTAAGTGGATCATGGGATTTCCGGGGCTGCCTTGCAGGGTAAAAAATCCCATTGTGAGAAATTCTTAAAAATAGAATTCTATTATGCAAAAAAGTGCGACCCACCTTGGGTGAATAATAATGCATTAAATAAATATTTGTTAATATTTATTCACCCAATTTTGCACCCAGTGCTTGTGGAAAAGTCAACAAAAGCAAAGGGGAATAAATCAATTGAAATAGAATTCCAAAATTAAATAAATTTAATTTATTTAATGCAGCCCCTTTTGAAGGAATTAATACTTTTAAAGTATTAAATGATTATATTAATTCCTATTTTCGGTGGCTATGGTCAAAGCACATTGTGTGAAGCTTAAGTGAAGTGAAGTGTGGATGATTAAATTGAATTAATTTAATTGATTGGATGGATGTCCTTAAACATGCTATATTTAAAAGAGGAGCATGATTTTTAATTAATTAATTGCCTTTAATTGTTAGGGCAATTATTAATTATAGAATTGTGAGGGTTATATAAGCATGGGCAGCCATATGGGTGAATTATTTAATTCACAGGTAAATAATTGCAGCTAAGAGGAAAAGTGCGCCCCCATTTGAAGAAGGATTTTGCTCAGGCAAGGTGGCAATAAGGCTAAAAGCTTCCAAATTTGGCGCATGCTTTGAACGAGGTTGATCTTTATCTGCATAATTGTTTGCACAGGTGTTATAGGAGCTCAGGTGTTGTTGAAAGGATTCATGCTCTCTTTATGTGCAAATTAAACACCATTTTTTGGGGCAGCAGGATTGAAAAGTGCAGATTTTTATAATTAAAATTCACTATTCATGCTCTGGTGGCCATCTTTGTCTGAATTAATTGCAAGAGTTAGATACGGGTGCTTTTATGAAGAAAAGGAACTTATATCAATGTCCAATACATTGCATATATCCTCTGAATCTGAAGAAATATCCAGATCTACACCAGTATTGAAGAATTCCAGTCAAATAAGAAGAAAAATAATTGTTTAGACAAAGATAGACTGGCGAAGAAAGATGAAAAAGAAAGCACAACAGAGTCATGCATCACTTCTAAATTTGCAGATATTGGAGACACGGATCTAGGCTCGGAACCTCTTGTTGAATTGATAGACAGATCCAGAGCAGGAAAGACTTCACTCATGCTTGCAAGAAAAACTTCACTCATGCGTGCAGATTAAAGGCAGTGGAATTATTCGAGCTGCAGCTTTTCCATCCACAGCCCAGTTGCCAAAGTTTGTTATGCAGCTGCAGATCCATATCCAGATGTAGATGTAAATCCAACTTGCTTCCAGATCTAGCTACTCCCACATCCAGTTTGGTGAGAATCAAAGGTAAAAGAATCAGCTGCATGCAGATGTGAAAAAGGACAAAGTCAGCTTTCCTCTTCCTTCTTCTTTCCTCCAAAAATTTAATTGAGCAATCAATTAAATTATACAACTTAAGTGATTGGTTTAAAATCCATTACTTGAAGAAGTCAACTACTTGGAGATAGGTGGCACGTGCAAAGTAGAAGGTTCTATTTTCAGTTGCAAATCATACATGTCACGTAAAGAGGAATTCCAGGAGGAAGATTGCTAGTTGTTTCTTTCTAACTTCCACATGTGCCAGTTCAACTAAAATCTTCCAACTTGTAATTGCCCCTCTACATTCTATAAGTAGAGGAAGAACCTTCGGGTTGATCGATCAGAATTTGTAAGCAGCAATCCTGAGTTCTAAACTTTGTGCTGAACTCCTGAGAGCAACTTGGAGCAAAGGAATACAAAGGAGCAGGTTTCCGGAGAACTTTGTGTCACGGTGTACTTTGTTTCTTGCTTTGAATCTTAGATCTCTTGATAAACTTTATGTTATTCTAGATATAGATCTAGAGCTGCCTTTGTTTTATAATTTTGTGTGTTCATATCTATTAAAGTTTCTTCTATGTGCATGTAATTAGCTCTTCTATCTACTAATTGGGATGCACATCTTCCCCATTTCTTCTCTGTATTTCCTTTACTTATTTCTTCTATAACTTTCCTTTCTTAAACAACTTGCTTACTTGCTGCAGAACTTCTTAGTTATGGTTCATGAACTAAGTGGTTAAAGTAAAACCCCTGATAGATAATAACACATTTATATTGACAAATCTGACACGGGAGCCTCACCGGTTAAATGAGGGAGATTTATCTCATGACTACCTAGGTTTGATGCTATGCAGAAAATCTAGCCAACAGTTTTTGGCGACTCCGCTGGGAACAACTATCTTTGCAGATCAAAGCTTATCTTTTGAAGATCAGAGTGTTTTCCATACAAATCTCAACCTGGCTGAACGTCCATTCACCCGATCCGTGAAGGTGCAAGGAAGGACTGATCATTTCTTCCGACTGCAAGAGCAATTCAATTTCAATCATCCTCCTCAAGTTAGAAGCCGCAGATCTAGTCTTTCACTAGGAAGAAGAGTGCACGCTCATCCAGATCTAGATCATCTTCAGCATAATCCGGCAGCTAGAATTATTCATCAAGTCTACTCTTGGAGAGGACGTGCCCCGTTCATCATGCTGAACCGAAACCCACTTGCCCCTACAGCGCCTGTTCCATGGGGTGTAGCCTTTGGACCTTTGAATCTGACTCCTCCTATGCATGATCTACCTAAAGGGATGAGAAAGAATTTTCCAAAATTCTTTGGAGATGGAAAGCAAAACCCGGATGATCATTTAGCGGCCTTTTTCATATCCTGTGGAGTGCTTACAGTCAAACATGAAGATGTATCTATTAGACTCTTCATAGAGACTCTGCATGACTTGGCTAGAGAATGGTTCTACCAGCTAGCTCCTAGTACCATAACCATCTGGGCTACTATGTGGGATGTGTTCCTGAAAAGATTCAAGGCAACTGAAGATTCTAGCACTTTGATAACCTAGCTGACTCAGTTAAAGAAGGAGCCACATGAGCACATGCGGGATTTTATTGCAAAATTCCAAAGATTATTGTACAAAATTCCGGCTTCTGCTTCTCTGAATGATGAGAATCAAAAGGTGTTCTTCATCAATGCTTTGCTTCCTGAAGTAAGCTATCAATTGCAAAGAGCATGTCCTGCTGATTTGTTAGCAGCTCAAAACATGGCGGTTGAAATTGAAGATGACCTCATCATGGCTGGAAAGATAAAGAGCAAGCACTTCTAGAGCTGAAAGTTCATCCTCTGCTACTACTTTTGATTCACTACTGCAAAAGTTAGCAAATGAGATGATGCAGATGAAGAAACAAATGGCTCAAATGGCTCAAGGCACAATACTGCCCCTACTCAGGAATTTCAACAACAACAACCGGAACCGCATTGCTTTGGTTCCCAAAGATTAGCAATTGAAGCTGCTCCCAGAAACAACGTGGAGATGAATGAAGAAGACCAGGAAGCTGATGCTGATCAGTTTGAGAATGATGATTTTGTAGCTCCTGCTGGCGACTCCAACATTAATTTCCTAAACTACAAATCTGAACATGACGATGAGAAACTTCATGAAGATGATCATGGTCATGCATATGCAGTACTTACAAGATCACAAACTCACCAAGCTGAGGCATTAGCTGACGAACAAAGAAGGGGCAGCCCTTTACCTTCTTCTTTAGCTCCTAGAGATAAGAATGCAAGTTCTTCATCTCAACCACAGAAAGCGGCTCAGTTAAATATGCTAGTCAAATATGTGCAATCACCAGGACAATCCAATACATCAAAAGGCCTTTTGCCTAAGCCCAAGGATACTCCTCCACAAAACAACACTGCAGTTGTTAAATCCTCACCATTTTCTAAAAGAGTGGAACCTTTCTATGTCTCCTTATTGCTTAATGGTTTTAAGTTAAGCAATTGCATTCTAGATTCGGGTGCTTCTGACAATATCATGCCAGCTAAAGTTGCAGATGCTCTTGGGCTTACCCTGACAAAGACCATAAAAAGGTGCTACTCCATGGAGAGACAAGTCCCTTTAATCAAACAAATCAAAGATGCACAAGCTGTTCTGGCAGCTTTTCCTGATAAGAGATTAAAGATGACAATCTTAGTTGCAGATATTCCTGTCTCCTACGGGATGTTGCTGAGTAGAAACTTCTGCAAAGAGCTAGGAGGAGAAGTAAAGATGGATTGGTCCTATGCGCATATTCCTATCAAAGGGCTTAACCATAAGTTGGAGCCGGAAAAGAAGTCCAGGTACACGGTTACAAAATCTGAGGATCCTAGATCTCAGATTCTTTTTCAGGAATCTGACCGTGGGGTCTATTTCTTGGAAATGAATAAAGATGTTCCAGAGCCAAAAATTCAACCAGAACTAGAGCCAGCAAAAGAAGAAGAGAAAGTTTGGACTCTAGAGTTTAAAGGCACATGTTGTTCTTTTGGATCAGGAGCTGGCACTCTACTAATATCTCCAGATCATGAGGTATTTCCATACTCCCACAAGCTGATGTTTGAGAACACCAATCATACGGCGGAGTATGAAGCATTGCTTCTAGGAATGGAGCAAGCTAAAAAGAAAGGAGTAAGACTTGTCAAAGCCCAAGGAGATGCTGAACTTTTGGTAAAGCAGGTTCGAGGGCAAAGTCAAGTCAAAAATGATAAGCTGGAACATTACAGAGATAAAGTGCTTTCAGCCACATTCAATTTTGCAGCCTTCTCTATTGACTTCATTCCAACGAATCAAAATTCTAAGGCAGATTCTTTGGCAGTCACAACTACACTATTTAATCCGGATAGACCACCGTCCATATTCAGACAAGGAAGCTATAAAGTGGAGATGGTCTACCACCCTAGAGTCTATGAACAAACATTGGCATGTTTGCATGTTGAAGGGAGTAACTCACCACCACGACAAACAGTCACAGAAAAAGATGATCCATGTTATGGTGATAGCAGTGGAATGATCCAACCAAAAGGTAACAAAATCCCAAGGATTTAGTTTCCTTAGTGGAGACTTTCAACAAGCATGATCAGTACCTGAAGAAGAACAAAGAATATGGTGATAGTTCTTCCTTCAAAGTACAATAAGTGAATCTGGGAACGAGAGAAGTTGATGCAAACTTACCTACCATGGAGAGAAGAAAGGATGAGCCACCACCAGATGAAGTTGATAAGGACTTGCCCAGAGAATTTGACAAGAAGGCCAAAGAAAGGAAGTTCAAGATCGGAGATTGGGTACTCTGGTGGAACAAGAGACATGAACCGAAGGGCATGCATAACAAATCTGATTCACTCTGGAAAGGGCCCTTCGTAATCAAAAGAGTTGCCGGAATGGACACTTTCTTCCTTGCCTACCGGGATGGAATTGAGTTACCACTGCCTTTCAACGGCAGCATCTGAAGTGTTCATCAACTGAAGAAGCAGGGTAAAACCTGTATGTACATAAATAAAACTTTGTTTGTTTTTCCTTGTTTTGTTTTTTTTTTGTGTTGTGTTTGTTTGCCTGACCCCGTGCCCAAAAGACAAGACACGAAACTAGAGATGCTGGGATCTCATCTTTTCCCTTGTCATTCTGACAAGAGAAAAAGATGTCCACAGACAGAGCCAACTGGTGTCACCCAGATTTCATCCTGAAATCTGCGACTACCCTATCCGAATTTTTGTACTTTTAAAATAATGGGTCGTTTTGTGTTTTTATTTCCTGAAAGTTCTTGTATTGCGTCAAGATATTCCCAAAGAGCCATATTATTCTTTTTTGCCAAATACCCAGATGCCCAAAGTTGTTATATTCTGTCGTCGGGATTTGTCTGCGGGATATTTGTATTTAATTATTTTGAGCCCCATATGAGGCTATTTGCACTCTGTTTTAACTCTATTATGAGCGAATATGTTATTATTCCTATGTGCCAGAAGGGTTTTAACTTGGAATAAGTTTTGGGCTTTATTTGTAACTTTTGGCAATTTTTCGTGTTTTTGTGGTGTCCCGTTTCGTTTTCTGTGAAATTTCTCTGGAACAATTCCTTTGCCGGGTAAGCCCGATTTTTGGCCTGGAGCAGCTGGAAAACATATACGCACATTATGCCCAGAGGAAGTCGCCATCGGAGGTCTGGATCACTGGGAAAAAGTGAAGTCGTGCACGAAAAGCCCCTGCGGGATGGGCGCATTTTTGGAAAACAAAGGATTTAAGTTGCAATGGGAAAAATAGAAGCCGCAGGCAGGGTGGGAATTTTATACCTGCCTAGCAGGGTACTTTTTCCCGTGTTATAAAATTCACTTAAGCTGCAGTGGGAAAATTAGAAGCAACAGGCAAGTGGGATTTTATTGCCTGCCTTGCAGGGTACTTTTTCCCATGATATAAAATTCACTTAAGCTGCAGTGGGAAAAATAGAAGCAACATGCAGGTGGGAATTTTGTACCCTACAGGTACTTTTTCCCATGATATAAAATCCACTTAAGTGCAAAGTGGGGAAAGTTAGATGTCGAGTGGCGGGAATTTATTGCCTGCCTTGCAGGGTAAAAATTCCCATGGTGAAATAAAAGAAAAGTGACTTAAGTGAAATCACGGGATTTTATTACCTGCCTTGCAGGGTAAATAATCCCATTGTCAAAGTCAAATCACTTAAGTGGATCATGGGATTTCCGGGGCTGCCTTGTAGGGTAAAAATCCCATTGTCAGAAATTCTTAAAAATAGAATTCTATTATGCAAAAAGTGCGACCCACCTTGGGTGAATAATAATGCATTAAATAAATATTTGTTAATATTTATTCACCCAATTTTGGCACCCAGGCTTGTGGAAAAGTCAACAAAAGCAAAGGGGAATAAATCAATTAGAAATAGAATTCCAAAATTAAATAAATTTAATTTATTTAATGCAGCCCCTTTTGAGAAGGAATTAATACTTTTTAAAGTATTAAATGATTATATTAATTCCTATTTTCAATGGCTATGGTCAAAGCACACTGTGAAGCTTAAGTGAAGTGAAGTGTGGATGATTAAATTGAATTAATTTAATTGATTGGATGGCTGTCCTTAAACATGCTATATTTAAAAGAGGAGCATGATTTTTAATTAATTAATTGCCTTTAATTGTTAGGGAAATTATTAATTATAGAATTGTGAGGGTTATATAAGCATGGGCAGCCATATGGGTGAATTATTTAATTCACAGGTAAAGAATTGCAGCTAAGAGGAAAAGTGCGCCCCAACTTGAAGAAGGATTTTGCTCAGGAAAGGTGGCAATAAGGCTAAAAGCTTCCAAATTTGGTGCATGCTTTGAACGAGGTTGATCTTTATCTCGCATAATTGTTTGCACAGTGTTACAGAGCTCAAGTGTTGTTGAAAGGATTCATGCTCTCTTTATGTGCAAATTAAACACCATTTTTGGGGCAGCAGGATTGAAAAGTACATATTTTTATAATTAAAATTCACTATTCATGCTTCGATGGCCATCTTTGTCTGAATTAATTGCAGGAGTTAGATATGGGTGCTTTTATGAAGAAAAGGAACTTATATCAATGTCCAATACATTGCATATATCCTCCAAATCTGAGAAATATCCAGATCTACACCAGTATTGAAGAATTCCAGTCAAATAAGAAGAAAAATAATTGTTTAGACAAAGATAGAATGGTGAAGAAAGATGAAAAAGAAAGCACAATGGAGTCATGCATCACTTCTAAATTTACAGATATTGGAGACACGGATCTAGGCTCGGAACCTCTTGTTGAATTGATAGACAGATCCAGAGCAGGAAAACTTCACTCATGTGTGCGTGCATTAAAGGCAAGTGGAATTATTCGAGCTGCAGCTTTTCCATCCACAAAATTTCAATTGCCAAAGTTTGTTATGCAGCTGCAGATCCATATCCAGATGCAGATCCATATTCAGATGTAGATGCAAATCCAACTTGCTTCCAGATCTAGCTACTCCCAGATCCAGTTTGGTGAGAATCAAAGGTAAAAGAATCAACTGCATGCAGACGTGAAAAAGGAAAAAGTCAGCTTTCCTCTTCCTTCTTCTTTCCTCTAACAAAGTAATTGAGTGATCAATTAAATTATACAACTTAAGTGATTGGTTTAAAAGCCATTACTTGAAGAAGTCAACTACTTGGAGATAGGTGGCACGTGCAAAATAGAAGGTTCTATTTTCAGTTACAAATCATACATGTCACGTAAAGAGGAATTCCAGGAGAAAGATTGCCAGATGTTTCTTTCTAACTTCCACATGTGCCAGTTCAACTAAAAGCTTCCAACTTGTAATTGCCCCTCTACATTCTATAAGTAGAGGAAGAACCTTCGGTTGATCGATCAAAATTTGTAAGCAACAATCCTGAGTTCTAGACTTTGTGCTGAACTCCTGAGAGCAACTTGGAGCAAAGGAATACAAAGGAGCAGGTTTCTGGAGAACTTTGTGTCACGGTGTACTTTTTTTCTTGCTTTGAATCTTAGATCTCTTGATAAACTTTGTGTTATTCTAGATCTAGATCTAGAGCTGCCTTTGTTTTATAATTATGTGTGTTCATATCTATTAAGTTTCTTCTATGTGCATGTAATTAGCTCTGCTATCTACTAATTGGGATGCACATCTTCCCCATTTCTTCTCTGTATTTCCTTTACTTCTTTCTTCTATAACTTTCCTTTCTTAAACAGTTGCTTACTTGCTGCAGAACTTCTTAGTTATGGTTCATGAACTAAGTGGTTAAAGTAAAACCCTTGATAGATAATAACACATTTATATTGACAAATCTGACATGGGAGCCTCACTAGTTAAATGAGGGAGATTTATCTCATGACTGCCTAGGTTTGATGCTATGCAGAAAATCTAGCCAACAAAATTTCATCATGCCCCATCATACTCAAATACCCTAAACATGCAAATGACAGCTAAACCATAACTAACTCCACTTTACAACTCTTAATCTTGTCATGATAATCATATCCTAAAGTATTATTTTCTTGGGGTGTAAGTCTTCAAGTTTTAGCCTTATCCGTAATCAATCTTGGCCACATCTCCATGTGTTCCTCATTGTAACTCTGACTATTGTCCAAAATGCAGCTAAGTCCCGTGCCTATTTTTCTTGTGTGAAAAACTCCATGCTCTTCCCCGAAGTTACTTTGCATGAGCCTTTACGGCATGCTTGTGCACCACAAAACCCTTCAAACCTCATGGAATTGGTCTTCTTAGGGGCTCAACATTACCCCACACTAGTTTGATTTTCATCCTTGACAATTCTCCACACTGCTCAAAATTTCATCGATCTAAAAACTGGCTAAGGAAAAATGTTGTATGTTTCAACAATATAAATTGTTAACTAGAGGAGTTTAGGGAACTCTACATCTATCTCCCCATTTAACTTCTTCCATGCCTCCAGCTTCAACCATTTTTTTCCCAAAGGCCTCCTCCACTATGCTAGGTATCGAGTCTTTGGTGTAATTTCTTCAAATTTCCCTTGAGCTCTTCTATGATCACAACGAGCTTTGTGCAAACTCCATCAAACTCATCCATACGTTCTTTGATAGAATCTCAGAGTTCACCAATCTGAAATTCCAACTTCTCAAGCTTGGTTTTTATCTTATCCTTCGTGTTGTGGTGTCAATTATCGGTTGGGCATGCTTAATCTTTTTTTTGGGTCCTTCTCTTGTAAGGCCTTGAGGATGGCATCTTCATATATTACATTCACATCAATGATGGGATCTCATTTCTAAAAATTGTTCAAGCCCCTATCTCGCCAATATGTTTTCCTCGAGTTGGGTGAGTAAGTCCTCCAACTTAGTAATCCAGGCCTCAACAACAACCTTATTATTTCCTTCTCCTTCACGAGCTCCTCTATTGTGGGTCTCATGCTATCCTTGATCTTAACCAACAACATCCCCACTAGGTCTTCCGAAAAATCCATCTCATAGTTATAATTTGTCCTAGTTTGGCTCACCAGTGTCAGACATTGTCCTAATACCTTCTTAACCAAGGCACCAGCTCAATCATATGCCTCTTTTGTCTACACCTTTTCGTCCTTCAAACCATTGTACAATCTTTCTATTTCCTTTTCCTTCCCTTTTTGATTTGGGACCAAGGTTCAAACAATTTCCCCTACATCCAAGCTCCATCTTATGACTTTTGAGGACATATTTTACAGTGCATTGCACACCTGCTCATCTATAAGGTGGTTTGGATCCACTACTTTATAAGTCACCCCTTTCTTTTCTTCAAATGGATGGTCTCGATCACATGATCGCTGACCTCAAACTCAGACTCCTTTGCATGACAATGCAGATTTCAAATTATCATCTTCTTGGTCCTCGTTACACCCCCATCTTGGTCTAAGAGATCCAAAACATGCAAATTCTCTAGGGAAAGGGTGCTCTAGAATTATGCGTGCAACAACTTTGTGATATTATCCACGAAGTTCATATGAGGGGACCTAAGTGTCCACCTCTTCCTCTCTGCCTTGTGTTTAAATCATTGCTTCCTCGGGGAGCTTGTACCTACAATAAACCCTTTATCCTCCTTAATAATAAAGGAGTCTCCTTTATCCTTCTCTTCTGGTTTGGTGGGTTGGGTAGGTGAACTTTCTCTTACCAGAATCTCCAAAGGTTCCTTTATAGTGGGTGTCTTTACCTTCGTGCCTGCATCAACTGTTAGCATAGCCTTCACCTCAAATCTTCTCTTGTTCCTCGAGCTCTACCTTGATTTCTTCTCTTAGTTTTTTGTGGTCATCTTCCAAGATTTCCTCCATTGCAGAATTGGAGACATCATGTACCTTAGGATTTTTCCTCTCGACTCTTCTTCCTCATGTTGTTTAACTTCTTCACGCTCTAGTTGTGAAGCCTCGGTGTTGCCACGTTGTGATGTACCTACATCCCCATTAATTCTCTAGCACGAATAATACTTCCTTTTCTTGGAAGTGTCCAATTTTCCTTCACTTCTTTCTTCTTCTTCTTCTCCTTCCTCTTCCTAGACCAATTTCATAGGTGGAATCGATGCCTATCTTGTCTTTGGAAAGGTTGAGTCTATAGCCTCCACTTTAACTCCCCTTTGCATTCCAGTAAGCACGCCCATGAACACTTCTAGCCGATGAAGCCCTTGATAGTGTAGACACCAAATTTGTGTCTTACGACCCCTTGTGACCCGCATCTCATCTCGCAACCTAACCTCATCACCTAAACCTTACACAATTATTTATTAATTACCTTGTAATTGACAAATCCACATCATCTCACCTGCCACCTCATTTTGCCACTTCATCATGACCTAGCCCTAACCCTAAACTAACCTAATTAAGACCTATAACTTGGTCTACACCTACACCCATGACTAATGACCCCTTTCTCGCACCCAAAACCGACCTTCTAGTCATTTGACCAAGCCCGCAACTAATCTCTCGAGAGAAAAGCAGGGAAAGTGGGCTATTTTACTAAAAATAGCCTACTTTTTCCTTACCGATGTCGGTTCCTACTCGACCGCCGTCGGTTACGTAACCGCCATCGGTTCCCTGTAAATGGGCTCCCCGAACCAAAATCAAAGGTGGAAGGATTTTAGGAATCAAGGGAGATCATTGGGAGTGATTAAGAGCATTCGAATCTTCACTTGGCCGAGCAGGGATGAGCGAAGAGACAAGGAGAGTTGCAGCAAAAGGAGATCAAGCCCAGAACTGCGACGGAATAGCCAGAAACCTGTGATACTCAGCTGATCATCGGGAGGGAGATCTCTCATCTTCTGTGTGTCAAGCCATCCTACCTAGAGTTCTGCCTTTGTCATCAGAGTTCTTGGACCTGCATCTTCGTCAATAACCAGTAAGTTACATCTTGCATGTCCTCTTTAATAACATTTCTTAGACTTTTTGAAGCACAATCCTCACGAATCCATTCCTAGATCCACTACCCAGCGTGCTATTGCATCTAACTATCATTCATCTACCTCTCATCACCTTATTTCCTAATATCACCTATATACAGCCCTACAAATAACACAACTACCAAACAACACCACCACCCCACAAAACAACCAACCTTCAGATCCTAGACCATACCGATATCGGTTATCAGCAACCGGTATCGGTTATCCTGACTATAACCAAAAACCAGCCTTTCCCCTACCCAGTTCAACGAAGCAATTTAATTGATATCTTTCAATCTTTTGTGTTAATTCATATTAGCAGTAGGGAACTCACCACCTTCGAAAGGAAGTTTTATATTTCCAGGCCAAGGCAGTTCCTCATTTATTGTCTAATCAAAATCTTGTGGTCTTGTGTTCTTATTTGCAGTAGTCCTTCCAAGACAAAAAGGAGTTCTTCACGGTCGGCTGATCTTTCTCTATGGTACGCGCACACCATCTCGACATTCTACAGGTATTCCTCTAGCCCCAACCCTTATCTCTGTTTCTAAAAGGAATGAAACATTCCAAGTGAAACATTTTGGCAAATACACTATTGGGACCCATTTTAGGTTTCTTTCTTTCTTGCTTGCTTTCATATAGG
The DNA here is from genome assembly GCA_018340775.1 of Taxus wallichiana var. yunnanensis. Classification (NCBI taxonomy): domain Eukaryota; kingdom Viridiplantae; phylum Streptophyta; class Pinopsida; order Cupressales; family Taxaceae; genus Taxus; species Taxus wallichiana. The sequence continues at coordinate 903,618,750 of CM031242.1, forward strand.
GAGTATACTTGCTGTTTTCTTCTTCTAAAAGATATTCACAAGGTTTTGTATTATTTTGATAAAAGAACTTGCTTTTCTTTTACATCTCGCATTAGTGAAAGTCATCTCTTTTGCTTCATCGAATATCATTTTCGATTTGGGTTTAAAACACATGCATTGCATTCATCTTCTTTGTTTTTCAATTCTAGTGAACATAGATTAAGTAACAGGTCGTACATGTGGGGGTGATATCCACGGTATTGACAAGAAATTAATCTTACTTTCACTACACAACACATACCGAATCACTTCACAATTAACACAACAGCTCAAACATCCCCCCTTTTTCCACGGTATTCCTCCGCCCGATTGAGGTAACCTTATAAGCCAAAACAAACTTGACATTTCCCCTAAGTCTTTTGTTTAGGATTCTGACATCATTCTACATCTAAAGGCATAAGCCCACAATAATTAAAATTAACCCTAGGGTTAATCTCTGGATTTGCGTGTGCATCTTGCTTGTTTTTAGTTCTGTTTTCTTTCTCATACTCTGTCTTCTGTGATCAATAATTGACAAGTATACTAAACGTTGTTAAAAATCAAATTAGTAGCCTTTTATATCTTGTTAGCCCAGACTTCTTACACCGACATCGGCTATAGTATAACCGACATCGGTTACTAGACCGATATCGATTCGTCTTTTCCAATTCGACAAACCAAAGAACCTACCAATTTTACCGGTCTGAGTTTGTTTCTATTTCCCCGATGATTGAAACCCTACCGTGAACTCCTGTCCATGGTTGTTATCACTCAAAGCAAGCCACCGCCATGGTTTCACATGTTTGCTCTGCTTTCTTTGCTGAATCACCCCCTTCACATTCTCGTGGGGAATCTTACTACGGATACCGGCGAGGTTCCTAAAATTCTGTGGGAGATAAAGACTTTGCCAAGTTTCTCGGATGCTAATCCTAGTGTCTTTGTCTGATAATACTATTTGTCTCATGCCCCCGACCGTACACCCAATGGTCAGCTCTTGTTGGTATGCCTATTAGTATAGCTGCTCATTTAGCTCCCACTCCGCCTGATGACACCGCCTTGCTTCCCACATCTTTAGCCCCGTCTCCCAACCCGATGACTTCAGAGGTTCATACGACACAAATTAGCTTCCCTTTGGTTAATCTTGGACCCCACATATCACTACCACTGACTGCCCCTACCTCATCTCTCTTGCAGACCACTCCATTCATGACTTGCTCTCTGCCACCTATCCACACGAGCTTTCCTTCTCAAGCTCCGCCTACCTTTTCATTCCCATACACGTATCCAGTGACCTCAACATCCTATATGGGACATCCTTATTCGGTCGCCTCAACATATTCATCCTCCACACCTTATCAACACTTAACCCCACCAAGTGTCTGCGCGGTGGTCCTTGGCCCAATTTGCCTCCGTTTACCACAACCACACCGTCATCTCATCCAACTACTAATTTAATTAAACAAATGATGGACAAAATGCAAAACCTGGAGGCTTCTGTTTCAGGAAGTCGTAGCGCCTTGACATATGAGCAAGTTTTTCGGAGCCTATTCACCCGTCCTGTCCACCTTCATTCGTATCCTCCTCAATGGGAATTACCAAAATTTACCCGTTTTAACAGTAAAGAGGACCCTCAACAACACTTGCGATCATTTAGACATGCTTGTTATTTGATTGCTCATGATGATGCCTTGTTACTCCGCACCTTTCCCATGTCCTTATCGGGGCCCGCTTTGAGTGGTACAGTTGCTTTAACCCAAAGACTCAATCTTCTCTTTTAACCAACTAGCCCAATATTTCTTGGATCATTTCTCCATTAACATTGCCAAGAAAGTATCTATCACTTACCTTTATACCATCCGACAATTCAAGATTTAATCTATCGCATATTTCGTTGGACGATGGCGGGCCTTATCAACCAACTTACATATGCCTTGCCTCAGCCGAACTTATCGAACTTTTACGCGGGCATGTGCTAAGCACATTTCTCCTACTCTTCAAATTCAAACTTTCCGCACATTTGATGAGGCCTTTACCATGGCTCGAAACTAGAAATTCGAGCCTTAGAAGAAGAAAAATTGCGGTTGCGCAACAAAAACCCCAATTTCCGAACTTGATTCCACCAACAAACCTAACACCACCAATCCTCACCCATCGACCGCTTGAAATCAAAGGGGCCATGCACGCAAAGTGATGGTCAAATCCCAACCACCGTCTAATACCCCGCCAAAACCACTTATAAGTATAAAGCAGAACCCATCAACTACACTCCCTTGGGAGAAACATATGGTGTGATATTGGAAAAATTGCTCAAAGCAGGAGCCATTACCTTACCTCCTGTTAAACCTCACTCCGGGTTTGATTCTACCCGCGCTATACCTTCTTGGTACAAAGAAAATGACTTTTGTAACTTTCACCGCGTAAAAGGACATAGTCATGAAAACTGCAAAATGTTGAAAAACATAGTGCAGGAAATGGTTGACGTAGGTGATATAACCCTCGATAATCCTAATGCCCCACCAACTGAAATTTGAAAATCTTCAACAAACCATTCCCAAATCACTCGTCCAACAGTAACGTAAACAAGGATATCTTAGCCGAGGAGAGTGTTCATGAGATCCATGCAGTCTTCGACTCCCAGCCAAAAGCCTCTATCGAGAAAATTTTGAATCAAGCCTCTCCACTAACACAGGAGTCTCGAACCTCCTTCACCACCATCAAGCCAAAGCGAAATCATTCCTTTACCCATAAAAGAGTTAACTGCCCAGACTTCTCTTCTCATCAATGAGTCTGCTTACACCACATCCCTACAAGACTGCGAACGGATGTTATCTAATCTATCTATTTCCCAAATGTCCCCTTCTACCGCTCTTGCTGCACAAGAGGAAGGCTTGCCACTCCTTTTGACATCCTTAGATGAGAAATCTCTTGCACCAACATCACCAAATTCTTTAACCATAACAGACCCTCTCAAACATGCCCTCCTGCCTATTAGTCCTTCATCGCCTAAATCTTTTCAACAACCGGTCGACCTCTTAATATCTATTGATACAGTACCTCATCTACCCCCTGTATCACACCCACAGTGGACTGGAATCACAACCTATCTTTCTTCCGTACCAAATTTACAATTCATGCCTGAAGATTGTCATTCTCCAGAAGATAGACGAGTCCTATGGGAACATTTGAGTACCCCCTATTCTACTCAAATGCAGGTGACCGATCCGGACACCTCTACCATATATCCTAAGTGTTTACAGAAACTCAAAATTCCTATGTCCTCAGTCTCACCCCGTATCTATACCAAGTAGCCCATCCACCTCTATTAACCTAACCAAATCTTCCCCTACACTTGGGACCTCACCAATGCCCAGTCTAACGCACCCGCCTAAGTGACTTGATTTATCCAAAAATAAAGCCGCCCCGCCACCTAGGAGACAAACTCAATCCGTGCCTCTATCACAATCAAAACCATCATCGTCACACCTACCTTCCATATTGGGACCTCATCCCTCCACCTTACATCAATATATCATACCTCCTGCGTTTTCTTCAAAACGACCTACGCCTTCTGCACCTATACAGAGATCAAAGGGTATATCAACATTGTCACCCCACATATCCTGTCCACCCATCAACCCTAAACGAACTCCATCATCAAAGGATTTATTTTCTGTCACTCCCCTTTCTCCGTGGTTGCTTCCCGCTACCACGTCATCTGTAGCCTCATCATCTAACCAGCTGAATATAGCTTCTGCGCCAGAGAAACCACGTTTAGTGAAAACCACGTGTCAACACCCCTCGGCTAAACCACCACCCGTATGAATCAACCACGCCCAAACATTACCAAAACCCGCAAAACCAATACCCTCATCCTCCTCCGATTTTGACCCACTCAAAGGATCTTACGCCAAAATCCTTGCTATGTTGGTGGAGAATGTGACCATTTCCCTACCCCCACTTAGACCTTATGACCCGTCTAAACCTCGACCTATAGGTTATGATGAGTCTAAAATTTGCGCCTATCACCGCACACCAGGACATGATGTGGAGAGATGCAAAGCTTTAAAACCATCCTTTGTCGGGTCACCTCTCCCAGCTACAAAGGTTAAGAAAGACAACTTACGAAGGGAGAGACCTTTAGCTTCAATTCCCTCTACTATACCATCTGTCCCCGCCTCACCAAGATCTATCATTATTACAACCCCACCTCTTGAAGACCTTGATTTATCCCAACCATCTTCCTCATCTCAGGTCTACGAGATTAATATGATTAGTGTTGCTACTCGAGCGTAGAAAAACAACAAGAAAGCAAAAGAAAGCACACATGCGTCCTCTCTTTCTCCATCCAGCATCCCGATTGCACCACCACCCAAAGTGGTTATTCATGGACCCACTTACCCCGTCTCTAATGGAGTTGCCCATCGAGCCATGATCAAACAGCTTCACCAATCACCCGTAAAAATGACACTATATGATCTCATTCAGACTTCTGAATCCCATCGACAAGCTCTCATTGAAATTATTCAAGGGATCGAGGTCTTACCTAATGAAACCCTGCCTGTTGCCTCCATTCTAACACCCAATCACATTGCTTCTCTCACCAAACAACCCACTGCCCCAACCACTTCTGTCTCTGTACAACAAGCTGCGGTAGTCAGTTTCTCTGAAGATGAAATTGTTGACTTTGGTACAGAAGATCCTGACCCTACCCTTTTCATCTCAGCTTACGTCTGGGACATTTGGGTACGTCGTGTTATGATTGACGGGGCGCTAGCCTAAACATCATCTCTTCAAAATCCTTCCAACAAATGAATATCCCTTCTAGCTACATGTGTGCCAATCCCATCATGTTGCGGTCATTCAATGACGCTATTACCTCTACCTTAGGCACCGTGATCCTCAACATTCGGGTAGGACCACGTACTTTACCCGAACTCTTCTATGTCCTTGAAGGAGAGTTCTAATATAACATATTTCTAGGTCGCCCTTGGATCCAGGGCTATGGGATGCGTTCCCTCAACATTACATAGATGCATAAAATTTGAGTACGAGGGGAAGTCCTACACCGTAAAAGTTGATCCTCCCCCCTTTAAAACCTGCAATATGTTATACCGCCCTAACGATGTGCTTATACCAATCAAGACACCCATACATTCAACCCAACCATCCTCTTCAAATGTACCTCAACCATCCACCTCAACCGCACCTACGCCTTCAACTGATGAAACCACCGTCGCAAAAACCACTTCCCTTCCCGCAGCTAACATCCCAACCGCAGACCCCTTAGTAGATGTTTTTCAACGCCTTACGCTGGGGGAGTATCGCCTATATAACGTTAGTTCTTTCCATACCCCGCAGAGTACGGACAATTACATGCACATCCCACCTATGACCACATCGCGTGGGGAGTTAATTTCTTATGGACCACCCCATTGCCACACCAACCTAACGTATGGGGGTGTTGACACATCTTCCATTACCCCCGAACCTCCTCCCCGGTGTGGTTCCCTTCCAATCCGATTTTCAATATTTGACAAATCGTCATTTATCCTCACCTTCTTGACTCATTTGTGCTTGGAAAGGCTTTGGTTTTGGTCTTCCTACGAATAAGGCCGACATACACTCATTCTCGTGACTACCCGCAAACACAATGATCGCAGTGGTCTCGGTTTTCTGAAACACCTACACAGAGAGACACCCGTGTCACCGTATCTGGAAGAAGACGACGTCACCCCTACCAAACCATCATCACCCACTTTGCCATCATCACCCACAGAATCAATGGACCCTGAATCTATCCCTCCTAACTTTTTTTTTTCATAAATGCTATCTTCATAGGTCCTCTCACTTATCAACGCGATAATGAGGACCCATCTTCTCTGCCCCTTCTATATCCAGACATGATCGAAGAGGATTCGCCTTCGATTAATGTTGTTGAGTGCCAGGATGACGACTCCATCCTCACTTACCTTGGGGCGGACGACTCCTATATTCAACGCACCTTACCATCTGAAACTCAAACCATGTTGAATGAATCGACTATAGAAATCAACATCCACACGGAGGAGGATCCTCACATTGTGAAGATCGGACAATCCCTTAACACATCAGAACAAGCCGCCTTTACTACCTTTCTCCGTACCCGCAACCAAGCTTTCGCTTGGTCCTATGCTAACATGCCAGGAATTGATCCTACCATTGCCGTCCATAACATCACTCTAAACCCCGATTCCAAACCAGTCAAACAAAAACTGAGAAAAATGCATCCACGCATTGCCCTCTTGGTCAAAGAAGAGCTTCAACGACTTCTTTTCTGTTTCCTTCATCTTGCCTATTGACTATCCTCAATGGATTTCTAACATCATACTGTCACTAAAGCGATGGGGGACTTCGGATATGCACAGATTTCGAGACCTTAACCTCGCTTGCCCCAAGGATGACTTCCCCCCCAAGATTGATCAACTTATTGATCTCATCAAGCGGCCATGAAATGCTTTCTCTCATGGATGGCTTTTCACGATACAACCAAATTTTGGTTGCACCCCGATCAACATAAAACTACGCTTCATAACTCCTTGGGAACCTTCATTATCGTGTCATGCCGTTTGGCCTTAAGAATGCTTTGGTGCTACCTATCAGCGGCTATGACTTACATTTTCATGACATTATGCACACTATCCTTGAGGATTATGTTGATGATTTTCTGGGCAAGTCTAAACATCGCAGTGAACATCTCAATGTTTTAACCATTATTTTCGATCGCTTTGTTGCAATATACGATCCGCTTCAACCAAAGAAATGTGTCTTTGGTGTTCTTTCGGGAAAACTTCTTGGCTTTATCGTCTCTTTGCGTGGCATTGAGGTCGATCCATCTAAAATAAAAGCTATCCTAGAAATGCCCCACCCAAAACCTCAAACAATTACGTAGTTTGCGGGGTAAACTTCAATCCATCCGGCGTTTCATCTCCCAACTCTCGGATTGATGTCACCCTTTCCATCACCTTCTTAAAAAGAGATTGCCTTTCAATGAAGTGAAGAGTGTCACCAAGCCTTTGAAGCTCTCAAATCCTATCTTTGCAGCCACCCGTGCTTATCCCACCCCAGGACAACCGCCCTTTCTACCTTTATCTTTCTGCCACTGACCATGCTATAGGAGCTATGCTCACACATCAGGACTCGGCGCATCGAGAATAGGCCGTTTATTATATAAGTCGTACCCTCGTGGATTACGAGACTAGGTATACACATGTAGAAAAATTGTGCCTAGCCCTATCATTCGTAGCCACCAAACTCCGACATTACCTCCTGAATCACAAAACTTTTGTCATCACCAACACGGACCTCATTCATTATATGTACACCAAACCACATCTAAACCAACGCATCACTCTATGGCTTATGCTCTTCGCCGACTTCGACCTTGAGTTTATACAACAGAAGTCAATCAAAGGAAAAACTCTTGCAGACCAACTTGCGGAGGCCCCTTTACCTAGGGAACAATTCACCAATTTTAATTTCCCTGACGAACTCATCGCCGCTCTTTCACTCGGGGAAGAGTCGTATCAAATGACCCTCTTCTTCGATGGATCTAAATGCCAGCGCGGCGGAGGAGCCGGTGATGTTCTCATCCCTCTTGACGCTGAACCTATGCCTCTTTCATTTCGGCTTGATTTGCCCTGCACTAATAATACAGCGGAATACGAGGCCCTTGTTCTGGGTCTCCAAGTTGCGATACACTTAGGTATCAAATCTATTAATATTTTTGGCGACTCTCAATTGGTAGTCAATCAAGTTATGGGCATCTACCAATGTAAAAATGAGGAACTTCAAAAGTACAAACACTACGTGGATTCACTTCTAGCCTTATTTACTCACTATTCTATCCAAACCATTCCCCGCTCCACTAACAAATTTGCGGATACTATGGCATGCTTAGCCTCGCAAATTCCATCTTCATCAATGACTCAATTATTTGTCTTGGTCCAACAAATTTTTACCCCATCCTACTCAACCCCGGTAGTTTGTATGATAAATACGTGTCTACTAATTACTAATTCGCAACCAATTTCATGACTACCTTACAATCTCTGTTCTCCCACCCGACCTTACTAGTAACGGAAACGTGCTTTTCTTAAAAGTGTTTAACGTTATGTTGTCATGGGGGACTCCTCTATAAACGTGACTTTGATGGCATCCTCCTTGCATTGTCTAACCGGCGCGGAGGTCACCTATACCATCCAACAAGTACACGATGGGATTTGTGGTGGACATTTTAGTGGCCTTGCCGTGGCTAAACGAATACTTCGCCTAGGTTATTATTGGCCTGCTCTCAATAACGATCGCTTCACGAATATGTTAAGCGTTGTGTTATGTGTCAACAACACGCCAACCTTCAACATACTCCTAGCCACCCCCTACAGGTTGCCCGAGATCTTTGGCCTTTCTCACAATGGGGTTTAGACCTTATTGGTGAGATTCACCCGTCCTCTTCACATCGTCACCAATGGATAATCACAGCGACCGAATATTACACAAAATGGGTGGAGGCCATTCCACTCATTTCAATCAAAAAAGAAAAAAATTGTCAAATTCATTAACCATCACATTATCTGTCGTTTTGGTATTCCTCATCGCCTAATAACAGATAATGGTAAATCTTTTAAAAACAAGTTGTTACAAGACCTTTGTGACAAATTTGGTATCAAACTTAGTTTCTCATCGCCTTACTATCCGCAGGCCAATGGTCAGGCTGAATCTTCTAATAAAACCCTAACCAAAATCCTCATGAAAGTTGTCAATGAGTCCGGAAGAAATTGGCACGAGCACATTCCCTTTGCCCTTTGGGCTTATCGTACTAGCATTCGTACCTCCACTAGTGCTACACCTTTTTCTTTGGTATATGGTACCGAGGCCGTCTTGCCTCTTGAAATACAAATACCCTCCCTCAGGATATCTCTTCAGGATATTCTCACCAACGATGATTTCCGCCAAGAGCGGTTAGCCCAATTGGAGCTTCTTGACGAACGTCGTCTTACAGCTCTCGATCACCTTCAAATCTATCAAAAACGTATCAAGCGTGCTTATGATAAGCGACTTCATGAGCGTACCTTTAAGGTTGGTGATCTTGTCCTCAAAGAGAATCAACATGTAACCAAACTAGAAAAGAGCAAACATGGAAAAATTGCTCCTAATTGGATTGGGCCTTATATAATCACTCACACTTATGGATCAGGCACTTATCGTTTAGCTTCGCTTAATGGTAAACCTGAGCCTGAACCCCTTAATGCCTTGCATCTTCGACCATTCTACTGTTGAATTTAGTGTTATATCACTTCTTATCTACCTACTGCTCGTCCCTTGAGCTCATTTACCGCTACATACACTTTGTTTCCTACATCTCCAAATAAAATCAAGCTCACTTCTCACCTCCCCTCAACGATGCCTTCCCCTTTTTAGTCTAGTCCATGACTTCAAAGTATTAAAATAACACCTTCTTATGGGATTTTCTTGAGTCAAACTTCCTACCAAACTAGATGCTTCATGCCAAAAGAACATCTAGCTATCTAAATTATATATAGACTGCTCCTCGAAGGACATGACTATATGCCAAATTATTGCTGCTATTATATATAGACTGCTCCCCCGAAGGACAGCTATGCACTAAAATCATATCTGCTACTATAAATAGACTGCTCCCTCGAAGGACAGCTATACACAGTCAGCCTTTATCAGAAGCTTCTCACATGGATCAGCTTTGTGAAGACCTCAAGAATAGCACAATCAATATCCCTTATAGACTTCCCGCATCGATCAATCTATATTCAGTAAAATAAAAGCCTCATTCAAAAGAACTTTTTGGGTCATGGACTTGTCTATTTAGGGTAGGTTCTCTTTCGTCAGAACACTCACTTTGTAACAAGTTCTCTGTACCTCAGCTATATCATCCACCTCACCTCACCATTTGTTTCAACTCAAGGGACGTAACGTACACCCGATATATTGTGATCATACAACTCTTTTCACCTATTGACTTCTCGTCTATGCATGGTACCTAGGGCTTCAAGCTCATTCTACGTTGTGTGGTTTGTTTAGCTCTTTTCACCTACGGAGCAATCTTTCCTCTTTGCCTCGCATCTAGGATTGTGTGTTGATCTTAATCAGGGCATGATTCCCTACCACTTGGGTAGGCTAACTTTCGCTTCCCTTATACCTTTTACAACATCACCAATTCATTACCAACACCCTCAACCTTACCTTACCAATATTAATATCAACATTTTTACCAACCAACCAATTGCCTAATCGTACCAAATTGCCTGAATTCACCTCTCCCTGATCCTAAGGGAGAACTACATCGGTCTGAGGCCCTTCCTTGCTTTGTGCAATGGGCTATGTAGGCAGCACTTAGGAGACATGGGGTCTCCCAAGGTTAGCTCGACCACCCCCTACCATAACCTATCATGTGTGGTAAATATAAATATTTTTTGTGTATTTCTATTTAATCACATTCCTCTTTATCCTTTTTCAAAACACCAAAAATCACAACGCAAACATTCTTATTATTATCAAATCAACATACATATTCAGTCTTATCTAGATGTTAAACAAATACATCTTCTCTATCATCGACACGCAGGTCGGCATCCTTATTTATTCTTATACCTTGCTAACATTTACTTAGACCCTCACGATTCATCCCGACCCAGGAGATGATCGTGATCGTCGACGCCTCTCGTCGGGCCTCTCCATCCTCAAAGGTACCGCGGCTATTGGTACCGCCCACTGATCTGCCAATCTCTCCTGTAACATATGAATACGCCCTCTCGCATGGAGGAATCCAGCCTCTAGTCTCTCCGCCCATGACTCCGCAACCGCTAACAATCCTCTTGCCTCATTCACCTGCGTTTGGAGCTGCTGAACTAAACTCTGCAGACGATCTCTCTCAGTGTAATCACAGCTATGTCAGGGCGATCACGTACACCTCGCAGCTCTGCTACCCACCATAACCTATAGGCCTCTGTCGTTCCTGCATCCATTACACTGCGATCGGCTGCTATCTCCTCTGGCCCTTCTGGAGGTGTTGGCCGGGGAGGTGAGAATGTTGCCTCGGCGTCGATCCTCATATATGGTCTATAAGCCAGGGGTATATCCTGCACAAATCTGAATTGTCGCCGCACGCGATCTAGAGGAATCCTCTCATACTCACCTGGCCTATGCCCTGCGATCCACCTCAATCGCTCTACACCCCTCAACTCCTCAGCTATATTCTCTGTTACCATATAGTTCCCGTAAGGCCTCCAACAGATATCAGCAATCGTCACCCTCTCCCATACCTTCCTGTAATACTCAATGTCACCCGTCACGGCCTGAGATCTTGCCTCTTGTTCTGTCTGGACCCATCGTCTGAATCCCAACCTCTGTACTCCGGTCTCTCCTGACTGGATGGATCGGCCTACTGGTCACACACAAACAATGTGCTCATAGGCCCAACAGTGTAATAAGTATGAACAATCCAGTGTCGATCCTGTGATTTCGCCTACAAGCCCATAAACCCCTGTATAACTCCGCCAAATATGCAGGTGCCCATGCAAAAGTCACGTTCCTTTCTATCATCTCCCAGATAACACACATCAATGCCTTTGGAAATCTTCCCCTTCTCGCCTCGGTAATGCATAATACCCTACCGCTTATCATTAATATCACTGCTAACCTTGTCTCCTCAGGGTGTGCTGCATACATTATCCCATATGTGAATGACAAACCTCATTGTGTCAAATCTCGTGCGTATGGACCAAATACTGCTTGTTATCGCTCCCAGCGCCGCTAGGTAATGCACGATATCTTGGTTTTCTGTAATAGGGAGCCTCAAAATACGGAACACATCTTCCAATGTTACTGTCATCTCCCCTGTTGGCAGATAGAACGTATTCTTCTCTGGATTCCATCTTTCAATCAACGCCTGCAACATAGCATGGTTACGTGCGATTCGTGAATAATAGCGGATTCCACTTAACCCCAAACGATTTATCAATGTCCATTCCACTGGTGTTACATCCGCTTGGATTCGTGACAACAGCGCTGGCACACTATCATTCATCCTCAACCCTGCCTCTGCCTGCATACATCAAAACAACAAATAACCATTCAATCCATCAAATCCCTAAGGGTTTTCTCACATTCTGGAAATTCCTCCAGTAACCGGTATCGGTTATAAATAACCGGTACCGGTTCAGTAACCGATACCGGTTATCCCTAACCGCTATCGGTCACTGTCAATTACATACACCTTGCCTAAACAACCACCTACGACAATAAATTGCTCGTTTATTCCTCTCTGTATACACAGACATACCCAAAACCCTTGATTACCTACCACGTAACACTCACCTCATTTATAACCCTTGTTATCATGTTTTCTTTCTCATATCTACCCACCTACTCTCCCCCATCTTATTCACAAAACATGCAGTAATCAAATCACAACCAAAACGTTTACCTCTTGAGTTGCAGCAGCTTGAGGTGGCCCTTGTCTTCCCTCTCGTCCCTGCCTGCTGGATGCTTCTCCTCGTTCTGCCATGATCACCACCCTTTTCAAATTCACCTTTCTACCTTCTGAATCTCAGAACACATTCACTTTCCCTGTCTCTTTTCTCCTTATCACTCAAATCTCTCATGCAATTACCTGTCTCAGTCGTCAAAAAGCGTCGCGTTCGCGTATTTAACTTCTTGCATGGCTCTCAAAATTAGAACTTAAGTTGCCACCCTAGCTTTTCTATTTTTAGAAAAGCTCATACCTAAATAACCGGTATCGGTTACGTAACCGATATCGGTCTACTAACTACCGGCGTCGGTTACCTAACCGATATCGGTTACACACCTGCCTTTTTGAAACATAGTTCTTTTCTTCATTTTCTACCTAATTTTTTATCGCGCCCGCCTCTTTTCCTGCATAACAACACCATTATCCATATTTGTCCATCCAATCCACTTCTCATTACGATTTCATCCATATCATCTATCTACATTACCCAAAACAAACATGCCATCATCTAAGGATATCAAAAAACTATCAATCTATACACCATTTGGATCCAACTCATCAGATACATATATAACAATGTCACCAAACCAGCAACAAAACATGCCACATTTCATCATATAATATGTCATCCATATATACGTGCAAAAGACATCAACATCATCAATATATCAACATGTCAATTAAACTCATCATACAACCTATATCACAAACCATTGACGAAATACTTAAAAACATTTTGAACACAGCATGTGGGTCAAATCATCATATCTATATATATATACAAGGTTTCAAATATACAACGTGCCCTGCATCGGGGCCTCTGTGATCTCATAATACAACAAAAAAGTCGGCACGCAGGCCGCAATAAATGTCAATAACCTCGACTCGGCTCGCAGGCCGGTCCCTCATATCAAAAATATACTCGGCTCGCAGGCCGGTATCAACTATACAACCCGTACTCGGCTCGCAGGCCGGTATACAATAAATGAGTGAATAAATGAATAAATGTAGGCACGCAGGCCTCTATCCACACAACCGGTGCGCAGACCGGTGCCCATGTCCATATACAAAAACAATGCAGGGATCCCTCAGCTCTCCCCACCGCCCTCAGCACCTCTCCCTGCTGGTCCCTGTGGTGCCTCTCGCCTCCTGCCTTAATCAGACACGCCGGCTGTGGCTGCCGCACGTCCTGCGATCTCTGACTATGGGAGGTCTCTGCTCTATAAGCTGCATATGGCTGATACTCAGCTCCGGTACCATCAAGAACATCTTGATAGTACCGGGCCTCCTCTTGCCTCCATATATCATCCTCGTGCCACCGTAGGTCTTTGGGGCTTGTCCCCGGACTCCTACTACCAGTGCCCCCTGTGCGTGTGATGGTGCCACTGGTGGTGCACAATGTGCCGTGGTGGTATACGTGCTGTGTGCTTGGGGCGTGGGTGCATGTACACTTGGTGGTGGTACCTGCTGCACTGTCACCGCTGCTGGTGGTACTGCATTACGTGCTGGGCTGGGGCTATGGGTACTGCATGTTGGTGGTGGTGCACGCACATGCTGAGCACTGAGGCTGGCTGCCCCTTTTTGTAAAACACCTATCGTGCACTGTGCGGTGACAATGCATTTGCCCCTGTAATAACTGCACCTGGCCCCTGAGCTGATCTCGCTCTGCTATCACTGCTTGCCAGTCTGGGTAGTGCGGGTGGTCTTATCTAAGCTTGCTCTCGACCAGCCCACCACACCATCTATGCTCTCGTCTGTACAACCAACATCATCTACACCATCACCTGCTTGGCCTCTCAGCAACCCAATCTGGGTCCAAGGGCTGTGGTGTAGGTAGTGGGGCCTCTACATCATCCCTCCTGTACTGAGGGAAGGGAGGTGGCTCGTCCTGTCGTAGCCCCATCTGCCTGCGTACCCTCTCCAGGGGTATCCTCTCGTACTCTCCCGGCCTCCGTCCTGCTATCCAGAATGTGTACTGAATCAGGCGCAACTGTAAGCGGGCTCCTCTGCGAGGGTGATGACCTCTGTAAGGTCTCCATACGATATCTACCACTGTCAGGCCCTCTAACAAATGTCTATAATAAGCAACGTCCCGACCTGCAAGCACTGCTCGTGGCTGCCCCACGACCCCCAACCACCTCTGAAAGCCGTATCTGTATATGACCTGTGGCCCTGGCTGCTGGGGTAACCCTACTGGTCTGATGCATATGATGTGCTCATATGCCCAACAGTGAAGTAAAAATGTCGAACAAATCCCGAATCGCCTCATCCGGCGATAGCCCCACAGCTCCCTGTATAACTGCACCAGATATACTGGTGCCCAAGCATAACAGGTATGCTCCTCCACCATCTCATGAAGCACCCCCATCAATGCCCGTGGAAAGCGGCCTCCCTCTGAGTCTGGGAGGGCGAAGCAGGTGATCCCAATCATCATCAACATGGCAAGCCGTGTCTCATGTCGGTGCGCACGGTACATATCACCATACCCGATGCTCGTGCTGTGATATGTCACTAGCGCAGCTGCATCCCCGAAAACCTGTAGGATGTTGTCCATGGCTATCTCTGCATCCACCTGAAAAATGGCCTCTCCATCAATAGGTAATCGAAGGATGCGATATACATCCTCCAATGTGATGGTCATCTCTCCAGTCGGGAGATGGAACACATTGGTCACCGGATCCCATCTCTCGATGAGGGCAACCATCAAACTATGATCTCTGTCGATCGCTCTATATCGCTGGACTCCGCCGAGTCCCACCTCACGCATGATAGCCCAGTGCGCTGCGGACACATGTGGTCGCATCCGCACCAACAGCGGAGGCATCCTGTCCCGCATCGTCAGCTGCTGACGTGCCTGCAAAACCCACCCACTACATTAGCCCTACTCTTCATCACGATATCTACCTATACCCCCTTTTATCCCCCCGACCACATCCCGACTCTCTAACCCACCCCTTTATACCCCCTTTTATCCCCCCGACCACACCCCAACTCTCTAACACCCCCCTCTAGCCACCTATCTTCTCCACTATCCCCCTCCCTCTTCCCAACCCAAACCCCAACCCAAACCCATACCATAACCAACCCAACCCAAACCCATACCATAACCAACCCAACCCAAACCCAAACCATACCCACCCCAAGCCCAACCCATAACCCACCCAAACCCACACAAACCCCAACCCAAACCCATACCATAACCAACCCAACCCAAACCCATACCATAACCACCCCAAGCCCACCCATAACCCTACCCACCCCAAGCCCAACCCATAACCCACCCAAACCCACACAAACCCCAAACCATACCCACCCCAAGCCCAACCCATAACCCACCCAAACCCACACAAACCCCAAACCAACCCACAATACCCAAAACCACCCCCGACGCGACCGATATCGGCCATGCGCCAGTCGAAGAACAAAACACACCTTTGAAATTTGCGACCATGTTGCGGCCGCTCGGCAAGCAACTCGACATCGATCGCTGTAAAAATGCGGAGCCGAACCCGACGCGGCCCCCCAAACCTATTTTTTTGCCTATTACTACCCTTTTACCCATTGAAAAGCCCTACAAACCTACCCACCCTACCGTTTTAGCCTAACTACTACCCTTTTACCCATAAAAGCCCTACAAACCTACCCTCTCTATTTTCCAAACAACTTCCATTTATTCATTATTTTATCAAAAACTTGGATTCATACCCAAAACCCCCAATTTAGCATAATGCAATAAAATGAACACAATGAGGGTTTCGAACCTACCCGTCGATGGCACGTCGTCGTGGTGGGATGGGTGGTGGTGGTCCAGCTGGTCCAGCCCCTCCTGCTCCTCCTGGCTGGGCCATGGCTCCAAATGTCCTCTTCCGGGTCCTCCACCAATCAACTACTGCCTCCTCCTCACTCGGGCCCGCTAACAACTCACTCCTCCGGTCAAATAACGCCACCTCATGCAACAAATGCTCCAATCTCCACTCTCCACGTCAGACAATTCAAATTGGCTTCCAAATTGCAAAAGTAACAATGACAGGCCGTATTTTTCTTTTTATAGGTTTTTCGCCCCTAACCGATATCGGTTTTATTCTGCCCTAAGAAACCGGTATCGGTCCCCTAACCGATATCGGTCATTTACAATCGACATCGGTTGTATTCCACCTTTCCCCCAATTTTTGCCCTTATTTACTATTTTCCCTTTTTCACCAACATCGCCTATATCAACCTTTCATGCAAACATTTTACCCATTTGGCCCGACCCAAGGCCGCAACCAACCATTTGGCCCGACCCAAGGCCGTAACCAACTACTTTGGCCTGACCCAAGGCCTCAACCCAACCATTTGGCCCGACCCAAGGCCGTAACCAACTAATCCGGCCCGACCCAAGGCCGCAACCAACCATTTGGCCCGACCCAAGGCCGTAACCAACTACTTTGGCCCGACCCAAGACCTCAACCTACCCATTTGGCCCGACCCAAGGCCGCGACCAACCCTTTGGCTGACCCAGGCCTCGCCCTGACCCAACAACTTGGCCCAACCCAAGGCCTCAACCTAGCCATTTGGCCTGACCCAAGGCCTCACCCCAACCATTTGGCCCGACCCAAGGCCGCAACCCAACAACTTGGCCCGACCCAAGGCCGTACCACTTCAATACCTCGCCCAACATCAACAACATACACTTTTCTCCACCCATCATGTACCTTCTTGTTCAATTGAGCTCACCTGTTCGTGTTTTAGCATGATTCGGGTCCTTGACTTGCTCTGTCGACCAACTTTGCCTAGACCTAGACCGTGATGTTTATCTCAACCAAACCAACCATTTGGTACTGCCGAACAAGCCTAAACGTTCCTGTACCTTACCCGTTATATACCCTGGGGCTACTTCCTATGCCTTGGATACCAGGATTATATCACCCTTGTTTGGATAAACTATCGACCTTTGCCTATGCATTGCTGGTTTGATCGTCAAATCATGTACCCTAGTCGCACTATTGCATTTCAACGTGCGCCTACTTTCTTGGACCTACCCCACCCTCTCACCATTATCTCTACACCATTTACCCTTTATCAACCCTATCCCTGATTTCACGCTACCTCAATCTGTGATAGATTTGAGGGGGATTACCTATACCCTTAACAGGAGAAACCACTTCATATTATTGTCCGCGCAGCTTTACAAAACAAGCTACACGACAATAAGGGGCTAATGTAGACACCAAATTTGTGTCTTACGACCCCTTGTGACCCGCATCTCATCTCGCAACCTAACCTCATCACCTAAACCTTACACAATTATTTATTAATTACCTTGTAATTGACAAATCCACATCATCTCACCTGCCACCTCATTTTGCCACTTCATCATGACCTAGCCCTAACCCTAAACTAACCTAATTAAGACCTATAACTTGGTCTACACCTACACCCATGACTAATGACCCCTTTCTCGCACCCAAAACCGACCTTCTAGTCATTTGACCAAGCCCTAACTAATCTCTCAGGAGAAAAGCAGGGAAAGTGGGCTATTTTACTAAAAATAGCCTACTTTTTCCTTACCGATGCCGGTTCCTACTCGACCGCCGTCGGTTACGTAACCACCATCGGTTCCCTGTAAATGGGCTCCCAGAACCAAAATCAAAGGTGGAAGGATTTTAGGAATCAAGGGAGATCATTGGGAGCGATTAAGAGCATTCGAATCTTCACTTGGCCGAGCAGGGATGAGCGAAGAGACAAGGAGAGTTGCAGCAAAAGGAGATCAAGCCCAGAACTGCGACGGAATAGCCAGAAACCTGTGATACTAAGCTGATCATCGGGAGGAGATCTCTCATCTTACGTGTGTCAAGCCATCCTACCTAGAGTTACGCCTTTGTCATCGAGTTCTTGGACTGCATCTTCATCAATAACCAGTAAGTTACATCTTGCATGTCCTCTTTAATAACATTTCTTAGACTTTTTGAAGCACAATCCTCACGAATCCATTCCTATATCCACTACCCAGTAATCTTTATTGCATCTAACTATCATTCATCTACCTCTCATCACCTTATTTCCTAATATCACCTATATATAGCCCTACAAATAACACAACTACCAAACAACACCACCACCCCACAAAACAACCAACCTTCAGATCCTAGACCATACCGATATCGGTTATCGGAACCCAGTATCGGTTATCCCGACTATAACCAAAAACCACCTTTCCCTACCCAGTTCAACGAAGCAATTTAATTGATATCTTTCAGTCTTTTGTGTTAATTCATATTAGCAGGGGAACTGACCACCTTCAAAAGGAAGTTTTATATATCCTGGGCCCAAGGCAGTTCCCTCATTTATTGTCTAATCAAAATCTTGTGGTCTTGTGTTCTTATTTGCGAGTAGTCCTTCTAAGACAAAAAGGAGTTCTTCACGCGATTAGCTTTGATCTTTCTCTACGGTACGCACACACCATCTCGACATTCTACGGTATTCCTCCTAGCTCCCAACCCTTATCTCTGTTTCTAAAAGGAATGAAACATTCCGAGTGAAACAGATAGTGACATTGATCTGTAGATGTAGATATAAGAAGTTTTTCTCCAAGGCTTCGACATATGAAAACCTTGCACCGTACTTGTAGGTCATGTGAAGAGTGTGAACATCAAAGTCCAATTTTTAAACCTTAATAGTTAGCTTCTGCACCTGTTTCAGCTAATTGATGGCACACTTCAAATATTTTGTTACAGTGAATGCAAACAAAAGTTTGCACCTCGGACCCATTTCTCCATTGGTTAATTTAAATTTTTTCAAGCTGAAGTGTTGCATAACTAAAAACTTCACTTGGTCCCCTATAACTATTGGAAACTTGTGTGGAATATGCCACTTATTCTTGAAAGCCTTGCACAGTCTATTATACCACTTATTTATCCAAGCCTTTTAGGAATTCATGATGAAGCCATCCAAAGTGAACTGTGAAAATTGCACTACAGGAGATGAGTGCTTTGGTGGGTAAACCCACATGTTTCCATCTAGTCATCAAGGATGATAATTTCCCAAAATATGATTAACAGTAAGATGTACCCCCACGTGATCTTTTCTCTAGCTTCCTTCTTCACATACGCTTCCTTAATGATACTCTTCGTAATGATTTATGTGAAGTTATAGTGCACTCATTTTGATACTCTGTACAAAATGTACAAAAATATTCTGTTTATATCCATCCACTGTTCTAATGCACTTAATCTGCAGTGATAATTCAGTTATGACCCTTAATGTCATATCATCTAGATCTATGACAACCGGAGCCCTTCCCCTTCTCATAATTTAACTGCTTTCACCCAATTCTTCAATTTCGAGTTAACAAAAAGGTCAAGTTAGTTACATGTCTTCACAATATTTTCACAAGCATGTCACTCTCCTTATCAACTGGCTCGTAATTCTCATCCTTCTCCCCGCAAAGTATAAAAATTCCTCGTGTGCATGCAACATTAAACCTGAAGAGTGGGGTGTGTTTAGCGAATAAGGGAAGCTCTCATAGCTGTAAAACTCCAATTTTATGAAACTCATGTTACACAGAGTCATCAACCTTAGGGTTTTTGAGCTCTTCTAACCCTGGAATGTCTTTGACTAGATCCTCGCACATCAACATTTCATGTTCCTACGTTATGTGGTTAAACTCACTAATTTTGCACCTTTGTAGATTTGAACTCCACTTCTCTACTTTGATTGCACCGGGGTTACTGCATTTTTGAGTATATCTCTACGGGTTCCTCCTTCTTCACCACTGGTCTCTTGGTTCATTCCTTCTTTTGTACCATTTTTCGTTCCTTCACTGCATTCCCTAGGTGTTCAACTTCTCCTTGTCTTCCCGAGCTCTTCAACGTCAATAAATTCACTCCTACGCAACCCCCTTCCTCACTATCTACTCCACTTGCCACTCCACAAGGTCTCATCATAGTTTGAAAATTTCCATTGGTTTACAAAGTATTTTGGTTGTTTATCACACCCTCTGCGCACTTCAATAGCTCAAGAGAACAAAATTTTTGAAGGAAAGGTAGTTAAAATGACTACCCTCATCCCTATTTATACTTTTTACATGACCTCACCATCCTTTCGACCCATGTGTCCAAATGTTAATTTTAAAAACATACTTTTTCTACTTAAGTAAACTTCCGCGACCCCACCTCATGCATTTTCATCATAACCTTCTTGTGTGCTATCATTACTTCACTGCCACATAACTCCTTTGTTTACCTCACAGCATTGAAGTAATTAACCTCTGTGTTATCCACTAAGTAATTTCTCATGTCGCCGCCTACCTCACGTTACACTGAGTGATTTTTTTCTCTCTCTTATGTGGTCTTTAATCATTGCAAGATTCCTTACAACACCTCTCATATAACACAAACAATGTTTTTAGCTCCGCACCAATGTCCAAGAAATAGTTTTCAACCAATCCAACCTCCCTTAGAAACATGCCAACAATATCTGCATTATACTTCAATCCACCCCATACTAAATGTATGTGCGGTCCTTTGCGCAAGGAATCACTTAAAATGTAGTTAGTTACTGGCTTGCCAACATGCAACACAAAATAGGACTAAAAATTACAAGGCATAACAATGATGAAAGGAAAAACATATAAAGGAAAATGCATTAAAGGAAAACCTAAGCTAAATGGAAACATTGCCTTATTACATACACCAAGAAGACTTATTTATAGTAGGGCTTCAACCTAACCCTGTTAAAGAAATAGGAAAACCATGTGCCATCCAAATATTCTAGCTGGAAAGCACCTGAGTCAAGTATACAGGTCACAACATATGGTCCCAAGTAATGGACTTGGAACTTTACAAGATGGCACAAAAACTTGGCTTCATACAGAAGAACCATCTGTCCAACTTCAACCTTCTTTTTCTTAATGTGTCAATCATGTCAGGCCTTCTATCTTTCTTTCTCTATCCTCTGGCTCCAACACGCTATAGTGCACCTATCATCTAACTACATCAAATTTTCTATGCACTCTTCAAGTGGATGTTATCAACCAATCCTCTTGTGCACGTAATACACAGGGATCGTAATTGTTAGTGCGAAATCACAACACCCTCAAATGAGTTCTAAAAATCTACTTTTCTAAGGTAGAATCATCTGGTGTGATTACATAACATTGAACTTTCCCCAAGGTGTGGGACCTTACAAAAGTGGGAAAGCTCTCCAGATTAAAGGTTGGATCCTATTCCTAAACTACCTGCCATGATATACTCCAGTGCAGGAAAACTAAATCTAACGATTCCAATGAACCAAGGAGAGAGAAAGAGGGAAAAAATAGAGCCTACACTAAAGTGGTGATACACCTGCAAAGGAAGTGAGATATTCTATTGAGGGAGAAAGAAACAAAAAAAATGGAGATGAGGGAGGTCAGACAAAAGTAAAATGGCCCATACCTTCAAATTCACCATTAAATTCCATGAAACACATCATCCTGCATGTACAAATGTGAAATACATGAACAAAAAAACAAATTTGGAATGGAGAGGCATGAAGAAACAACAAAATGATGTAAAGGGTTGAAGAACACCACAAAAACATGTTTTTATTTCTCTAGAAGGTGCATGACCATTACATTTCGGAGTAGAGGCACAAATACATTTTCCGGGCATAAGAGAAGGTTCCCTTATTGAAAATGGCATCGAGAAACAAATTTGACAGAGTTTCTCTATGCCCAGAATGGCTCCCTTTCCAAAATGAGAAGTGTTATAATATATAGAAAGAATAACAGAGAGAGAAGAGGGAAAAATCGAATCCTGCTCCAACCACCATGAGATATGCATCAAATCCCACTTTTAAAGTTCAACCACTGATACCCACCCATAATATGTCGCTTCTGGTTCCCTAGTGGATTGAATCAAATCAGATCTGGTAGTTGAAGAGCAAGAAGATCCTGCATTAAAGGCCCGAAGATGTTTCTCCATTTTCACCTACCATCGCCACGCGGAAGCCTGACACTCATTTGGAAACATTCTCTCTCTTCAATCCTTGAATCAGCGCCACTTAGACACTTGGCAGCTTCTGTCGAACTACCCCATGCATTGACTATTCAATTGACTATGCCCCTTTCTGAGACTAGACACGTGGAGGCACCACACTTGCTTGAAATCCCGACTCAAAGTTTGCCTTTGGAGGAGCGTAGAGTTGAAACTTGTCGTCCTTCTCTATTTCCTCCATACTTAGTTGATTTTGGACTCGCTCTAAACTGTTTTGAGCCTGAAGACCTCGAAACTTCACCGCTTCTTTTCTTTCTTGCTACACAGGGTCATTTGATCCTTCGCAGCCCCGCCACTCCATTGTAGAGTCTCCTTACAACCTTGTTTTTTTTCATCTTGGAATGTGAGCTCGTGGGTTTGAATTGTTTCCTTCATAATTTCCTTATGTGCAGGACTTGTCTTGACCAAATTTTCTAGGGGGTGAATTTGGGATAACAATTTGGCAACTCACGGGGACATCTCCCTGCTAGATGAATGGACCAGTGGCTTGAAG
The DNA here is from genome assembly GCA_018340775.1 of Taxus wallichiana var. yunnanensis. Lineage (NCBI taxonomy): Eukaryota > Viridiplantae > Streptophyta > Pinopsida > Cupressales > Taxaceae > Taxus > Taxus wallichiana. The sequence goes on from CM031242.1 coordinate 903,641,815, forward strand.
CATCCATTGGGCATGAAGTCAAGAAATATGACCTGACACCGATCCTTCTTATAAAATGGACTCCTCAACTCTCTACACTTTATTGACTGTTAACCAAAATAAGCTCCCTCTTATTTTGGGTTAACTTACCTCCTTTTTGTGCTTCAGAAAAATTTTACAAGTTTTAAGCACTCAAGGAATTCTTGAAATTGCTCCATCAAATAGAGAATTTCTTCCCCTTTCGAGAAAGGTAAAGAACTCTTTATAACTTGTATTTTTTGCATTATGGCTCAACGGAGTTAGAAGGGAAAATTTTCCCAAGGTGGACTTGTGAAGCTTGGGAGATTTTTTTGCCAAAGGAACTCGAATCGTCGGGGCATCGAGGAAAAGTAAAAAATTGCCTTTTCTTCCAAAAGGCATAAAATAGAAATGCGACCCGCAGTCCCGTCAAAATCTTAGGCGGGGATGTGGGCTGTCGGAAGGAAAAAAGGATCCCCTACCTCCACCGACCCCAATGGATGCCATGTCATTAATGGATTTGTGGGGAAAATGTGCAAAATTTGCCCTAGCCAATTTTAGCAGAAAACGTAAAGGAAATACTCAGAGGGCCATATCTTTTGATCCAAAGCTCCATTTTTTACAATATTGGTACCAATAGAAATATCTAGAGATTCTCTTAATCATGGAATCTTCATTTTTGAATTTTGGTGAAGATTTGTGGGAGAAAATTTTAAAACACGTTTTGACACAGAAAAGACAAAAAAACCCAGTTTCAACTACCAGATTTAATGAAGTATGGGTCATTTTCTTTGGTCTGCGAAGTAGATACATGGAAATATGAACTTTTGCATTGAGCCCATCAATATATGAATAATTAAAACACATTTTTAAAGGTGGTTGGAAAAAATCCCACATTTTTCCCTCTCTTCTCACATTTCTTCTATAAAATGTAAACAGAGGCACATTTTCAAGGAGTTAGTTAGAGTTTGGTATTTAGATGCTCATCCTCATGCCCTAGAGTAGGCATGACTGGTTTTAGATTCTCCCTTGGCTCTAATGAAGCCAAGTACATAATTGGGCAAGGTCTGGTCCTTGAAGTTTACCCATTGCTTTGAAATTTAAATCCAAAAATGGAGTCTTCTTGTGGACCTTCTTGGGTGGATGGTGTGAGAGAGATGATGACATCCTCCTGTCTTTTTCCTTCCTCCTCTTTTGAAGAACATGGAAGATCAAGATCTTCCATCCTTTGTTCCAGAGGGCCATTATAGAGTGTAGGCTTTTGCACTTGAATATTCTCATTCATGGTAGCAGGTTCATGTGTGTGGAAGATGGATTGAGGAGAAAATGATGTAATCTCCATGGGCTCCTCATCATCAAAGAAATATCTCAAGTCTGATAGATAGTCTACCTCCTTGTTGTCTTGTTGCAAGTGCTCTACCTCCTTCATGGTGTCCTCTTGATCTGCAACTTGCTCACCATGGTTTCTCTCTTCCTCAAACATGAAGTTTGAAAGATCAAACTTTTCTTCAATATCAGAGCTTGAAGGGGGTGAAGTGGGAGGAAGAACATAAGGTTCCCCTATAGCCTGCTTCAAACTTAGAGCCTCTAAAACTGTATGGTCCTCCTCCATCATGGGTTCATCAATCAAATCAGGCCCTTGAAATGAAAGTAAAAAATCTTCAATGATGCCTTCTTCATTGAGTGGCCTCAACACTGATTTGATCTCTCCCAGCTACTCATCTTCAATGGGGCTTGGGACTGATTGTTCTTCCTTTTGTTATTTCTCTTCTTCTATTGTAAACTCAGCCTCAGCCACCACTGGTTCTTTAATCTTGACCTCCTCTATTGGCTTGACCATCAAGGGGATCTTTGTAAACCCAAATTTTGCGCCCAACTCTTCAGATTGTTTGTCATTTCTTTTCTATTGGGATCCTCTTCTTGATGTTCTCCTTTATTGGATTCTTGAGTCTCTTCCCAACATGGGCTTAGGAAAGAAAGATGAGAAAATTCTTATTTGTTTGGAGGGGATGACTGTTTGGAAGGGAAAAGGACATAAGAATTGAGATGAGGTGGAAGACTAGGAGATGGAGAAATGAAATAAACACTTGGGGCAGAAAGTGAGGGGCTTGAATCTTGCCTTTGCTTTGAAATGACAAAGATTGAGGAAGAGACAATGAAATATAGGTAGGCTGGTGATTGAATTACCCATTGACAAGGCTATCTCTCACTTTTCTCATAAGCCTCAATGTCCTCAATCCACTGTGTAAGTTAAGGAAACATTTCAACCATGAAGTCTAGCTTCTCTGAGAGCTATAATGTCTTGGAAAATGGCCTTCCCATGGACAAGGTGCCTTGCAACCAATCTTGAATGCCTTCATTTGTGCTATGCCCCTTAACTGAACCATGCTAGCCTCCATTTTTTGAATTTTCTCCAATAAACCAACATTCTCCACATAGCTATCACCATTGTATGTGTCCCCTTGTTCTTGATAAGCTCTATGGCCAAACTAATTTTGACTCTACTCATATAGGTAAGCATAATGATCTTGGATTTGATTATAATGCTGATTTGGAGGAGTTGTGAAAAGCATTGGAGGTGGAATGTACTGTTGTTGCTACAAGTGTGAGTTCCATGAAGGGAATGAAGTCATGATTGCATATCCTCATGGAATGGGAGAAAATGAAAGAGATGGAAGAATAAAATGGATGAAATGAGTGGAAATGGATGGAAAAAAGTCTGCAACTTAGAGGATGGGTTATTGACCAGATGGGGTCACAAGATGTTCTTTGAATGTGCCTCTAAAGGATGAATCTCACCAAGAACACATCAACTTGATGAAATGAAATGAAGACCTCTTGGTCCCACCAGGCATGCCAAAACTGTTAGTGTGAAATCAGAACACCCCCAAATGAGTTCTAAAAATATGCTTTTCTAAGGAAGAATCATCTGGTGTGATTGCATAACATTTAACTTTCCCCAAGGTGTGGGACCTTGCAAAAGTGGGAAAGCTCTCCAAATTAAAGGTTGGTTCCTATTCCTAAACTACCTACCACAAGCTACTCCAATGTAGGAAAACTAAATCTAACCTAATCTAACCATTCCAATGAACCAAGGAGAGAGAAAGAGGGAAAAATAGAGCCTACACGAAAGAGGTGATACAACAGCAAAGGAAGCGAGATATTCTATTGAGGGAGAAAGAAACAGAAAAAATGGAGATGAGGGAGGTCAGACAGAAGTAACATGACCCAGATTTTCAAATTTTCCATTAAACTCCATGTAACACAGCATCCTGCACCTGTACATGTGAAATACATGCACAAAAAAACAAATCTGGAAGGGAGAGGCATGGAGAAATAAAAAAATGATGTAAAGGGTTGAAGAACACCACAAAAACATGTTTTTATTTCTCTAGAAGGTGCACAGACCATTACATTTCTGGAATAGAGGCCCAAATACATTTTCTAGGCGTAGGAGAAGGTTCACTGCTCAAAAATGGAATCAAGAAACAAATTTGACAGAGTTTCTCTATGCCCAGAATGTATCCCTTTCCAAAATGAGAAGTGTTATAATATATAGAAATAATAAGAGAGAGAGAAGAGGGAAAAATTGAATCCTTCTCCAACCACCATGAGATACGCTTCGAATCCCACTTTGAAATTTCAACCACTGATTATCAATGCCTTCTATAAATCCGCCCACAATATGTTGCTTTTGGTTCCCCAGTGGATCGAATCAAATCAGATATGGTAGTTGAAGAGCAAGAAGATCCTACATTAAAGGCCCGAAGATATTTCTCCATTTTCACCTACCAGGGCCACGTGGCAGCCTGACACTCATTTGGAAACCTTCTCTCTCTTCAATCCTTGATTCAACGCCACTTAGACACTTGGCAGCTTCCGCCGGCCTACCCCATACATTGACTATTCAACTGACTCTAGCCCTTTCTGAGGCTGGACACATGGAGGCACCGTGCTTGCTTGAAAGCCCAGCTCAAAGTTCACCTTTGGAGGAACGTAGAGTTGACACTTGTCGGCCTCCACTGTTTCCTCCATACTTAGTCGATTTTGGACTCACTCTGAACTTTTTTTAGTGTAAAGACCTTGAAACTACACTGCTTCTTTTATTTCTTTCTACACAGGGTCGTTTTATCCTTCGCAAGCCCCACCACTCCATTGTAAAGTCTCCCTGCAACCTTGTTTTTTTTCGTCCTGGAATGTGAGCTCACGGGTCTGAGTCGTTTCCTTCATAATTTCCTTATGTGCAGGAGTTTTCTTGACCAAATTTTCTAGGGGGTGAATTTGGGATAATAGTAACGTAAACTCAACCGATAAAACAACCTCTGAGCCAAACACCAAATGAAAGGGTGTTGCTTTTTTCAGGCTCTTATATGTTGTTCTATATGACCAAAGTACAAAAAAACATTATCATCCCAATCCTTCCTTCCAACATTACAAATCTTTGTCAATGTGTGGCTCAAAATCTTGTTGACAGCTTCAATGGTTCCATTAACTTGTGGGTGATAGGGTGTAGTCTTCTGATGCAAAACGATAAATTCTTCCAATAATATTCTAACAATACCATTCATGAAATGAGTACCCCTATCACTCGTTAAATTCAATGGACATTCATACCTACTTATGATATTATCCCAAAGGAACCTTTGTTGTACTAGCTGCATCTGATCAATCCTTCGTACACACTTCTTTTGCCCACTTTGTAAGATAATATGTACAAGTAATGATGTAGTGCGACCCAAACTTGCACGTCATTGGGGAAATAGGGCCCATGAAGTCCATTTTCCATTTTTCAAAAGGTTTTGCACTTGCTATAGGCATTAACAACATTTCATCTTTGTTCCTAGGCTTCCCAACACGCTAACAATGATCACATCCTTTTGCATATTCTTAGTAATCCTTGTATAATTTTTCCCACCACAAGCGAACAATCAGAATCTTGTGCATGATGGCTCGCCCTGTATAGTTTCCACCAGCAATCCCTCCATGATTTTTCTCCATAATACCCACGCGCTCATGTTCGAGTAAACATTGGTGAAAAATCTCATCCCAAGAAATTTTTTATAGATCTCCACTGATTGATATATAAAACATGAGACAAATGGCAAGTTATTTTCTTTCTATACTCTTCATTCCGTCAGGGGCCACACCTATTCATAAAAAGATAGCAATATCATCCAAATCAGAGGGTGCACATTGTAATATGAACAACTATGCATCCAACATTGTGTCTTTAATGCTATGCGTGTCCTCACCCAAAGTAATTCTTGAACTATGTTCAGTTCTTGAATTTCTCTTTCCTAGTTTTACTACGAATGAAAAGTCAAACTCCTGAAATAACAAGATCCAATGGTATATGCACCCTTGAAAAACAAGTTTTTTTACTAAATACTTAAGTTCTATGTGATCTGTGTAAAAGATAAATGGAATAGCCAACAAGTACTGCCTAAACTTATGCAGTGCATAAATCATAGACAATGCTTTGTGCTTTGTTGTTGTGTAATTCTGCTTAGTTGGAGTTAAATTTCTACTTACAAAACACAAAGGGTGATCAGAAACCCCTTCTCCAAGATATGCTAGAACTGCTCCAATTGCCATTCTTGACACATCTACATGCACATGAAAGGTCTTTTCCTAAGAGGGAAAGTGCAAAATAGGTGCAATGGTAAGCTTCTCCTTCAACATATCAAAAGCCACTTGTTACGCCTCACCCCAGTGAAATTTCCCCTTATGCCTCAATAGATCTTCCAAAGGCGTGGAAATCCTGACATAGCCTTTGATGAATTTTTTGTAGTAACCCATATGCCCAAAAAATCCACGCACTGCACTTTAATTGGTAGGATCCTCCATACCCAAAATAACTACAACTCTGGCAGGGTCCATCAATAAACCTTCCTTACAAACAATATGACCTACCAATGTGCCAAAAGGAGTAACAAAGACATATTTCTTAATGTTTAGAGAGATACTTAAATGTCTACACCTTTCAAACATCAATATCAAGTTTTCAGAATGATCTTTCACCATTCCATACACTATCCAATCATCTAGGTAGACTTGTAGAAACTTATGAATAATGTCTTGAAATTTTTTCACCACAATGCGCAAAAATACAATAGGCACATTCTTAAGTCCAAAGGGCATAAAAGTGTAAGAAATACTTCCCCATTTAGTGGTAAATGTAGTCTTCTCTTGGTCTTATTTTGTAATCCTTACTGGTGATACCTTGAGAATTCATTTGTAAAAGAGTAGAATTTGCGCCCTGTTACACCCTCCAAGATTTCCTTAGTAAAAGGAATTGGAAAAGGATTTATCACACATGCAACATTCAAATCTCTGTAGTCCACACAGATCCTTATCCTCCCATATTTCTTGATACTAATCACCATTAGGCTAACCCATTCAGACTCTTCAATGGCCTTAATGATCCCAGATTCCAACATTATATCAATCTCTTCTTTCACCTTCACACGCAGATTAGGATTCATCCTATAAGGTCTCTTCATAATCGGGCATAAAACTTTCTTCAACTTAATTTGCATCTCCCAATAAGTGATGAACTCCTTTCAATTCATGGTATCCACTTGGGAAAAAATCTTGGAATTTGTGCAACAACTCAATTATCTTTGAAACTTCTTGGTCTATCTAGTAATCACCAATGATTTATTCTTTTGGTTCTGCCTCATGCATACCATTTGTATGATCAAAATTGAGGTTATATAATTCCTCATTATCTATCAGGTGCCCCATTTTTCCTTTCTCTTTTTCTAGGAAAGTGCTCTAAAGTTGTACTTCATTCGTTTCTTCTTCTCCAATGTGTGCCTCCAAATCAGGTTCCCCTAGAAAATCTAGGATCAAGTCCTCATCTTTGGCACTATCTCCCAGAGTAAGGCGTTTGACTACTTGAAAATTCTCATTCACTGATGGTTTAGAAGATAGGTACTCAAAATCATGAATAATTCTTGCCATCAACTCTTGCCAATTTCATGTTTGACGATGTAACTATGAATAAACATACCATGTACATGCACAACCTTACAATGTGGAATAAAACTTATGCACCGAGAGTGAAGGGGTTAAATCTTCTAGGCATTTTGTCCAGGATTTCTCACATTCTTGAATGTGGTACGAGACAAATTCCTTCCCATGGTAGTTGTATATCTTTGAAGGTGCATTATTCCAGAGAAATCTATTAAAGAATGTGATTCTCACTTCACGCCATTCTATAAGATTACCTCGATGAGTCGTCCACCAACATGTGGTTATTCCACACAAGATATAAACAAGCATATTCCTCCATTCTACTTCATAGGTCCACTAGATTTCCATAGCATGTAATTGTCTTCCTCTCAGACACCTAACGGAAAACACCTTGATAACTCGAGTCACGGTGACCTTCAATTCTCTCCCAACAAACTAATAAGTCCCATGCTTCCAATTATCACATGTAATTCTAGTTATATCACTCATAGAATGAGCATCATCCTACTGAATGAATTCTTCCTCTCGATGGTTCAATAACATATGGTTCTCTAATGGTGCGCACATAAATTTTATCCTTGTAATCCTTTCCAAAAGGATCTACATAAGGTGTAGACCTCACATATGTTAGTGGAATAATTACGCATTCCTTCTTGTTCTCAAAATTGATGTATCCTTTGTTGAAGTGAAAATCAACATTATTTGCATAAGAAAAAAGATTTCCAAGTAATGCTGGAAAACTATCTTCCTCAACAAGTGCTAAGACTTCAAAATCCCCAATGAACTTAGCCCCTTGAATGGTTATGGAAGCATTCTTCAAAACTCTAATGGGGGTAGCTTTAGTCATATTCACCATGTACAACACATTTGAGGATGGCTGTAATGGTGGTCTCCCAATTTGATTCCATGCATCCAGAGTAAGGACATTAACCTCTGCACATGTGTCAGTTAGTATGTTTCTCAGGAGCCATCTATAAACTACCGCATTCAACGTGATTTCCTTGTCGTAATTAAGACTATGCGAGTGCAAATTAGCATGCAAGATCTGCCTCCCACGCTCACTTCCAGCACATGGTATCTTTCCTCTCAACAAATCTCCTAACATGGGAATGATATTTTCATAGCATAGCATTTTACATATCTCTTTGACATCATCAACGTCCTTCTAAGAGATATCAGCATTCTTCACCAGCTCTAACTTTTGTGACTGCTCTTTCAAATATTGAATATCTCTTTGCAAGATCCTAATAACCTCCATAGTCTCTTGGTAAACCTCCTTCTGATAATTTAGATCAAGGTACTTTCCATGAAATAATTCTACCCTTGTAATGAGAGGCCTCTGCTTTGGTACTTCTGTGGCATGTGCAATTTAAATGCGTGTAGTTACTAATACACATTCTAACTCATGATTAGGTGATACCTTAGGCACGAACATAAGCTCGGTGTTCTTTACACTACCTATTCCTATGACCTTTTCCTTCTTTTTATTTTGGCTCATGTGATCATAAAAATTAGGGTACTCCTCATACTTATGTTTCTTTCTGGACCACGAGCATTGCAGAAAATTTGGGTATTCATTCTTGTAGTGATCCATAGATCCACAATTGAAATAAGTTCTAAGGGGAGTCACTCCTTCCTCTGTCATGACCACTACAGCCTCTGAATCCTCTGCAAAAACTTCTCCCCCTTTCTCCACCATCTTCACACCCTTCATGCTGACACCCCTCATTTTTAGAACTATTCACAATGCTAGTCTAACGCACACCAATATCAATTATATCATTAATCTGGTCTATCAACTTGAAATATTTAGTATCATGATTAATAGAAGTACACACCTTACAATAACAAGACATATTCTTATGGACCAAACGTTCTAACAATGGGCATATACTTGAAACATGATCCCCGTGACATATTTCACAGTGTAACGACATGGTGCACATTGACCTTCATGGGAAACTATCCTTGGTGTGTTGTTCTACTTCATAATTTTTACACCAAATTCTGTCGCAAGTCTCATGTGTTGAATTCACAGACAATTTTTCAAGTTACTTTGCCATGGAAGCAATATGTGCCTCCTAAAATGGACTTACCCTAGTATCAATGCTTTCAATGACCTCAGCATGAAAAGCATCCTCCAAGGCCTCACCTACATATGTGAAAGTCTTATGTGAAAGCACTCATATGAAATTTGTTATCAAGCCTCTAACGAACCATTGAGCATGTTGAGAGGGATGTATATCATAAGATAACTTCGTAAAATGATTCGTAAAGCACACATCATACTCCCACACTCTCTCTTCCATACCCTGTTAAAGCTCCTTGAGTGCGTTGATGCTATTTTTCTAAAATTTAGTAATATAAAATTCCACCAAGAAGGTATCATGCAACACTTTATAATCCACCGCTATCTAATGTGGGTCATATTTTTGGTACCAGCTATGTGTACGCTCCCCGCAAAGTATCTACAAATTAGCTCCTCTTCCCCTCAAGGGTATTGATCCCCTTAGCACACCATAATAATTCACACTTGTGTACATGCTCTACAACATCCTCAACACCTTTATATTCAGGAAAATGAAGAGACATCTCATAAAATACCTGCTAATGGGGTTTTGATCCTTGCCCACTAGATCCAAAACCATAAGTCCCTCATATGTTTCCTCCACCACCAGATCCACTAGTTCCACTAACTCCTGACCCTCCAGATCCACCAGATCCTCTACCTATAGCAGGTACATGGCCTTAATTAGTGTTACTCTATGTTCCCACCGTTGTGTTAAACTAAGCTCCAACAGTATGTGAATTTGAAATACTTATAGATGTGATACCCATGTTCTGTACATCACACCTTATCCAAATGACACAACTAATAGAATACCACCAAACATAGGAAATTTCTACATGGCCATAAATGAATTTAATGAAAAATGATATCTACTTGATGTTGTTCTCTTACCAACACCAACACCAATCAGACTAGCAATACTTGTCTCAGGAATTGGAAAATGAAGTGCAAGGGTTAGGTCACTAGGTGGGTTCAAATACATGCTTACGACTTGTCTCCTTTCTTCATACCAAAAGCTCTCATTAGAAGCTGAGGGGGCTCTCCTTCCATGCTTGCCAAGATGGGGTAGCACAGACTTCTTAGGTTCCACGTCCTCTACATGAACCTAAAATCCTTCTTGCAACGTCAGCCTCTATACATCCATCACTCCTGTAATCTCATGTAGTTTCATCAATTCCCTCTCTCGTGTTTCATTATAATTGAGTTGTCTTTCCTCTCTCCACTTCTTCCATAGAATCTGCTATTTCTTGCCACACCCAGTTCGGCGCCCCAAACCTAGTAGGAGTTTAGCTAGCCATAGGAAACACTTATAAACTCAAATTGATGACCAACATCTTAATGGCTAATGGTAAAACATGCAATAAAGATCCTCTCATCTCTCCCAAGAACTTGAACTCAATAACCTTTGGGAAAGAATAAGTAGAAACCATGTATTCTAATGTGTATCTAATCAACACACCACTCCACCAATGATCACCAACATGTAGCTACTGATAATCTTCTTGGGTCTAAACACGAGGTCGATAATACCAACTCTTGCTTGATGCATATATTGACAACCATTCATACAATTCTAATGAAAACTAGCAAAAGAACATCTCATAGATCTCATAATATAGATGCTTCTCTACCCATGTACGTGTATCAAACTCAGGCACAGTGTTGAATCTCTATGCAAACTCATCCTCCATGTTCTTAAGAAAAGTCTCCATGTTGCCCAAGGCCAAGCGTTCTACCATTACACACCATTCTTGGAACAATTTCAAAAGAGGTCCCACCAATAGAACTAAGATGTAGTCACTTTTCCCAACCCTTTAATTCCCATGTGCGCTAGCATATCACCCAACCTAAATTGGGTGATCAATCGAAGTGTGCAAAGGTGGCTATATGACGGAAAAATGACGTGCGAGCATGGGAATCTACAAGTGAATCTTCCTCGCACCCGACCTCCCGAGGTCGTGCCGAGACAGCCGGTGGGTATGGAATATATGTGAGATGCAGAAAAACTAGTTAGGCAATCTAATGTCTTCAATACGCACTAGTGGAATTTGTGAATCTAGGGTAAAGAAGGCCCTTCTAACCTGAACTGGTGTGATAGATCGATTGGCAAGGATGACTGCCAAGGCTCCAATCAATATTGAGCTCTAGCGTGATTCGATCTATAGGTTGTGGAATACGTGGAAAATGACCTGGGATAATTTCGTGTATGTCTCCAGATAAGGTCATATGGTGGATAGTGAATATAGTCGACTCTATGGATGATTCTCTGGCCTAGTCCAGAACTCTCTAGCTTTGTTAGCTGCTATATCTAGTAAGGATAACTATTCGATGATGGTAGGTGGAAGTGGGGTAGATCTGAATACTAGTGTACGCAGGCCAATGTCTATGTTTAATTCTCCTATGGATTCGTTGGGCTGCGGGATTTATGGGTCACAACTGTAGACTCTTAGTTGTTGTGGACCTGTTATGGTCATGCATGAAATCAAGTCCTAATCCCTAGTATCCAGTAATCATATGCTTTCTCAGCTTCTATATTTAGGGTCAATAACTGTGTGATTTTCTCAGAATACCTTACAGGTGTTCGCGCAACCTGAATTCTTAGGCTGGTATCTATGTCTGTGAGAATGTCTCCTACACCTGGCTATGGGACCAAAGGATCATAACCAAATGTTTGTTCTCTTTCAAGCCCTTCTACAGTCATATGAATATTGCCTAGGGTAATCTGTAGTTTGGTTGATTTGACCAAAACGTGTGTGCTTGGTCGTCTTATATGTTTAACCCGCTCAACCGGGATTGATTTGTTGCAAGCTTACCATTGTTCGGAAGACTTGGATCCTAAGATTTTGGTCTATATCGATTATCGCTTTGTGATGATATTGGGCGAGGCATTATTGGTGTTATCCAAAATTCACCCCCAAGGTAAATTTTGATAACATGCATCAAATTCTTTAGTCCCAAGCAATTATATTGATTCAAGGCAAAGCATCATGTTGCTGGGGTCCCCTCGATTTTTCTAGCTCCCTGGCCAAGAAAGAAAGAGAAAGCTCTGAAAAAATGTGAAAAGGTTGCAGAAGACAGGCTCGGGCCAGGAAAAATCACAAAAAATGGCTAAGTCTTAGTCTCCGGGACAGCCAGGACAAAAGTACGCGAGGGACGCATGGGATGCAAAAGCATGAAATGGGCGAAGGTTCGTCCGGACAGCCGGACAAAAGTACGCGAGGGACGCGAAAGCGCGAAATGGGCGAAGGTTCGTCCGGGACAGCCAGGAAAAAAAATACGCGAGGGATGCGTGGGACACGAAAGCATGAAATGGGCGAAGGTTCGTCCGGGACAGCCGGGACAAAAGTACGCGTGGGACGTGAAAGCGCGAAATGGGCGAAGGTTTGTCCGGGACAGCCGGGACAAAAGTACGCGAGGGACGCGTGGGGCGCAAAGCACAAAATGGGTGAAGTTTCGTCTAGGACAGCCGGGACAAAAGTACGCGAGGGACGCGTGCACGCGAAAGCGCGAATGGGCGAAGACGAAGAGGAAAAGTCAATGTTTGACCTGCAAAACTTCAAACGGCCATAACTTTTGACTTTGAGCTCCGATTTTCACAAAATTAGACTTTCTGGAACGAGCACGACGTCCTCTACGCCACAGAAACAAGATTTCTTATTTTTAATGAGGGTAGATATATTTAATTAAGAGAAAAATATTCGGCTCCAGTCAGTTAATGTTCATTCCCGTCAAATGACAGAAAACGCCTGCCAGACCCAAAATAGCTACCCGCACTCAGAAGGCCATAACTTTTGTATTTCTCAACAAAATTGCACAAAATTGGTACCGTTGGAATCGTGGTTCTGAGCCCGATGCACAGAAATCAAGAAATTCTAGATTTGATTAGAAATTAATTGAGTTTTTAAGAAAACGTGGCCAGGTTCAGAACAGTGTTTTATTTGGTAGCTGGGAGTGCAATTAAGAGGCATGGTCATCATTCTTTCTCTGCTGCAGCACATGGGACAGTATGGGGAGCCTTTTACAAGTAATATATAACCATTTCACTCAATTTAATGCCCCTTACAGGTGGTTGAAGGACAGATTTCGGGATTTCCATTTTCCCTTCTCTTCTCCTTCTCATTTTTTCTATAAATTGGAGTGTTGGGCTCATTGTAAAAGAGAGAGAGTTTTGGGTAGCAAAGCTCTGCCAAAATTGCTTTGTGAAGCCAGTGTGTTGCAGGCCCTTGTAGTGGACTCCTTGCATGGTGATCCAGGCCCTTATCTTGTAATAGACTGAACTGTGCATACCAGGAAGCAATAAAATACAAAGTTTGTGGATGTATCTTCCCCTGCTGTGTTTTCTTGCATTCTTCTTGCCCCTTTTATCTTTCTACAAGAATATTGTGTCTATTATTATGTTCTTGCAGGAATTCACTAACATTGTGTATGCTTGGAATATTGTTGTGAATGCATTTTGCTAGATTATGGTGAACTGTCATCACCTCTTCTAGTGTGCACTTTCTGTATTTCACACATTTGGAGATTACTCTCACACCCTCCTTTTCTGGTGTATCACCGCTTTAGTGTAGGCTTTCATTTTATGTATTCTCTCTCCCTGGTCCCTTGGAAATTTAGATTAGAACAGTTAGCTTATCCTGCATTAGAGTAGATTGTGGCAGGTAGTTTAGGAGCAAGAACCAGGCTTTCTCTGGAGTGTCTGTCTCAAATAGCAAGTCCCACAACTTGGAGATAGTAACCATGTTATCCAATCACACTTTGTCAGGTTCAAATACATGCACAGGGGTGCTGTGATTCGGGGATAACAATTGGCTTGAATACGTATTCCCTAGGCTCTCTAGGTCCCGTGATTGTCATACAAAAGAAACAATGTAAAACAAACTACAGTAAAATGAAATTTAACTATGTGAAGTGTATCTATAGCATATATGATTTCTCTATTTTTTTGTGTTTTCTGATGAACTTTAGGAATTTAAGAAAGAAGCTATTTAAAATATCTAGAATTGACAACTAAAATATCAATTTAAAACAAACAAAATAACCGAGTGTAGCTATTTTTCTGCGCAATTTGTAGATCTATTCTAAATAAATGAAATAACTTATCTAATATATTTGCAAGACTCTCAATCCTACCTCAGAAGTGAGGAGTGAATCGTAGTTTCTCAGAAACTATTAATCCCCACAGCTTCCCTAGCAATATCGAGAGTAGAATTAACTGAAATAAAGCAATTAAATACTCTATTTGATATGATTCTAACTAGAACTTTGAAAGCTAGAACCTGGATTCTGCAGAACAGTGGCAAATCCGATGGTGTGTGTGATCTTGTCCCCTCAGTGTGATCTCCTCATTCCTTCGTGTTCACGTGGATCCAGAAAAGCGTGTAATGCTAGCATCAATAGAAGTAGATATTGGGATAAAGGCAGCTCAGAATACTGACTGAATACAATGTGAGTAGGAGAGGGATAGCGCAAGAGTACAGAGCTTGGCTTATGCAATTCCTAGCGGGATCTATTGCGAGTCATGCAACATAAAGCATCCAGAACCTGAAACTATCCTATTTGAGGAGCAAAACCTGTAACTTTAATGGCTTCCTATTGGTAAACAGACTATTCTATTCCAATGGATTGGATAAAATAACAGCAGAACTTTGCACAAGATGGATATGTGGCTTACTAACAGTAAAACAATGCTAACTAAGCATGCAATGAAAGAAACTAAGTATTCTAAGCAAAATGAAAGCTAAATATGTTGCAAAGAGAAATCAGAGGCAAATTTGAGGGGCCATTTGCTTGAGCACAAGCCAACTATTTATAGCATTTTCATTTAAATACCCAAGGTAAAAGCCAAATAGAACTCTTAAACTATAAACAATGGCAAAACACTATTCCAGGGAACCGAGAATCATAAATGTAAGCTTTGGCGGTGAAAGAAAGCTGGTAAAACGTTGAATTTACATGATTTGTGTTCAAAGAGCTTTTTGGAAAATGCGTAAAGGACCGCTGCCCTAAGCAGGGCGGTGGTTATAGGACCGCCGCCGCCTGGCGGGGCGGCGGTTTCATTACTGAAGAGAAAAAGGCCAAGAAAAGAGGGGAAAAGGAAAAACAAAGCACGTGGGGGCTAAGCGGGCATGCGGGATGTTAATGCATACTTGGAGAGCTCTTCGGATCCCGAACACCTTGCGAGGAGACCTGTATCATCATTGGGGCACGTGTCACGTTGTTCTGGCAGTACAATACCTTACAATTTTGGGTATGTACATATTTCCCCCTCGGAGAAGCATTTTAGCCATGAAGAGGCATAAAATGGTGGGTCCGAGTATGGTGGTCCCAAAATGGGAAGTTAGAAGTTATACCTGATACATCCGTGTGTTGAAATGACGTCGTCCAAGATTCCCGCTACCTGCAAAATGAAAAGAGAACTCAAGTGCAGATAGACACAATAGTTTGAAAAATAAATGCTAAAATAATAGGGAATGAGAACGTACCATTTGTGTGGGGATAGGAACTTACCTCTGTCGGCGCTCCAAACCTGTGAAAAATTCATTTAAAACGAATCAGGGCGCTATATATATGAAAGTGGGCCCATTTTCCTATTCATTTGTGTGAGTCGATTTGATTGATTTTGAGCTCTAGGACCCATGGTGACAGTTTCTTGTGTGAGTAGAGTTGAAACGTCCGTGACGAGATAACGATCATGCCTCCACGTGCGGAACATCGACCTGTGAGATCACATGTTAGTTTTCTCCAGTTTATCCTTTTTACCCCCTTAAATTTGAAATGCTAAATAATTTGTCATGGGGGGGAATTTTTGAAAATGTTAGTGTTAAAAGGTCCACCTAGGGGGGGCGCCTACTGGGTAGGCTTTGTTTTTAGGTAAAATGGTCATTTTTTGCACTTTTTAGGCTTTTTAAGTTTAAAAACCCGCGTGGGTTTTCGGACCACGACCGCTGCCCTACCCAGGGTGGCGGTTACATGACCACCGCCTCTGTTCAGGGCAGCGGTTTTGCATAGAATGCAAAAGGATCATCTTTTTGAAATTGTTTTTGCTTTTCTAGCATTTCTACGTGTTTTCGTGACTTTTCCAGTGTTACTCGGATGCTAACTTGCTCTGTTTTGTGTGTTTTTGGGTGTATGTAGGTGAGAGAGGAGTATATCCGGTGGAGTAGAGAGAGGGAGTGTGATTGGCTCCCAGGGGTACTAGATGCCCTCTCACAGGATGAGGAGGACACTCTTCAGCGGGCTGGGATACTACGCATTTCACGCATGCCCCATGTTACACCATCTAGTCACATCCTTTGTGACTTGTTCTCATACTGGGATGCAGATCAGAACACCTTCCGATTGCCAGGGGTCCGCGGTGAGTGGACTATTACATTGGAGGATGTCTATCACATTCTGGGGGTCCCGATTATTGGGAGACGACTCACCTTAGAGACAGCAGGTTCACGGGCACAGATTGCACAGTGGGCTACATATATGGGAGATGCAGTCATCTCCACGGGGTCAAAGAAGGGGGTTAGAGTTCGATCCATTCCTTCTTTTCCCATCCCCTTACTTCGCCAGGCCATCATGGGGATCCTTGCCTCGAGACTGATCGGGGACAAGGGAGGAGATACTTTGTTATACTGTTGGTCCCCTATTATTGCACAGATAGAGGGACACGGTTGGATATATGCCTGGGGAGCAGACATTCTTGGGACCACCTACCATGACTTATATAGGGTAGTCCATTTACAGGGTAGTCCTTGAGCCACCCGACCCTAGTTATGAGTTGGGTCTATGAGCATTTCATCCCCTACGGTAGAGGTGTAGAGGTGACAGACCCCGGAGCTGTGAGGGCAGCCAGATGGATAGACATGTCGGTGCTTAGAGCACCTCATCAGCCAGTTGCCTCCCTGACTACTACCGACATGGAGGCCACACCATATCAGACTATGGCAGGCATATGGGGTGAGGAGGCTCTTACTTTGATCTCCTGCTCCACCACAGGGCAGCTTATTGATAGAGTGGGGTGAGTGGAGATACACCCCTTTGGCCGAGTTCCTCAGTAGTTTGGCCTACCCTACATGGGTATGCTTCCCCCAGTGGTGCCAGTATACAGATCAGTCCGAGAGGCCAGAGGGGGGCCTAGAGGCTGGGGTTGGACAGTGGTTACTCCTGGTGTTCCTATTGCAGCCAGGAGGATAGTACGTGCCAGAGGGAGAGCCGGTGCGCCTCAGGAACATTTGCTTCAGATCGCCACATGTCCTGCCCATAGAAGCAATGACCCCATTGAGGTAGACTCTGAGTCTGAGGAGTGTACAGGGGGAGAGACAGAGGAGGAGACCGAGGGACAAGTGATCTGAGTGGCACGACACCTAAGATATCATTCAGGCGGAGAGGGCCAAGCAGAGTGCAGAGAAGGTGACTTTGGTTTCAGAGGAGCCACTCTCCTAGGGCCATGGGGAGGATGAGTCTGTTGCGGGGTGCTACGTTGCTCCAGCCACAAAAGCAGCCCCTCATTCGGTAGTGGCATTCGTGGCGGGCGCTGATCCCATAGATCCATCTTGGAGGCCTGGTGATCCGAGTAAGATACCCTCTCTCCCTTTTAATGTTCGTTTCTTTGTTAGGATCTTCTTAGTTGCTATCTTGTATTTTTAATTTCTTGTTTGGTTTCTAATTTGTTTTCTCCTTTGTTTGCAGAGACTGCCGATGAGTGGTGAGATTTGATTCACAGGGTATGCACTGATACCCTGATGATCCCCATGGAGAGGACCCGTGTAGAGTTGTCTGTGGACATGGGGAGCATTCGCGCCGGTGAGACATACGATGTCTTCGCCCCGATCGCATGTGGCCAGGATGGTATCGACTCTCCGCACAGAGTTAGTGGGGTATAGGATGGCCGAGCGCCTGATGAGGAGCCATTCTCATGGTGGGACCGGCTTCCCCTCGGGATCCTGAGCCCTCTGTGCACTCAGAGCGCTGGCGTAGCCAAAGTCTTAGGCATGGGCGTGCACCTTCAGAGGGGTCTCGTAGGGATTGAGAAGCCACTTGGCTCTCGTAGTTTTTGTATGATACATTCTTTTGTATATCCGGGCTCTTTGAGCGTTTTGACCATGCCTAGTGCATGATGGCATTATACATAAAAGTTGATCATTTTATATATATGTATATTTGTTCGGATCAAATCCTTGGCATTCATAGCTTGCTTTCTATTTCCGTTTCCTCATGTATACTATGATATATGTTTATATGCTTTTAGAATGTATGCAATGGCGAACAAATGATGCAAGTGTTTGAATTTTATTTTTTTGTATTTCATGATGCTTTGATATATGATGATGTAGATATAATGTGATTTTTAATTTTAGCTTCTACAAGCAATTTTGGATACTTCATGTTTGTTTTGGCAAAGTGATGCATATAAACCGATATGATGAATGGATAAACCTTCCCCTACCCCCAACTCCACGCAACTAGTAAGATGCGAGGGCTTATCACCGAGAGTTGGGAAGGGCACAAGTTATGAGATGTGTTTGAAATGATACTGATGAAAGACAGAGAAAGCTTTGGCGGAACCAAATTAGGATATCAAAAGCCCACTCTACTCGAGTGTCTTCATAGTTTAGAATACTACTTACTTTGCGGTTTATCCAAACTTAGATCCTTAGATGGCCACATAGTAGACAAAATATGGGTTTTTAGGATTCTGAACTCTTTTGGAATTTTGGACATCTGATTCATTTGTGTTTGACTCAAAGAATTCAATATTTAAATTGTTTTTTTGTGGATTTTTGCATTTGTTTGTCAAGAGGACCCCCTACACTTTACCCCATGCTACTAGTAAGAAGTGTGGGTTTATCACCGTGGGCAAAGCATAGGTGAGTAAGGGCATTTCCATCCTTTCCCAACCCTACGTCACTAGTAAGAGATGCAAGCTCATCACCGAAGGTTGGTGGGGCAAGGAAATGTGTAAAATTAAAATTTTCTGTTTGATCAATGTTTGACTCGTTTTCTTGAGTAAAATGTCAGTATGTGCTTATTTCCAAATAGATATATATATATATATATGGGATAGATGTGACACCATGAAGCTTCTAGAACAGACCATAGGCAAGACACCTATCCTAAGAAGAAACCAAAAGTGAGAACAAGCCCACAGATCTTGGTATGGTTACCGTTTAAGACTTTGTCATATCTAGCTTTATTTGATGACATGATTCCGAGATAATTTGATGATATCATGAAAATGGAGAGGTATGATTAGAAATTTTGTGCCAAAAACATCATGAGTTTGTAATGAATTGCTTTGAGAATAAAATTCCTTGATCACAATTTGTGTACGAAAAAAGCGGACAAAATGATCTTAATCTATATGAAGATGTAATGTAAATATATATAAGTAGTGCTAGCCTTTATGCGTAGAACCGCTTGAGGTCTTTGGAATTGATTGCTTCACCAAATTCCTCACCTTCTAGCATACATAGGAGGTATGCACCATTTCCATAGTCCTTCATGACTCGGTATGGGCCCAACCATTTAGGCCTAACTTCCTTCCTTCGCCGTTCTTCTTGTCGATCCGAATGTCTAATCTTAGAACTAGATCACCTTCATATATGTCACGTTCATAGACCTTCTTGTTATATTTCTAGCACATACGGTTAGCATCGAATCTATACCGCTGTTCAAAGATCTAACCTAGTTTCATATAAACTTTCTAGTTGGGAAATACGTGCTTCTCTCGTAAGCGTCTTCATCCGAATCCCTTGTAATGAAATGCGAGATCGGGTATTTCAACCTCAAGCGAGAGAACTGCTTCTACCCCAAATACTAGCGAGAAAGGAGATGCTCCCGTTGGTGTTCTTATTGAGGTTCGGTGGGCCCATAAGGCCAAATATAACTTCAAGTGCCAATCTCGTTTGTTTTCTTACACCGTTTTAAGGAGAATGGCTTTCGATTTTTTATTAAATTCAACTGACCTATCCGTTAGCTTGAGAGTAATACAAGGAAGCCGTATGATGGCTTATCTTAAATTTATTGCATAGTTCCCAAACCTCGTCATTCTTAAAAGAAGTTCCATTATCTGAAATAATGACTTGTGGGATACCGTACCTGCAAATGATTTGCTTCAAAATGAACTTCGCGATTACAAAACTAGGTACAATAGTAAGAGGCATAGCCTCTACCCATTTGGTAAAATATTCGGTGGCCATGATTATAAAATTATGGCCGTCTATGGACGAGGGAGAGAATTTCCCTATTAAATCTAGGCCCCATGTAGAAAAGGGCCATGGAGTAGCGATTGGTTGCAGAGCTTGTGCCGGCATGTGGATCTCATGGGAGAATTCTTGGCACTTATGACACCTGCGTACAAACTCTATTGCATCGTGTTCTAGAGTGGTCCAGAAATAGCCCATTTGATGTATTTTGCGAGCGGTGGCATGGCCACCGAAGTGGCCTCCACACATTCCACTATGAGATTCATGGAGAATCTTCTTGGATTCTTCTGCGTCGACACATCTTAGAAGCATTCCATCGAATGCTTTCCGATAGAGCACTTGCTCTATAATGACGTATTTTGCTACGATAATGCATAGCCGCCTTATGTGTTACAGTGTAGCCCCTTCTGGATACGTATGGTCCATGATATAATTAATGATATCAGTGTACCAGGGACACTCAGAGATAGAAGGTCGGGTTTTGATGTAGTATACGCACTCATCTGGAAAATATAGATCTACTAGATCGCCTCCATCTAATGGGTTATTAGCTAACCAATCCACAATGATTTGTCCCTTAACTGATTTCTGATTTACAAATGTTAATTCAAATTCTCCCATTAGGGTTATAAAACATCCAGACTTTCTTAGATAAGGACCCTTGCGTGAGAAAAGTTTGTAAATGGTCTATTTTTACCATGACCCTTGTTTCTTGATTTAGCATATAATGTCTTAAGCGTTTGGTTGTAAAGACTATGGCGAGGCATTCTCGTTCTGCTTGTGTATAATGCATTTCATAGTTGAGCAGTGTTCGGCTAATGAAATAAATCACACGTTCTCTCTTGTCATCATCTTCTTGAGCTAGCATGTAGGCTAGCGAGACATTGGTAGCTCATGAGTATAAAATTAATGGGTGATCTAGCTTAGGTGGTATTAGCGTAGGTGGTGATAACAAGAAACGCTTAACTGCATTGAAAGCTTCATTGCAATCTTCAGTCCAATCAATGCTATAATCCTTCTTGAGTAAATTGTTGATTGGATGAATGGCAAAACTTAATTCGGGATGATTCTCCTGGATTGCAACAAGTTTTCTAATAAATGACCTGATTCCGATTCATCCGAAGGTGGGACCATTTAAGGACAACTTTGAATTTTGGTTGGGTCAACATCTATTCCTCGTGACGATGTGATGTAACCTAGGAGCTTCCCTCCTGTTACACCAAAGATGTATTTTTATGGGATTTAATGTGACTCCGTACTCAATCGACGTGAAAGAATGACGCGAGTACTTCTAGATGGTCACAACGCTTTTTGGCTTTAGTTAACAAGTTATCTACATAGGATTCCACGATTTTATGAATTAGATCATGGAATATATATGTCATAGCTTGCTGGTATGTAGCACCAGCGTTCTTGAGACCAAATGGCATAACAACATAGCAATAAGTTCCCTAGGGAGTTATAAACGTGGTTTTAGCTTGATCTTGTTCAGATATTTTAATTTGATTGTATCCCGAGAATCCATCCATGAGAGACAAAAGTTCAAACCCAGCTGTTGCATCAACAATGACATCAATGGATGGCAACGGGAAGTCATCTTTAGGACATGCTTTGTTGATGTCTCAGAAATCTATGTAGATGCGTATCTTCCCATTCTTCTTGAGAACGGGAACGATATTAGATACCCATTGGGAGTAATCGACTGGCTTGATGAATCCTACTTGGAGGAGTTTTATTACCTCCTCTTTTACCATGAGAGCTACCTTGGGTTTCATGGGTCTCGATTTTTGTTTAACTGGCTTTGCATCAGATTTAGTGATGAGGTTGTGCACCGCAATGTGGGGTGCAACTCCTGTCATTTCCTTATAATTAAATGTGAAAGCCTTCTGATGTTCTCTGAGAATTCAAGTGTGTATTTCTATTTCCTCTGGGGTTAACGAGGATCCTAGTTTCAATATCCTTGGTTCATCTTTCGTTCCGATGTTAATATCAATCATTTCTTCGATCAAAGAGGCGTTACCTTCTTCAAACTCAAGTGGGGCTAGAGGTAAATCCAAATCGTCCCTAGTTTCTACTGTGTATACGCTAGGCTCCATTTCCAAGGGAAGATCCATCATGGGATTTCCGAAGTAGGAAGATGAATTTGGGATTAAGGACAAATCTATCATATGATAGGAGAGATGTAGTGCCGTATAGGCGTTTAAGTAATTTAGAGTGGCCGTATCACTATCAATGTGGTCTAGGATAGTCAATTCATTTCCGTTTAAAAGAGAATTTGTCATTGTTTTTATCAATGGTTCATCATGAAGGGATACCATGAAATGGGTATTCTAACTTACTATTTGGAGTAAAGCGTGATGCCGAGGTTGCTATAGAATTGGCAAGAAGATTGTGTTCTCGCGGGATTGCTTCAATTGATATGAAGTCAAACTCCTTGCTTAAATATAATACAGCTGTTTTGTAAAGTTGTAAGTGCTCGGATTTGGTTTCATATACCTCAAAGACTTGGTTTGCTACCAATTGTGAGTCTCCTAACACCCTGATATTATTAACACCGATCCTTTTGGCTAAAATGAGGCCAATGAGGAGGGCTTCGTACTCAAAGATCGTTTTTGTACATTTGAAATTTAGTTTGAAGGCGAAAGGTAAGAATTTTCCTTCGGGGAAGTAAAGATTACCCCTACCCCGCTCCGTAATGACATCTAGCTCCATCAAAATGGAGTGTCCAATATTTGACTGGGAATATGGATGTTGGGATATTTTTTGTGTTTGTATATTCTACTTCTACCATACGAGAGATCCTCTGCTGGAAGAGAGCTAATGCCTAGGAAATATCCCATGCCCGCAGAGTCAAATGGTAAGAACATTGGTAGATCTTGTTATATTAATTCAACGATTTTTGCAGTAGTTCCTAATGATACTATTTCTATGGTGCTAGCCTCATCTTTGGGGGTTGGGGTTGCCTTGGCTGGGCTCATAGTTTCAAGATCTGTCGTAGGTATCAACTTTTTTTTTGGTTTTGGGTCGGTAGGTTTATTAAGTTGGTTTGTTGGGAGTTCAAACTCCGAGTGCACGCTTTGGTTTTTATTTAAGTCAACTAGGTGTACATCGAATGGTTTTGGAACACCTTTGGCTATAAATATCTTTCCTAAGTGTAAAAACCTTACTTCTTGAAATAGTGTAAAAGGGATTTCCTTCATATGGTGTATCCATGGTCGGCCAAGGATCATATTATAGTTAGTTTCCCGATCTATAATATAAAACTCAGTCAAGATGGTTTTGGGTCCTAAGGTGACCGGTAATATTATAGTTCCAACCGAGGTGGCTTTAAGGCTATCATAGCCCCTTAGTGTGTTTCGAGTTGTGGAACAATTGGTTTCTCCATACCCTAGCTTTTGAAGGAAAGAGAAGGGAACTATGTTAACTGCCGCCCCATCGTCAACCATTACACGCTTTACATAGTTGTTATAAACCCATACTTGCAAATGTAAGGCTGGATCACCTCGGCGTGCGATCTCAGCATCTGTTGGCATTTTGTTTATCTCGAATATGAATTCGACATCCCTATCCGCCTACCCCGGGATGAACATCAAAGTCCACATGATTTACCTGTGTTTCAAGAGGTGGAGTGATGTTAATTAAATGACCTAAACCTAATGCTTCTAAAAGAGTAGCCCTGTGAGTAGGAGAGTTCTTTAGTAAGTCTAAGAATGAAATGTGCGAGAAGGTTTTTGTTAGGTCGTTAATCAAATCATAGGCACCCATAGGTTTTACTACGATTTGTTGGATGTCATCTGCCTCTGGCAGGTGGCTTGGACTTGGCTGAGAGAAATACTCTCGTGTCCTTGTTACAACTTCAATGGGTAGCTCAGCGTCTAACTCCACTAAACCGACTACCTTAGGTCATGGCTGACTTCCTAGTTGTGGCACAACTAATGGATTTAGTGAGGTTGAGGCTTCATGATCATTGTTTCCTATCATTACACCCTTGTTCGTCCCAGTTAGATTTAGCCTGTTGTTATCGTGATTTGGGAGTGGATCATTAAAGATCTTCAGGGGTGTGTTTTGAGGGGAAACTACCCTTAAAAAGGTATTTGACGTTGGTGATGTAGGATTTGCCAAGAACATATCCATGAAAAGTTGTCTTTTTCATCCGCAAGCGTTGCATGAATTTATTGTAGTCACGGCACGTTCTAGTGTCATGGCCCTGAATTTTGTGGAAACCACAATATGAATTAGGATTGTAATTCCTAGTTTGTTGGTTTGATGTGTATTGTGGCCCAAAATTTTGATCAAACCGTTGTATATTAAAATTTTGTGATTGTTGTTTTTGGTTTGAATTCTGGTTTTGGTACCTAGTTGAATTTTGGCTTGGACTCTATATGGGTTTTTTTGGTTTTTGTTGTTGTTGTTGTGGATGATTAAAATCCACTACATTGATTGTCGGGGTAAAGTTGTTATTTCGTTGGTTGTTTATTTGTGATGGAGTATTGACGACATTTACCTTTTTAGGTTGGTTGGTCACTCCATCTGTTGTTACACCCCGATTTTTGTTAAGGATTTTAGGTCCTTGGTTGACGTTCATAGTAGTAGGATAAGTTGTAGTGTTCTAGTTGGGGGCGATTAACCTCCCGTTTGCTCCATATGTTTTGCGACCACTATCAATTGCTGCTTGATCTATTCGAAGAGCACTCTCAAGTGATTCATCGTAAGTTCTTAATGGGAACTTCTGGACTTCTTCCTTCACTTCTCTACTAAGAGAATGAAGGAATAAATCACATAGTTCCATTTGATCCATGTTTGGAGCACTTTCCGAAAAATAAAGAACTGTACGCCACCTTTGGATGAAATAGGTGACAGATTAGTTGTGTTCTTGTTTGATGTGTAAGAACTCCCTGATTCCTGTTCTTAATAATTTGTTCATGTCGAAGGCCTTGATGAACTCTGACACAAGTTGTTTGAATGAATGTATGGAAGCCTCAGGTATTCTATAATACCAATCGAGAGTGATGCCTTCCAAGGTTTTTGGGAATAGTTCTCGAATGGCCGTAGCGTAAGCTTTGATATGTGCATTTGGATCTCCCTCACCTTTGTATTTGGGAAAATCGGGAGAGGTCTTGGAAGCATGACGCTTCATATGGTGAAATCCAAGGGCTCTTTCAAATATTCTAAGTAAGTCCCTATCACATATTGTTCGACCATTGATGGTGCCTGTTGAGGGAGCGGTGGTGGAATGGGTTGTTGATATGGCATTGCATATATGTTGGTAGGGGCATAAGGAAAAACCTGTGTTTGACCAAACATGCCGAGAGAGGAGAACATATCCCCTTGTGGTGATTTGGAGTACATGTTTAAGTATGACGGGGTACCATCCATGAACAGATTGTTTTGTACTAGACCGGGAGGAACAGTGCTAGAGATGGTGGGTCTAGTTGGCTTTTGTTGTGAACATTGAGGAGTCATGCCTAACATGCCTACTCCTGTGAGGAGATCTACTTGGCTAGGATGGTGTGGAGGATTGGAATTTCCTGCTTGTATGAATTACGCATTTTGACTTGCTTGGGCAAGTTCTAACCCTCTAACCTTTTCTATTAGAGTTGAAATGACTTCATTTGGTGAAGTCACGGTGTTTTGCCATAGTGGTGTTTGTTGTATACCATGGTGTTGTATAGGCATGTGATATACTACTATGAAGTGATCGCTATCTTGCCAAGTTTCTCCGAGGGTATTTCCTATAGGCAGTGGCATAGAGGTATTTTCTTGAAAAGGGACCTCAGGTTGCATTTGTAAACCTCCTATAGGTGGGTACATATTCCGAGAGTGTTGTTCATTCCCAACATAATATACTTGAATGTTCATCGTCTAAACCTCGGTATGCGTATGCGTCGATTGTCTACTAATTTGTGGTCTAAGTAGTACTTGAGGAGATGAACAAAATTCTCCTGAATGTCATATTGTTCGAGCACAAGAAGGCTTGTGTTTGTTGTGTTTGAGCGAGTTGTTCCAACTCCTCTATTTGGAAGGACGAGTTATATCGATTCTCGGAATTTGTGTCGACAATCGATTAGTTGAATAGTTGTCGCCCCACACCGAGAGTGAGGGTGATGATTGTCTATTTTGCTTTGAGGTGTAGTATGCCTCAAGACCCAAGAGGGTTGTAATGCCCGTTCATTGTTTACTCCTGGCAAGCGACCTGTCCCCAAAGCATGGGGCTGCAAAAATAAGATAAAATAAATTTTTTTTCTTTGGTTAGGTGGCAATTTATGATTCTGTTTGGCGTGGGATAGTGGGAGTCGGTGGAGTGTTGGATGCATCTTCCTTTTATTAAATTTTTGGATTTACAAATCTTCAGTTGCCTCCACCTTTTGTCACGTGGTCTGCCTGTTGTTTCTGCCCAAAACCACGGATGCTTGTTGCGCTCCATCAAATGCTGAAACAGATGAATTTGCTACATGTTCTGGGTGTGGTTTCTCAAAATCGTGTTGTGCAGGCAGTTTCAGTGGAGCGTAGAACTGAAATTCTGCTAGGAGTGCCGTGAGGAAGTATTTGGCTGCACGCAGCAGCTACAGGGCAGAGAAGTAAACGTATCTCAGAAAACCAGTGGCCTCCAGAGTGTGTAAGTGCGACAGCTGCTGCAGGGTGAGCCCAAGGAACCGTGGTGTTGATCCTGATGTTCTGGTTGCACGTGACCACAGTCGAGACCAGTTGTTGCAGAATCTTACAGCTGTAGTAGAAGAACGAGGTAAAGTTTTAGTTGAGCTGTCTTGCCTTTTCATTTTGGGAAGTCGCTTCTGTCCAGGTGGTGAATTTAACATGGAAGAAGCTCGATCAAATCTTGAAGGTAGTTTTAGGGTCTAAACTAGACGTGAGTGCTCAAATGAGTTCCCTTCTGTTGCTAGAGAATGAATTTTTTTAGTCCTTATTCCATTCACAAAGAAGCAATGCCCAAATAGTATCAGTATTAGTGGAATGAATTTGAAGCTAGATATTACTGAAAAGGTTGCAAAGAAAAGCGTAAACAGTGAGAGTGTTACAGGAGACTCGTGTTCGGACCATATTTTTTCCCCTTTTTTTCTCGTGTGTTCATTCTATGATGCTTCACGAATTTCTCCACAAGCAATATGTGCACGATACGGCCTTGCTGTTGGTGAAAAATTTGTTTGGCTTGTACGCGTGCTTATGATTATTTGCTATCCCATTGCCTAGCCTGTTGGGAAGGTGTTGGATTGTGTTCTTGGGCACAACGAGTCTTCTTTATTCAGGAGGGAAAACTAAAAGCTCTGGTTTCAATTCATGGCCTGGAGGCAGGTAAAGGTGGGGAGCTTACACATGATGAGACAACAATAATAAGTGGAGCACTTGATTTGGTAGAAGACTACTCAGGAGGCCATGACACCAATTGAATCAACCTTTTTGTTGGATGTGAATTCTAAGCTGGATTGTTTGAGCTTGGCAGGGAGGCAATGGGGAAGATCTTGGCCCGAGGCCATAGCCGGGTTCCCGTGTACTCTGGAAACCCTAAGAATATAATAGGTCTTCTCCTGGTTAAGAGTCTCCTAACAGGTGCGTGCTGAAACGAAACTCCTGTAAGTCTTTGTTTCAATCGGGAGAATACCAGGGTTCCAAAGCAGGACATGCCACTTTATGATATCTTAAATGAATTTCGAAGGGAAGCGAGTCACGGCTGCGCGGTTGTCAAAGCTAGAAAACAAAAGCCTCAACTTGATGTTGAGGATATAAATTCTCGGGAAAGTATCAAGAAAAAAATGAAGACTCAAATGTCAATTCTTCTATTTCTTGAACCAAGTGAGCCAATTGACCTTGAGAAGGGTCGAGTTGGAAATGCAGAATTACTACCAAGCTTAATTCACTAGACAAAGCAAATGAGAATTTGCCGGGCATGAGGACTTGAGAAATGGAGTTAATAGGATCTTTGGATGACATTGAAGAAGGGAGGTCATAGGTATTATCACACTTGAAGATGTTTTTCAAGAGTCATTGCGGGAAGAAATTGTGGGCCAAGCAGATGAGTACATTGATGTACACAAGAGAACAGAGTGCTTCTATCTTCCCGGAGTTGCTCCCGAGGATTCCAAGAAGGCATGTTTCAATCACCCCTTTTCCTATGCCAAGCATGGCCGTTAACAGGGTATGGATCTTCAGCAGGCGGAGGAAGAGAAGTTGCACAGGTTGTGTTGCTATTACCCGAGCCTTGGTCAACGTGGTTGTTGGTTGGAAGAATTCTAATCAGGCATGTTAAATCTACCCCTTGTAATAGTTTTCTACCTTCTTTCAGTATCTTCAAATGAATTTTCTTTCCCCTTGAATGGCACCTAGACAAAATGTTTTCGTGATTATTTAAATCGCTGCCTGAATGTGTTGGTTGTTACTTTAAATCTCATACCAATTTCACTGGTTTTGCTTGGAATATTCTTTTCCTCTCTTATAGCTTACTCTATTTTCATATTTGTCTAAATGGGCTACTGTAATTTTGGGTGATGCAATCTACTTCATAGGGAAGGAAACGTTTTAGAGTTTCGTTGCTTATATGACCCTCTTTTAAAAGAATTTTGTTGATGGTATTTATAATAGAAGGCTTACTATCCGGAAGGTTAAGCCTTCATATCTTTTTTTGTTGAGTAAATACGTATTTCCTCTTTTGGGCTCTCTGCTTTGCTAAAAAGTACATTAATAGCGACGTTGTGTTCTAAAACTTGTTTAAGCCTATGGGCTTCCTTACTTTACTTTAATTGGAAAATGGCATTAGGGTCTTGTTTTAGAAGCTGTACATGGTTGACCTTTGTACCCAGTTCTAGAGGAGGAATAACTTTGACATCTATTTTGGCCTCTACGTGTTGAGAAAATTTACTATTCTACTACCTGGTTCAAACTCTTGTTTGATTAAAGTAAGGGGAAACATTGTAAGTTTTATCGAATGAAATCTCTACAATTTTATTAAGGGTCGCAAGCAAGCTAGTAATAGCTGGTGAAACAAAACAAAAGTTGTAGGTGAATCCATGGTGTTGGACTCGTGAACTCGTTTCTGTTAGATGACAACTGATTACGGTGATAATATAATACGTGGTTATTATGTTCGTCATTTGATTTTGCAGGACATGTCCTTGATAAGCCCACATGGATCGGGTAAAATTTCTATCTTCTTTACCATTGGCCGGAGCTCATAGAACTTCTAGGCACATTGCGCATGCGTAACCTTCTGATGGATTTGTGTGTTGGTTTTTATTTTTGTGCTTGCACTCGTGGTAGGGTTCTTTGAGTCAGGGCATCGTTGGTGTTTTACCCTTTGCGTAGTGAATCCCTTTGTTTTTGAACTCGAATATCTTATACTTCAAACTTGGTCACTAAAAGGTCCCATTTTGTGGCCTTGTTAAGAAATCAATTTTTATTTTAATGCGTATTGACATTGTCAAAATATATAAAAATTATTAATGACTTTTGGGTTTAGTCTTCCCTTATATTATGTAGAGAGGTTGATGATTAGGATAAGGTTTATTGGTAGAATAATGGCCGTTTTTGTGTCTCTTTTTATACGCTTTGGAAGAGTGGATTTGTTTGTAATCTAGTACTACGTTTAAGTAATCCTATAAGAAGGTAGTGATAAAAATCCTTAGTTTAACTTGAAACTACGGTTGTTTTCTTTTAAGGCGCCAAACCCTTATTCTTATGAAGCCTTCCCTAGGAGTTTTGGATAACGTCATTTTGTTTCGCGCCTACGATCATTATTAGTATTTTTGTCCTCTCTTGGACCTCTTTAGATGGATGGATTTGGTATTGTATTACAATCACGTAATCTATAGGATTACATGAAGGAGATATATCAACACTCTTGACTTTCTTGTTCCTAACCCATAAGGTCTTGCCTTGAACCTAGAGTTATCTTTCTTACTAGAAATTTTGACTTCCTCCTTCTTTGTTTGTATAAATCTCTTTCTCATATGAAGCAATTTTGATTAGTGGGTTGTGCTTTGATTTTTTTTTTAATTAGAACATTCCTTTCATGATATTGTTAAATGTTAGCTTACTGTTGCAATGTGTAGCCTTAACATGTTCAGTTCTAGTGAACCGACTCTAGATAATATTTGTGCGAGATGGATTATGCGAGTAGATTAAAGAAAAAGTGTAAAAGTTTCATCGGTTCAAATTATGAAGTTCTTGTAGAAAGTTCAATGCGTTGTAAATTTTGTAACTTTTCTTGCAAAGAGCTTAAAATATCTCTTGCCTTGGTATGTTTGGAAAACTACGTGGTGAAGTGTTCCTTCCGTTTTGTTGTTAGACTAGTTACTTACCTTGGTGAGATATGATATTCAATCATTACATTGGCATAAGTATTGTAAAACCTTGTTTTTGAGAATAATGTGTTAAGTCAAAACTCTCTGACTCCTTGTAATGATGTGATATAAGTAAGATTAAATGGAACGGTTACTCTTATAGAAGTTAACTAAAATATATGTGTATTCAGATAAATTAATATAGAGATGACTTACTTGAGAACAAGAGATTCTTGAAGTACTCAAAGGTGAAACTATCCTTGTAAAGTAAATTTTTATAAATTGATATCCCTAGCTAAACTAGTGAACACTACTCTTTTTGGTGAACGCCTAAAACAAGCTAAAGGAAAACAATAGTTAGTTTCTAATAAGATTTAACAAGTAAGAGAAGGAAATTTAGAAACCACACAATTTATCTCTCAGCCTATTTGACAGTAAATAGTTTCCTTTTGATAAACTCTTTCAGTTAAGCCTAAGTAAAAGCGTTAATAATTACGTATAAAACCCCAAGCTCCAATTAAACCTTGGTAATAACTAATGACGTCTTAAAGAGGAATTTAACTCGACCTAATCTCCTTATCTCTTTCCCAGGATACTTTGTAAGTTCCTCTTGATTTTGTTGAACACGAATTCTTGTTGTAGCAAGGTAATGAACAAGTTCTAGTAGTGTAAGTATGGACAGATAGCCTTGTGGAATTTAATTATTCCCTTTATTAAATTAATGGAACTAAGCAATTCTATTGTCGTAAAGTGAAGATTTTAAGTGAACTTCTCTATAGTGTATAAGAAATTAGCTCAGTTGGTAAGATGAATTTGTGCGAATCATATATTGAATCCTTCTGAAAACTTAAGTCATGAGCTAAAGGGTGTCTTATTAAAATAAATAACCCTCAAGAATATTTCATTGTGGGTGGCCCTAAGCTGTAAGTGTGTTCGTGATCGACTTCTATGTTGTCTTGTCAAAAGAAAAGTAAATTGTCCTTGATATGTGTGAACGTTTCGTGCTTTGCCTTTATGGCCATCCTTGTATCAAGTTGTTCACGCTTTAGTTGTATACTTGGTGACGACATGTTGTGTCATGTTATGTGTCAAGCAAGTCAAAAAAAAATTATCCTGTCTTTTACTGTGTTGTTGTTCGTGTGTGTGAATTTGTGGGTCGTTACACTTGGTATCAGAGCATAGGTTCATGCTCTCGAACCTATGGGCCGGATTGGTGTTATATGATGATGTTACATGGTGGTGGTGGTGTTACATGATGATACTGATGATGATGATGATGTTGCATGATGGTGGTAGATATTGGAAGAGTAATGTGCTTTAAACGTGATGTGATTATTGTCGTAATTGTGTTTTTGTGAACGCACATGATGTGTATGTCACCTTGTGCGTGTTTGTGATCATGTTGATATGTTGGGGATGGGAGTATTCTCTCTCCTTCTTGTGGATTCTATGAAGAGTTCACGTGTGAATTACTGTTTGTGGCATGTGAAAAGAATTATAATGTTGATGACATAGTGTTAGAGCATTGTGGCATATTGTGATATGTGGGTGTATCAATGTGTTGTATGACTAGATTGATGTTAAAAGAAATGAGTTGTATCATGATGTTTTTACCATGTTTTGAAGAAATGTGTGCACCACCTTGTTATGTAGAAATGGATGTTAAGTTGAGATGTACTATGTTCATCGTATGTATGATTTGTGTGAAATATGTAATGCTTCATGTCGTGATTTAGGGTCATACGGTGAGTGTATGAACCCTATCGTATTGTGATTGCACTTTGGGTGCAGAATGTGGTAAAGTGATGTATTACACCCTGTGGATGTATGATTGTGATCTACCCTGTATACATACCATACGTGAGATGTTATGGTAGTTATGTGTGTGCCACCGTTATGTTAGTGATGTTGTTGTATGTTATGTTGTGAACCTTACGCTAACCGATCCTGAGGGAAATCGGTAGAAGTGTATGTTGAGAGTGAGGAATGGTGTACCATGGGTCAATAACTCGAGCCAAAACTCGGTTTAGTAGATAACATGTGATTCTTTCCTCTCTCCCTATGTGGTTGTATGTATGCAACCTTAGTGTATCTATGACTATGTTTAGCCTTGTCGAAGTGGTGGCGGGATGATTCAGATGGAGATGATGACAGTTGTATTATTGATATGTATTTTATGAGTTGAGGCTCAATGTTCCAAGTGCTAGCAACTCGTTGAGTACCCTTGGTGGCGATAAGGCCACACGCTTATCGTAATGTGACATTGTTATAAGTTGATTTTATTCGTAAATTGATCTTTTACTTTATTTTGCAAGGACCAACATCTTTTCTTGATTGCAATGCTTTACAATTTTGGGCATTTCCTTGGTTTGTGGCACTAACATGGGGATTTTGATACTAACTTTGGCTATTTGGCCATTTATTTTAGCTTGATTTGGGGTCTTCTTTTAAATTTGGAATTCTTACCGCCTTGCCCAAGGCTTGTACTTTGCCACTTGGCACTTTGATTGGATTGTTGTGCTGGTTCTAATGTCGTGATGTGTGGAATAGGGTCATGGGATGCACCATGGATTGGTTGGACCTATGGACCCGCTTCGTTGTATGGGGGTACACCCCAAGGAGTACATATAACTAGCGGGTTGTTGAACCACACGTTATTATGTCACTTGGGTTAGGAGTGTTCGAACTCTATGTGTCTTGGACCATAGGGTCAACCGGCCTCCTTGAGGGAGGCATAAGAGTTTGAGGGAGGCATAAGAGTTTGAGGGAGGCATAAGAGTATGAGGGAGGCATAAGAGACTTGAGGGAGGCATAAGAGTATGAGGGAGGCATAAGATACTTGAGGGAGGCATAAGAGTTTGAGGGAGGCTTATGATATTTGTCTGTATGTTGATGTTTCGGGATATATGTTGAGTTATTGTGATGTTTTGGTAGTGGTCTTTTGATGTATGTGTTACTCATGTCAGATGGATATGTGTTGTGATGTTGTGGATATGTCATTGATTCCCTAGTGGACACTATGTACCTGTAGCATGGTTTGGTGTTATGTGAGTTTTCATTGATGCAAATTGAGGAAATGTCTGGTGGATTGTAGTACTCTTTTGGTTGAGTATTTTATATGTCAGTCATTGATGTGTGACGTGTACTATGTTATGTGGACTGTGCCTAATCCATTCCGTATTTGAGTAACCTTTTGTGGTGTAATACAATCATGAAGTATATTCTTGCGTGCTTGTGAATCTGTAGTGTCTTGTGAACCGATAGGGTGTTGTGTTAGCAGTTCATGTTGGGCACCCACAATAAAGAATGAACCAAAACTCTTCAATGATGAAATTTTAAAAGCAATTAAACTAAGAATAATGCTAATGGAAAGAGACTAATGAAAATAACAAACAAGAAAGAACTGCCAATCTTCACAGAACATTTAAAGTTCAAAATTTCTACCAAATGTTCCTAAGGCTACCCTGTGGCCGTGCTTTAATCAGCTAAATTTTAAACCATAGGGTGTAATGTCTCCTCTACCTGTCCTTGGTTGCAAATCATTTCCTTTCCTCTGTGTAATGTCGCATCGAGGACGATGCTTTCTTAAGGGGAGGAGAATGTAATGTCTGTTCATTGTTTACTCCTGGCAAGCGACCTGTCCCCAAAGCGTGGGGCTCCAAAAATAAGATAAAATAATTTTTTTGCTATGGTTAGCTGGCAGTTAGGTGGAAATTTATGTTTCCTGTTTGGCGTGGGACAGTGGGAGTCGGTGGAGTGTTGGGCGCATCTTCCTTTTATTAAATTTTTGGATTTGCAAATCTTCTGTTGACTCCACCTGCTGTCACGTGGTCTACCTGTTGTTTCTGCCCAAAACCACGAATGCTTGTTGCGCTCCATCAAATGCTGAAACAGATGAATTTGCTACGTAAACCGGGTGTGGTTTCTCAAAATCGTGTTGTGCGAGCGGTTTCGGTGGAGCGTAGAACTAAAATTCTGCTAGGAGTCTTTGTGAGGAAGCATTTGGTTGCATGCATGCGGCAACTACAGGTAGGTAGAAGTAAACGTATCTCGAAAAACCAAAGTGGCCTCCGAGAGTGTAAGTGCGGCAGTGCTTGCAGGTGAGCCCAGGAACCGTGGTGTTGATCTGATGTTCTGCTGCACGCGACCACGGTCGAGACCGATTGTTGCGAGAATCTTACAACCTGTAGTAGAAAAACGAGGTAAAGTTTTAGTTGAGCTGTCTTGCCTTTTCATTTTGGGAAGTCGCTTTTGTCCAGGTGGTGAATTTAACATGGAAGAAGCTCAATCAAATCTTGAAGGTAGTTTTAGGGTCTAAACTAGACGTGAGTGCTCAAATGAGTTCCCTTCATTCTTTAGAGAATGAATTTTTAGTCCTTATTCCATTCACAAAGAAGCGGCGCCCAAATAGTATCAGTATTAGTGGAATGAATTTGAAGCTAGATATTACTGAAAAGGTTGCAAGCAAAGCGTAAACAGTGAGAGTGTTACAAGGAGACTCGTGTTCAGACCATATTTTTCCCTTTTTTTCTGTGTTCATTCTGTGATGCTTCACGAATTTCTCCACAAGCAATATGTGCACGATACGGCCTTGTTGTTGGTGCAAACTTTGTTTGGCTTGTACGCGTGCTTATGATTATTTGCTATCCCATTGCCTAGCCTGTTGGGAAGGTGTTGGATTGTGTTCTTGGGCACAACGAGTCTGCTTTATTCAGGAGGGAAAACTGAAAGCTCTGGTTTCAATTCATGGCCTGGAGGCAGGTAAAGGTGGGGAGCTTACACATGATGAGACAACAATAATAAGTGGAGCACTTGATTTGACTGAGAAGACTACTCAGGAGGCCATGACACCAATTGAATCAACCTTTTCGTTGGATGTGAATTCTAAGCTGGATTGTTTGAGCTTGGCAGGGAGGCAATGGGGAAGATCTTGGCCCGAGGCCATAGCCGGGTTCCCGTGTACTCTGGAAACCCTAAGAATATAATAGGTCTTCTCCTGGTTAAGAGTCTCCTAACAGTGCGTGCTGAAACAGAAACTCCTGTAAGTGCTGTTTCAATTAGGAGAATACCCAGGGTTCCAGCAGACATGCCACTTTATGATATCTTAAATGAATTTCAGAAGGGAAGCAGTCACATGGCTGCAGTTGTCAAAGCTAGAAAACCAAAGCCTCAACTTGATGTTGAGGATATAAATTCTCAGGAAAGTATCAAGAAAAAAATGAAGACTCAAATGTCAATTCTTCTATTTTGCTGAACCAGGCTGAGCCAGTTGACCTTGAGAAGGGTCGAGTTGGAAATGCAGAATTGCCTACCAAGCTTAATTCACTAGACAAGCAACAGAATTTGCCAGGGCATGAGGACTTGAGAAATGGAGTTAATAGGATGCTGGATGACATTGAAGAAGGGGAGGTCATAGGTATTATCACACTTGAAGATGTTTTTGAAGAGCTGTTGCAGGAAGAAATTGTGGATGAAACAGATGAGTACATTGATGTACACAAGAGAACAGAGTGCTTCTATCTTCCCGGAGTTTCTCCCGAGGATTCCAAGAAGGCATGTTTCAATCACCCCCTTTCCTATGCCAAGCATGGCCGTTAACAGGGTATGGATCTTCAGCAGGCGGAGGAAGAGAAGTTGCGCAGGTTGTGTTGCTGTTGCCCGAGCCCTGGTCGACGTGGTTGTTGGTTGGAAGAATTCTAGTCAGGCATGTTAAATCTACCCCTTGTAATAGTTTTCTACCTTCTTTCAAGTATCTTCAAATGAATTTTATTTCCCCTTGAATGACGCTAGACAAAATGTTTTCTTGATTATTTAAATCGCTTCTGAATGTGTTGGTTGTTCCTTTAAATCTCGTACTAATTTCTTTGGTTTTGCTTGGAATATTCTTTTCCTCTCTTATAGCTTACTCTATTTTCATATTTTTCTAAATGGGCTCTGTAATTTTGGGTGATGCAATCTACTTCATAGGGAAGGAAACGTTTTAGAGTTTCGTTGCTTATATGACCCTCTTTTAAAAGAATTTTGTTGATGGTATTTATAATAGAAGGCTTACTATCTGGAAGGTTAAGCCTTCATATCTTTTTTTGGTTGAGTAAATACGTATTTCCTCTTTTGGGCTCTCTGCTTTGCTAAAAAGTACATTAATAGCGACGTTGTGTTCTAAAACTTGTTTAAGCCTATGGGCTTCCTTACTTTCTGTTTAATTGGAAAATGGCATTAGGGTCTTGTTTTAGAACTGTACATGGTTGACCTTTGTACCCAGTTCTAGAGGAGGAATAACCTGACATCTATTTTGGCCTCTACGTGTTGAGAAAATTTACTATTCCTACTACCTGGTTCAAACTCTTGTTTGATTAAAGTAAGGGGGAAACATTGTAAGTTTTATTGAATGAAATCTCTACAATTTTATTAAGGGTCACAAGCAAGCTAGTAATAGCTGGACTGAAACAAAAGTTGTAGGTGAATCCATGGTGTTGGACTCGTGAACTCGTTTCCTGTTAGATGACAGCTGATTACAGTGATAATATAATACGTGGTTATTATGTTCGTCTGTTTGATTTTGCCAGACATGTCCTTGATAAGCCCACATGGATCGGGTAAAATTTCTATCTTCTTTACCATTGGCCAGGAGCTCATAGAACTTCTAGGCCTGACTGCACTGCGTAACCTTCCTGATGGATTTGTGTGTTGGTTTTTATTTTTGTGCTTGCACTCGTGGTAGGGTTCTTTGAGTCTGGGGCATCGTTGGTGTTTTACCCTTTGCGTAGTGAATCCCTTTGTTTTTGAACTCGAATATCTTATACTTCAAACTTGGTCACTAAAAGGTCCCATTTTGTGGCCTTGTTAAGGAAATCAATTTTTATTTTAATGCGTATTGACATTGTCTGAAATATATAAAAATTATTAATGACTTTTGGGTTTAGTCTTCCCTTATATTATGTAGAGAGGTTGATGATTAGGATAAGGTTTATTGGTAGAATAATGGCCGTTTTTGTGTCTCTTTTGTACGCTTTGGAAGAGTGGATTTGTTTGTAATCTAGTACTACGTTTAAGTAATCCTATAAGAAGGTAGTGATAAAAATCCTTAGTTTAACTGAAACTACGAGTTGTTTTCTTTTAAGGGCGCCAAACCCTTATTGCTATGAAGCCTTCCCTAGGAGTTTTGGATAACGTCATTTTGTTTCGCGCCTACGATCATTATTAGTATGTTTTGTCCTCTCTTGGACCTCTTTAGATGGATGGATTGGCTATTGGATTCCAATCACGTAATCTATAGGATTACATGAAGGAGATATATCAACACTCTTGACTTTCTTGTTCCTAACCCATAAGGTCTTGCCTTGAACCTAGAGTTATCTTTCTTACTAGAAATTTTGACTTCCTCCTTGCTGGCTGTATAAATCTCTTTCTCATATGAAGAAATTTTGATTAGTGGGTTGTGCTTTGATTTTTTTTTTTTTTTAACTAGAACATTCCTTTCATGATATTGTTAAATGTTAGCTTACTGTTGCAATGTGTAGCCTTAACATGCTCAGTTCTAGCAAAGCTGACTCTAGATAATATTTGTGCAAGTGGATTATGTGAGTAGATTAAAGAAAAGAGTGTAAAAGTTTCATCGAGTTCAAATTATGAAGTTCTTGTAGAAAGTTCAATGCGTTGTAAATTTTGTAACTTTGCTTGCAAAGAGTTTAGAAGATCTCTTGCCTTGGTATGTTTGGAAAACTATGTGGTGAAGTGTTCCTTCCGTTTTGTTGTTAGACTAGTTACTTACCTTGGTGAGATATGATATTCAATCATTACATTGGCATAAGTATTGTAAAACCTTGTTTTTGAGAATAATGTGTTAAGTCAAAACTCTCGACTCCTTGTAATGATGTGATATAAGTAAGATTAAATGGAACGATTACTCATATAGAAGTTAACTAAAATATATGTATATTCAGATAAATTAATATAGAGATGACTTACCTGAGAACAAGAGATTCCTGAAGTACTCAAAGGTGAAACTATCCTTGTAAAGTAAATTTTTATAAATTGATATCCCTAGCTAAACTAGTGAACACTACTCTTTTTTGGTGAATGCCTAAAACAAGCTAAAGGAAAAAAATAGTTAGTTTCTAATAAGATTTAACAAGTAAGAGAAGGAAATTTAGAAACCACACAATTTATCTCTCAGCCTATTTGACAGTCAGTAGTTTCCTTTTGATAAACTCTTTCAGTTAAGCTTAAGTAAAAGCATTAATAATTACGTATAAAACCCCAAGCTCCAATTAAACCTTGGTAATAACTAATGACGTCTTAAAGAGGAATTTGACTCCACCTAATCTCCTTATCTCTTTCCCAGGATACTTTGTAAGTTCCTCTTGATTTTGTTGAACATGAATTCTTGTTGTAGCAAGGTAATGAATAAGTTCTAGTAGCGTAAGTATGGACAGATAGCCTTGTGGAATTTAATTATTCCCTTTATTAAATTAATGGAACTAAGCAATTCTATTGTCGTAAAGTGAAGATTTTAAGTGAACTTCTCTACAGTGTATAAGAAATTAGCTCAGTTGGTAAGATGAATTTGTGTGAATCATATATTGAATCCTTCTGAAAACATAAGTTATGAGCTAAAGGGTGTCTTATTAAAATAAATAACTCTCAAGAATATTTCATTGTGGTTGGCCCTAACTGTAAGTGTGTTCTGTGATCAGACTTCTATGTTGTCTTGTCAAAAGAAAAGTAAATTGTCCTTGATATGTGTGAATGTTTCCGTGCTGCCTTTATGGCCATCCTTGTATCAAGTTGTTCATAGTGTTAGTTGTATACTTGGTGATGACATGTTGTTTCATGTTATGTGTCAAGCAAGTCAAAAAAATTTATCCTGTCTTTTACTGTGTTGTTCGTGTGTGTGAATTTGTGGTTCGTTACAAGGGGTCTGCCATATGCATCGAATCCCGACATATTCGAGGGGTATATGAATACCCGCATGAATAATGGGAAGGAGCGAAGATGATTGTGAAAGCCAATGAGGTGGAAAAGACGAAAAGTAAATGATTTGCAAGAACACATAATAATATGACTCCGAACTAGAAAGTAGGAAGTTTCACGTCGGGTTCACCAATTTTGTTGGTGAAGATGATGTGAAGGTTAATGAGGTACAGAAGGTGAAACAGTTTTTGTTTCACGTCGGGTTCACCAATTTTATACGACAAAAAGTGACATGCGAGCATGGGAATCTACAAGTGACTCTTCCTCGCACCCAACCTCCCAGGTCATACCGAGACAACCGGTGGGTATGGAATATATGTGAGATGCTTTGACAAACTAGTTAGGTAATCTAATGTCTTCAATACGCACTAGTGGAATTTGTGAATCTAGGGCAAAGAAGGCCCTTCTAACTCGAATCGGTGTGATAGATCGATCGGAAAGGATAACTGCTCGAAGGCTCCAATCAATATCGAGCTCCATGCCATGATGCGATCTATAGGTTGTGGAATACGTGGAAAATGACACGGATAGTTTCGTGTATGTCTCCAAATAAGGTCATATGTTGGATAGTGAATATAGTCGACTCTATGGACGATTCTCGGCCTAGTTCGAACTCTCTAGCTTTGTTAGCTACTATATCTAGTAAGGATAAATGTTCGATGATGGTAGGTGGAAGTGGGGTAGATCTGAATACTAGTGTCTGTGAACTGTCTCTATGTTTAATTATCTTATGGATTTGTTGGGCTGCAGGATTTGTGGGTCACAACCGTAGGCTCTTAGTTGTTATGGACTGTTATGGTCATGTGTGAAATCAAATCCTAATCCCTAGTATTCAAGTAATCATATGCTTTCTAAGCTTCTATATTTAGGATCAATAACTGTGTGATTTTCTCAGAATACCTTACAGGTGTTCGCGCAACCTGAATTCTTAGGTTGGTATCTATGTCTGTGAGAATGTCTCCTACACCTGGCTATGGGACCAAAGGATCGCAACCAAATGTTTGTTCTCTTTTAAGCCCTTCTACAGTCATATGAATATTACCTAGGGTAATCTGTAGTTTGGTTGATTTGACCAAAACGTGTGTGCTTGGTCATCTTCTACGTTTAACCCGCTCAACTGGGAATTGATTTGTTGCAAGCTTACCATTGTTCGGAAGACTTGGATCCTAAGATTTTGGTCTATATCAGTTATCGCTGTGATGAGATTGGGCTGAGGCACGATTGGCTCGAATATGTATTCCCTAGGCTCTCTAGGTCCCGTGATTGTCATACAAAAGCAACAATGTAAAACAAACTACAATAAAATGAAATTTAACTATGTGAAGTGTATCTATAGCATATATGATTTCTCTATTTTTTGTGTTTTCTGATGAACTTTATGAATTTAAGAAAGCAGCTATTTAAAATATCTAGAATTGACAACTAAAATAACAATTTAAAACAAACAAAATAACCGAGTGTAGCTATTTGTCTGTGCAATTTGTAGATATATTCTAAACAATGAAATAACTTATCTAATCTATTTGCAAGACTCTCGATCCTACCTCAGAAGTGAGGAGTGAATCATAGTTTCTCAGAAACTATCAATCCCCATAGCTTCCCTGGCAATATCAAGAGTAGAATTAACTAAAATAAAGTAATTAAATACTCTATTTGATATGATTCTAACTAGAACTTTGAAAGCTAGAACCTGGATTCTGCATAATAGTGGCGAATCCAATGGTGTGTGTGATCTCCTTGTTCCTTCATGTTCACGTGGATCCAGAAAAGCGTGTAATGCTAGCATCAATAGAAGTAGATATTGGGATAAAGGCATCTCAGAATACTGATTGAATACAATGCGAGTAGGAGAGGGATAGCGCAAGAGTACGAGCTTGGCTTATGCAATTCCTAGCGGGATCTATTGTGAGTCATGCAACATAAAGCGTCCAGAACCTGAAACTATCCTTTTTGAGGAGCAAAACCTGCAACTTAATTGGCTTCCTATTGGTAAACAGACTATTCTATTCCAATGGATTGGATAAAATAACAGCAGATTTGCACAAGATGGATATGTGGCTTACTAACACTAAAACAATGCTAACTAAGCATTCTAAGCAAAATGAAAGCTAAATCTATTGCAAAGAGAAATCAGAGGAAAATTTGAGGGGCCATTTGCTTGAGCACAAGCCAACTATTTATAGCATTTGCATTTACCCAAGGTAAAAGCCAAATAGAACTCTTAAACTATAAACAATGGCAAAACACTATTCTAGGGAACCAGAATCATAAATGCAAGCTTATGGCGGTGAAAGAAAGCTGGTAAAACGTTGAATTTACATGAGTCGTGTTAAAAGAGCTTTCTGGAAAACACGTAAAGGACCGCCGCCCTGAGCAGGGTGGTGGTTACAGGACCGCCGCCCAGGCAGGGCGGCGGTTTCATTACTGAAGAGAAAAAGGCCAAGAAAAGAGGGGAAAAGGGAAAAACAAAGCACGCGGGGGCTAAGCGGGGCATGCGGGATGTTAACGCATACTTGGAGAGCTTTTCCGGATCCCGAACACCTTGCGAGGAGACCTGTATCATCATTGGGGCACGTGTCATGTTGTTCTGGCAGTACAGTACCTTACAATTTTGGGTACGTACATGTGACATGCCCCTCTTCTATGTGAGCCTTGTCTAGAATGTTACCATGAACAAAAAAAGTTAGTACACGATAGTAATCGCATACATCTTATAACAAGAATAATGAACTAGAACCAAACATAGATGAATAATATCATTACTCCGAACATCAAGAATAGTAAGTAGGAATCAGATCCAAACCATGAATTAATAAAGAATATAGAAATTCAGATCCATAAACAATGATATTCGTAAGAACAAACACCATTATATTAATCCACCATTGTTACAGTAGCCAAATACATCACAAGATCCATAAACAAACCAGATAAATCAATAGAATAGTATTCTAACCCTACAATCACTCTTCTCAAGAAGAATTCTCATGCATCTCTCTCTCTTAACTCTCTCCTCTATCCCCTTACCGTGCAAATCAGTACATATCAAGAGAGTGGTGGGAATCTTCCCTTCACCACCCATTCATCACTCAAGAGTAGACCACATGCCAAATGTCATCATGCCCCACCATACTTAATTATCCTAAACATGCAAATGACAGCTAAACCATAACTAAATCCAATGTACAAATCTTAATCCTAGGATGATAATCATATCCTAAAGTATTATTTTCTTGGGCTGCAAGTGTCCATGCTTTAGCCTTATCAATAATCAAGCCTGGTTGTATCTTCATGTGTTACTCATTGAAACTCGATTGTGGTCCAAAATGAAGCTAATTTCAGAGCCTATTTTTCTTGGGCACGAACCTCCGCGCTCTTCCTGAAGTTACTTTAGCATAAGATTT
Source organism: Taxus wallichiana var. yunnanensis (assembly GCA_018340775.1). Taxonomy (NCBI): domain Eukaryota; kingdom Viridiplantae; phylum Streptophyta; class Pinopsida; order Cupressales; family Taxaceae; genus Taxus; species Taxus wallichiana. The sequence continues at coordinate 903,684,722 of CM031242.1, forward strand.
TGCTCCTTGTTGGCATGCGAAAAAACCCTTTGCGCCTCAAGTACTTGGTCTTCTTAGGGGCTCAACAGTGTAAGAGCCATATTTGTGTTAGGTAGCAAGGAAATAAACAACCTTAACCTACAACCAATCAACCCGTATGTTAAGTAGTGAGAGGGAGCTTCATTGCACGTATGTTGCTCCATCTCTATCCTCTATTTTGTGTATTATTGTTAGAAAGAGCATTATCATCAACATCCCTATGTTATTAGTGTTTCCCACCACATCAAAAATTTTGGCAATTGTGGTGTCAAGGTTCTTAGGTTTATGTTTCCACATATATTCTACATAGGATAGATACAACACTATAATTGTGCCTCCTATTATGCCACCAAGGATGTTATGAATGCATACTTTCCCCCTTATACTTTTAAACAAGATTGCACAAACATGGGATTTCCCATCATGAGATCCTACAATAGCACGCACCTTCACAATTCAATTATGTCAAGCAATTTAATTCTTTCTACTATTTAATACTAAGCCACGAAAGAGCTTTTTGAATTCTAGACCAAGAAAATTTACAATAACACTTGACAAATAAGTTAAAGAATATAGACATCTAAAAGCTTCCCTATCTGTAGGGGGTGATGAAGGAGTTGTTATGAATACATAAATTCAATGACCTATTATCGTGAACCCACCCCTTCCCCATGGAAACTAGCATCATTGGTGAAATTTTCTTAGCCTCTCCGTCATTCACCTTTGTATGTTGCATGATTATATGTGTGCAATATATATATATATATATATATATATATATATATATATATATATATATATATATATATATATGAGGTTCGAGGAGGGACCCTATCTATATACGAGATGGATGATGGGCCATGAGAGAGGGGCCCTCTCTTCCCTATCTCTATATGGGGTATATGTTATGTTCCAGGACCACCCTGCCCCTTGCTTCCTTCCTTCCTTCTATTCTAGATATATACAGGCAAGAGAAGGAGGTATAGATAGGGTAGTTAATAACCCACCGCCCATTAATTACTTGTTATTATCCGGTTTTGGGTACCGAAGGTGAATTCGACTCAAATTTCCCCGAGCCCACACCATATATAGATAGAGCGGCCAAAAGGAATGATATTTGGCACCCGTCCCAGGAATTTTTGCACTTACAAACATTTTTATGGATTTTTGTGAGGGAAGACCTTTTATTTACTTTTAATTTTATTTTTTAAACCATAAAATTTACATTCTACAATCTTACTCAATCGTCAAGTTTGTTAGTGTTTAATTCTATTAATAAATGACCAGGAGTCGGGAAAGTCCAACTTGGATTTTGATTTTTGTTCTTAAATAAACCTTTGCAGGTGCGCAGTAGGTTTGTAATTTTTTAATTCGAAATATGAATATGGATTTAAAAAGTGATTGTTGTTGTATTTATTTCATATCTTTGCATTTATTCATGATCTTTCCTGAGTCCCACTCCTAGTCTCCCGCTCCCAATCAAAATACAGTGGTGGTGACTAGTGGTTTACTATTTATGAAAAGTAGTTTTTGTAGCTTTTGCATGGAATCTAGATAAAAGATTATTAGAATTTCACATGTTCCTTTCAAGTTTCTCTAAATCTCCTGTGTTTCTTTTTGCTTATGTTTTAGTGCCATATTTTAGTGGGTTGAGATTCTACTGTGCGGATACATAATTTCTCATGTGTAAAGAGGAAAGTGAGTAGCATTAAGGGTAAACAAGTGTTAGAGGAGGTTCGGAATTATTTCTTCAGAATATGCTAATCCGAGGCTGCAGTCTACGATGTCAAATGGTTCTATACTCACAGGCACTGAAAATGGTACTTTAAATATATTTTCCCATCTACATGGATGCATTTTGTTAGTGTTGTAAATGCAACTAGGTGATGGGGATTTATGTCCAAAATCCTTAAGTTTATGCTTTTTGCTGGTGTTGTAAATGAAAATGGGTGATAGGTTTTTTATGTCTGAAATCCTGATGTTTTCCATCATATAATAACCATTTCCTACAACATTGCAAGGAAATATCACTCCTCTACAATGGAATGTGGCAGGTTAACTGCAAGTAATCTCCACCCGATCAATGTATCACTAGTCATGTTTTATCAACACATCCTTCCTTCACCCATGCCCACCATCGATCTATTGTGCAAAGTCAATGTGTCACTGGTAATTTTAATATATCAATGTCCCTATCAATATATCATTGGTACTTTTAATATATTTTCCCATCTACATTGATTCCTTTTGTTGGTCCATTCAAATCCACCAATAAGAATTTCACATGTTTACAGTTATTTCTTTGTCATGTTTGTTTTCAAAAAATTTATTCCCATCTTCATTACTAGTATTTTATTTTCATCTCCAAGTAGCATTAAAATTTTAAGTAGTCAATGTAATGACTAAAATCCATTGTGTGCTACTGATATTTTCGATCGAAACCATTGATGTGGCTTTTTTTAATTTATTGTGTTTGTAATACTTGTTTAAGGAGGTCTAGCTATGTATTAATATATTTAATTTTTTATCTCAACTTTAAAAATATTTAACCAATAAATGCCATATGCATTATGTATAAGTTTCATTTGTTTTTTCACATTTCAATGTTTGAATTAGGAATAATTCTCACATTTCTTAATCATGTAGGGTTTAGATATCATTTATGTTATTTTTTTCATGTTGTAATGTAAGAAAGAACAATTTGTATTGCAACTTATTAATGTTAATATGAAAGGTTTCTACAAAATAATCTGCAGATTAACCTAAGAGAGTTTTGGGATTTCTAGAACGTGTGGAATTCATGTTTGAAAAGTAGACAACTCTCTTTCCTGTCTTGGAGAAATTTTATAATGTCACATAAGAGAAAATATCAGCTTACTATTCATGACATATATGGTTTTGAAAGACAATTGATTTCAAACACTCGCTCAAATATTCATTTGGAGGAGAAACATAATAAAAATAGAGATCCTAAGTTGAGGGAAATGTATTATGAAATTTTTGGAACCTCTTTTGACTCATTAGAGGATCAATTTGTTGAAGAGGCTAGCAACAAAAAGGAAAGTGCTGAAAAAAAGAAAGTTTCACCATGAATGGTTAGATAAATTTCAATGGTTAGGTTATTTTGAGCAGAATGATATAAAATTTATGAAGTGTGACTATTGTGTGAATTATTGAAAGGTTCGACCATGGGGCACAGGGAATGGCTGCACTACAATACAAAAGGATGCTATTATAACTCATCAGAAATTTGTTTCACATAAGGAAGTTGTTGCAGCATGGGTAAGTGCTAAGGATAAAAATGAAAAGTCTATTCTAGAGCATGTTGCATAAATTAAAGACAACAATAAAGAAAGAGTTCTCACTACAATGAAAAAAATATATTTTGTTTGTCAAGAATATTTTTCACTATCTAAATATGAAAAACTTTGCAAGTTTCTACAATATCTAGAAACACCTCACATTCCAAATTCCTTGGCATGTGCTTCATATACAAATCATTTTGCTGCAGCAAATGAATTATGATTTTGTATTTCAAAATATCTTGAAAAGATGCAAGTTGAAAATATGTGTGACAACCCTTTCTTTTCTCTAATGTTGGATGAAAGTACATATCATAGCCTTGAACAACATCTTGTTATCTATGCTACGTATTTAGAGTCAAAAGGGGTTGGACCATTGACTTCCCAGTTTATGATACTTCAGAATGTGGCTAATGGAAAAGGGAAAACTATTTATGAAAATGTGATTGCGGTAATAAGTGATAGAGAGATATTTCAATGAAAAAATTGATAGTTGTTTCTATAGATGGGGCCTCAGCGATGATAGGAAATGAAAATGAGTTTATTTCATATTTAAAAATAGATGTTCCAAACCTTATCACAACTCATTGTGTAGCTCATCGAGAGTCATTGGTAGCAGCAGATGCTTCAAAGAGGGTGCCTGAATTGTTATATGAGGAAAATATTGCAAATAAGGTCTGTTCATGGGTACAAAACTCTCCAAAAATAAATAATGAATTAACTTCGTTACTTAGGGTCATGAAAATGGATGCTTTAGATGTCTTACAAATCCATGGAGTTAGATGGTTATCTAGAGGATAAATCATTCAAAGGTTAGTGAAACTCATGCTAGCAATTTTAACTTTATGGAAAAATTAAAGGAGCAACTCATCTTGGTATGAGAAGACAAAAAATTATTTAGTGTAGTTCTGTTTCCATATTCTTGCAGATGTTTTAGGTGGTTTAAATATATTGAAAAAATATATTTCAAGAAGATAACATAGATGTCACTATTCTTGGCATGTCTCTAGAGGTAACCATCACTAATTTAACAAGATGGTTTAGGAGAGATACATTTATTGAAGGAAAAACATATCTTTCAAAACTTTTAGCTAACACTTCAGATGGGTTTATTAAAATCATGGAAAAGGATGGTATAATCAGACATAAACATAACTTAATATGTGTATTTATTCCTGATGTTGAGGTTGGTTCTAGTGATACAAGGAAACAAAGAATGAAACCTCCTATTAATGGAACACTAGAAAGCTGCAAGAAACTCAATGAAGATTACATTCAAGATCTTATAGACTACTTGAATGAAATATTCCCTAATATTCCTCTTTTCAATGTTGTTAAACTATTCAGTCCTAATTATTATCAGCAAGACTATAGAGATCAAAATCAAAGTTCAAAATGTTGATTAGATGGATTTATAGCTTACCAATTCAAATGATCAAATTGAGTTGGATCCATTATTTAATGCTAAAGCTTGTAGATAAGAGTTGCATCCTTTTGTTGATTCACTGAATTTAAATGGTGAGAATTTCTCAATGAATGAAGCATGGAGAGTTTTTCATCATACAAAAAATTGGTGCTCTCTTTATCCTAATATGATGATATTATGGCAAGCGATTCTTACTATTCCAGCCCACACAAGTGCATGTGAAATAGGATTTTCAAAACAAAATCTTATCAAAGACATCAAAATATGCAATTTGGGATTGGACACATTAGATGCATTGACGATGGTATCACTTAATGGGCCTGATATAGCTGATGTGGATTGGAATGCAATCTACAAAATAGGGGAAGATATGAAAAATATAAGAGTTTTGAACCTTTGATATATTTTTTGTAACAAATTTTGATACTATTTTTTATAATATTTCATAATACCGGTACTTATTTATTTAATATGGTTTAATTTTAAAGTGTGTTCCTTTTAACTTTTAATGCACTATATATTTCTACTAGCTGCCTTTTAGCATAAATTTAAATTGAACAAGTAGAATTCAGAATATGTTAACATTTGTCTAGTAAATATCTGATTTTTAATTTTTAATCATGTTTTATTGAATACCATAAAGTGTGAAATTTCAGCTTCGCAAGTTAATGTACCAATAATATCGGGCATGTGTATTCCATCAATGATTCACTTTTTGCAGAGGATTGGGCAAAGGATTATGCATTTGGAATCTGAATTCATCAAACTTGGGAACACACTTTTCAATTTCGAATTCATCATGGTTATCCCAAAAAAATCACCTGTGTTCAAATTTTGGGATAACACAAGGGAAGGGTAATATTTGTGCCTGAAGTTGCTAATAATGTAATAATTCGAAAATGTTAAACGTAAAATTTGTTGACAACCTACTTTTGTATTTATTTCACAATTTTTTATTCAACTACATATGATGTTTTTCACTCAAAGAAACACAAACCATGGAAGGGTAATAATTGTGCATGTAGTTGCTAATCACAAAAAACAAATTACCCAATTATTAATAAATTTATTTGTGATGTTAAAGGTAGTGAGAATTTTAACATGATTTGAATAATGATAACTTGTTAAATACGATGAACTTCTGTTGTCTCCGAGATGAGGAGAGTAAATGATTGTTTACATGTGGTTGACATGGTTTTATCTTTTGGTCCTTGAATTAAATCATGTATATTACAAAAAGCACAATATCTTTATGAAGGTGCAAATGTGAAATCGACAATCATCACTATTTTGTATTCTGAGGCATAGATCTATCTTAATATTCCCTTCATTGCAATCATTTTTTCTCCCGAATAAGATGTACTCAGTCACAAGATATCCAATAAGAAAAAATCTTCAAGTCTCTTTGAATATAATAATACTAAATTTCACATTTTCTAATGTCACACCAATTTCATGTTTAAATTTTCCATACTTGTAATGCATTATTAAAGAGAACAATCATTCAGTTCTTATAGCCTACACATTATTTTGTTGCATAGTCAAGTCTCTTTTGTTTTAAATTTGGAAGTTGTTGAGATGATTGAGGAAATTCGTGATACTTCTAAAAAATTTGAGTTTGCATTAGAAATAGTATTTTCTATGCATGGATATAAACTGTTTATTTTTCTATAGGTTCTACGAGTATATGACATGAAAGGTACTAGTGTTTCTAGTGATTGAAAGTTTATTTTAAGCGTACTAAATCACATGATCATTTTAAAATATGCAATTAAAAGTATTGCATAGTGGTACACATCAAGTGATTATTCTTTTGTTTGGTTTCAACACTTCTCAAATGGGAAGACTAAATTCATTCATTTGGACTAGAATGGACACATGCACGGAGGAGGTTTCTTCCCATTTCAAAGTAACTTCTTACATTTTTGTTCCATTCCCAGATGAATCAAATCAGGATCACATGGTTGAAGGAATGTTTTATTCCGTTGACCAAATTTACTAGAGAGATCCAACTGGTTGTCTTGATTTGTTAAAGAAGGGAGCAACACCTAGTGATAAGCTTCCTTTCTCTCATAAGATGTGCTTAAGAGCTTTGTATCAGATCTATCCAAATCTTCATAATTTTTTTGTGAATGGATTTTGTGTTCAAGAAAGCCCTGATTTTGATGGTTATGTTAGGATAATGTAGAATCTTTCAAGAATTATTCAACCATCATAAGCATATAAGGAGGTGAGCACAGTATTCTCACAAGGGTGAAATGGTTGTCTTTGTGTTTATGGTTATGCTATGGATCATTCCAGCTTTGTGCTAATACGATAAATGCTATGTATAAGAATCTTATGTCAAGGTATATTTTAACGTATTGAACATTAAGCATGGGAATTTGCTGACAAAAGATGAAATTTTATGGGGACATACTATTGCTAAAAATTATCCATATTATGGAAATAGCTCACAGGTGTATGGATGCATCTATACATTTTTAATGTTTGTGTGTATGCATATGCATGTTGTTTTTGATATTTCATTAAATTACATCAAAAGTTTAGATTAAAAGAACTACAATTTCCCGAAACCTAGTCTTGACTGGAAATGGAGAGGTTGGCATTTCTGCCATAGAATTAAGTTTATATTGATATTCTCAACAACCTTAAAAGATCAAGAAGTGGAAAGAGCATTGACAAAACAATACTTTACCTCCAACTGGGTATTGAATGACTATGATAAATTTCTCTAAATACCTCACCATTGATTTCATACTGGTAAGTGTCGATGTTGACTTCCCTCGTTAAAAGCAGACATGCCTTTTGCTATTGCATACATGCCTTTTGGACTGTATACAGGCTTGCACTCAGACTCGGGCATGTGATGTGGTGAAGATAAGTGAACGCCCAGAGTTTGACCATAAATCCTATTTGGAAGGTCTATAAAAACATCAAATCGTCGTCAAATTTTCATCTGAAGGGCAGGGGTGGACGTCAAATCTCATCCTTGGTGACAAGCCTATCAATATTTCGATTACACCCATTTTAGAAGATTGCTAGTCCACTTTCCTATGTCTTCCTCAAATTCATTCACATCTTCAAGCTTCAAGGTCAATATTTGAAAAATACATTTCTTTAAAAACGAGGTGGCATAAAAACTTATCCAAATAGGTGAAACGCTGCCAGAGGTGATGTCATTTTGCCTGGAAGGTAGGAAACAAGTGGGGTGACCTGCGAAACAAGGGCACCCTCACCCTGCCTGTAACTATATATAGACATAACCAGTGGCATAAGTATCTCGACCTATACTACTGTCAGTTCGGATTGATCCTCGACTTACATCTTACGACTTAGCAAGAAGTATAGTTTGCACTGAGGGGAGAGAGAATAAGTTTTTGCGAAGATGAAAGGATTCCTGGATAATATCCCAGTTCCTAGTGTTCCAACATGGCCATTCAACTCTAAAGACGGGGATGGGCACGAATTCGACATCAAAGCTGAAATTGTGTTACAGAAAACATATCTTGCGGACGTTACCGATTACTCTGCGACGCTCTCCGACACATTGTTTGAGTTGATCGGTAAGAAGGTGTTTCTTCAGCTTGTCAGCAGCGGCCAGATAGATCAAGGTAAAGTTAAGAACCTCTTAATCTCGTACCATTTATTGGGACTCTTAGTCGTTACATTAATTTCTCCCTTTAACCTATGACTGTCGATTGTGTAGATACGGGAGTGGGGAAGAAAGGAGTGGGGCCATTGGATGGCCCCATTGCTGGCGATACCAAATACTCGATCACCTTCAAATGGAAGTCTGAATTGGGAGTGCCCGGCTCATTGCTCGTAACAAATACGCATGCCAGAGAGTTCTTCTTGAAATCCCCCACCCTCTCCGCCGTCTCTGGCAAACTTCCCGCACTTCGTTTTTTCTGCAACTCGTGGATCTACCCTTACTACTTATACAACAAAACCGCACGAGTCTTCTTTTCTACTGAGGTACTGTAACCAATAATTTACTCCATGATCTGAGTGTTAATAAGGTCACAATATGTACCTTAACGTGGTCCACGTATTGATTTCAGAGCCATCTTCCGGATGCAACACCAGCGGGTCTGATAACATTGAGAGAGCAAGAGCTGACAACCCTGCGAGGGAATGGAACAGGAGAAAGGCAGTTATGGGATCGCGTTTACGACTATGATGTCTACAATGATCTGGGCAAGCCAGACACAAATCCCGATCTTCGCAGAGAAGTATTGGGCGGATCACAAGACCTTCCCTATCCCAGGAGATGTAGAACTGGGCGTGCGCCAGCTAAAACAGGTTACCTATATATATAATTATTCTTTATTAAGATTTGAATATAGAATATTTTGACGTTGTTTTCTAAATTCGTGTATTGAATGATAATGCTTATAACATGGCAGATCGGAAGTTCGAGAGCTTGCCACTTCTTCCCACCACCCAATTCTTCATTCCGCCAGACGAGAAGTTCCCTCATATCAATCTCTCCGATTACAGGGCTAATTTGGTGAGGGGGCATTTGCCAAAAAAGTTGTACCTACTCTCAAGTCCATATTTGGTGATAAGTTCGACTCGCTGGAAGATGTGAAAGCTATTTACAGCAAAGGAATCCCCAGTTCTATCAACTCGGTTATGGAGCTTAGCCGAGATCTCATTCCTCTTCAGATGGTGAAAGGATTGCTCAGCACACAGGACCAAGCCCTCATTAATTACAGACGTCCCCAAGTTTTTGAGGGTAAGAAATCACTTATTTTCGTTTAATAGACATAGATCAGTTATTTCAATAGCTGATATGGTAAGAATTTGATGTTAATGTGGAATTCATAGCCGAAGAGCGTGCGTGGAAGACAGACGAAGAGTTTGCACGCCAAGCGCTTTCGGGGCTCAATCCCATGGCCATTCAATGTGTGCAGGTAGTCAAATTCGCTAGTCGGGATTTTGAAGCTGTAGTTGATATCGAGTTTTAATGCTAATCCTCTTTTCTCATTAACTGAAACAGACCTTTCCTCCATCAAGCAGTCTGGACGCCGACCTATATGGCCCTCAACAAAGTAGCGTAACGACAGACCATATTGAGAAATACCTAGACGGGGTTTCTGTGGAGCAGGTAAATTATATCCATCCCCTGTTTCAATAAATCCACGAGATCATAAACGAGACAGGCGCGTAATATTCTCAAGAATTTTGATGTGATCAGGCTGTGGAAGATAAAAGGCTGTTCGTTTTGGATTACTACGATGCGTACATGCCATACATCGAACGCATTAACAAACAATCGGACGAGCTTAAAATGTATGGCTCTCGCACATTTTTCTTCCTCACGGACGAAGGGACTCTGAGAGCCGTTGCCATCGAGTTGTGTTTGCCTCACACGAGTGTCACCCAAGCCGTAAGAAATGTATACACCCCTGCCGAACAGGGAGAAGAAGGGGCTCTCTGGCTACTTGCCAAAGCTCATTCCCGAGTTAACGATTCCGGCTATCACCAGTTAATCAGCCACTGGTAAGAGCAAAATTAAAACAGACTCGTCGGTAATTTTATGAGTTATTTCTATCTCGATGGATTTATGAATAATTTTTAAATCCCGTGATGCAGGCTAAGAACTCATGCTGTGATCATTGCCACGCACAGGCAACTGAGCAAAATGCATCCTCTTCACAAGTTATTGCTTCCTCATTACTTTGACACCATGGACATCAATCAATCTGCAAGACAGATCTTAATCAATGCAGATGGTGTTATCGAATCGGGATTCACACCTTACAGATACGCCATAGAATTGTCCTCCAAAGCATACAAATACTGGAAACTAAACGAACAAGGCTTGCCCGCCGATCTCGTTAAGAGGTATAACACTTTTCTATGTTCTACTGCCAAATGCTATCACGATCAATAAGTAATCTCGAGTTATGATGATAATTGTGCAGGGGCATGGCAGTTCCAAATTCAACGGCACCTCACGGATTGAAGCTTGTGATAGAAGACTACCCATATGCAGTGGACGGACTGGAGATATGGTCTGCTCTAAAGCAATGGGTAAGTGATTACATGTCTCTGTACTACAAGAGCGACGATTCAATCAAACAAGACAAAGAAGTGCAGGCTTGGTGGACGGAAATCGTTAACGTTGGACATGCAGACCGGAAGAATGAAAGTGGGTGGTACCAGATGGAGTCTGTGGAGGAAGCGGTGGAAGCTCACCACGCAGCAGTCAACTTCGGGCAGTCAGCCGACGCCTCATTCCTGAAAAACATTCCTTTGAGCATGCCCAAATGTTGAAAGACCCAGAGGCATTTATGCTGTCAAATGTGTCCAACCCTACACAAGCAACCACGGTGATGGCTGTGCTGGAGTTGCTGTCGAAGCATTCCACGGATGAAGTGTATTTGGGACAGGTGAAGGGATCGACTCCCGAATGGACCGACGATGAGGGCATCGAAGAAGCCTTCAAGAGATTCTCTTCCTCTCTGGTGAGTGTGGAGAACAACGTGACGGAGAGGAACAAGAATCCTGTGTTGAAGAACAGGTATGGGCCTTCGCAGGTTCCATACACACTTCTATATCCGAGCACCTCCGATCTGTCCAAGGAGGGCGGATTGACGGGGAGGGGAATTCCGAACACCGTTTCTATATAGAACTTGACATATCTACGTTCACCACACCGCCAATCCGATGTCTAGTTAGTTTATGTTTGCCACAAGTGTGAATAAATGTGATCAATGCTATTCGGCTTTCGGAAAAACGACTTTCTGTTGCTTTTTATCAGGCTTTGTTTTTATAGAAAGGAACAGATTGCAATTAATGAGTCTTGAAAATGTCAACCGGAGAATCCATTTCTTATTTAATTATAAAACTAATAAAATCAAATATCAATAAAAATATTAATGAAATAGTAACTTCTGTTAAATTAAATAAATTAATATTTCTAATATTTATATTGTATTGGTTTTAATGCTTAGACTCGTGTTTTGATCTACTTTCTTATAGATATATTTTATGTCTTTTAATACTTGTTATCTTTAAAATAATAAGATATTAGTTAGTAGTTCCAAGTTGAAGAATGCTAAAGCTTGGGAGTGTTATTGGTTGTTCCTTTTCCACATCCATGATGAACATTCTTCTTTGTTATAAGATCAAGGTTGCTTTTGCCAAATTTTTTTATTTTTATTTTTATATATTTGGTGTAATAAAAGTTATCTAGAAATTGTTTCTTATTAGGGTATATTGCTGCAATTGTAAGTTGGCTAAGACAAAGAATGAGAGGAAAAGTAAATATTTGTGGTGGAATAATGCTGATCCTAGTTACATGTTTGTCCAACCAGATAGTGATTCTATACAAAAATTCGACCTTGATCTGGAGCTTGTGAAGTGCTCTCCTTCTCCTAATCGTCTTCGGGAAAGCATTGCCACTTGTTGCTTCTTTGGATGTCATTTCCTCTCCTTTGGTTACTCAACTTAGTGTTGACAAGGAAAATTTAGAAATCATCATTTCGATTCACAAGGAAAATGTAAATCCTAACAATGATGATGGTTGGACTATTATGGGGAAGAAAAAGAAAAAAAGTGTAAATGATCCCCCTAAAATGCATTTAAGATCACATGGGAAGGATCCTAAAAGATGAGGTTATTTCATTTAGTGTTTGTTCTTTGTAGGTTTATCTTAGCCACTTGTAGAGGTTGCTTCTTTCGTTACTCAGTATTGTTATAATTGTTACTCCATTTGTTCTTGTGGGTTTTTGGTTCCCTCAAAACACAAATAATTACCTAATCTAAAAAAAACAAACTTGTTAGTTTTTTATTAGGCTTTATCAAATAACTCATATGATTTCAAAATTGTGAACACCTTACAATAAATGTTCGATGTTGGATGTTTTCTTTTTCTTTTTCCAAGTTTTAATTTGATTATGTATTATCATACTAGTACATATATCTTACAAATTACATTTATTTGAAATATGTTGAGAGATATTAATTTGAATGTTCTTGTGTTGTATTTTCTACACAATACATCGAAGAATAGCTATATTACATTATCTACCGCTTCCCATTGAGTGGTGAAAAATGACTTACACTACAAGATAACATACCCTATATCCAAAAATTTCCACAATATCTTTGTGGGTAGATGAGGTGATATTGTGAATCCAATTTTGTGGACTCCACCCATAAAAATATTGTGAAAACACCGAATTGTAGAAAACTTGTGATATTTACTATAATTCAAAATGTGTAAAGAACTCCCACAAATACAAAAGTGTGGAATTACAACAATTCTAATGATTGTGAAATTGCAACAATTTTACAATTTCAATTTTACCACAAATCGAGCCCACGATTGTGATGATGTAACCTTACAAAATTTTTGTTTACCTATTCAAATATTTATATATTTTCAATTTATTTATAATTTTAAAAATAAAAACTATATAGTAATAGTTGGATAAATATTAATATATTAAGTATTTTTAATATAAATATAATAAATTCATATAGAAATACTCGATTAAAATTTAAAATATAATTGTTTCTATATTATCTAAGTATGTTTTTTACTAAGAATTACAAAATGTAAACATAAAATAAAATATTAAAATTTTATTGAATATATGCATATCTAATTGAATATATGTTAAAATATTTAATGTTTCTTTGTGATATATACCTACTCGTAGTAAATGGATTTTAATTTTTTTAATGTTTTCCCATTGGTGACATTGTTGAGGGAAATATTAGGAAAGAACTATGATACAAAAGAGAACAATTTTATACGCATAACATTGGTGTTTTAGTGAAATTTTTTTATTTTATATTCATCTCTTGTCTTTCTGAAACATGGGTACATCAATCTAACTACACTATTGTGTTGGTCTCAAAATAATATATTTTTACTACTATTTTTTAATTGAATTTATAATGAAGAAAGGAAAAAAATTAAATAGTCAAATAGACAAAATTTAATGTACAAAATAAAATGAACAACTTACTGCATTATATATAGTATTGTCATTATCAGAAACCGCCTCTCATTATAATTATATCCCATATGTCTCCAAAAGTATTTAGGGCTTTTAAACCTATGCATACATATTTTAATGATGAATAATGCATATAAAAATATGGTTAATCACGAGTTTTGGGTTCATTAATGTAAACATTTGTTTACCTCATCATGAGATTTTTATTGTTTACTATCTCTATTTTATGTCATTTGAATTGCAATTTCCTTTTAAAATTCATGAGCCTCGCTATAGATTTGACACCAATTTTCAATATTCTTCACACAATATACGTCAAGAATTTAGTTAAACTCCAAGTGCGAAAGAACCATTGATTTGTTTATGCGATGTATCGCAAAGTTTATGAAAAAAAAAAAGATTTTGTTTTGCATCGGGGTGATGGCCACTTCAATTCAAATATCTTAGCTTTCGATTTTTATAATCGTGATGTTAATGCATGTGGTGATTAACAACATGAAATTATCTACAACTTTTATAAAACACAAATAACCCACAAAATTTTCAAACTCTCATATTGAATGTTATTCGGAGGTGGTGATATAATCAATTAAGTATTATTTTAGTGACCATTTAAATCACAAATCACTAAATTTGTATATTCAAACTATTATAATAATAGAAATAAGAAACCATTTGCATATTGTGTTTCCATTTAACATTAAGGTAGCATGTGTAGCCATATTAACATTTGAAGCTTTTTGTTTCCATTTATCATTAAGTATATTGTTGGCATTGTATAGGTATATATATATATATATATATATATATATATATATATATATATATATATATATATATATATATATATATACACACACACACACACATACATACATACATATATATGTATATACATATGTATGTATATATATACATATATATACATACATACACATATATATATGTATGTATGTATGTGTGTGTGTGTGTATATATATATATATATATGTATATGTATAAGTGCTAAGCATGGAGTGTCATTGTGCCTATGACTATAATTGATAATTATTTTACAAGCTGTAAAATGATAATAATGATAATATAATAATAATAATAATAATGACATTATGATTGTATTATCGATCAACGATTGTATTTTATTATTACTTTCTTTATATCGATTGTTATCGATATCATCCTCTGTTATCGTTAAACTATCCTTTTGATTTGTTTGTCGCTCCCGCTGATCGAGCCTCGTTGCGCAAATGAGGAAGAGTATGTTTTGTGGTGGCGCCACGGTTTGGGAGTGGCGTTCGCGTAAATATTTCATTTAAATACTCAACCCCGTTCTCCTCCTGGGTCGACCGATCCCGCAATCTTAGAATTGTTTTAAATTACTAATTTTAAATATGGATTTTTTTTGTCCCCAACCTACCTTGTCTCGGTCAGCTTTATCTCCTGCTTGGCGTGGGCTGGAGGGAATTATTTTTTTATTGTTGTTAGGGGCCTCATTTTTGCTGACTGACTGCGTGGAGGGTGGAGTTATTAAAGTCTAGGCGTGTTGGAGTCTTCTGGCTGGTGGCTGCACTTCATTTATTAACCCTGATTTGCAAATCTTCCTTGTTCTGGTTGACTACCTGCATATCCTCCTCTGACCGCGTGAGATCTCCTTTTGTTGGACTGCGTATAGGTGGAGTGTGAGGCCATCGAGGGGGCACGGCATTTTTGTGCGGAAGCGAGAATATATTGGAAGGATCTTTGCTTTCATTCCATTGGATTATTTCTGTTTGGGTTTCAAGGTTTCTCGCTGCTCCTCTTGGCTTCCGATTGTTTAAGGTTTTTGATCCTTCCCAGTCGTAGTTTTTGAGCTCGAAGGAGAAGCCCACTCTTGGAGGTGCGCGGATTAAGACCCGCAAATGGAATATTGCAGCTCCTTTGGACCCTGCAGCATTTGCGGATGCAGTGGTGGGGATTTACGTCGATCATGAGGGTGACCTAGAACTTGTTGCCAAGAGCTTTGAATCTGCAGAACTCGACTTCTCAAGATATGGTGACACCTTTTTTTTGAGGTGGTCTTTCTTTGGAGTCGCATTACACTCTTTGGTACTATAAAGCCTGAAGAATGTGACCGCATACCTTTGCTGTTTTGAATTGTGAACCTGCAAGGCAGAGTATCTTGCCGTCTGTTCTTATATTCAGAAGATATTACGCAGGAGACCTTTTCTAATCAAGAATCTTGAAAATGTTATGCGAAAGTATTTACAGTCCCTTGAGCTTTTTGAGGAAAATGAAAGAAAGAAGCTTGCTATTTTCACCGCACTCACTTTCTCTCAGAAACTGTCTGGGCTTCCACCAGAAATGGTTTTTCAACCTCTGCTTAAAGACAATCTTGTGGCCAAGGGCATCGTGCTTTTATTCATCACAGACTTTTTCAAGGAGTACTTGGTTGATAACAGCCTTGATGATCTCATAGGACTGCTGAAGCGAGGGAAGATGGAAGACAATCTCCTCGAGTTGTTTCCAGTGCAGAAGCGTACTACTGAGGCTTTTGCAGAGCATTTCATTAAGGAGGGGCTTGGAGCTCTTGTTGAATACAATGAAAAGAAAATCTTTGATGTGAAGTTGAAGGAAGTGAAAGCTGTGTTAATGACTCTGATTACTGAAAATACTGATATTGATGAAGTGATTGAAACTGTGAAACAACGCCACAAAGAGTCAAAATTGCCTGACATTGAAATTGTGCGTCTCTTACGGGATGCGCTTATGGATGTTGTCCAGTGGTCTGGCAAGAACCAACAACAAAATGCAAATTCGGCACTGCGACAGGTTCTTCTCTGAAAATATCTCCTCCAGCCTTGTGTAGATCACTTGTGTTTGTGGTAGCACGCATAGGGTATGTGAGTTGGTTGTCGAATCCCACAAGAAGTAAAAGCTCAAGGAAAGCAGTAGTTGAGCACAAGTGCATGGAGTCACTTCGAATACAACAATGCTCGTGAACTGTTTGACAAAAATCCTCTTCAATTGCATGGTCTCACGGATCGTGAATGTGGACCGCTTAGAACTGGTGCACCCGGATTCCAGTACCTACAGTTCTTATGCTGACCCGTGCGGAGTCTGTACGACCTGTTGAAGCTGGAGAAATAGGAAAGATATTTCTACACCTTTCTACTGTATTATTTTATTTAAAATTATTGTGAAATCGAACCACTTTTTCCTTGCATTGATTTGTCAGTTGGATGTCATGATGGGAGATTTCCCCTTTCTGCTTGTTTCTTCTTGTTTTAGCTTTTATCGTTGTCAGTATGTTGGTCGAAAGGATGCGTGTGCCCTCTCCTCTGAATGTTATGTTTCTCTTACTCGAATGATAGACCTTCGTCTGTTTGTTTATGTATTAATTCTTCTCTGCGATTGAGTTGCAAGTTATTATGTTGATCAACTAGTATTTTCGATATTATGGAAGTAAGTTACGATAACTATGAAGCTCCTCCCTAGCACCCAAGTTGTCTTTTGACATTTTTTTTTTAGCTCCTTCGCAAGTCCCTTTGATAACCTTTTGGCATCGAGAAAGAAAGGTTGTAGGATTGTGTGAGCAATGCGTGGGCTAGCTAGCTTAGAGTTTTGGTATTAAAACTGTAGAATGAAAAGGTTTGTGTGCAATGTGTGTTTTCCGTCACGTGTTTAGACTCTTATACTATCTTTCATCTTGTTTCTAGGCTTTTAAGGCCATCCTCAAGAAGTACCTTGACCATCCCTATCAACTTGAACCATAACTAGCTTTTCGGATCAACTAAGCTGGAGGTTTCATTGTGCGAATCCAGTACCTCGTTGACACTAGAATAGTTTGGTCTAATCCCCCTCTCAGAATTATTGCTGATGGCGCTCTTCTATTTTTCCTAACTTGCATTATTTTCTCCCTTGTAATGTTAACGCTATTAATTAATATTGGTCGGTTTTTATGCACGTAATTACCGTAATAGTTTGTGATGGAAATTTCCTTAAATGTGATTAATCTTCGGGAAAAAAAAAAACTCAGCTTTCATTTGATAATCTTATGGATTCATAGCGGAAGGTTTTGTTTTGATAATGTCACTTAGAAATTATGTTTGTATCTATTTGTGCGACGGTTGACTGTGTTACCAAGGGTTGCCTTAAAATATGGTTGTTTTGGGATATGGGTAATTTATTTTAAATTAACCAAACATTAGTATTGTAGTGGAGGTTTGCAAATCTTTAGTGTTATAAAAATTTGTTGATGACATTATTGTATACTCTTGTTGGACGGAACCCCTTCTTCTCTCGCGTGTTTGCTACTAGCCTGTAAGACTTTGACCCTTCTTGGATGATTGGAAAATCTTTGTAGTTAATGGTCAAAACTAATATACTTTGCTTTCGCCTCGAAACTTATGTTGTGTGTATACTTTATTTGATTTCCGGTTTGAAACTCAATTATACATGGCTTTTTGTGTTAATTTTTGAAACCCGTGGTTCCCCTTTCTTGGGCCGATCAACTCTTGTTCTTTTAGAAATATATTAATTTAGTCTATGCGTTTGGTACCTTTGATAAATTTCTAGATGGTTGGTGTATATATCAAATCTTAATCTTGTAATTATGGTTTAATTACTTACTTGATGGGAATTCTATTTTTGCTAGATTATTTGTTTTCTCCTTATAGGGCCAAGGCCATTCTCTTACGATTGCTATACTTTCGTTGCTTTTACTCCTAACTGAAGTACAAGGTCTTCTCCTTCTTTGATTGGCATGATGAAGACTTTATTATAACTTGATGTTGATAGTGTTTAGAGGTTTGAACCAATTCTTGTAATAAAGTGCTTCCTTTTCGTGATATTGTTAGATAATAGTTATGGTGGTTTTGTAGCCTTATCTTGCTCAGTTCTCGTGAACTGACTCTTGTAGAAAATTTGCTGCAGATGGATTTTGCATGTAGATGAGGGATAGATTTGTAGACTTTTGTCATCAACCTCAGTTGAGAAGTTCCTTTGCTCGAAACCTTTTTATGTTGTTCAACTATTGTTAACGTCCAATGGAAAGTTTAAAAGAGGATTAATGTCTTAGTATAAAGTATTGTGGACTTTGTCATCTGAACTTTGGAAACCTTGTATTGTTTGACCATCATTGAAATTATAAGAAAATTTGGTTATTGTTGTTGAGTGACTTTGTTGGAGTATCAGTATTTTAAGAATTGATGTAATCTTGTTTTGTTCTTGTAAATGAGTGTTGCTACAACCTTGCCTTGAGAATAAATTTTGAGTTAAACCTTGATATGACTTAGTAATAAAGTGTCATAAGTAAACTAACATGGGATTGTTTAATACTTCTGGAAGTTAAATTAAAAGTTGTATTCAAATAAAGTAACGTAGGGGTCACCAACTTGAGAGCAAGAAATTCTTTAAGTAATCAAGGGCAAGACTATCATTGCAAGTAAACTTTATAACATGATAACCCTAGCTCCTCTAGTGAACATTATTCCTTTTATGGTGAAATTTGTAAAATGACCCTAAGGTGAAATGAACTGTTAGTTGTTTGAAGATGATAAGATTTAATAAGCCAGAGAAAACAAATTGGAGACCTCACCATCTTTCTCACCGCCATTTGGAAAGTAAATTTTTACTCCTTGTTAATACTTTTAGCGAAGCCTAAGTAAAGTTGTTGATAATTCTGGTTAAGAGCCCTAGCTTCAATTAAATACTGGCAATAACTAATGAGGTCCTAAAGATGTTTCATCTCGACCTTCTCCCTCTAACCCTTTTCCAAGGCACCTTGTATCTCTTCTCTTAAGTGTGTTGAACTTAAAACCATGTTGTCTTGTGGGCAAGAACGAATCTTAGTAGCGTTAGTGGTGAGCAGATGGCCTTGTGGAATTTAAATACTCCTTTTTCTTGATAAACGAATTAAGCAAATAAATGTCATAATAGAGAAGATTTAAAGATAATTACTCAGTGTCAAAGGAATAAACTTAGCTTGGTAAGATGAATTGTATGAATCATATCTTGAGCCTCCTTGAAAACGTAAGCTAAGAATTGCAAGATGTCCTTTTAAAATAAATAACCCTCAAGAATATCTCATTGTGGTTGGCCCTAACTGTAAGTGTGTTTTGTGATTGGACTTCTATGTTGTCTTGTCAAAAAGAAAAGTAAATTGTCCTTGATAGGTGTGAACGTTTCCGTGCTGCCTTTATGGCCATCCTTGTATCAAGTTGTTCACAGTGTTAGTTGTATCCTTGGTGACGACATGTTGCGTCATGTTATGTGTCAAGCAAGTCAAAAAAAAAAAAGTTATCCTGTATTTCACTGTGTTGTTCGTGTGTGTGATTTTTGGGTCGTTACACTTGGTATCAGAGCGTAGGTTCATGCTCTCGAACCTATGGGCCGGATTGGTGTTATATGGTGATGTTACATGGTGGTGGTGGTGTTACATGATGATACTGCATGATGATGATGATGTTGCATGATGGTGGTAGATATTGGAAGAGTAATGTGCTTTAAGCGTAATGATGTGTGATGTGATTATTGTCGTAATTGTGATATTGTGAACGCACATGATGTGTATGTCACCTTGTGCGTGTTTGTGATCATGTTGATATGTTGGGGATGGGAGTATTCTCTCTCCTTCTTGTGGATTCTATGAAGAGTTCACGTGTGAATTACTGTTTGTGATGTGTGAAAAGAATTATAATGTGGATGACATAGTGTTGGAGCATTGTGACATATTGTGATATGTGGGTGTATCAATGTGTTGTATGACTAGATTGATGTTAAAAGAAATGAGTTGTATCATGATGTTTTTACCATGTTTTGAAGAAATGTGTGTACCACCTTGTTATGTAGCAATGGATGTTATGTTGAGATGTACTATGTTCATCGTATGTATGATTTGTGCAAATATGTAATGCTTCATGTTGTGATTTGGGGTCATACGGTGAGTGTATGAACCCTATCGTATGGTGATTGCACTTTGGGTGCAGAATGTGGTAAAGTGATGTGTTACACTCAGTGAATGTATGATCGTGATCTACCCTATATATGTACCATATGTAAGACGTTATGGTAGTTATGTGTGTGCCACCATGTTAGTGATGTTGTTGTATGTTATGTTGTGAACCTTACGCTAACCGACCCTAAGGGTAATCGGTAGAAGTGTATGTTGAGAGTGAGGAATGGTGTACCATGGGTCAATAACTCGAGCCAAAACTTGGTTTAGTAGATAACATGTGATTCTTTCCTCTCTCCCTATGTGGTTGTATGTATGCAACCTAAGTGCAACTATGACTATGTTTAGCCTTGTCGAAGTGGTGGCGGGATGATTCAGATGGAGGTGATGACAGTTGTATTATTGATATGTATTTTGCGAGCTGAGGCTCGATGTTCCGAGTGCTAGCAACTCGTTGAGTACCCCTTGGTGGCTAGATAAGGCCACACAGTTATCGTAATGTGACATTATTATAAGTTGATTTTATTCGTAAATTGAGCTTTTTACTTTATTTTGTAAGGACCAACAACTTTTCTTGATTGCCATGCTTTACAATTTTGGGCATTTCCTTGGTTTGTGGCACTAACATGGGGATTTTGATACTAACTATGGCTATTTGGCCATTTATTTTGCTTGATTTGGGTCTTCTTTTAAATTTGGAATTTTTACCGCCTTGCCCAAGGCTTGTACTTTGCCACTTGGCACTTTGATTGGATTGTTGTGCTTTGGTTCTATTGTCGTGATGTGTGGAATAGGGTCATGGGATGCACCATGAAATGGTTGGACCTATGGACCCGCTTCGTTGTATAGGGGTACGCCCCAAGGAGTTACAGATAACTAGCGGGTTGTTGAACCACGCGTTATTATGTCACTTGGGTTAGGAGTGTTCGAACTCTATGTGTCTTGGACCATAGGGTCAACCGGCCTCCTTGAGGGAGGCATAAGAGTTTGAGGGAGGCATAAGAGACTTGAGGGAGGCATAAGAGTTTGAGGAGGACATAAGGGAGGCATAAGAGACTTGAGGAGGCATAAGAGACTTTGAGGAGGCATAAGAGTTTGAGGGAGGCATATGATTTGAGGAGGCATATGATATTTGTGTGTATGGTTGATGTTTGGGATATATGTTGAGTTATTGTGATGTTTTGGTAGTGGTCTTTTGATGTATGTGTTACTCATGTCAGATGGATATGTGTTGTGATGTTGTGGATATGTCATTGATTCCCTTGTGGACACTATGTACCTGTAGCATGGTTTGGTGTTATGTGAATTTTTTCATCGATGCAAATTGAGGAAATGTCTGGTGGATTGTAGTACTCTTTTGTTTGAGTATTTTGTATGTCAGTCATTGATGTGTGTGAGTACTATGTTATGTGGACTGTGCCTATTCTATTCCGTATTTGAGTAACCTTTTGTGGTGTAATACAATCTTGAAGTATATACTTGTGTGCTTGTGAATCTGTAGTGTCTTGTGAACCTGATAGGGTGTTGTGTTAGCAGTTCATGTTGGGCACCCACAATAAGGAATAAACCAAAACTCTTCAATGATGAAATTTTAAAGAAATTAAACTAAGAATAATGTTAATGGAAAGAGACTAATGAAATAATAAATAAGAAGGGAACTACCAATCTTCACAAAACCTTGAAAGTTAAAATTTCTACCAAATGTTCCTAAGGCTACCTTGTGGCCGTGCTTTAATCAACTAAAATTTTAAACCATAGGGTGTACTTTCTCCTTTACCTGTTCTTGGTTACGTGCCATTTCTTTTCCTCTGTGTTATGTCGCATCGAGGACGATGCTTTCTTAAGGGGAGGAGAATGTAATGCCCCGTTGTTCTACGTTACACTTTTCATCCTGCGCTGGCCCATCGAGTGTGCTCATGGAGTGTCATTTTTGCCTCATTTACCTCGATTGCTGACCATTATGACTATAATTGATAATTATTTTACAAGCTATAAAATGATAATAATGATAATAATAATAATAATGACATTATGATTGTATTATCGATCTTGATTGTTTTTTTATTTATTACTTTCTTTATATCGATTGTTATCATATCATCCTCTATTATTATCGTTAAACTATCCTTTTGTTTGTTTGAATCGCTCCATTTTTATCCGCTCCTGCCTGGAGATAATGATGCCTAAATGAGGAAGAAAATTTTTTGTAATGGCAAGCCATACATTGGGGTTGCGTTATTTATTTTTTAATTACTCATACATTTTTCCTCATTGCCTTGATCCACCATCTTTAAAAGAGATTTAATCTTTTTTTGAATTGATGGGAAATTTTAAATTGTATTTTTCCCCTTTTAAATATGGAATCATTTTTTGTCGTGCAAATTGAGTTATTGTCTCGGTCACTTTATCTCTGGCTTGGAGAATCTTTCCTTAAGGAGGAAAAGTTATTTTTTTGCAATGTTGTTAGGGGCCTCAGAGCTTGTCTGTTGTCGTTGCAGGTGGAGTTATTGAGTCTAGGCGTGTTGGAGTCTTCGAGTGTGAGTGGTCTTCCATTTCATTTTTAACTTTTTGATTTGCAAATCTTCAAATTGTTAGCTTCTTGTTTTGAGGAAAGCATTTGGTCCTCCTCTTCGATTTGAGATTTTTTTTTTTGAAGATTTTTTGATGAGTGATGAGGTGATTTGGAGATTATCGTGGATTGGGATGATGTGGCATTTTTGCTAGAAGCTGATTTTGGATTCCTTGGAAGGATCTTTGCTTTCATTCTTGGATTATTTTGTTTTGGGTTTGAGTTTCTTTTGCTCTCTTGCAGCTTGTGGTGTTTTTTTTTGAGCTTTTGATCAAGTGAGGAAGTTTGTTTGTGTTACATCCTTCAATTGGGCATGTTGCCTTTCCTTGTAGTAGATCATGATCTTCAAAGCATGGAGAAGCTGCCATGATGTTGAGAAAATTGGAAGATGAGGATTAAGACCCTTTTAGAAATGAAATATTGCTTCCAGATTGTCTCCTTTGGAAATCATTGATGTTGTTTCTTGCATGATGGTGCAAATCTCATGGTGGGGATTTACGTTGATTATGAGGGTGAGATCTTCTTGAAAATTAATTGTATGAATGAGAAATCTGCAATGAGACTGACTTCTGAAGATATTATGACACCTTTTTTTTGAGGTTGTTTTTTTGACATGAAACTCATGGAAGAGGATCAGGATGGTGGATTTATAAAGGGGTCTTTTGGTTGAATGTGACAATGATCGCATGTTTGCTTTTTTTTTTTTGAATTGTGATGTGATGAATTGTGATGAAGCCAGATGAGAGTATGATGTTTCTGTTTTGTATTCGATTCGATATTATTTGAATTATTTTGAGAGCAGACCTTTTCTAATCAAAATCTAAAGGTCCTGAATAATGCTTCTGAAAAGTAATTGACTTGATTTTCTTGAGTTTTTTTCATCATGAGAAAATGAAAGAAAGAAGAATTTGAAGTATTTTTGGTTGCACTCACTTTCTCTCATGAAATGGTATCTACCGAGATTTCCATTTAAGTAGGAAATTTCAAGATTTTTGAAAAGTGATTTTAAAGATATGCCAAATTGGAGTGGAAAGGGCATGTGCTTTTATTCATTTTGACATGGTCAAGAGATGATTTGGAGTACTTGAAAAGATGATTGATTGATTGATGACTTGAAATGGCATGAGGCTCTGAATTTATGAGAATTGATTTGAGAGAGGATGTTTGAGAAGACAATCTCCTTGAGTTTTTTTGATGGTTTGCAAGAAACATGATTGCTTGAGTTTTTTGCAGGTGATGATTTCATTAAGGATCATCTGAGAGTTGCTGAGCTTTGTTGAATATAATGAAATGAAAAGAAAATATTTGATGTGAAGTTGAAGGAAGTGAAAGTGTGTGTTGTGTGATTGATGACTGAAAAAAAAATTGATGAAGTTGATTGAAGCGTGAAACAACGCCACAAAGATCAAAATTGCACATTGATTGAAATTGTGCAATCTCTTTTTGAAGTTTTTGCGCTTATGGATGTTGATCTTGATTTTGTTGCAAGAACCAACAACAAAATGCAAAAAATCGGCAAATCAATGGAGCAATTCTCAGCAGTTTGGGCTTCTTTCTTGAAAATATCTCCATCCTCGAGGTCCAAATGCAGATGTTGATCACTTGTGTTTGTGGTAGCATGGCGCATAGGTATGTGAGTTGGTTGTGAATCCCATCCCACAAGAAGTAAAAGCTCAAGGAAAGCAATAGTTGAGCACAAGTGCATGGAGTCACTTGAATACAACAATGCTCATGAATTTTTTGACAAAAATCCTCTTGAAAATTGCATGGTCTCATGGATCGTGAATGTGGACCGCTTAGAACTTGCTTTGGCAGGGATTTCCAGTACCTTGGTTGAGTTGTTTTTATGCTTTGAGCCATGCAGTGAGTCTCAGACGACCTGACTTGAAGCTGGAGAAAAAGGCAAGATATTTCTACACCTTTCTACTACTATTATATTTACAATTATTGTGAAATCGAACCACTTTTTCCTTGCATTGATTTGTCAGTTGGATGTCATGATGGGAGATTTCCCTTTCTGCTTGTTTCTTCTTGTTTTAGCTTTTATCGTTGTCAGTATGTTGGTCGAAAGGATGCGTGTGCCCTCTCCTCTGAATGTTATGTTTCTCTTACTCGAATGATAGACCTTCGTCTGTTTGTTTATGTATTAATTCTTCTCTGCGATTGAGTTGCAAGTTATTATGTTGATCAACTAGTATTTTCGATATTATGGAAGTAAGTTACGATAACTATGAAGCTCCTCCCTAGCACCCAAGTTGTCTTTTGACGTTTTTTGTTAGCCCCTTCGCAAGTCCCTTTGATAACCTTTTGGCATCGAGAAAGAAAGGTTGTAGGATTGTGTGAGCAATGCGTGGGCTAGCCAGCTTAGAGTTTTGGTATTAAAACTGGTAGAATGAAAAGGTTTGTGTGCAATGTGTTTTTCCGTCTCACGTGTTTAGACTCTTATACTATCTTTCATCTTGTTTCTAGGCTTTTAAGGCCATCCTCAAGAAGTACCTTGACCATCCCTATCAACTTGAACCATAACTAGCTTTTCGGATCAACTAAGCTCGAGGTTTCATTGTGCGAATCCAGTACCTCGTTGACACTAGAATAGTTTGGTCTAATCCCCTCTCAGAATTATTGCTGATGGCGCTCTTCTATTTTTCCTAACTTGCATTATTTTCTCCCTTGTAATGTTAACGCTATTAATTAATATTGGTCGGTTTTTATGCACGTAATTACCGTAATAGTTTGTGATGGAAATTTCCTTAAATGTGATTAATCTTCGGGAAAAACTCAGCTTTCATTTGATAATCTTATGGATTCATAGCGGAAGGTTTTGTTTTGATAATGTCACTTAGAAATTATGTTTGTATCTATTTGTGCGACGGTTGACTGTGTTACCAAGGGTTGCCGTAAAATATGGTTGTTTTGGGATATGGGTAATTTATTTTAAATTAACCAAACATTAGTATTGTAGTGGAGGTTTGCAAATCTTTAGTGTTATAAAAATTTGTTGATGACATTATTGTATACTCTTGTTGGATGGAACCCCCTTCTTCTCTCGCGTGTTTGCTACTAGCCTGTAAGACTTTGACCCTTCTTGGATGATTGGAAAATCTTTGTAGTTAATGGTCAAAACTAATATACTTTGCTTTCACCTCGAAACTTATGTTGTGTGTATACTTTATTTGATTTCCGGTTTGAAACTCAATTATACATGGCTTTTTGTGTTAATTTTTGAAACCCGTGGTTCCCCTTTCTTGGGCCGATCAACTCTTGTTCTTTTAGAAATATATTAATTTAGTCTATGCGTTTGGTACCTTTGATAAATTTCTAGATGGTTGGTGTATATATCAAATCTTAATCTTGTAATTATGGTTTAATTACTTACTTGATGGGAATTCTGTTTTTTTTGCTAGATTATTTGTTTTCTCCTTATAGGGCCAAGGGCCATTCTCTTACGATTGCTATACTTTCGTTGCTTTTACTCCTAACTGAAGTACAAGGTCTTCTCCTTCTTTGATTGGCATGATGAAGACTTTATTATAACTTGATGTGTTGATAGTGTTTAGAGGTTTGAACCAATTCTTGTAATAAAGTGCTTCCTTTTCGTGGTATTGTTAGATAATAGTTATGGTGGTTTTGTGTAGCCTTATCTTGCTCAGTTCTCGTGAACTGACTCTTGTAGAAAATTTGCTGCAGATGGATTTTGCGTGTAGATGAGGGATAGATTTGTAGACTTTTGTCATCAACCTCAGTTGAGAAGTTCCTTTGCTCGAAACCTTTTTATGTTGTTCAACTATTGTTAACGTCCAATGGAAAGTTTAAAAGAGGATTAATGTCTTAGTATAAAGTATTGTGGACTTTGTCATCTGAACTTTGGAAACCTTGTATTGTTTGACCATCATTGAAATTATAAGAAAATTTGGTTATTGTTGTTGAGTGACTTGTGGAGTATCAATATTTTAAGAAATGATGTAATCTTGTTTTGTTCTCGTAAATGAGTGTTGCTTCAACCTTGCCTTGAGAATAAATTTTGAGTTAAACCTTGATATGACTTAGTAATAAAGTGTCATAAGTAAACTAACATGGGATTGTTTAATACTTCTGGAAGTTAAATTAAAAGTTGTATTCAAATAAAGTAACGTAGGGGTCACCAACTTGAGAGCAAGAAATTCTTTAAGTAATCAAGGGCAAGACTATCATTGCAGGTAAACTTTATAACATGATAACCCTAGCTCCTCTAGTGAACATTATTCCTTTTATGGTGAAATTTGTAAAATGACCCTAAGGTGAAATGAACTGTTAGTTGTTTGAAGATGATAAGATTTAATAAGCCAAGAAAAACAAATTGGAGACCTCACCATCTTTCTCACCGCCATTTGGAAAGTAAATTTTTACTCCTTGTTAATACTTTTAGCGAAGCCTAAGTAAAGTTGTTGATAATTACGTTAAGAGCCCTAGCTTCATTAAATACTGGCAAATAACTAATGAGGTCCTAAAGATGTTTCATCTCGACCTTCTCCCTCTAACCCTTTTCCAAGGCACCTTGTATCTCTTCTCTTAAGTGTGTTGAACTTAAAACCATGTTGTCTTGTGGGCAAGAATGAATCTTAGTAGCGTTAGTGGTGAGCAGATGGCCTTGTGGAATTTAAATACTCCTTTTTCTTGATAAACGAATTAAGCAAATAAATGTCATAATAGAGAAGATTTAAAGATAATTACTCTGTGTCAAAAGAATAAACTTAACTTGGTAAGATGAATTGTATGAATCATATCTTGAGCCTCCTTGAAAACGTAAGCTAAGAATGCAAGATGTCCTTAAAATAAATAACCCTCAAGAATATCTCATTGTGGTTGGCCCTAACTTTGTAAGTGTGTTCTGTGATTGGACTTCTATGTTGTCTTGTCAAAAAAAAAAAAAAATAAATTGTCCTTGATAGGTGTGAACGCGTTTCCGTGCTTTGCCTTTATGGCCATCCTTGTATCAAGTTGTTCACGGTGTTAGTTGTATCCTTGGTGACGACATGTTGCGTCATGTTATGTGTCAAGCAAGTCAAAAAAAAAAAAATTATCTGTATTTCTTGTGTTGTTCGTGTGTGTGATTTTTGGGTCGTTACACTTGGTATCGAGCGTAGGTTCATGCTCTCGAACCTATGGGCCGGATTGGTGTTGTATGGTGATGTTACATGGGTGGTGGTGTTACATGATGATTTTTGATGATGATGATGATGATGATGATGATGATGGTGGTATATTGGAAGAGTAATGTGCTTTAAGCGTGATGTGATTATTGTCGTAATTGTGATATGTGAACGCACATGATGTGTATGTCACCTTGTGCGTGTTTGTGATCATCATGTTGATATGTTGGGGATGGGAGTATTCTCTCTCCTTCTTGTGGATTCTATGAAGAGTTCACGTGTGAATTATTGTTTGTGATGTGTGAAAAGAATTATAATGTGGATGACATAGTGTTGGAGCATTGTGACATATTGTGATATGTAGGTGTATCAATGTGTTGTATGACTAGATTGATGTTAAAAGAAATGAGTTGTATCATGATGTTTTTACCATGTTTTGAAGAAATGTGTGTACCACCTTGTTATGTAGCAATGGATGTTATGTTGAGATGTACTATGTTCATCGTATGTATGATTTGTGCAAATATGTAATGCTTCATGTTGTGATTTTGGGGTCATACGGTGAGTGTATGAACCCTATCGTATGGTGATTGCACTTTGGGTGCAGAATGTGGTAAAGTGATGTGTTACACTCAGTGAATGTATGATCGTGATCTACCCTGTATATGTACCATATGTAAGACGTTATGGTAGTTATGTGTGTGCCACCATTATGTTAGTGATGTTGTTGTATGTTATGTTGTGAACCTTACGCTAACCGACCCGAGGGAATCGGTAGAAGTGTATGTTGAGTGAGAGGAATGGTGTACCATGGGTCAATAATAACGAGCCAAAACTTGGTTTAGTAGATAACATGTGAATCTTTCCTCTCTCCCTATGTGGTTGTATGTATGCAACCTAAGTGCAACTATGACTATGTTTAGCCTTGTCGAAGTGGTGGCGGGATGATTCAGATGGAGGTGATGATAATTGTATTATTGATATGTATTTTGCGAGCTGAGGCTCGATGTTCCGAGTGCTAGCAACTCGTTGAGTACCCCTTGGTGGCTAGATAAGGCCACACAGTTATCGTAATGTGACATTATTATAAGTTGATTTTATTCGTAAATTGAGCTTTTTACTTTATTTTGTAAGGACCAGCAACTTTTCTTGATTGCCATGCTTTACAATTTTGGGCATTTCCTTGGTTTGTGGCACTAACATGGGGATTTTGATACTAACTATGGCTATTTGGCCATTTATTTTGCTTGATTTGGGTCTTCTTTTAAATTTGGAATTTTTACCGCCTTGCCCAAGGCTTGTACTTTGCCACTTGGCACTTTGATTGGATTGTTGTGCTGGTTCTATTGTCGTGATGTGTGGAATAGGGTCATGGGATGCACCATGGAATGGTTGGACCTATGGACCCGCTTCGTTGTATAGGGGTACGCCCCAAGAGTTACAGATAACTAGCGGGTTGTTGAACCACGCGTTATTATGTCACTTGGGTTAGGAGTGTTCGAACTCTATGTGTCTTGGACCATAGGGTCAACCGGCCTCCTTGAGGGAGGCATAAGAGTTTGAGGGAGGCATAAGAGTTTGAGGGAGGCATAAGAGTTTGAGGGAGGCATAAGAGACTTGAGGGAGGCATAAGAGTTTGAGGGAGGCATAAGAGACTTGAGGGAGGCATAAGAGTTTGAGGAGGCATATTTGTCTGAGGGAGGCATAAGAGTTTGAGGGAGGCATATGATATTTGTGTGTATGGTTGATGTTTGGGATATATGTTGAGTTATTGTGATGTTTTGGTAGTGGTATTTTGATGTATGTGTTACTCATGTCAGATGGATATGTGTTGTGATGTTGTGGATATGTCATTGATTCCCTTGTGGACACTATGTACCTGTAGCATTTGTTTGGTGTTATGTGAATTTTTCATCGATGCAAATTGAGGAAATGTCTGGTGGATTGTAGTACTCTTTTGTTTGAGTATTTTGTATGTCAGTCATTGATGTGTGTCGAGTACTATGTTATGTGGACTGTGCCTATTCTATTCCGTATTTGAGTAACCTTTTGTGGTGTAATACAATCTTGAAGTATATACTTGTGTGCTTGTGAATCTGTAGTGTCTTGTGAACCTGATAGGGTGTTGTGTTAGCAGTTCATGTTGGGCACCCACAATAAGGAATAAACCAAAACTCTTCAATGATGAAATTTTAAAAGAAATTAAACTAAGAATAATGTTAATGGAAAGGAACTAATGAAATAATAAATAAGAGGGAACTACCAATCTTCACAGAACCTTGAAAGTTAAAATTTCTACCAAATGTTCCTAAGGCTACCTTGTGGCCGTGCTTTAATCGACTAAAATTTTAAACCATAGGGTGTAATTTCTCCTTTACCTGTTCTTGGTTACGTGCCATTTCCTTTTCCTCTGTGTTATGTCGCATCGAGGACGATGCTTTCTTAAGGGGAGGAGAATGTAATGCCCACTTGTTCATCGTTACACACTGTTCACCTTCGCATCGAGTGCTTTTGGAGTGCAAGTTTACTTCCCAGTGCATCATATTGATGTCTAGTGGCTAACATCACGTGCCTTTATCTCATTTGTGAAGCTTGGACCATTATGACTGGATTGATAATTATTTTACAAGTTATTTAAATGATAGAATGATAATAATTGCTTTGATAATAATAATAATGAATGATGATTGTATTATCGATCAATGATATGTATTTTATTATTTGTTTAATTTATATCGATCAAATGATTGATATCATCCTCATCGGCCTAAAATTTAATACTATCTTTTTTTGTAATCATCAGAATTAATGATTATTAAAATTTTCTTTTATATGAGGAAGAGTTTTTTCTTTTTGTGGTGGTGGAGCACGGTTTTCTCCTTGGTTAGTTTGCGGATGGGTGATTTCTTTCAAATATTTCATTTAAATGACTCAACCTTTCCTGTTCTCCATCGGGAAGATAATTGATCTTGGTGGAGAGTTGACTTTTAGTTACATGGTAATTTTTGGATTTTTTTTTCCCAACCTACCTTGTCTCGGGATCCGTTCTCTCCGATCTGACTGTTAATGGAAGGAGGGGAAAACTGTTTTTTGCCTTTGTTGTTGGCCTTCCTTTTTTGGTTGATCTGTGGCACTTTTGGGGGTGTCAGTTATTTTTTGTCTGTGCATGTTGGAGTTTCTTTTTGCTGGTGGCATGGTTCCTTCATTTATTTCTAGCTGATCCTTTAAAATCTTTCCTTGTTTGAAGTAGGCTTATTCCTCTTGCAGTATCCTCAGAGCTTTGCCGCTGAGATCTCCTTTTGTTGAAAGCGTACTGGAATGGAGTGTGTGGTTTCCTTTGATGATTGGCTTTTGGATGGAAACATTGTGATGAAGAAGTGTTGCCTTGAAAGATCTTTGCTTTTTCATTCCATTCGATTAGATCATGATTGGTGGTGGTTTCTTGCTTTCTCAGGAGTGCTGTCAAGCTCTTGCATTTCAAAGTTTTTCTTCATTCGATTTCTCAGAGGTGTTCATCTGGTTGTTTCAGCTCTAAGGAGAAGGCTCTCACAAAGAAGGTGCGAGAGCTTAAGACCAGAGCATTTATATCCTCCATAATGTTGTCCAAATGTTGTAAACATTTGATTTCCTTTTGGGATTCAGTATCCTCAGCATTTCGGATCTCTCCTTTCATGTGATTAGATTTCAAAATCATCGAGAGAGCATGAATTTTGATTCCAAAGAGTGAAAATTAAGAGACTTTGAAATTTGCGCAGATTCGAAGATTCTCAAGATATGGTGACACCTTTTTTGAGGTGGGATGTGGACATTGGATGATGGAAGAGCTTTTTCTCATATGAAAGCTGAAGAATGTGATGGCATATTGGTGCATTGTTTTTTGAGATTGAACTTTAATGCAAGTGAAGATGATTCATTGAAATTTTTCTTCCATTGTTGAATTGAGCAAAGTGTCATGACTTGAAAGTCTTGAGATTTTCTAATCAAGAATCTTGAAAATGTTTGACGAATGTTTCATATAGTCCTTGAAAGCTGAGCTAAAGGTTGATGGAAAATGAAATCAAAGAAGCTGTGAAACAACTTATTGTATGCAGAAGATCTCAGGAGAAGTTTTTCATAGTCATTTTTGATGATTTGGCTTCTCATCATCAAGATTGGTGTTTGGAAGAAATGTCGAGTCCTCAATTTGGTTGTGTAGAATTCCTAGAAACCTTGGGATTGTGAAGATGGAAATCTCAAGGGCATGAATTTATTCATGTTCATGATGAATTTTTTCAAGGAGTACTTGGTTGATAACATTGGCCTTATGAAGTTCGATGATTTCATGAGAATGTTGCTTGATGTTAGAGAGTGGAAGATGGAAGACAATCTCCTTTTGAGTTGTTTTAGTTGTTGGGCATGTGAGGCTTTTGTCAGAGCATTTCATTAAGGAGAGTGAGAAGAGAATCTTGTTCAATAGGTTGTATGCTTCAAAATGCTTTTGATGAGTTGAAGTGCGTGAAAATGTGAAGTTGAAAAGTCAAAGAAGTTTGACACTACATGAAATACTTGATATTGATGAAGTGATTGAAGCTGTGAAACAATGGAAAAGAGTCAAAATTGATTCTATGTTTTGAAATTGTGCGTCTCTTAGGGATGGCTTGAAATGGATGTTGTCCAAATGAGTCTGCAAGAACCAACAACAAAATGCAAATTCGAATGCATCTTGACGAGGTTCTTCTCTCAAAAATCTCTCCTCCAGGCCTTGTGTAGATCACTTGTGTTTGTGGTAGCACATATATAGGGTATGGTATGTGAGTGAGTTGTTGTTGAATCCCAAGAAAAGTAAAAGCTCAAGGAAAGTAGTAGTTGAGCACAAGTGCATGGAGTCACTTGAATACAACAATGCTCGTGAATTGTTTGACAAAAATCCTCTTGAATTGCATTTAGGTCTCACGGATCATGAATGTGGACCGCTTAGAAGCTGGTGTGCTTTGATTCCATTACCTACATGGTTTTATGCTTGACCCGTGCGAGTGCATGCGACTGTTGAAGCTGGAGAAAAAGGAAAGATATTTCTACACTTTTCTACTGCTATTATATTTACAATTATTGCGAAATCGAACCACTTTTTCCTTGCATTGATATGTCAGTTGGATGTCATGATGGGAGATTTCCCTTTTTGCTTGTTTCTTCTTGTTTTAGCTTTTATCGTTGACAGTATGTTGGTCGAAAGGATGTGTGTGCCCTCTCCTCTGAATGTTATGTTTCTCTTACTCGAATGATAGACCTTCGTCTGTTTGTTTATGTATTAATTCTTCTCTGATTTGAGTTGCAAGTTATTATGTTGATCAACTAGTATTTTCGATATTATGGAAGTAAGTTACGATAACTATGAAGCTCCTCCCTAGCACCCAAGTTGTCTTTTGACGTTTTTTGTTAGCCCCTTCACAAGTCCCTTTGATAACCTTTTGGCATCGAGAAAGAAAGGTTGTAGGATTGTGTGAGCAATGCGTGGGCTAGCCAGCTTAGAGTTTTGGTATTAAAACTGGTAGAATGAAAAGGTTTGTGTGCAATGTGTTTTTCCGTCTCACGTGTTTAGACTCTTATACTATCTTTCATCTTGTTCTAGGCTTTTAAGGCCATCCTCAAGAAGTACCTTGACCATCCCTATCAACTTGAACCATAACTAGCTTTTCGGATCAACTAAGCTGGAGGTTTCATTGTGCGAATCCAGTACCTCGTTGACACTAGAATAGTTTGGTCTAATCCCCTCTCAGAATTATTGCTGATGGCGCTCTTCTATTTTTCCTAACTTGCATTATTTTCTCCCTTGTAATGTTAATGCTATTAATTAATATTGGTCGGTTTTTATGCACGTAATTACCGTAATAGTTTGTGATGGAAATTTCCTTAAATGTGATTAATCTTCGGGAAAAAAACTCAGCTTTCATTTGATAATCTTATGGATTCATAGCGGAAGGTTTTGTTTTGATAATGTCACTTAGAAATTATGTTTGTATCTATTTGTGCGACGGTTGATTGTGTTACCAAGGGTTGCCTTAAAATATGGTTGTTTTGGGATATGGGTAATTTATTTTAAATTAACCAAACATTAGTATTGTAGTGGAGGTTTGCAAATCTTTAGTGTTATAAAAATTTGTTGATGACATTATTGTATACTCTTGTTGGACGGAACCCCCTTCTTCTCTCGCGTGTTTGCTACTAGCCTGTAAGACTTTGACCCTTCTTGGATGATTGGAAAATCTTTGTAGTTAATGGTCAAAACTAATATACTTTTCTTTCACCTCGAAACTTATGTTGTGTGTATACTTTATTTGATTTCCGGTTTGAAACTCGATTATACATGGCTTTTTGTGTTAATTTTTGAAACCCGTGGTTCCCCTTTCTTGGGCCGATCAACTCTTGTTCTTTTAGAAATATATTAATTTAGTCTATGCGTTTGGTACCTTTGATAAATTTCTAGATGGTTGGTGTATATATCAAATCTTAATCTTGTAATTATGGTTTAATTACTTACTTGATGGGAATTCTGTTTTTGCTAGATTATTTGTTTTCTCCTTATAGGGCCAAGGGCCATTCTCTTACGATTGCTATACTTTCGTTGCTTTTACTCCTAACTGAAGTACAAGGTCTTCTCCTTCTTTGATTGGCATGATGAAGACTTTATTATAACTTGATGTGTTGATAGTGTTTAGAGGTTTGAACCAATTCTTGTAATAAAGTGCTTCCTTTTCGTGGTATTGTTAGATAATAGTTATGGTGGTTTTGTGTAGCCTTATCTTGCTCGGTTCTCGTGAACTCGACTCTTGTAGAAAATTTGCTGCGATGGATTTTGCGTGTAGATGAGGGATAGATTTGTAGACTTTTGTCATCAACCTCAGTTGAGAAGATCCTTTGCTCGAAACCTTTTTATGTTGTTCAACTATTGTTAACGTCCAGTGGAAAGTTTAAAAGAGGATTAATGTCTTAGTATAAAGTATTGTGGACTTTGTCATCTGAACTTTGGAAACCTTGTATTGTTTGACCATCATTGAAATTATAAGAAAATTTGGTTATTGTTGTTGAGTGACTTTGTTGGAGTATCAGTATTTTAAGAATTGATGTAATCTTGTTTTGTTCTTGTAAATGAGTGTTGCTACAACCTTGCCTTGAGAATAAATTTTGAGTTAAACCTTGATATGACTTAGTAATAAAGTGTCATAAGTAAACTAACATGGGATTGTTTAATACTTCTGGAAGTTAAATTAAAAGTTGTATTCAAATAAAGTAACGTAGGGGTCACCAACTTGAGAGCAAGAAATTCTTTAAGTAATCAAGGGCAAGACTATCATTGCAGGTAAACTTTATAACATGATAACCCTAGCTCCTCTAGTGAACATTATTCCTTTTATGGTGAAATTTGTAAAATGACCCTAAGGTGAAATGAACTGTTAGTTAGTTGTTTGAAGATGATAAGATTTAATAAGCCAGAGAAAACAAATTGGAGACCTCACCATCTTTCTCACCGCCATTTGGAAAGTAAATTTTTACTCCTTGTTAATACTTTTAGCGAAGCCTAAGTAAAGTTGTTGATAATTCTGGTTAAGAGCCCTAGCTTCAATTAAATACTGGCAATAACTAATGAGGTCCTAAAGATGTTTCATCTCGACCTTCTCCCTCTAACCCTTTTCAAGGCACCTTGTATCTCTTCTCTTAAGTGTGTTGAACTTAAAACCATGTTGTCTTGTGGGCAAGAATGAATCTTAGTAGCGTTAGTGGTGAGCAGATGGCCTTGTGGAATTTAAATACTCCTTTTTCTTGATAAACGAATTAAGCAAATAAATGTCATAATAGAGAAGATTTAAAGATAATTACTCAAAGGTCAAAAAATAAACTTAGCTTGGTAAGATGAATTGTATGAATCATATCTTGAGCCTCCTTGAAAACGTAAGCTAAGAATTGCAAGATGTCCTTTTAAAATAAATAACCTATAAGAAAGATATATAAATCAATGTGCTATAAGGATGCATACATATCAATCTATGTGTTCTAAGAAATATATGTAACAATCAATGTGTTATGAGAAAGAATATATATCAAGATATGTGTAAAACAATTTTTATGAAAAAAATTGTAATAATCAATGTGATATGAGTAAGGTGAAAAATGTGATATGAGAAAGTGTTTCTATAATAAACCTAGGTCCAACCTAGGTTTAGTTACAAAATTATGGAATAATTTTGTTTAAAGTGTTAACAACCAAAGTCTCAAGGACAATTAAATTCAACTGATAACTTTTCCCATTATAATAATTACTAATTCCACATTATAAAGCAACAAGTGTAATAAGTCCACACCTAGCTCAAATCTCCTTAGGGATTAATTTAATCAAAAATTACATTGACATTTTAGGGTAAGTGCATGAAGTTGGGGGGCCAAAAAGTGGAAAAGAATCCAAAAAAAGAAAAACGCATACACGTTTTGTTACGCGCTCGCATTTTAATTTATTTGGCTTGGGAATCACCAAAGTATAACGCGTACGCATTATGCCTGCTATAAAAAAAAAGAGGCCCAAGCCTCTATCATTTTACCTCCCTCAAACATGAGTTTTAAAGATATTTCATGCCCTCGCATTATTTCATTCAATTGGATATGAAGTTCAAAGGATTGTTTCTGGATTGGTGGGAAGATTTGAATCAACGATGGCCCCACGAGAGAAGAGGTAAGAAAATTATTTTCTCAAAATTACATTAAAATATGATAATTATAGATTAAAATTTGAATTGAGTACATATTTTTTTATTATTATAGTTAGAGTTCGAGGAATCAACCACAACCAAACCCTATTATTCATGACATCCCTCCCGACACTCCCACAATTTATCAACATGCCTCTGGTAGTCAAGAAGATTAAACAACCCAAATAGTTGAAAACAAAATTGAAATTGAGGATTTAATCAAAACAATGAGGGATGCACAATCTACAAACCCCCACTGTGCCTCTCTTGCAAACATATTGGAGGCATTACTTGTTAAAATTGATGCGGCAACGGGGCAAATTGATCACTAGACAACTTACAAAGAGGGTTGTAGGGTTTATTATTCCAACAAATTGTTATATGTGGATGTAAAGAAAAAATAAATTTCAAAAGAAATCATATGCACCTTATTCATGGACCCTTGGACTAATTTTCTTGTTCCGTTGACATGTAAATGATTTCCCATCCATTGGTGTAATAATAATTTGATTAAAAATAATTTCGGGACCGATGGTGGATTGTGTTTGATTTTCCACCTTGTAATAACAATGAGGTGCCACTATAATTTCGAGGAATCTTTATTGCGAGTTTATTCTCAACGAGATCCCAAATTATTTTGATTTTTGAGATTTCTTGGGACGAGGAAAAGGATCTACACAAGATCGACCAAGTGTACAATGTGCACCTATTTAGTAGGGTATATTCCCCGCACAGAAGCCCCCTCACCCTGAGATTGTCCCTCAAGTAGTGAAGGAGACAGAGAGATTGATACACTCCATGCGCCAGGGGATATCTATGACCCTTGTTCGACATACGAGGGAGATTTCGAGCCATATGCTCACGGAGGTACATGAGTATTCCCTTCAGTGAGTACTAGCGTGAGGCCATATATTTGCTCATCATGTGGTAGCATATGTTTGGGGCCCGAGGAGGACGATACTTTCATGCGTACTGATTTTGGTGCACCTGGTGCTAGGGGTGAACAAATGTCACTATGTCAGATGCCCTTTTGAGTGTGACATTTGGATTACATTCATCGGTGTCACCTTCGTAGGTAATTTTTATGTTTTGTTATGTGTGTTACAAAAAGTTTGGAGTACCTGATATACTTATATATGATAAATTTTTGAATTAATTGTATTTGTACATGTACATGCATTGATATTACAATGTATGGGAGGCACATCTTCATCCTTATCACAGGCGGTGAGAAACATGCATACACATACTTTCACAGAGATAGTTTAGAATGTTAATTATGTAAAATTTTCACATACATGTGTATATTTATATATATATGCATGTATATATATATATATATTAGTTTTGAAGTCAAATATATGTATATTCTTGTATGTCCATCTAACTCAAGTGATATACATGTTTGATAAATATGTTGACTTCACTAGACACCCCACCATCTCTATGACACGTAAATAAAGGTTTTTTCACTATAATTACATCTGCGTAAAGAACTCACCGAGGTATTCAAACAATACGTAAATTTTGTTAAATTTCTCGTGTAATTCATATTATGTTAAATTACATGTTAGTAACATCTTTCATTGTAGAATTATTAAATTATGTTGATAATGTCCT
Organism: Taxus wallichiana var. yunnanensis; assembly: GCA_018340775.1. Classification (NCBI taxonomy): domain Eukaryota; kingdom Viridiplantae; phylum Streptophyta; class Pinopsida; order Cupressales; family Taxaceae; genus Taxus; species Taxus wallichiana. The sequence continues at coordinate 903,723,415 of CM031242.1, forward strand.
TCATTGTGTCTATGTAGGAGTTACCCGCGATAGGGCGCAACCCTGTTCATTTGATTCACAGGGCGTGGTGGGTTAAAAACAATAGTTCTATATTGATAAAAGTAGTTAAAATATTTTCATTATGTAGATACATGTACTTAGCTCTATTTTCACTAATTCTCGATGTTATATTTTTTGATCTTATGTGTATGTAGGGAACTTCAACCCCCTCCATTTTGAATTTAAGGGCACAAACTCCTCCATCTCATTGTCTTTGTACCACCGATCGTGCATCGTAGAGCTCCCGATGACTCATCTGAGCGTGAGATGCAAATTCAGCGTGATCGAAAACTTGTTGTAAGTTTGTGTATTTATGTAAATACTTTCATTCTAGTATGGTCTTAAATACATGCTGAAAACATATATAAATTAAGTTTTGACAAAAAAACATTGTTTACATTTACAAGCTCATCTATAATTGAGTATTCAACAGAAGAGGACTCAAAGCATTGGCTCGGATGATCCAAAGTCATCTCATGGATCTCCATCTTCATCTAAGGAGGGAATTATTTGAGCAAGGCCAAGAGAGGGATAGATTTTGATGAGTAGGAAATATATATGTCTTACATGACATTGTTTTGTATGCCTATGTGCATGACATTGTATGTAAGCCTATATGGCATTTGAACTTGATGGTATATGACCTATTTGGGCATTTTGTATTTATTATGCACATTAAAATACTATTTAGAACTTGATAATTTTGTATGAGACCTTACATTTCTGAGATCATTTTCACAGAATCTAATATGATGTGCACTTGACAATATTTAAGACATTATGGATTATTTTTTCATTTATTGGTGATGTACATGCACTAGTGTTTTCAATGTATAATATGCATCAAACTTTGGAAATCAATATTTATATAATGTATGTACATAAAGAGTTACCTAATCGAGTAATTATTCATTCAATTTATCAATGTGTATATGTGTATTTACCTTACTTGTGCTTCTTCTTACTCGTGGTCTCTTTGTACTTGGTTCTTATCTTATCATGCACTTACTACATTCTTCTATGCTTCATAGTCTTCTCCCTTGTTAAAACACCCATCAATGTCGTAGTAATTTGATGCCTTTCATCTGTTGATATTTTGAGAATATCTCTCCATATACATTACTCCAATGCTTGATAATGTCTCCGATGTAATGACATTCGATTCGACACTTAGTGATTCTTGATTGTCTAATCCTGTCCAATTCATGTTACTACCTTTAAATCTATAGGCATTTCAAGTTATTTGGAAATCACATGACACCCTTCACTAGGATTGATGACTACCCCTATCCTTTTTAAGGCACTTTTGAAAGCATCCATGGGTTTATTATAACATAAATTATCAATGAATGGAAGGTCACTAAGCTAGAGGCCGACTAACTCCCATCCATAACTAAACAAGAAAGATTTACTAGGTGATTGATAACTCCCATGTGTTCTTAGAAATACCCCTATCAAATTCATTCTTAATTCAATCTAGTCATTTAGGGCTCTTAAGGGACTACGCCTTGACGGGTAGCCCTACACTAACTTAGACTGCACTATTTTGAGCATTTGCAAATAATAGGACAACGAGAAAACCAGATGGAGACAGAGAAAACTGCGAGAGGATTTTGTAGAGGTCCTTGACATGGAGGTCTCAAATCTGACGAGACATCTTTAGGTGCCATAGAGTCCGAGAAATCACTTGTCAAAGATATGGTGTGTTTGGGCCTCAGGGCTCTTAAGCGACTATGCCCAGACGAGGTAGCCCGAAAACACGGGGAGCGTAGGGAACCAAAAAGAATCCTCCAATAGCATTCAATAGGCCATTTGGATGTGTTGGTATAGTTGGTTTGGTCCCACAAGCTTCTGTTTGCAAACTACATCGTTTGTGACCCTACAAATTGACTCGAGACTGTACACACTATTTCACGTGTTTGCAAACTATAGGACATCAAGAGAACTAATGGAGATGTAAAAATCATGAGAGGATTTCATAGAGTGCCCCGACATGGAGGTTTTGGATCTGACGACACATCTCTAGGTTCCACGGAGTTTGAGAAATCACCCATCGAAGATATGGCGTGATTGGGCCTCAGGGCTCTTAAGTGACTACGCCCGGACGAAGTAGCCCAAAAGCATGGGGAGTGTAGGGAATAAAAAATAATGCTCTAATAGTGTTCACTAGGCCACCTTGACGTGTTGGCGTAGCTAGGTTTGGTCACACGAGCTTCCATTTGCAAACTACAACCTCTAACAACCCTACACTCGACTCATTGCACTATTTATCACATTTACAAACAATATCATAACAAGAGAACCAGATGGAGATGGAGAAAACTGCAAGAAAATTTCATAGAAAGCCCCAACATAGAGGTCTCGAATCTAATGAGACGTCTCTAGGTGCCACGGAGTCCAAGAAATCACCCGTCGAAGATATGGCATGTTTGGGCCTCAGGGTCTTAAGGGACTATGCCCGAGATTGGGTAGCCCGAAAGCACGGGGAGTGTAGAGAACCTAAAGGAAGCCTCCACTAGCATTCACTAAGCCACCACAATGTGTTGGTGTAGTTGGTTTGGTCCCATGAGCTTCCGTTTGTAATTTATAGCCTTTGACAGCCCTACAATGACTCAGACTGCACTATTTCTCGCGTTTGTAAACAATAGCACAATGAGAGAACTAGATGGAGATAGAAAAATCCATGAGATTATTTTGTAAAGGGATTTAACATGGAGCTCTTGGATCTGACGAGACATATCTAGGTGCCACGGAGTTCGAGAAATCACCCATCAAAGATACGGCATGTTAGGGCCTCAGGTCTCTTAAGGGACTACGCCCAGACGAGGTAGCCCGAAAGCACAGGAAACATAGGGAATGAAAAAAAGGCCCCCATTAGTGTTCACCAGACCATACAAATGTGTTTTCCTAGATGGTTCAGTCCCACAAGCTATGGTTTGCAAAATACAACACCTAGCAGCCTTATACTGACTTAGATTACACTATTTCGCGCATTTACAAACAATAGGACAACAAGAGAACTAGATGGAGACGGAGAAAACCGTGAAAGATTTCATAGAGGGATTCAACATGGAGGTTTGAAATCTTACGAGACATCTCTAGGTGCCACGGAGTTTGAGAAATCACATGTCAAAGATATAAGGTGTTTTGGTCTCAGGGATCTTAAGGGACTACGCCTGGATGAGGTAGCTCGAAAGCACGGGCAAATGTAGGGAACCAAAAAAATCCTCCAATAGTGTCCACCAAGCCATACAGATGTGTTGGCCCAAACGTTTTGGTCCCACAAGTTACCGTTTGTAAAATACAACATCTAGTAGCCTTACATTGACTTAGACTACATTATTTCGCGTGTTTACAAACAATCGGACAACGAGAGAACCAGATGGAGATGGAGAAAACCACGAGATTATTTTTTAGAGGGATTTAAAATGGAGGTTTTGGATCCAACGAGAAATTTCTAGGTGCCACAGAGCCTAAGAAATCACATGTCAAAGATATAAGGTGTTTTGGTCTCAGGGCTCTTAAGAGACTATGCCCGAACAAGGTAGCCCGAAAGCACGGGGAGCGTAGGGAACCAAAATGAAGCCTCCACTTGCATTCACTAGGCCACCACGATGTGTTGGCATAGTTGGTTTGGTCCCATGAGCTTCTGTTTGCAATCTTCACCTTTGGAAGCCCTACATTGACTTAGACTGCATTATTTCTTGCGTTTGCAAACAATAACACAGTGAGAGAACCAGATGGAGCCGGAGAAAACCACGAGAGGCTTTCGTATAGGGCTTTAATGTGGAGCTCTTGGATCTGACAAGACATCTGTAGGTACCACAGAGTATGAGAAATGACCCGTCGAAAATATGGTGTGTTTGGGCCTGAGGGCTCTTAAGGGACTACGCCGGATGAGGTAGCCAAAAGCACAATATCTATATATTAATTGAACCCAAAATAAAAATGCCACATTAATTTATTTAAGGGAGCCATAATGAAAATGTCTCAACATATCCTAGCCCACTTGCACCCATGTCTAAAATACTCTAGGTGGCCCCATTAATTAAATACCCATATACTTTAATTTTAAATTAATCATTCCCATAAAATTCCTACAACTTAAAAAGTGTATGGGAAAATATCCACCGTTATATTAAATCAATGATAGCCCTTGAATATAGGTTTAACCAAAAATCCTAATTCCTTCATATGATTTTTCTTTCATTCATTTGTTGTCTTAATTCCTTTTCATTTGCTCATGTGGATTTGCAAGTTTGAGAGGATGGAGGCCATGACGCATTTGGAGGCTATGAAGATGAAAGGAACGATAACTAGATTATACCAAGCTAAGAACACAAATGCTAATAAAACACCATGATCAATAAGATGAAAGTAATTCACCAGAATAACTCTACATAAAACCTTTTCAAACAAATGAACAACAATATCATATATTATTATGGAACTCAATGCAATAGATTGAGAATGGGCCTTACTTAAATAGGCAAGGAATAACAATCTAAAAACAACTCAAGGTCGTAGATCAAGCCATAAATCAAGGAAATAACTAGTCATCAAAGAACTAGTCATGACCATAGATTTAGGAGAGAACTAGACATTAAGGATCTAGTCAATACCATAAATCAAATAAATAACTAGTCATCAAAGAACTAGTCACGACCATAGATTTAGGAGAGAACTAGACATTAAGGATCTAGTCAATACCATAGATCAAGGAAAAACTATACATAACAACTAGATACTATCTCCTAATATCTAAATAAGATAAAAGAAATATCCACACACCTAAGTGGGTGAGGATAAATACAATAAAGGTAAATAAAGTACCTAGGTGAACATGAGCTAAGGTAAATACCTACTCTAACACCCCCCCTCAAGTGAATCTAGGGGCTAAAATAGATGTGGCATGTCCATAGTATGAGTCCCGACAACTAGGCCTGATGAGGTACTCATGTACAATAACTGGGAAAAAGGGACACCGCAAGGTACCCAAAACCAATAACAACAAAGTAAAGAGAGTAAAGACCCGCTCTAAGGCATCCCAAGAAGCTCGGCTCAAAAATCATACAATGCTGAAGAAGTTTGGTGTGCACTATGGTTTTAATCCACTTCTCAATCACAAAACTCAAAAACAACTGACACTGGGTTCACCAGAATAGCTCCATATAAGGAGACTGTCAACGGAGTGATGTCCAAAGTGTAAAAAAACACCAAACATAATTCGATCAATCTGCTGCAAATAGGTGTGTGATGATCCAAGAATAAAACCAAAGTAACAAGGCAAGTACACAAAATCCAGAGTGTCATGATCCAAGAAAATCCAAGGTAATAAGGAAAGGACACGAAACCCGAAGAAGCAGGATCAACACCACACCCTCCCATACTGCTGAATGGGTGGAGTGACGCTACAAATCTGTATGAGTTTCCCAAAATCAACTACTCGAACAACGAAAAATAACACCGGAATTCACGAAATAGATCCCCACATAGATACACATCAACATGCCAAAAGTGTCGAAAATATAGATACAAAATATCTCAACAAACAAGAGAGATACACTACACCTACTAAAGAAAAATTCTTAAAACAACAAGCATCACAAGGCAGAAGCTCTAGAAAGTGGAGCAAGAGGCCGAATGGTGGAGGAGCCACGCATGTAGAGTCCTCTCAATGAATTCCTATGTCACCACCATGAGTGATCAGATATCCACCCCAAATCAACATGGATAAATGAAGAAGATACCTGCATATGACTTGGTGTAAAATGCACAATGGGTGCATGCAAAAAAACATCAGAATGTGTGTCAGGTTGATCATGTCTGATAGCTGAAATCTTAGGTTTCTCAAGCTTGAGTGAAGGCGCAGAACTCATGTGTTGCTCATGATCCTCAGAAAGAGTCAAGCGAACAAAAAAATGAGCTCTATCAATGTGTGATGCCAATGAAGTATCTGCTCGAAAACCAATGTCATGATGAGAATTCCCCTTAACATTAGGAATCAAGGAAACAATACCCTGTGAATGTCTGCCAATGACTCCACTAGAGAAACCCATAGAACGGAGCATGCGAGATTTGAATGTAGTGGTATGCTTCTCAAAAAGGCCATGCAACTGAGAAAAAGTAGGATACACAACATGTGGTACTGTAATAGGCACAGATGTGGAAGAGCATGCAGTAACAAGCTTCATAGGTGTATGAGCATCAAGAGTAGGAAAAACTCAAAGACTGATAGATCAATGTTAGTGGGTTTAGGAGAAATAGCTGCAAGTGGACAAGAAGCATGGAATATGATGGTGATGTTGTAGGCTAGCAAGTTTGTTCTGCAGGGAGTGTATTATTGTATCCTTATAGTGAATGAGTGATTGTAGAAGATAATTTCACTTCTTGAGTGATCTATTTTCTTCCACAAATTTTACAATATCCTCTTGAAGTCCACACACTTCAGAGAAAAGCATATCATTCTCAAAATCTATGATAGGTACAAACTACAACTCCCAAAAGTTTAGGACGTCGGGCTTAGCTGAAATTGCATCCATAATTGATTACAACACTCCTCCATATTTGGCACTTTATAATTATAGTGCAAGTCTCAAAATAAATATTTCCAATGGAAATATCATGAAAAAGCAAGAACTTTTGCAAAAAATGACACTCAAAACCGAGTTACCGATCAAAAGTTACAAACTTTATATTTATTTTAGTTGCCACTAAAACAAAATAAATTGTTGTTGCCTTCACCACACAAATAAAATTAAAGGAGGCTTAAGTTAAGCACCTAATAGTAGGAATCACAAGCTTTAAGCCCTCATATGACCAAATCCCAAATATATGAATACACAAAGAATTTATTTGCAAAATAAAACTTACAGATTGATGTCAACAACAATCTCCAGCTTTGATACCATGAAAGGAACGATAACCAGATCGTACCAAGCCAAGAACACAGATGCTAATCAAACACCATGATCAATAAGATGAGAGTAATTCGCCAGAATAACTTTACATAAGACCTTTTTCAAACAAATTGAAGCAATATCATATATTATTATGGAACTCAATGCAATAGATTGAGAATGGGCCTTACTTAAATAGGCAAGGAATAACAATCTAAGAACCAGTCAAGGTCGTAGATCAATCCATAAATCAAGGAAATAACTAGTCATCAAAGAACTAGTCACGACCATAGCTTTATGAGAGAACTAGACATTAAGGATCTAATCAATACCATAGATCAAGGAAAGAAATATACCTAACAACTAGATAATATCTCCTAATATCTAAATAAGATAAAAGAAATATCCACACACATAGTGGGTGAGGATAAATACGATAAAGGTAAATAAAGTACCTAGGTGAACTCCGAGCTAAGGTAAATACCTACTCTAACAAGAGAGAATTTATTTTTGTTTCAAAATCCAAAATGAGGGGATTTTCTCCCCATATAATCTTTTAGATTTTTTTGTGTACTCTATCTAGGGTTTTAAATGTGTAACTTTTATCTTTTTTAGAGTTTAACTAGATTTGTTGGTTATGGGTATTTCCTCACCCCCATTTATATTTGTTTATGATTTGAATATACACAAATATAGTTACACATTATTACATTTATGTATTTGAGAAATAATGTGTAGGGTAAGGTATTATAAATACTTATGGTATATATACGTGTGTGTGTGTGTGTGTGTGTGTGTGTGTGTGTGTGTGTGTGTGTGTGTGTGTGTGTGTGTGTGTATTGGTTTTAAAACATTATTAAGACAAATATAATTGTATTTATAAAATGAATAATTAAAGGATTTATTATTCTTTCCATTTAAAACAAATACATGATTTAAAACAAATTAAATGTCTACTTTTTAAAGCAAGTTTGTATAACCTATAACAACAAGACTAAAATCCTACTATTATACAACTCATTTAGAGGAGGAAAATACATATAATACAAAAAAATATATCTTTTTATGTATAAGCATATAAGGAAAAGTGATAATATCTCAAGGGAACACAATATATATATATATATATATATATATATATATATATATATTTCTTTGTATTTCTAGTTTGAAATAAGAACAATTTCAATTTGTAAATAAAGTGTACACTTTGCTTTAAGTTATAGGTTTTAATGAGATACATTAATCGATCATATGCAACATTCAAATGCCTCATTTCAACCATAAGCATTTCTAATTCAAAGAGAACCATTTCAGATTTTAATAAAATGCAACTTGGAATAAGTTGTAGATTCAAAACTCAACACAATACAAAGGAGATTCAACTTCAATGAGATGCAACTTTCAATCATACACATTCCATGGCTTAGTAACTCATAACAAGTTTTGAATAATTCATTTACAAGCACTCAAATTTAAAATATAAGTATGAAAAGCCCTCCACACCAAGGTGGAGACAACATGTTATTTTTTAATGAATCTCATTTTTGTTACAAATGTACCACTACAATTTCACCCCAAGTATAGAATTACAACTCCTCTTTTCATCTTCATCTTCAACATAACAACAAGGAAGGGAACATAGGAAACACTCACCTCCCAACCTTAATCCAATGAGAAGGTGAAGCCAACCTTCTCATTTTCCCCGAGCCCCAACAATGGAACAATAAGGAATGTTAAAACCATGGCAGATGTTCACAATTGGATTCAACAATACATTCATACATACCAACAAAAATTGCAACACATACAAGAACAACAACACTAATAACAAAATCTACAACTTTCCATAACAAAAGGCTTAAAATCTAAGCCAAGGAAAATGGAAACACGGGGCCACCTCCTTTTACCTCCCAAGTGGGTTAAGGGTCCACCATAAAGCTCCAAGTGCACAAATCACACACACACAAGTCTCTTATGTCTCCCTCAAGTAAGATACAAAAATATATAACAAGAACTTTTCCTTATACCTCCACATTGGTGGAACACCCTACCCACACTCCCTCCAAAAACCTCACATAATAACTTTTCCTCCACAATGGTCCTAATTTTCCCTCTCTCCACATCTTCCTTAAGGTCATAATCTACCCTCTCCCCACATTATTACATTTTTGTATTTGAGAAATAATGTATAGGGTAGGGTATTATAAATACTTCTGTACACACATACAAATGTCTCTCTCTCTCTCTCTCTCTCTCTCTCTATATATATATATATATATATATATATAATCTATATAAATATATTGGTTTTATAACATTATTAAGCCAAATATAATTGTATTTATAAAATGAATAATTTTAGGATTTATTATTCTTTCCATTTAAAACAAATACATGATTTAAAAGTAATTAAATGTCTACTTTTAAAGCAACTTTGTATAACTTATGACAACAAGACTAAAATCCTACTATAATACAACTCATTTAGAGGAATAAAATACGTATAATACAACCAAATGTATCTTTTTTTATAATTATATAAGGAAAAATGATAATATCTCAAGGGAACACAAAATATATATTTCATTGTATTTTTAGTTTGAATTAAGAACAATTTCAATTTGTAAATAAAGTGTACACTTTGATTTAAGTTGCAGATTTTAATGAGATACATTAATCAATGATATGCAACATACAAATGCCTCATTTCAACCATAAGCATTTCTATTTCAAAGAGAACCATTTAATATTTTAATAAAATGCAAATTGAATTAAGTTATAGATTCAAAAATCAATACAATACAAAGGAGATTCAACTTCAATGAATTGCAACTTTCAATCATACACATTCCATGGCTTGCTAACTCATAACATGTTTTTAATAATTCATTTACAAGGACTCAACTTTAAAATAGAAGTATGAAAATCCCTCCACTCCAAGGTGGAGACAACATGTTAATTTTACAATGAATCTCACTTTTTTTTTACAAATGCACCACTACAACTTCACCCCAAGCATAGAATTATAACTCCCCTTTTATTCTTCATCTTCAACACAACAACAAGGAAGGGATCATAGGAAAAACTCAACTCCCAAACTTAATCCAATGCGAAAGTGAATTCTACCTTCTCATTGCCCCCCGAGCCCCAACAATGGAACAATAAGGAATGTTACAACCACGGTAGGTCTTCACAATTGGCTTTAACAATATATTCATACATACCAACAAAACTTGAAACACATACAATAACAACAACACTAATAACAATTTATCTACAACTTTCCATAACACAAAGGCTTAAATTCTAAGCCAAAGGAAAAGGAAACATGGGCCAACCTCATTTTACCTCCCAATTGAGTTAAGGGTCCGCCAAAACCCTCCAAGTGCACACGCACATGCACGTGCACGTGCAGCGCACACACACACACACACACACACACACACACACACAAAGTATCTTATGTCTCCCTCAATTAAGATAAAAAAATATAGAAATAATGTTTTGTTATACCTCCACATCGAGTGGAATAACCTACCCACACTCCCTCCAAAAACCTCAAATACTCCCTTTTTCCTCCACAATGGCCCTATTTTCCCTCTCCCCACACCTTCCTTAAGGTCAAAATCTACCCAATCCCATACAAAATCACATACATTCATTCACTTTACAACACAACACACAAACAAGTAAAATAAAATGCAAGGTATAAGACCCTACCTTTCCATTGCAAGCACCTTCAATATTCAAGCCAACAAAATCCAACCTCTTTCCAAATCCAATCCAATCCAAAAGAAAGCTCCTAAAAATTCCAATCAAGTAATTTAAACAACTAAGAATCCCAAATAAATAGAAAATGGTGGGGAGGATGGTGAGGTGGATCCATGTAGGATGCCACATCATTTCCCTCCAATCCACCTCACAAGTCAAACACATACTCCAAGGTTCCATAAATGGGTAAGGTGAGGGTATGAAAAATTTCATTCTTACACACAATACTCCACTCCATACTTTCAAGGACACAATTAAGAGGGTTTGGAAGAAAGTGCAATTAATTACCTCTTTTTCCTTCAAAAACACATAATGAGGGCTAAATTTGACCCCTCATATCATAGGTAAGGTTGGTGGGTGAGTTTAAGAGGTATGGGACAAGTATAACTTGTCCCACAAGCCTCCAAAAATGGGCTCAAAGCCCAAATCTGAGATTTGAGAGATGGGGTTGGGTACACAAATAAAAATCAATTAAAATCTATCCAAAATCATGAAGAACTAAGGACTATCTACCATATTCAATGCCACTTTTCTCACATCTCCTAATTAGCATTATTCACATAGTTAATTAGCCTAAAAAGGGGGTAAACTAATAAACACAATAATATGATAAACATTACAATTTAATAAAATCACATTCATAACCAAACCAATTAAAATAAAAGAGAAAATACAACATTCACTCCCATGGTCACTTGTGAGGTTGTTCCCCATGGAGGCTTCCTATCAACATAACAAATAAAATAACACCCACACAACCACAACTGCCAAGGTGACCATGTTGTAACACTCGGTATTCTTCCATAGTTTGTCTCATAGTTCCTTCTTTGTTTATTGTGATTTCGTTACCTTTATGCACCACCTTTGGCCTCAAGGCCATATCAATATGTCAAGGAATAAAAACACATATATCACCTATAAATTAAAACCATCATATAACATAGCTATATCATCATCAAGATTAAGAAATTCTATAAATTATTTACAATTTCTAACCATCTATCACAATTCATAATTAATGGCAACCATGCATTTCATACATCCATTGTAACTTATAAGTATATCTAGATGCATTCAACAACATACTATCAGGTCATCTAATATCATCACAATATCAATAAAACATAACATCAATATGCTCATATGGTTAGTCCAATCGTCAAAACATAATCACTATTGTTAAGAGTCCAAAATGCCAGCCTATATCAAAATAACTCGAAATCATCATCATGAGAAGTATATGTCAATGTCCTCGATATACCCATAAAGTCCATAATAAACGTCATAACATAATGACAATAACAATATCCATAGTGTCTAACAACATTCTATCTAAAATATCAAAATAATTTCCATGTCTCTAAGTAACTAATGAACATGATCATAGTAAAATAGGTGTCAAAGAGGAGTGGGAAGTACAACTGGGATGAATTAGATAATATTTAAAATTGATAGGTTTAGTAAAATAAATTGTGTATACGAGGAGTAGGCATGTGAAGAAATACCTGTGTCTACATTTGCCTCATTTTTTTGAGTGGTTTGTGATGGAAAAACTATTGGACAAAAATAAGAGGGAAAATTTCAATGGCTAATATTTGTAATTTGAATAAATTAGGAATTATGGAATATGAGTTTGGATATTTTTATGACCATGGCAGTGACCATGTTTCACCCAAAAATTCCACAAATATTTATTTTTTTCCATGTAAATAGCCAAAGGATCTCTAATCCCAACATGATTTTTTTTTTTTCAATGTGTGATAGATGGCTCAGGGTTTTAATACATTCTTGGATCACCAAGAAATCTATGGAACCTTCCTATTAATTTGGTCTCATCCGTTGACATGTTTCGGATATTATTGAAATTTGATTTATATATATATATATATATATATATATATATATATATACACACACACACATGGATCTAGATTCAAAGTCGTTAAACCTTTAGAAGACCCACCAAATTTAAAAGACTCCGCTAACTACCTAGGAAGTTGCTAAAAGTTTTTGATAAGCCTTGACACATGAGTAATGGTGAAGTGTCACCCATTTCGGAACACCTGAGCTTATAGTTATGGAAAAGGGTCCCCAATGCCCAAAATTTGATATCAGGAGGACATGTAGTGGGATTTCAGGAATCTTCAAGGAAAAGGCATTCAGTGGACTCCAAGCCCATGTAATGAACTAATTCGAAAAAAATTAGGCCCGCGGTTAGTTGAGGTAGAGTGACAATCAGAGGAACATGTGTCAGACCTCCATTTGGACTTAAAATGTGTTTTTGTAAGAAATATCCTTCATGCCAATGAAATATCCTTAATTATACACTCCATCTATAATTTCCTTCGTAAAATATTATATTTTCCAATGCCACAAACGCTGATTTTAGATAATTTACCAACACACTTTGTGAATCTAGTTCTAACCATATGTGCCACAATTTTTATAAATTTTTTTCATTAAGGTTCCTTAAATTTTTCCTTGAAAAATGATTGAGATGGTTTTCTTTGTGCTTGAATGGGTGACTCCCCCTCAAACTAGGGGTGTTTGCAACTAGCTAAAAATGATCACTAGTTTGAAATTTTTTATTAGATATGATACGTGTGTTTCAGTTTGAGTTTCCCAAAGACAAGGAATGGAAACAAAACTACTGAAAAGGTGGATTTAATGCCACTATGGAATCAAATAATAGGGGAACTAAGGGGTTCGTAACCTCTAGATGCATGATTTACAAGAAGAAAAGGTGGGAGATAAGATATTGGGTATGTTATCGATGATGACATTGTCATCCAAAGGTGGGAGTATTAAGAACAAGAATTCAAGTGATAGGGGAAACCAATGGGTTTGTATCCAATTAAAAATGACCTACTTGTGCTAAGGATTCAAAAATTTGAGGTGGATTTTGATGGAGACAGTTTTTTCCGATCATACTGCGTGATCGGGAAGGCTTGAATTTTATTCATTGATTTGTTTGTTGAGTTTATAAAAGGCATGGGGCCCTAAAGAGAAGGTACAATTTGGAAAAATGTGTTATTTTTGCAAGAGAGGATGAAGATGATGGTGTAAAATGGCTTGGATTTTTTTAGGTTGTGTTTTGATAGTTTTGACAGGAATCATTAGTGATTTAAATAAATCATCGCCAATCGAACGAAATGTTAGTGCAGAATCACAACACCCCTGAATGTCTACAACTAGATGGGTTGAGACTCTCAGTGTGATTGTACAACATGGAGCATCTCTCAAGGTGTGGGACCTTGTGAGTTGAGAGAGCTCTTGATTGAGGCCGGTTCATATCCCTCTATTCAGGTGTACACACAATAATTACAGAGGATCTATTATAAGTCTATTCTATCTACCAAGGAGATAGGGTTAGAGAGATACAAGAAATTAAACCTAAGCTAACGAGGTGATACACCAAAGGAATGTTAGACACTCATTTTGTATTTTAACACAGACCACAAGAATGTAATACAAATAACATGCATAGATAGCCAGACTACAATAAGAGATCAAAAAGAAAACAACGAATACATGAGAGGGTCAAGAATCATCCACAGATACATATATTTTATTTCTTAGGAGTTGATACAGTATATTGTAGTGGCCAAGAAGAAAAATTACATTACAACCCGAAGGAGAGGTTAGAAAATCTCCACAAATCCTTTTGTGAACAAAAGAAGGGAGGGCATAAAACAGAAACGTCCAACTTTTAAAATGAGCCCTAACCCTTCCTTTATAGATTCAACAAAGAGGGAAGAAGGAGAGATAAGGGAAAACTAGTTCGAAGCTCAACCACTATCTTCAATGCCTCCTATAAAACTACCCCAAATCATTCATGTCTGCATTAATTACTTGTTCGACACATCAAAGGAGGAGGAACGAAAAATCAGATCAAATCCGATATGGTTGTTGGGAAAAAACATCTTGTATTAATGGCACAAAGATGTTTCTTCATTTTTCCCCACCTAACCTCTCCAGAATTAAAGTTTCAGATCTCTATGGCGTAGACGAGGCCAAGATATTTCCAATGGTGCCAGATTTGTCATATTTTGAGCACTGAGTCAAAAGATATGCCCATTTAAAATTTGAATCGGGTCCGTATAGAAATGGCGGCAACCAGTTGTCAAAACGGGTCTTTGGAAATTAGACACATGGAGGGTTGGTACATGTCTGGGGACAACTTTTTTATTCTGCTTTTGAAGTTGTGTCGGGCTGACACTTGGCTTCTTCCGTGGCCTGCTCAGTTTCCTCATGTTTTGGCTAAGCCTTTTTTCTCAATAGGGTCATACATCTGACCAGGGACACGTGGAGGACTAGCGCTGTTTAGAAACCTTCCCCAAATTTTACTCTTGAATTAGCACCATGCTAACACTTGGCCCCCTCCATTGACCTTTCTCTGCTTTGACTATTCAACCCCAACCCTACCCCTTCATTAGACCTAGGACACGTGGAAGGTCTGTGCTCATTTGGAAACTCGCTCAGGATTTTACCTTTGAAGGAGCGTTGGGTTGACACGTGGAAGCCTCCATGGACCCTTGGAATTTTCAATGGCCACTCTTACTTTTTTGGGCCCCTGAATACATGGTGAGATGGTACTCATTTGGGAATCACCTTTTAGGTTACGCCTTGAAATTACACTAATGCAACACATGGTGTCATCCCTATTTCTCTATAATTAGTCAATTTTAGGCCCTCCTGTCTTCATTTTTGAATTTTAACTATTGACTCTACCACTCTTTGGGCACAGGACACGTGGAGGCTGGCACAAGTTTGAGACCCTGCCTTGGTATCCCATCTTGAAATTACACCGAGTCAACACTTAGGAGCGTCCTCAGTCGAGACTTTTAACAGCTGGTGTAACTTTTGGGGTTTTGGACATGTGGAGTCTTGGTGTTTGTTTCGGTCTCCAGCTTGGGATTTAATCTTTAGAGATGCGTCATTTGGAAAATTGGTAGCGTCCGCTGAATCTCTATACTTAGCCAATTTTTGGGGCTCGTTCTGAATCATTTCAGAGCCCGACGACTTCGATCCTTCGCCCTTTCTTCTCCTTTGAGCCTCTGGTTCTTTGACATTGTTTTCTCCTTCCCCAACCATGCTATACCATTTTATAACCCTTCTACAACCTGTTTTTTTGATTTGAAGCATCGGTTCGTTTGACGGATCTGATTTTTTGAATTTCTTCTTGCACGGGATCGTTTGATCTTTCATAGGACCTACCACTCCATTGTAGATTCCCTCTATTGTCTGATTGCAGGATTTGAACGTGATTCATCTGGTTTCTTAATACGAGGTTGTGGCTGACCAATTTTACCTGGGGGCAAAATATGGATAATAGGAATCATTAGTGATTGTACTGAAGAAAATTTGTGCCCTATAAATAGTCAACTTTGACCATGGTAATTCATTTTTCTCATGCGTCGGGAGAGATTAAGAGCTCTGATATGTGATATTTTGAGTGGAAAGTGACAAATGGAGGGTGCAAGACAATCTAGGAGGTAGAGGGGAACCAGGGTTCATTTTAATAGACCTCTTGGAAATCAGAGGTGGAAAATACCCGGTGAATATCCTCGGAACCAATTTTGAGGGAAGGTGAATTTTTTAGGGGTCCGAGAGAAATTTTTTTGCCTAATTTTTAAGTGGTGTGATGGAAGGCTTCAGAAGCAAGACAAGAGATATGTTTTCACGCGTCAATGAACCTCACTGACGCATGTCAACAAGGTTGTTGACACAAGACAACAAACTTGTTGTCACACGTCAACAACCTTATTGACGCGTGTCAGCGAGGGTGTTATCTGTAGCCTCCGCCATCTGGTCACACGATAATAAAATCTTCGTGTCACACATCAAAAAGGTTGTTCTTGTGTGTCAATGAACCTCACCGATTCCGTCAACAACCTTGTTGACATGCGTCAATGAACCTCGTTGATGCGTGACAACAACCTTGTTGACGTGCGACAACATATCTTCTTTCACGCGTCTACAACCTCCGCCCTTTAGTCATGTGACAAAAAAATCTCCATGTTGCACATTAACAAGGTTTTTGTCACACATCAATGAACCTCACTGATGTGTGTCAATAAGGTTGTTGATGCGTGTTAGTGAGGTTCGTTGACACGTGATAGTAATTCTTTTTTCGCGCGTCTGGAACCTCCACCCTTGTGTCGCGGGACAATAAAATCTCTATGTTGCGCATAAAAAAACTCTCAGTCGTGCATCAAAACACTCTCATTTTTACACGTCAACAAACTCTCCCACGTGTCAACAAACTCTATGTTGCGCATCTGCAGTCTCCGTCCTCCTATTGCATGTCTGTAGCCTCCGCCCTCCTAACGCGTGTTTACTGTACTTGATAATACATATGCCCCCAGATGGTATGAGTGAGCTACTAGTGTTCTACCTGACGAATAATATAGGATTATATAGGGGATAGTTTCAAGGGTAGGTGAAGCCGACCCCTAAAAAAATCAACTGTGATTTTTAGGTGAATAGTGTTAGAGTAGGTGTTTACCTTAGCTCATGCTCACCTAGGTACTTTATTTACCTTTATTGTATTTATTCTCACCCAATTATGTGTGTGGATATTTCTTTTATCTTATTTAGATATCAGGAGATATTATCTAGTTGTTAGGTATAATTCTTTCCTTGATCTATGGTATTCACTAGTTCTTTGATGACTAGTTATTTCCTTGATTTATGGCTTGATCTACGACCTTGATTGGTTCTTAGATTGTTATTCCTTACCTATTTTTATAGCCCTTGGTCATATGGAATGGTCATATGAGGGCTTAAAGATGTGATTCCTACTAGTAGGTGCATAAATTCATCCCCCTTTAATTTTATTTGTGTGGTGAAGACAACAAAAATTTATTTGTTTTAGTGGCAACTAAAATAAATAACAGAGCAAAATATTAAAAAGCTTGTATCTTTTAATCGGTAACTCAGTTTTGAGTTCCGTTTTTGCAAAAGTGCTTGTTTTTCGTGCTCTTTCCATTGGAGTTATTTATTTTGAGACTTGCACTATAATTATAAAGTGCCAAATATGGAGGAGTGTTGTAATCAATTGTGGATGTAATTTCAGTTGAGCCCGACGTCCTAAATTTTTGGGAGTTGTAGTTTGTACCTATCATGGATTTTGAGAATGATATGATTTTCTCTGAAGTATGTGGAATTCAAGAGGATATTGTAAAATTTGTGGAAGAAAATAGATCACTCAAGAAGCAAAATTCTCTTCTACAATCACTCATTCACGATAAGGATACAATAATACACTCCCTACAGAACAAACTTGCTAGCCTATAACATCACCATCATATTGTGGACAATCATATCCATGCTCCTAGTCCACTTGCAGCTATTGCTCTTGTACCCACTGACATTGATCTGCCAGTCTTTGAGCCTGAACTTACTTTTAATGCTTCTAAACCTGTGAGGCTTGTTACTACATGTTCTTCCACATCCTTGCCTATTACAGTACCACATGTTTTGTATCCTAATTCTGCTCAGCTACATGGTTTTTTTAAAAATAATACCACTGCATTCAGTTCTTGCATGCTCTGTTCTATGGGTCTCACTAGCGGAGTCATTGATAGACATTCGTAGGGTATTGTTTCCTCTATTCCAAATGTTAAGTGGAATTATAGTCATGACATTGGTTTTCGAGCGAGATACTTCATTGGGATCACACATTGTGAGCTCCTTTTTTGTTCACTCAACTCTTTCCGAGGATCATGAGCAACACATGAGTTCTACACCTTCACTTAGGCTTGAGAAACTTGAGATTTCAGGCATCGGACATGATCAAATTGACATACATTCGATGTTCTTGTACATGCACCCATTATTTATTTTACACCAAGTCATATGCAGGCATCTTCTTCATCCATCCGTGTTGATTTGGGGTGGATATCTGATCACTCGTGGCAGCAACATAGGCATTCGTTGAGAGGACTCTACAGGTGTGGCTCCTCCACCATTAGGCCTCTTGCTCCACTTTCTATACCTTATGCATTGTGATGCTTCTTGTTTTGAGCATTTTTCTTTAGCAGGTGTAGTGTATCTCTCTTGTTTGTTGAGAGATTTTGTATCTGTATTTTCGACACTTTTGGCATGTTGATAGTATCTCTTATGGGGGATCTATTCTAGTGCATTCCAGTGTTAGTTTGTCAGTGTTCGAGTAGTTGTTTTGACAACTCATACAGATTTGTAGTGTCACTCCACCCATTCAGCAGTATGGGAGGGTGTGGTGTTGATCCTACTTCTTCGGGTTTCATGTCCTTGCCTTATTACCTTGGCTTTTCTTGGATCGTGACACTCTGGAGTTAGTGTCCTTACCTTGTTGCTTTGGTTATTGTTCTTGGATTGTGGCACACCTATTTGCAGTAGTTGATCATTTTTTTGCACTTTCGACATCACTCCATTGATGGTCTCCTTATGTGGAGCTATTACGTGAAACCCGAGTGTCGATTGTTTTTGAGTTTTGTCATTGAGTAGTGGATTCGGACCATAGTGCACAAAAAAATTCTTTAGCATAGTATGGGTTTTTTGAGCAGATCTTCTTTGGATGCCTTGGAGTGGGTCTTTACTCTCTTTACTTTGTTGTTACTGGTTTTGGGTACCTTGCGGTGTCCCTTTTTCCCAATTATTGTACATGAGTACCTCATCAGGCCTAGTTGTTGGGACTCATATTGTGGACATGACACATCTATTTTGGCCCCTAGCTTCACTTGAGGGGGGTGTTAGAGTAGGTATTTACCTTAGCTCATGTTCACCTAGGTATGTGGATATTTCTTTTATCTTATTTATATAATCAAGAGATGTTATCTAGTTGTTAGGTATAGTTCTTTCCTTGATCTATGGTATTGACTAGATCCTTGATGTCTAGTTCTCTCCTAAATCTATGGTCTTGACTAGTTCTTTGATGACTAGATATTTCCTTGATTTATGGCTTGATTTACGACCTTGATTGGTTCTTATATTGTTATTCCTTGCCTATTTAAGCAAGGCCCATTCCCAATGTATTGCATTGAGTTCCATAATAATATATGATATTGTTTCTCATTTGTTTGCAAAGGTTTTATGTAAAGTTATTATGGCGAATTGCTTTCATCTTATTGATCGTGGTGTTTGATTAGCATTTGTGTTCTTGGCTTGGTACGATCTGGTTATCGTTCCTTTCAAACAGGTCACTGACCCACGCTAGAAAAATCACCTTTTCAAATATTTTTAAAATGGAATATTCACCACTAAAAATTATCCCTGAGGGGAACCAGTTTAGGAGGTAATCACCATTTTTGTTGTTTTAGTGTGTTTTTGTTTGTTTAATTTTTAGGTTTTAGGTCTCTGCGTTAGGGTACGTTTGTCGAATCATAGGAATTGTTGACAATTTTGGAAAAATTCCTATAATTATGGTGAATCACTATTGACTAGTGTGATGTTACTTTAATGTTTAATTTGATGAATTTTTGATTAAATGGTATTCTAATGGATGTTTTGTGTGTTGTGGATGCGGGTGAGAGATAAATTGACTATACAAAATAGGATTCCTTTGATCTTAAATGATGTGAAAGCCTCTTTTTTATGATGATTGGGATATCTTAGAGGATGTTTCTCTAGGACGATGCACCATTATAGGCATATCCATAGACAATGGGGTCTATTGCTTTTGTTTCTAACGAGATGGGACCCAGTCACATGTACCTTTTGGTTATCGACAGGTGAGTTGACCATCACCTTGGAGGGAATAATCATGATTTTAACTTTACTTGATCATGGGGAGGGGATTTATTTGAGTGATGAGACAGAGAGACCTAAGGTGATGAGGATACTCTATGGTGGTGATGCAAATTGGATGGATTATCATATGGCGAATCAGTATAGTCTTGATATATAAGGTCGTGGGTTGATGACCACTGATGATAATTTGGATTGGTTGTGATTTTCTTGACTCTATTAGGGATCGGTTTTCATGGATGTTTACATATTCTTGGCCGATGTGATGGAGAAGAAGACTATTTTTACATGGGCCCTTAATTTACTTACCTATAATTATAGGGAGATGTGGTCGGGGAGGATAGGGAAGAGGTTCGGGATTGATGTGGGTTTCAAACTATAATGTTGGGCGAATAAAGGTGCATTGTAGTAGCTCAATAATGCAACGGGCATACTATGGGGAGGCATATTAGTTTGGATGAGATATCCAGATTCATCGATGGAGATCGAGATAGAGGAGAGACCGAACCGATGTGGGGTGAGGAGTATTTTCGATAGATCCTTCCCAGGGTTACAAGGTGGTGATGTAAGATGGAGACCATCAATTGAGATTCTAGTATAGACACGTGATGGTGGTGAGCTCATAGCCACCCAAAAAGATGTGGGTATATGGTCGATGGCTAGGGGAGTGAGAGTTGGTCAAATTTTCTTGCATCAGTGATAATTTGGATTAGTTTATGATGTTCCAGACATGACTATGACATCTAGGCATGATGATGGAGATGTGGATACATCGTTTCCAGTTGTTATAGTGATTCATGCCATCATCGATAACAAGGGGAAATGGGGGTGGATGATGGTTGGGTTACATAGGTGTATATTGCATGGTGGAAAGTTCATCTTTCTAGGGTTATGAGGTGGGTAGGATCTCCCGTAGAGGAAGTTGATGAGGGTTGTCAATCCTTGCCATTAATAATGTCAATCTGGGTTGGTGTCCAGAAGGTTGTATGCATTAAGAGAAGAAGATCTTGGAAAGTAACTCCTGTAAACACAAACCAAACTTGCATAAAATAAATCACACTTGTAGAAATTTAAAGGCACACTTGTAGAAATAAAGGCACATTGGAGAAATAAAGTCACACTTGCAGAAATAAATTTTTCATTAAATAAACCACACTTGCATGAAGGAAATCAAACTTTCAGGAAATAAAAACACACTTGCATGAAGGAAATCAAACTTTCAGGAAATAAAAACACACTTACATAAATTGAAATTACTGAATTGGAAATAAACAAAATTAAATGAAACACCTATAGGTTTATAGCAAATTGAATGTTACAATACAAAGAGAAGAATAACACAACAAGATGATAATTACAAAAAAGAAATAAAAACAAATTATTACAAAATAAAAACATAAATATATAAATCCATCTCCCTTAGAATGAGTGGCCAAATCATTCCTTGGAAGAGGATTTAAATCATGCTTCAATATCTTAACTCAAAACTCATGGAATATTAAAGAGAAAAGAACCAATTCATTTCTTGGCGAAAACATTACATATCCGAGTGTGGAAGGTTACATTTATAATTTATGCATCCAACCAACTCCTTATTTTGCGAGATACAATATGATCTTATCTTTATTTTAATCCTAAAAACTAAGACCTCCATCTCCACAAAATATGGAGAGATATATATTATTGAGTCAAATTCTTATCTCACTTATTTTAGGAAAATTTGCTCCAAAATATTCTCCTTGATTTTGAGTAACAAGAATCATAATGATTTTATTCTCCTACATTATTGGAAGGAGGTTTTTCCTTAAAGATGATTTTGACCAAATAATGTTCCAAAATTTTCCATTTGACTTTGTTGTTTTTGATTATGGAATGTTTGACGCTTGTCGATACGCTTTTTCCTCGAACTACAATTCACTAAAAGTTAGATATTTCTTCATTCGTAAAACCTGTAGAAAATCTGAATGGGCTTTTGTTAAACACATTTCTATGAACAAAAAATTCTCTCATATTTTCCATTTGACTTTTCTATTTCTATTTATGGAACTTTTAGTGCTCGTTTGATACACTTTTCCTCGAACTGCAGCTCACTAAAATTTAGATTTCTCTTCATTGGTAAAACCTATAGAAAATATAAATGATTTTTTTGTTAAACACATTGCTATGAACAAAAACCTCTCTCAGATTTTCCATTTGATTTTCTGATTATTCACAGTTCCCATTTTATGTAAGTTTCAAAACTAAAACTGTCATTCCTTTGATGCAAGTTCCGAACTAAAGTTGTCATTCCTTTTATGCAAGTTCTAGAACTAAAGTTGCTTTGTCCACGAATTGCAAGTTCTAGAACTAACTATCATTCTATACCTTGCAACTTTTTCCATTATTTTAATTGCTTGAAAATATAAATATATGAATTGCAAGTTCCAAAACTAAATTAGTAAGTTCCGGAACTAAATCTGTGAGTTCCGGAACTAAATATGTGAGTTCTGGAATTAAACCTATGAGTTTTGGAACTAAATATGTGAGTTCCAGAGCTAAATTAAAACAACTATAACTTTTGCATGTGATCTTGGATTGAGATGATTCTTTTTTTGAACTTGCATAATTTTTCAAGAGGAATCTGAATATGAAATTATTTTTAATTACTAGCAATATTTTTCCTTTATGGCCTACATACACAAGACTTTGCATCTTTTCCCAAATAATCAATAGGATTAGTCAACAAAATAGATATCAAAAGATTTCTAAAGAATAAATAAAATATATATCCTATATTTTATTTTAAGAAAACTATAAGTGCCTAGATTACATTTAAATCCACTTTCAAAGGTAACTTGGAAGGAAAAAATAATGGTAATTTATGGTCAATTTATGGCCTCATTCAAGCTCCTTATGTGTTAGATGGTGGCGGTGAGGGTGGAGGGTGTAGTCACAAAATCATGTACTTTAGAAATTTATTTATCCTGATCTCATACTACTATTTAGAAGGTTCTTGAGTGAAGAAAGTACTAATTAATCCCCATCTTTTGGCCATCTTGACTTATTTTATTTTTCATTACAAACCTCTTGCATCCATATGCCCATTCATTTTATATGTCATCCATCTTTATTTTAAACTCGGCTAGGGCACCTAGATTAATCTTGGGTGCCCTTGGGTGACTTGGTTCCATCACTGGCACCCCAATCCTTCTAGATATTTCCCGCCTCTTTTTGGGCTCTTTCTAGCCGTTTGACATCTTTATCTTTTTGGTGGCCAGTATTTTTGGGGTTAATTATGAAATTAGACCAAGATAACCCTATAAATATAAAGTTATGAGACCATAATAAGGGACCTAACATTAATTACTACTATTACTCCATCTAGAGTTGCATCGAATTATTACATTAGAGATCACTTACATCCACATAGCTCCATCATCAAGGCACAAGGCTAATACATCTACATCACACTTCATAGGGGGGTGGATTCTATTTTATTCCATGTACACATTTTAATACATTTTCTACAAGTATTTATCACTCGCTACTTCACAAAGTGCGGCTGACACAAGAGAAACCTAGGACATATTCACACACACTTATACATAGAACTACATCGAGTTTGAGATGTAGTGCAGCACTTAATAATTCCACCATTGTGGTAGCTAAGGACAGTCTGACCCCTTCATATGCATTTTTTTTATGGTTTGATGTTTTTTGGGGGGTTTTGCAAGTCTTTCTTTATCTTGAATTATTGACGACATCTAGTGAAGGACAACGCAGTTGATGCAACACACATAGAGGGTTCCAGGTCATTTTCCAACTATGTGAAAACTAGTTTCAAATATTTTTTACAGACCAGGGCACCTATATTATATACTAGAGCGCTGAAGGCGCCCCAATCCTCCTCTAGGCACTCTAATCTAGCTAAATCCTCCATATCCATCATTTTTGGGACTTCTCGATAGTCATTCTTGCTCCTAATTTTTGCAATCACCTCTCTGACACTCTCACGACAAGCATTTTTGTTCAGATTGAGTTCTTTCCTTGTCGTTATTGCATATTAGGGTTAACATTTCCTTTTGCATAGTTTTTTAGCTCATTTACATTCTTATTTAATGCATTTATTTACTTTATCAGAGTTGTTCATAACTTAGATTAACTATCTCTATGCTACATAGTTAGTCCATATTTTAGTTAATCAAAGAGGGTGAGGATGTTGGCATTGGTAAGGAGAGGGAAGTAATCGAGTATACGATGTCTAACAATTAGAGGACGAGAAGGTCATGTTATTGGCTAAGAGGATAACATTGACTACTAAGAGGGATTCCTTGGTGATTGAGCAGGATAGGATGAGTGGGTTGTTATCCAATGTACATGAGGAGCTGAAATAGGCCCTAGTTGATCGAAACAAGTACATGCGGTAGTGAGAGGTCTTGAAAAAGGTTCTCGGTATAAAAAAATAGTTTTAGTGTCCAAGAAAGAGGCAACGAGGGCCTCTCGACAAAGGTGTTCGAGATGGGACCACCTAATAGTGTTCGAGATGGGCCTATGACGAACTATCGGTTCTTTATGTGATGACCTATGATAGTATGAGGAGATAGTACATTGAAGGTTACCAGATGAGCTTGTTGTTTTGTATATGAAGCACACCGATAAGCGACATCGTTAGGGAGCATAATGAATGTGGGACAACCACCACAAGGTCTAGATGGGGGATTTCCTAAGTACGAGACTAGATGGTGAGCATGGTGATTAGGGGAGAAACATCTGTACGGGAATCTGATTGACGGATGTTATGTTCATGCGATAGATGATATTTTTGATGTAGAAGGCTCCTTTTGAATCCTATATTTGATGCATATTTTTATACACAAAGTTTTGAGACCCATGATGATGTATATTGATACATTGATATATATATACATACATACATACATACATACATACATACATACATACATACATACATACATACACACACGATTATGATTTTGATTTATTTTTGATGTTTTATGATTTGATGATGTAGTGTTTAGACATATATAGATGTTTATAAATGTTTTAATTATATTTTATGTAATGTTTAGACATGATGTTGACATGTGGATATTAATTTAAGTAAAGGTATATATTTGATTGTGTTTGTTAGATGTGACGAGTATAGATGTATATCATCGATGTCATGTGACTTCATATATAATGATCTCAATGTCTATCAAAATGTATTTTAATCATGGGTGGGAATAAAATGTGAATTACTTGCTTTTGGACTGGATTCAATACATATGTGATGGTTAAATGTAAAATGAAGGCTCGTGCACTTTTTTTCCTTGATATAAATGTTAACACATGACTAACAATGATGAGTCACATGTAGGATCTTAGATATAGATGAAAGTGAAATTTATTCCTTCTTAGAAAATGAGAAGTTTTCACATATGTAGATTGTGCGAGAGAGTAGGTTCTCCTTTCAATGGTTTCGTAAGATCATTCCCAGCTTTTACATTTTATTTTAACACAAAATGGTCAATGTGAGAAGTTTGATTCGATGGGGAAGGTGATTAATGTTGGAAGTCTTCATAGGATATTTTTGATATTTTGACTTTTTAAGAGGCTAGTCGATATGGGAAGCCTCTTTAAAATGACATGGTTAGTGATCCTTCAAGGGATTAGTCTAAAATTTATATAATTTTTATTTTGGATAGCCATCCTTCAAGGGACCGGTCTATATTTCGGATAGACAACTATCTTTCTAGGGATCAATCTATATTTTGAAAATATGATTTTTACATTTAATAGTTATCCTTCGAGGGAGTAGTCTATATTTTTTGATATGATGCATCCATAGATATCTTTGACTTGATTTTATGTTGAGGGTAGGCCCAGTTGACCACTTTGAGGAGGGGAAAGGATGTGTGCAAAAACTACACATGTGTATCCCGTAACATGTATTCAATTAGTAGACATGGTGGATGGACATAATGATTGCAGGGTGCCTCTTGAACAAGAACTTTTCCATCTAAAAGATGTGATGAACATGTCTATAGTTATCATCTTTGAGGTTTTAAGGATAGTAATGGTAAACCACATGATTTCAAATCATTATAATGATGAATGGTGGGTTGGTGATGGAATAAAATATTTGATGTGACAACTTCCATGACATTCGATGTGTTAAGAGTATAATGGTTGTAAGTGCAAGGCATTCAAAGGTTCCTTTTCAGGTGTACCATCAAGGGAGACTAGACAATAAGATCTTGACCCATATTTGTGAGTGATGACATATAGACTGATCCAGTCAGGAAAAAAATTTCCACGTTTACCCCTTTCCAAAGTAATGACATTTTATTTTTCCTTGAGGAGGAGATCACCGATATTAAATTCGCGTTCTATGACATATATTTTATACACATGTTTGATGCACTTTTGATAGACATGATGATGTTCAAGGACTATTAGATGATGTTGATATATCAACTCTATTTTATTTAAATGCTCTTGATAATAGTCTTCATCGGAGACAAAATATCTTAGGGATATGTGGAGTGATGGGATTCAATCTTAATTTTATGTTTTAATTTTTGACAATTGAAGCACTTAACTTTATGTTTATCTACCTTATTTTGTCCTCTCCTTTGTTCATCATTTGCATGGATTCGATAGACACCTCGCCTAGATTTTACATCTTGTTGCTTTTGAATATGCTTTTCGAAATGTAGGATTTTGGATTTTAAATCAAGTTAGTTTCATCAAACTTATTTCAAAATATCTACTTTTCCTACATTAAATAAATCTTATCAACTTCTACTGGATGTGATTAGATATTCATAAACTATAAGGATATTATTAGGAGATATATAAACTAACAATTTCTCTTCAAATTTATCTCCCATATCTTCTAGTTGATTATTTATCTCCTTCAATTTAGAGATATTATTTATTACATCTTGATAATTTTTCATTCAGTAAATTATGTAATTTCTTATTTAGATACAAAATCATATTCGTTATAGGCCTCTCAAATATTTATTCAAGTGTTTTTCAAGCATCATATGCATTATCAATTTCTTTAATTTATGGGATTGTTTCATCAAAAAAAGACATACCACTTACATAGAAAGCCTCATTATTCATTTTTAATATTAAACTATCTCTCTGTATCCAATAAGAGTGTCATTTTTCTCTCTACATATTCCCATATTTTTTTTTGTGAGCAACACATTTTCACCTTATATTTCTATAAATAGTAAGTCTTCCTAAAGAGTTTACAGTCTAACACTAATATTCTTGTATAAGAACCCATGGTACCATAAATAATAAACTAGACCAAAGATTTTTTTCTTTGAACTTCTTAATAAAATACTCCTTAAAAAAATAATACACATAATCATCCAAATAGAAGACAACTTTCTTTTCATATAAATTTAAAACATTAAACCTCATATAATATTTTATGAGTTTTAATTATTTATACACATTGATTAAAAAAAAAAAGCAGATAATGGGGCCAAACCTCGCTCCATTCAAGTTGAAGCGTTCTAATTTAAACTAGATCCCACTTGCCAATAATTTTTCCGTTCTAGGATCAGAGGATGGTATACCGGACGGGCGGGGGATTTTGATGTCATATTTTCATGAATTTCATGTCATAGAATGTATGAGCTTTTCAACGTGTCCACAATATTAATATTATTTGTTTTGCGGAAATTAAGATTTCTTGTTTTTACTTCAAACTTCTTTAACTTGTATTGCCCTTGCTTTTTTCCATTTTTGAACTTAGTACATTGATGGAAAAGGTGGTGTGAGAATTTCCATAGCACCAAAATCTTTTTATTAATCACCTCCTAGGGACAAGATCCTTAAAACCATGCCATATGGGTGATTAATGATATTTCTTTTAGTATTTTTAACGTTTATCCTCCTAATGATGCCTCAGAAAGAATGACTTTATGGAAATGTTTAGGTGATCACTGTAGACATAAAATCATGCATTTTAGACATATTTAGCTCGGTCTTATACTACTATTTGAAGGTTTTCAAGTGTAAAAATACTAATTAATCCCCCTTTTGTCCACATTCTTCCTATCTTCCCTTTATATTTTATTTTGTCTTTCTCACATATTTTCCATTACCTATTGGTTTATTCCACAACCTTCCCGAGATTCTAGTCCTAATTCCGGGTACCCCAGCCTATTCTAGGGTGCCCAGGTGCATTGTCCCACCTTGGGCACCCTGATCTAGGTTTAACCTCTTTTGCTCCTTTTTTGGTCACTTCTAGCTATTGGTCATCCTTATCTTCTTCCTAGTTGGCCTTGTCGGGATTAATTATGAAATTAAACTTGAAAGCCCTATAAAAACAAAGCTTATAAGACCATAATGGGGGTCCTAGGTTTTTTCATTGTATCACTACTATCACTCCATCTAGGGTTGCATATATTGCACCATCTTCATCCACATAGTACCATACATTCTACCTAGCCAAAAGATACATCACATTCATTCACATAGGAGGGAGGGATTCTATCTATTCTATTCTACATACTATTATGCATCTTCTATATCTATCATAGCTCACTACTACATAGAATTTGACTGACACAAGAGCACCTAGGGCATGACATGCACACACTCACCAGAACTACATCCGGGTCCAAAATGTAGTGCAGCACTCAGCAATAAGTCCACCGGTTTGGAAGCTAAGGTCAGTCTGACACATTCTTCTTCTTCTTGTGTAGAGAGTCATTCAAATCATCTAGTGAATCCAGTGTGACAAATAGACAAAGTTTCAAACCTAATTGTGACACTACCGAACATGGTTTCTAAGCTTCTACATAGGTCATAGCACCCTGAATCTAGACCATGACACTCCAGGGAGTCCAAGTACATTCCTGTGCACTGTGTCATCTTATAAAACCTAAATCTACCCTTCATAGGGTTCCTGAGTGGTTGTTTGCACAGTTGGTTTCCAGTTTCAGACCTACGATAACCTACGACAGACTTCTTTAACCAACTTAGTCATTATTAACCTTCCTCTTGTCATTTAGGGTTTTATTACATTTAGATTAATTTAATTACATCATTATTTACTAGCTTTAGATTATTTACTACATTTCCATAGTGTTTGTGTCCTCCTATTTATATTAACTATTGGATATACTTCCCTTTAGTTTCCCTATTTTAGTTAATCATTTTGATGAATCTGTTGTTTATTTATTAGCACCTTCTAGGATCTAACCCTTTGTATTTTCTCACCATGGGTAGGCATCATCACAATTCCTCTATTTCTAAGTCCTTGTTACGCTAGAATTTGATAACCATGGCCATGATTTTATCCGCACCCCTCCCACTTATGCAGGCTATAATCATTTCCCTTCATTCATTGATCTTCCATCCTCTCGGGATATATCTGCATTTCATTGCGGATTCTCTTACCTCTTACTTATATAGTATTGATCCTACATCCCTAGCTCAACTCGTAGCTGAAGTGGAAGCTCTTCCTCTAGTTCCTACTATTACCTCCCCCATATTGGACGCAAAAACCTCCATCTCCATGTTTCCTTATTCGTCACCCACGGTGGACTCTCAATCTCACATCATATCTCCTCCTTCAACTACTATTGTTGGCATGATCGATATAGTCTCTACCTCTTCCATAGACCTAATACTTCACTTTCATCCTTTACACCTACTTTGCTTTGCTGTAACTCGGTTGCCTTTCCTATTCCCCCAATACCCCATTATATCTAAGAGATGTCATTTTCATCTACTCTTTGTATGCTTAGTACCTTCTCTTCCCCACCACACGATACTACTACCGCCATTGTGTCATACCGACCATTTTAAACCCCTCTTAATATCATCCCATTGTTGTCACTGTCTCCTTTAGTATTTCCATCATTCACTTACACTCTTTTTATCAATAATTATTACTAAGAGCACATCCCTCTCATCACCTCATTTTTTTCCATTGTATTCTCATATGCTAGTCTCCTTCATCTAGGGTGTTTCTTTAATGACCATCATACTCCTCTATGCAATCCACACTTGTATTATGGCTATCATTCTCACTACTAGTTATGGGTTACATGTTTTCCACCTTGTGGTTCATCTCGCGCATCATCCTACTCCCTCTCCACTTACTCTCGGCTAGTCTTAGTTAGATTATATTGGGGGTTCCCTTGATCCCGATCATGCTTGATATCACATTCCCCATTCCATTTGGCATAACTAGTATTTTTAGTAGCTCCTTTACTTACTATACACCCAACCTTATTGTTTGGTATGCTCAGGGATGCCCATTACCTATTTTTATGGATGAACAATATTTCATGTTCATGTACATCTTGTGCATCCATGGTTATTTAGATGAGCAATCCCATACACTTGCCTATCAAGTATCTAGAAGCGATCTAATACTGAATTTGACACCTCTCTTGATGTTTTTCTAATGATCATGTGCCACCATTACCTTCATGTGATTCACCCTCTACTACAATTTTCTCTACTTCCACCATCACAGTTGACGTCTCTCCCCCTACGCATCCTTTGTCTCCCACTCAATTCTCATATACTCTACAATTATTACAAACCCAGTGTTAGTCCATGAAGGCAACTGTATGACAGAAAAGTGACAAGAAAGTGTGGGAATCTACAAGCAACTTTTCCTCGCACCCGACCTCCTGAGGTCGTGCCGAGACAGCCGGTGGGGATTAAAATATGTGTGGGATGCAGACAAGCTAGTTGGGTAATCTGATGTCTTCAATGCGCACTAGTGGAAATTATGAATCTAAGGCAAAGAAGGCCCTCCTAACCTGAACTAGTGTGATAGATCGATCAGCAAGGATGACTGCTCGAAGGCTCCAATCAATATCGAGCTCTGGCATGATTTGGTCTATAGGTTGTGGAATACGTGGAAAATTTCCTGGGATAGTTTCATCTATATCTCCAGATAAGGTCATAGGGTGGATGGTAAATATAATTAACTCTATGGGATATTCTCTAGCCTAGTCCAGAACTCCTTAGCTTTGTTAGCTGCTATGTCTAACAAGGATAACTGTTTGATGATGAGAGGTGGAAGTGGAGTAGATCTAAATACTAGTGTATGTAGGCCAACATCTATGTTCGATTCACCTATGGGCTCGTTGGGCTGTGGGATTTGTGGGTCACAATCATAGATTCGTATTTGTTGTGGTCCTACTATGGTCATGTGCAGAATCAATACCTAATCGCTAATATCCAATAGTCATATGCCTTTTCAACTTCTATATTTAGAATTAATAATTGTGCGATCTTCTCATAATATCTTACAGGTGTTTGTGCAACCTGAATTCTCAAGCTGGTATATATATCTGTGAGAGTGTCTCCTGCATCTGGCTATGGGACCAAAGGATCACAACCAAAGTTTTCTCTCTTTTAAACCCATCTACAATCATGCGAGATATGAATCTAGGGTAATCTGTAGTTTGGTTTATTTGACCAAAATGTGTGTGTTTGGTCCTCCTCTATGTTTAACCCGTGCGGTTGAAACCGATTTGTTGTAAGTTTATCATTGTTTGGAAGACTTGGATCCTGAAATTCTGATCTTTATCGGTTATGGCATGATGAGATTGGGTTGGGGCACAATTGGCTCGAATACGTATTCCCTAGGCTCTCTAGGTCTGTGATTGTCATACAAAAGCAACAATGTAAACTAATTGCAGCAAAATAAAATTAACTATGTGAAGTATGTATATAACATATATAACTTCTATATTTTTGTTATTTTATGATGAATCCGAAAGAGCAGCTATTTTAATATATCTAGAAATTGACAATTAACCTAGTGTCGAATTTTAAAACAAACAAAGTAACCAAGTATAGCTACTTGTCGGTGCGATTTGTAAATCTATTCTAAACAATGAAATAAGCTGATCTAATCTATTCGAAAGACTCTTGATCCTACCTCGAAGTGAGGAAAGAATCATAGTCTCTCGAAACTATCAATCCCCACGGCTTCACAGCAATATCGAAAGTAATATTGACTGAAATAAAGTAATTAACTACTCTGTTTGATATAATTCTAATTAGAACTTTGAAAGCTAGAACCTAGATTCTGCAGAACAGTGGCGAATCTGATGGTGTGTGTGATCTCCTCATTCCTTTGTGTTCACGTGGATCTAGAAAAGCATGTAATGCTAGCATCAACATAAGTAGATATTGGGACAAAGGCAGCTTAAGATACAGACTGAATACAATGTGAGTAGGAGAGGGATAGCGCAAGAGTACAGATCTTGGCTTATGCAATTCCTAGCGGGATTTATTGTGAGTCATGCAACATAAAATGTCCAAACCCTGAAATTATCCTGTTTGAAGAACAAAACCTGCAACTTTAATGGCTTCCTATTGAAAACAAACTATTCTACTCCAATGGATTGGGTAAAATATCAACAACACTTGCACAAGATGGATATGTGGCTTCCTAACAACAAAACAACACTAACTAAGCATGCAATGAAAGAAAATAAGAATTCTAAGTAAAATGAAATACTAATCTATTGCAATGAGAAATTTAGAGGAAAATTTGAGGGGCCATCTGCTTGAGCACAAGCCAACTATTTATAGCATTTGCATTTACCCAAGGTAAAAACCAAATAGAACTCTTAAACTATAAAAAATGGAAAAACACTATTCCAGGGGACCAAAATCATTAATGCAAGCCCATGGCGGTGAAAAAAAGATGGTGAATCATTGATTTTTACATGAGTCATGTTAAAAGAGCATTCTGGAAAACACGTAAAGGACCGCGCCTTGAGCGGGGTGGCGGTTACAGGACCGCCGCCCAGGTAGGGTGGCGGTTTCATAATCAAGAGCAAAAGGCCAAGAAAAGAAAGGGAAAAGAGGGAAACAAATCATGCAGGAGCTAAGCGAGGGATATGGGATGTTAACACATGTTTAGAGGGATTTTCTGGATCCCGAACACCTTACGAGGACACCTGTATCATCAGTGGGGTACGTGTTACGTTGTTCCGACGGTGCAGTACCCTACAATTTTGGGTACGTACAACAACCATTGTATCTCTTCATTTTGAGCTTGACCAACTTAAAAATGTTGCTTCTTTACACAATATTACTACTGCAAACAAACCTACACCCTTACCTTCAAACCTTACACTACCTTCCACTACTATGTCATAAGCCATCCTTGGTCATCTGATTCGTCATCATGTTATTGCTCTACCTTCTAACCGTCATTATCCACCACCCCAACCACTCCATTATTGTGACCCATCCTTCTCGCCGCTACCATCGCATTCGAGGACATCATATGTAATATTTCCATGCATTGACCCATATTATTCGGTATCTCCAATAGTTAGGTCTCCTCTAATTTTATACACAAGATTCTCCTCCGCTACAACCCATTCACCTGATCCACCCACATCGTAGGAAGTCGAATCGCACTACATGCCCAATACCCCCACAACAAATTGTCTCACATTCTTCATTTTCCCCTCCCACGTCTTCTACCTCCTATCCTCTCCCCCATACTAGTTCCATCAAGTTATCTTCATTGTTTCATACACCTCTTCCATATTCATCCCAACCACTCCCGTCGGTTAGTCCTATACATTGGCATAGGTCTCCTACTCGTGCCACTATCACATCTCTCCCATAATCATCACCTCACTTTATTCCACACCAATCATCCTCCACTTCACATGTGACTCTTCCTCGCTCTCCCTCACACATACACTTTACTATGCCATAATGTTCGTTATATATCCACCCTTTACATGCATATCGGCTTCATTCTCTGGCACAATGATTATCTCCCATACCACCATTACGAGAATACCCTTCTCTTCCTTCTTCCTCTCGAGCACAAGTCAATGGACATACATCCTTCAATCTTATCAGGTTGATCCCTTTTCCCTAGCCACTTTGGGGGCATTGCACATACACACCCCCATGCACCTTATCATTAGGTTTACCTTTAATCTCTTTTCATACTACACTCATTTTCTCTCTCCGCATCTTTGTCACATCCTCTATCACCCTCATTACCTGATGACGCACCCTAGTGCTTCGGTTCACATAGGACTATTGAGGGATTACCGTTACACTGAACCCCACATAATGCATGCTAGGTTCTACTCATTTACACCCTATCATCATTTCTATACCTATTTTACATATTACATCACTCTATACATACTTTATCTATTATTCATTTACACATCATCTAACTTCTACATGATACCGTAGTCGTCGTTTTATATGAGTCTCATTTTACAATTAATACATATATCCACAATTTACGCTAGGTCGCATTTTCCATGGGTCTAGCTTTGTCTATCACCATTGTATATTATCGCATTACATGGTATTATTAGCATATCCCATCTATCTATCATCTACATTCTACACAATACACTAGATTCCATTATATCCGGTCTAGTTTTATCATCATTGTTTTACTATATACATTATACATTTAAAATATTATGTTAGGTTACCTTTATATATGGACCTAACTATACATTTCATTCCCCTTTCATGATACACACTTTCTATATTTTTCTTGCGCTTTTCCACATTGTATCCACCATTTTCTCACCTACACCACATCCTTTTATGCACTACACTCACCACCCTATGATGCACTCTAGTTCCTCGGTTCATACTCGATTATCGAGGGTTTACTCACCAAATGAACCTTACCTATATGTGACATGTCATCATACCACACTCTTTGTACTAGTGACCGATGCTCTAAGATATATTTTCACCCACACACATCATCACATACTATAGTGGTGTACACCTTAGGTTAAATCATCACTTCTACATCCTTCTATTACACTCTAACATCTATTATTCTCTCCTCCTCTTACATTTTCTACATTCCCAATTATTCCATTACCTTATCGTGCCTTTCATTATCCTAATGTGGTATATGTCTTAGGATAAATCACCATGCCTATTCCATCCTCGTAGTGGTATACACCTTAGATTAAATCACCACTCTCCTCTCACTCATCAATTAGTGATATACGCTTTAGGATAAATCACCACCCTTACCTTCTTCATCACGAGTCGTCTACGTTTAGCCCTCACTCACTACCTTCTATCATCACACACCCTCATCACCTATCTCATAGTGACATACGCTATACACTACATCGTCGCCTTCCTCTTTCATCATATAGTGATATACAATTTGGGCTAAATCATCACTCATCCATCTAACATGTCGTGGTATAGGCTTGGGCTATATGGTCCATGCTTCCCTTTCTATACGTCTTATCACCATAGATTTCTTCCATCATGATATACTCGTAGGGCTAAATCATCACTCATTCAACAAATTCATGGTACATACTTTCTCTATAGGATCCATGCACATCATCTCCCCCCATGTCTCATTTCATCACTACTACCCATACACACTCATCGTAGTGCACTAGACATAACCTACCCTACTAGACCATTTCTGATTATGCACTCTCGTTTACAGTTCATTCTTGATTGCCAAGGGCACAAAAAATGAACCTCAATGCATACACATTCCATCTATTCAGGGGGCATGTTTCTCATATCATTCCATATTTCATTCCATTCCATCCATCCATAGCATATTGCATTGTCTTGGTTGCATTTAATTTTTCTTACTAGTGTTTTGGATGTTCATTCTCCTACACATGTTAGATTACTTTCTTATATGTCATTATCATACACACATCAGCGTTTACCTTTTTGTTTAGTTTGATCGCAGATACGGGAATCTACGATGACATATATTTTCACCTTCTACCCTTCCTATACTTTGTCACTAGGGGCATCCACACTCATCATATCTAGGTGTTATTGTTTCATTCTGTATTTAGCATATTATACTACTTGCTTATACACATTTTTGACATATTGGTTATCTCTCTAACATGATAACATATGTTCCATGTGCAACACTTGTTTTTGTAGGATTTTATGTTTCCATGACTATTTGTGTGTTTAATTTACTTGTTTGCCTTTGTTTGCGGGCTTTGCCCTTTTTCTGTGTGCACACTTGTCTGTTGTTTTCAGCCATGATGGCCTTGACTATCTTTTGACATCATGAGTGATTTCCCATGTTTGAAACCCACTTTGTGTGGCCTATTTTGTCTTCTTGCGTGTTTACACTACTATACTTGGTAGTTTTTCTACATTGTTTGCATTTTTACACTAATTACATGCATGTGCTTGCGGACTAACACTTGTTTTTGGATATCCATCCCCTTTTGTGTGCACCTTTGTATCTACCAAGTGATTTCCCTTCCCCCTACAAGGTTGATTTGGTTACAAGGTCAGAGTGTGGTGGGTCCTCTTTTGGGGCCGCATCTCCTTCTAGAGTCGTCACATACACCCCCAAAGAGGGAGGCATCAATATGGATTTTATACTAACATAGTGTATCTATACTAGTTAAGACACAGTGAGTGTGTTCAAATCAGACCAAACTCCATACACAGAGGCCTTAACAACACATGGTGTCCTTTAGCGATTCTACAGAGCGATTCTACGAGCTCGGGGTTACAGTGGGTAGCCTCTCTACACTTCTTTGTCCAGTGGCATAAGATCACCCAAAAAACTAGTACAGAGATCTCTTTTGGCATTGCAAAAGAAGTGGTTAAACACTCAAGGACATGTAATAATTCCTCCATATACTTCTTAAGCCAGGGTGGCATGAGATCGCTTGAAAACTTCCAACAAGACACGTTCATTTTTACACCCTTCCCGTCGACATGGATTAGGTGCACATGTTCCATTTTTCCATTTACATTCTATTTCAATTTATTTTACAATTTTCTATATACATGCATATTTTACACAACAATTTTACATACATACATATTTGGCTACTTGTGTGTTTTCTCCTTACTGAGTTCACCGTATGAGAAACAAACAATCAAATTGGGGGTAATAACAAAAACATCGACAACAACAACAACAACACACTACTACAAGCACTTGCCTTTACATTGCAATAGCCACACACACATTCCGCCCTAGGTGCACTCTCATCACTTCTTTTTATATTTTTCATCTTTAGAATCCACACTCCTCCACGTTTGAGTTTAGTCCATCGGCACGCTATCTTCTATACTCTGCCAGTATTTCAAGTATGCTTCTCTGACTACTTTATTTTACCTAGTTGTTCACTCACCAACATAAAGTGTGGGAAAAATGTAGACACAAAATCATGAATTTTAGACATATTTAGCTCAGTCTTATACTACTATTCAAAAGTTTCTCAAGTGTACAAAGTACTAATTAATCCTCCCTTTAGTCCACCTTTTTCCTATCTTCCCCTTGTATTTTATTTCATTTTTCCCGCATATTTTCCATTACCTATCGGTATGTTCCACAACCTTCCCAAGATTCTATACCTAACTCCAAGCACCCTAGCCTGTACTAGGGCACCTTGGGGTGCCCTGGTCCCACCGTGGGTTCCTTGGTCTAGGTTTAACCTCTTTCACTACTTTTTGGGTCACTTCTAGTTGTTGGTCATCCTAATCTTCTTCCCAATCAGCCTTTTTGAGATTAATTAAAAATTAAACTTGAGAACCCTATAAGTACAAAGCTTATAAGACCATAATAGGGGTTCTAGGTCTTTGCATTCTATCACTACTATCACTCCATCTAGGGTTGCATCTATTGCACCATCTTCATCCACATAGTTCCATACATTCTATCTAGCAAAATGCTACATCACATCCATTCACATAGGAGGGAGGGATTCTATATACTATTATACATCTTCTATATCTATCATAGGTTTCTACTACACAGAGTGCGACTGGCACAAGAGAACCTAGGGCACTACATACACACACTCACTAGAACTACGTCCGGGTCTGAAATGTAGTGCAACACTAAGCGATAAGTCCACCAGTTTGGTGGATGAGGTAAATCTGACCCATTCTTATTCTTCTTGTGCAAAACATCATTAAGATCATCTAGTAATCTAATGTGACAGATAGATAGAGTTTTAGACCTATTTGTGACACTTCAACACATTTGATAATCTTCTACACATGTCACAACAACAAGAATCTAGACCAAGGTGCCCCAATACTCACCCAGGCACCTGTGTCATCTAGAAGACAACTAGGATCTACCCTTTGCAGGGTTCCTGAGTGGTCGTATGCATATTCGGTTTCCATTTTGAGACATGCGACAACCTGTGATAGACTTGTATAACCAGCTAAGTCATTTTTTACCTGTTGATACAAAATCGCAACACCTTTGATTGTTGCAACTTGAATGAGTGAAACTGTCAGTGTGATTGCATAACGTGGATTTTTTCCCAAAGTATGGGACTTTGCAATCGGGAAAGCTCTCTGGATGAAGGTTGGTTCCTATTCCTCTAATCTAATACACACATTCAAATTGTAGAGGATCTATCCTAAAATATACTCTAACTTGCCAAGGAGACAGGGTTGAAACGATTGCAAGAAATTAAACCTATTTTGATGTAGGTGATGTACCAAGGGGAATGCTAAATAAATTGCCTTCAATTAAAATAAAATTAAACAAGATTGAAGAGGATGAGCATCAACACAAATCAGTTTCTTGTCACAAATTTATCCACCATTAAACACAAAACATCATAAATTATAGCAAAACCTAAAATGCATAGTTAACCAAAGTTGTAATGAGAGATCAGAAAGATGCAATGAACACAAGAGAGGGTTGAAATTCATCCATAGACTTATATTATTGCTCCACATATTTTATACAATGTATTACAATGGCCAAGAGGAAAAATTGCATTTACAGTTTGAATGGGAGGTTTGAACTCCATAAGATCACTTACAGACAAGAGAAGAAGGGAGGGTGCAAAGCAAGATTATCCAACCTTTTGAAATGAGCCCCTCCTTACAATATATAGGAAGAATGAGATAAGGGAGAGAGAGGATTTGAAATCTTTCTTCAACCACCCAAAAATGCATTAAAATCACCTACAACAATGATGGGTGCCACTACAAAACCCATGCCTCCATGTACTTTTCCTTGTTAGAGAAGAAAGGAAGCCCATATCTTCATTATTTTGGTAGGTGAGAAATCTGAAAACACCCTCTAAAATTGGGTGCCACTGCAAATCTGAGCTCCTCAGGTCAAAATTTATGGCCATCTAAAGATTAGGTTGTCATTTAGTAATAAATGCAGATGGTTGGCTATGTCTTTTTGGACTCCGAAATCTAAAATTTTAGACTTTCAGGATTCATAACTTTAGGATTTTCCACTTCAGAGATCAATGTACTATTTATCACTTAATTTGGCTAAAGAGTTCTAAAATACCAAACCTCCGAAGTCCAAAATTTAGAATTTGGAGTTCGGACTCCAAAATCATGTCATGTGAAACTTTTCATCGTTTGAGCCAAAAGTTAGGAAATTTTGAATCCCTGAAGTCTGAAATTTAGAATTTGGGTTTCAAACCTTTTTCTTTTCGGGGGTTTGGGTTTTGGGATTTCGAGGGTTTGGGACTTCAGGTTTCTTGGATTCGGGACTTCAGGTTTCAGGATTTCAGGACTTTGGGTTTTAGGGATTCAGGACTCTGGGTCTTGGGGATTTAGTACTTCGTGTTTTGAGATTATATCATCCATTTGGCACATGAAACCTCTGAAATCTCGAAAGCTTAAAGTCTGAATTTTAGACTTCAGGTTTTAGAATTTTCTTCTCCCCATGTGGCATTATTCACTATGAGCTCGTGAAACCTCCAAAACTCTAATACCCCAAAGTCTAAATTTCAGATTTTGGGTTTCGGAATTCCGACTCCCTTTTTTTACACTTCTTTCCACCGAGTCTATGAATTCACCTTCTTCCTACCTCAAAATGTCCTCACCTTTGAAATCCAATTTTTTTACTTTGGAGCTTCTTCATAACTCGAACCATCTCGACTCTTGAGCTCTTTTGCAATGCACTCGGCCCGCTTCACTAAATTTCTTGGCTCGAGCTCGAAACGTGAGCTCCTGTGGCTGAGTCAATCCCTCCATTTCCTCTCTCGTGGGGTATTATTTGTCTAATTTCACTGAGGGTCCAAATTGGATAACATTACCTTCCTCTTGTCATTTAGGTTTTTATTACATATAAATTAATTTACTTGTATCATTATTTACTTGTCTTTAGATTATTTACTACATTTCCATAATGTTTTATGTCCTCCAATTTAGATTAAATATTGGATATACTTCCCTTTAGTTTCCTTATTTTATTTAATGAATAACTTACCTTTAGCTTACTGGCTGGTGTGTGGAGACTTTAATATGATAAATAATTCTAATGATAAATTTGGTGTCCTTCCTTTGAGATGGTGTGTGGGCAAGTATGTGGCCCGGTATTTCTTTAAAAGCCATTGGGGAATTTTTGATCCTTTGCTTAGCCAACGAAAGGAATTAAAAGCCCAAGGTTGGTATACTTGCACCAATCTTCGAGAAGGATATGCTTGGGTTTTAAAAATTCTTGATCACACACTTCTTTCACAAAAGAATTATTTTGATTTTTACATGCAAGGCTCTTTTGTTGTCAAGGTATGTTCAGATATAATTTTATCTTATCACCACCCTATCACATTTAAATTTATTTGGCAAGGGCCCCTTCCACAAGTCCCATCTAATCAATTCCTTCTTAATGTCCCATTTCCAAGTTATCCGGAGGTGGTTCCTCTTCTTGCTAAAGTTTGGAACATGGTGTCATGTTTTTCATTTGCTGCTAGCTGAATCTCATGGTGGGAAGCATTGATTTATTGCACAACCTATTTCCTCCACCGTTTTCACAAGTAGGTGGCTTGCGTTTGTAAATGTGTTAACTAAGATATGCTCTTGAATAATTCCTAAGGATCTCACTGTTAGTTGAGTCCAAAACCTTTGACATTCCTCTCCAAATATAGGTTGTTGAAACCTAGTCGAAGCTGAATCTCATTGATTCTCATTCAACCCATGGTGTGTATATCTAGTCGAGGATGCATTGGATTATGGTGAGATACAAATACTCAAAATAATTCTTTAAATCCCTCCAAGCCAAGAATACTCACAATAGATCAAATATATCTATGATTCACATTAGAGGATTAGAGAGTTTCTAGAGACCTCAAGTTCCTTTTTTGAGCATTATCATCCTATTTTTAAATCTAAAGAGGCTACTAATGAGTGAGTTACCACCCTGTATTGATGTATCGATGTGGTGTCGAATAATCTCTCTCTCAAATAATGGTACCATTGTAATTCTCCTCTTTCTTTGGATGAAATCCATGCTACCTTGTTGTGCTTATCGATGAAAAATCTTTGGGACTCGATGGTTTACTGTGTGAATTTTACAAAGTAACCTAGTCTTTTTTTTGACTTGATCTGCTTCATGTCTACAATGAAGATCTCCAATCCAATTCTCTTGGTATTTTCATCAATCAAGGAAACATAAAATTCATTCCTAAAATTGGTGATCCCGAATGATAACAAATTGGTGGCCTAGTGTTAGCGTAATTACATTGTAAATGGACGGTTCCTTCTAACTGTTTTGTAACCATATTCTATTCCTATTTATTTCTCCCATTTGTGGGTGCTTAAAATATACATTAAATACATTTTATCTTTATCTCCTACCATCATTGGTATCAGAGCACTCTGCTTTGGCCTATGTGCAAATTTGGAGTCTTTAAACAACGAAGTGGATGCATTGAGACCTGTGGACGTGGCAGACAAATTGTGGTGCAAAAACTTGCAGTTGAAGTTTGGAGAGCTATTTTGTTTTGGCGTGGAGATCTATTGTTGGAGTGACCTGTTTGGAGTGGAATTGTTTTGGCATTTAGAACAGCGTGAACGGAGGACCTGCAGAATAGACATTGGCAAAAGCTTGGTGACCTATGTGTTGCATTTAGCATAAGACCAACGACCAAGGAGGAAGTCATGTCTTCCAAGGACTGCGTGGAAAAGTAGTTTGACATTTTACTGTTATTTGAACTACGTGGATTACCCTGCTCGTGCCCTATGTTGGCATTTTAAATCCTATGTTTGACACATATATTTGTGCATACTGGAAATTGGAATGACCTGCAATATTGGCATAAGAAGTAAGTCTTCTCCCCTATGTTTCTTTTCCATTCAATACAAAAAGTATATGAGCAGCAATAGAAACTAGAGACAAAGGAAGGTCGAATAGAGAGAAGGTTTCTTTAGTAGTTATTATAGAAATTCACATGGAAAAATAATCGGGGTTAAAATTTCATACATGGAAGGTGAAGATCCAAATGCAACATATGCATAACAACTTATGGGGTATAGTAGATGGGAAAGAGAAAAAGCCCATAGACACCGCCAAATTAGCAAGAATGGCAGTGTAGAGATGATAAAGCAAAATCCATTATTGGCCTTGCTCTCTCTGATTTTGAAATCCATCATGTTGATCTCAATAAATATTCCAAGGACATGTGGGATAATTTAAATCAATTATTTGGAGCGAAAGTAGTGAAAGTGAAGTTTTCCCTAAAACTTTAGTTATATAGATTAAAAATGGAAGAAAGCATTTCTATGTCTAGTCACATTAATAATCTTCGGTCTCGCTCCGAAAACTAACAGAAGTCAAATATTTGATAGAAGAAGAGGATGCCAAAGCTATCCTATTAAATAGTCTATCTTCCAAATACAACAATGTTGTTTTTACTCTCAGTCAAATTTAGTCTAAATCTCTAGATGACATGATCGTGGCTCTTCTCGCAGAGGAAAAATGCATAACTAACGATGTTGTAGAAGGTGATACTCAACAAGTAAGTGCACTTTATTCCACACAAAAAAATTCATAGGAGATCAGATAAAAATAAACAAGGGCCTAAACAAGAGATTGAATGCCACTATTGTTAGAAGAAAGGTCATACAATGTGGAACTGTCATATCCGAGCAAGAGATGTTCTACAAGGAAATATAAAACACAATGGAGCTAATACTGCTCATATAGAAGATCCACAAGATTCTGATGAGAGTGAGGAAGTTGTTGATGAGATTGGCTTCACATCATCTCTAGTATTGTAAGCAACAATACAGGAGGACGGAGGATAACGGAGGCTGGAGGAGATCCAGCGACCTCTTGCAAGCCGCAAGTGATAAGGCCGCTGGCAGATATTTTGGCGAAGTAGGTATTGAGGACCCATTCCTCAATTTTTGGCTTGTTTATTTCAGTTTCAGTTTTGTGTCATGTTCCTGTTGTTTTGTTGTTCAATAAAGTACAGATGATATGAAATTTCCTATGTGGGACCTCCTAATTGAAGAGCGTCGTGGGGAACAAAAGAGCACTGAAAGCAATGCATGGTACTCACCTTGGGTTTATGGTAATCCTGTAAAACCACCGAGGTATCATCCTCTTGGGTTTGTGGTATGCATGTAAAACCACCAAGGTAAAATCCTCTTGGTTCGTGGTAAGCCTGTAAAACCACCGAGGTGAACAATCAGAAAGTGTTCCTGTCCCTCTAGGTTTCTGGTCAACCTTAGAAAAACCATGTGAGACCATGTAGGCATGCTCGTGTGAAGACCCTCTTTGCGGTTTTCTCATTAAGGAGGGGACCTATCATCAGAAATGTATCTTTGTATGAACAATGTAATAAGGGGGGGAATGTTAGCGTAATTACATTGTAAATGGATGGTTCCTTCTAACTATTCTCAGAATCGTATTCTATTCCTATTTATTTCTCCCATTCGTGAGTGCTTAAAATATGCATTAAATACATTTTATCTTTATCTCCTGCCATCACCTAGCACCTTGCTAAATGTTTCTTACCAAATTCTTGGTAAGGCTCTGACTCTTCGTATAGCTCATCTTTTTCGTAACATTGTTCACCTTAAGAAAACTAGTTTTGTTAAAGGATGGTACATTCTAGATAATATTATTTAAGTTTGGGAAGGGATGGAATGGGCCTAGGTTTCTCTGCAAAGCCTCTATTTCTCAAAATTGACTTCGAAAAGGCTTATGACCATATCGAAGGGAAATTTATTTTGGCTATGCTCAAATCTCTTGGATTTGGTGATTTTTTTGGTTAGTAGTCAAAACTCTATTTCTAAATGTGTTGGCTTGCATCACCATAAAATTCCATCAATCGATTCGATCGTCCTCTTCTTCTTTATCAAACAAGGGTGTCCTCTTATACCAGCCTTGTTTGTTCTAGATACAGATGCTTTAGCCTATCTTATTGCCCATCATCTTGCTCAAGGTCACATTCGGGGGATTTTTCTTCTTG
Organism: Taxus wallichiana var. yunnanensis; assembly: GCA_018340775.1. Lineage (NCBI taxonomy): Eukaryota > Viridiplantae > Streptophyta > Pinopsida > Cupressales > Taxaceae > Taxus > Taxus wallichiana. The sequence continues at coordinate 903,768,074 of CM031242.1, forward strand.
ATCATGTGATGCAACTTATTAATGGTCATTTTTTCTATGATTCCTTTATTGCTATCGCTAAATCTGAACATAATGTGATTATGGTTTTTTGACTTCTTTGATATGGTTTTCCTTGTTTCTAGATCCAGTATTCATATGGCTAAGACGTTGGGATATTGGAAAAGTTTCTTACCTATAATGTATTGGTTAAAATATTACCCCTAGAAGTTGATTAGAAGAGGCAATCAATTAAAATTCTTGGGCATTAGTTTTTCCTTTAATAGTGACTCTACCACACTATGGCAGTATAGTATTAACAACGTTGAGCGTAGAGTTTCTCGGTGGTCTTCCAAACCAATCTCTCTTGCTAGAAAATTCCAAGTATGTACTAAGATTATGGTTGTCACCCATGTGTATTATTATGCATGTTGGGGCCCTATATATGCTTCATTTTCCAAACTTTACAAGTTGCTACGGGAATATCTTTCATGTAATAGTTTTGGTTAAGCTTGTTTTCATAGGGTGCCCTAGGAGGTCTATTTTCTTCCTCGTGATCAAGGTGGTATGATAATTATTGATGTTTACTGACAAAGCGTGGCCTAATTTTCAATATGGGTTGTGTGTTATTTGATGGGTGATTAACAATGGAAAATTTTGCTTCTGCATTGCATTGTTTCTATTGCAATATATGGAAATAAATGTTGGAACAATATTGGTTTGTAGACCATTATTATCACTAGGGATCCTTTCGAATCAAATGTACCTTTGTTGCCAAAATTATCTATAAATCCTTTACAAAGGTGAACGATTGTTGCATTGGACTAGTGATGGATTTTGCACTAGGATATCTTTAAATTCTCGGAATATTTGGTGGTCTCACATCATCACTGATGATAACCTTCCGCTTGTGGAAACTACAGGCATCAAAGCACTTCAGATTTCTCACAAAGGAATTAAGACCATCTAGGATTTGGTCACCCGTGGAGACTCGATCCCCTGATCTGAACTCAAGAAAAAATTTAATCTTTCCAATTCAGATCTCCCATCTATATGCAAATATCAGGAATTAGTTCCTGATGTTTTTCTCCACACGATGGGGCTTAAACCCCCAGACATTTGGTGGCATGATTAGTGGTGGAATCGTGAAATTTCCTTCTTCTGTTACAATGTTAAAACTACTTATCCTCTTTTGAACCAAGTCTTTCCTAGCATTTTAAAACTTAATGCCCATTGGGGTCTACATTTTGCACATTCCACCTCGGATTCGTCACTTTCCTTGTTTGGAATTCTCTTCTTATTAGGCCTAAAGTTAATCATTTCCTTGGTGCCTTATTTATCAGGGTCTTCTTATCAAAGATCGTCTTAGTCACATTGGAATCCCTAATCCTAAATGCCCTTCTTTTCTAGACTTGAATCTTTTAATCATTTGTTTTGGTCTTGTCCCCATGCTTAGACTATCTGGAATTAGATACATTCTTTTTTCCAACCCTACCATCCAAAATTATTTCATTGGCATCATTATTTTTTCAATGATTTCAGTCCTTGCCACATTATATTAATACTCTATGGCCATTGTTTAGATCTTATATTCTATTTCATATGTGGAATTCTTAAAAGGATTTGATATTCCGAATGATCAATTTGTTGTTTTCTTTTCCACTAATTACGAAGTGGTTATCTTGTCTACTATGTGCATAAAAATTCAATCTCAAGTTGAATAGGTTTCCTTGGGGTTTTCTCATCTATAGGAGTTTCTCACACACTAGGAGAGTGCACCTTGCACGATGAGGCATGTCATCCCATATCCCTTCCTACCTCCACCTTGGCTATCTCCGCCTCGGTGGCCTTGACCTATCAGGACTACGTTGTAAAATCCACTCTTGCAGCCATCCTTTCCACCTCTCCTCAAGGTCACCCTTCATCTTCGTCCTTCTCTGTATCGGGAAGGATCCATCCTCTGAGGGGGAAAGCCCTTGCTAGTTCTCCACAATGGGGCTCTCTCGCCGCCTAGAATACAAACTAAGGCAGTTATTTACCCCCTAATTGGGGTATTGTTCCATTGTAGATGTTAGTGGTTTACCATGATGGTTGGTAGGTGGATCCTCCCTCAGCCGAGCCAACCAGTGGAGTGTTTATCCCTCCCTGGGATGACCCTCCTCCTCCTCTCACAATGATGGCTTATTCCTAGTGTTTTATGATTTTTTGTAACTTTGGTGCTCTCTGGTTTCCCTTTGGGCATTTTATTTTTTTCCTATGTGTCATTTTGTGGAACCATGGGTTTTTTCAGTCTCCCTTGCTAATGTAACTCTCTTTTATTAATATTAACCAAAAATATTTGATATTTTCATTTTTAGTGGTCATACTGATAGTATGGATTGACATAGCGATCATTTCCTCCAAAAATTAGCAATTGTTGTTGTTTTCTAAAATGTAGACTCTCAATGAAGACAATTTTGAAAAATCTCACCACTTCTATTTTTTTTTAAAGCGCAAACTCCCCTATTTCAACAACCACATGAATCTTCATTCATAGCTTCATTGTTTCATTATTTACAAAATGTAGAAACTCCTTTCCTTCACATCTTACCACTTTTCTCACCAACACATCCACTCTTAGCTTAACAACTCAGTCACAACTCATTCATTGATAGTACTTTGATACGATATTAAATACATACACAAAATGAACTAAATTGATTTATGGATGCTTCATATTTGATTTGATTTTTATAGAATACAATAAAACTAAATAGATAGGATGGTGTTGACCATTGACTATGTTGTTGATCTATGGTAACCAAAAAAATTCAAAATAAAAATTATTTTTGACACTCGACCAAAAACAATGAAAATACAATATTAGAGAGAAAAATAAAGAATATATTATATACCGTAAATGAGAGGATCATCATGATACCATCTCACAACATGAGAACTTAAAACAAGCAAATTCAATTACAACATTCCAACGCTTCAATTTGTTGAGCTCTTTCGCTCATTTGTGCTTGTTGGTAAATTAACGTTATAAAAATTTACTTTGTCTAATTATGTTAAAGGTGTTTCTCTATTGGAATGAGATTGGATTCTTTTGATAGATTACATAAAATAAACATTAGAGAGGGAGGATGCAAGACATGCGTTGAAATCCAACGCTTATGCACGTGGCTGCAAACTTTCGAGCACCTTGAGAATGGTGCTGCAAAGGTTACAGTGCACATGGCACAGGTTCTCAAAAGCATAAGATTCACACCTCCACCGCAATTATCGTAGTTATTATAGCCGACATTATTTATGTGGAATAAATCCATGGGTGGCACTCTCATTTTCTCCCACTCAACAAGGTATCAGAATCGCTGTAATATCCTATTCGATGACACCAGAGAGGAAATTATTTTAGCCTCTAAATCTTTTTTAACATGACCATATTCTATATTTTCTTCTCTCATATTCTCATCGAAATTCTCAGTCAATTTTTTCGTTTCTGCTTATCTCGGTGCAGGCTAAAAGCATAGGAGCTCGAGTCGAGGGCTACAAAATACAATAGGCATACAAAAACATGTCATTAGTAAATTTTCACAATAATAAAGTTTGGGAGAGTCTTACCACCATTGAGAACAAAAACTTCCATCCTCCAAAACCTAGATGCAACATAGATAAAAAAATTCGAGACTAAATTTAACACAAAACTATAATCACTAAATATGCAATCCAACCAGCTCCATGAGGTCATTTTCAACTGCAATTTCAACTGCTCCTCATGGTTTCTTTCATCCTCCTTTTCTACCCCGCTTTTCCTTCCTAGATTGAGGAATTTTTCGAGATCTCACACAATTCCTCGTGTCATCCAATTATTGCAGAATGAAGCTCTTTCACCTTTTATTTACTTCTATAGAACACTATAAAATGGCATACACTTGATAAAAAATACAATTAATGACATAAATTTGAGGTCAAACACTAAATAATCAGATACGAAAAGAAATCTACAAAGATGTAATCAAAAGTTATCATTTAAACAACACATTGTGGTTTCATCTTCAAATTCAACACTCAACATTCTAGCGAAGAAAGGTATTGGAACCCACCGGTCCGATCCACAACATTTAACAAGGCATCTTATATAATTTTCAAATGAAAATATCCACGTAGTTTTTACATGTAAATAGCCACCTCATTGTAGTTTGTACGGATGGAACTACCTCTAACGGCCACATGCTCTCTCTGCCTCTCCACCATCAAATGCTTATCTTTCCAGCTTGTCCATTTCCAAACATTTCCACTATTTCTCTCAATCTTTTAGGACATACTCATTAAATTCAAACTCGTATTATAAGGTAGGGCACCCGTTAAAATGGTTCGATTTGTTAGGTATATTTTTTTATATTTAATTACGTTGAAGGCGTAGTTAGAATGTAAATGGGTGGAGGTTATCCAAGATTTTCACATTTTAGGAAATCAACGGAGTAGAGTAGGTTGATATACATCTGTTGAAATCTAAAGGTGGAAACTAGTCTATGTAGAGTCCTTTCTCGCCACATTCATTGTCCAATACAACCACGAAAGCTCATTAGAGGATGCGAGGGTATTAGGTTGATGATAGAATACAATGGACACACGTTTAAAATGGAAATTACATTTTCTAAGATTTGACGTCATCCACGCTAATTACACATTCTCTTCTCTCAAAGACATAGAAGCAATGCAAATGATTATGCAGAAGTGGGGAACCGGTGGAGGATGGATACGTGCTAGTGATATAGGCGCTAGCGAGGTATAACAAGGAATACATTGATAGCGCGCGGGAGGATGTTTGGAATGTGCACCGCCTTAGAATCATTCTGTTACTCACTACCAATGACATTCACCTCAAGCATAAGCTTAATAAGTATAAAGAGGAGAAGCTTGTGATTTCTAAGGAGATGGTGACATATGCGTGTAGCCTCATATGTCCAGATTTACACTTCGGAGATAAGCTCGCCTTTCTCTAAGGCCGAGAAGAATTTTTTATTTTTATTTTGGTTATCGACATTATCTTGTAAATTGAAAAGAGAGAGAATACATTAGAATTGGTGGCAACGTAACTTGTTCCTCACAAGATTAGTATGGAATAAATTACAAAATTCTATTGTGCTTTTTTCCTAAATTAAATTCATCTTTTCACATACAACTTTAAATATATGTAAGCTACCCACATTTTATTTGTTAGTGGATTTTCAGGCACATTCTACACATTATTTTTTTTAAATTACAAAATGGGAGTCCATTACTAAACTTAAATTTGTTTTCCCACTGTAATCATTTATGGCTTCCTGAAATTTTTGTAATCATATGTTGTCGTATACATAAAAATTAAGCTAGCAACAATTTCCAATTAGTGATATGGGAAAATCTTTCCACTATTTATGAACCTCTCATCATGGTAGATTTAAATATGATGGACATATGTGCCTCTCAAATGTTTTTACGCTAAAGGCATCTTCCCAATGACAATATGATGGATCAAGCACAGGTACATTTGAGAGCAATATCAAAATTGATGCCCTCAAGAACAATGTCTCCACTCTCTACTCCTCTTCTCGCAAAAGTGTATCTCATCACTACTTCGGAGTTCTGTTACCCAGATATCACTCGTGGACGGGCCTTGCATACGAGGTTGTTCAACTACATATGGATCCAAGTTTAGAACAAACGCAATGTGAATACATAGATGGGGAGGATTCCAATCTCTTGAATGTGTGGAAATAAAGGATCACTTTTGTAACAACCGCTCAAGCACAAGGTTTCTTCATGAGCCTTCTATCTTCCACCAAAGTTATGCCCAATGGCCCAACAACGGTTTCAATCTCGTTGAAACGCTCAAATCCATTTTCCTGCCTTATAACAAGTCTGTTGCCTCCAACTATGTAGGATTCATGATCACTATTATCATTAGAGGTTTTACTCTTTTCCATCTTCTCATTCCTCAACTTTATAAAACCCTCTTTTCCAAAAAATTTGTTCTCTTCTTCAATAGGCAGTCGTTGATAGCAATTCCACTTCATAAAATAAATGTAAATGACATTCATAATATAGAATAAATAATTTTATTTTATTTTTATTATAGGCAAATAGTTTTTATGAAAGGGACTATACCCTTGAACAATAGTGGCTCAGAAGCCGGATGTGTCAATCTGAGTAAAACAACATAAGATCCAAAACACCAGCATCAAAACCCGCAACACGCAGCGTTTAAACAACAACTAAGCAAAAACAACGTAGATGAAGACAGATACATCCCAATTAAGTTCATCGACGTGCACTCCCCCACTGAAACCACGATATGATTTTCTACTTACAGTGCACCAATCCGCATTGTTTCCGTCATCCACATCTAAAACCACTTCAAGATTACCATTTAATTTGGGTGAATCAAAATTTGAATTCCGCTCCTCCACAGTTAAAGATGCATTCATTTCACCTGAACCGACCTTCGTCCTTTTGCCACTATTCACATTAGCATTTAAAATCACGCGGTTATGATCTTTGTTGATATTCTGTCGGTTTCCATCCACCATTTTTGGCGCAAAATCAGTCACGTTTTCCTCTGCCTCGGAACTAGTTTCCCACTCGGAGGATTCGCCATCTTCCTTGTTTGGCGCATCAGCTTTTGTATTTTCCTACTCCTCCTCCACTGTTTTAGACTGTCCCACGTGGGCAAAGGGCGCATCTCCTCAGCGGCGCTTGGCCGACCAGTTGGGCATTGACGGTCGGCTCAACATCGTTGCAGGTGCCTTTGAACAGCGGGCAAGGGATCTCATCGTTGGAACCTTGTGTCTTCCGCTCCTCTTCTCTGTTGCTTCTCCTGTCCATTCCATCCTCTGTTCTTGTTGAACATTTGCACAATTTGGCGTGAAAGTTAACCTTCCCGCATCCGGGATAGACCAAGCCATGGTCATTGGTAACTATGTTTTGCAGACGAATCGCGGTGGGGGAGGATAATATGATGTTCTCGGGAGAACATCCCCACCGCCATGCTAACACACAATCGAGCTCTTATAAGCCTACTTCTAGCCTATGGAGTCTTGCACTTGGGCATCCAGGTTGTTCCCTCAATCCACTGGAGTGAATGCTGCTCTTTCCCCCATCTGGGATGAAGAAGAGAAATATCATTGCATTATTGTCCCAGCATCAGCGATTGAGAAGGCAAAATCCAGGTTTTCTTTTGTGCTCATTGAAGCTTTTGCTAGGTACTAACCCAATATTGATGCAGCAGTAAATGGTGCGGGCGGAAATGGGGTTGTTGGGTTGATATCATTGCCCTTCCCAATAGCACCCTTCTTTTCAATTTTTTGAAGGAGGAAGAGATGGTTAAGGCCCTCAACGTAGCTCCTTGGATGTTTGGAAGGGCTACCCTACACCTGAAGCGATGGAAGCCAGGGGTTTCTCTTCAGATCAAAGAGCTGCCAATTTGGATCTCCCTGCCGGCTCTTCCAGTGGAATTTTGGGAGGACGAAGTCCTACTTGGCATAGCTGCATCAATGGGAGAATAAATAAAATATTAAGATAATTTGAAATAATAAAAATACTCACCACTGTAGCTTTTAAGGCTCGAACACCACCTCTTCCTAATTTGTGCATGTATCCATGTTCCTGCATTCAATCGCTTGTAACATATTTTAACTGCTCATATTTATTATCCTTTCTACCATGCTTTGTCTCTTTCTTTAAAACATTCCATGTTTCTTTTCCAACATATGGTTCAGGGGTTGTTTTCTCATCCCTCTTTAAGATATTTTTGAAATATCCCCTTTTATTATGAAGTTGATTGCATGCCATTGACTTCATCCACCTCTTATCAAAATAATGACCATATTCTATAGCCATTAATTCTTCTAGTTCCTTCTTTTTCCCCTTGGGTTGTTAGGGCCAAGGCTTGTCAATTGTTAGTCCAAATAATCTCATTGTATAATCATACAATGTGTGATAAAATTCTATCCCACCCTCAACATGTAGGACCTCTCCTTTACCGTACACAAAAAGGGTTGCTTTCTTTCTCCCGTGGACTCTATCTTCTACATTTCATTTACCGCTTTATCGTGGATTGGAGAATGAAGAGAGGGGGAGTTGTTTGTTAGAATAGAATTAGATGACTGATCGGGTTGGTATTATGAGGGCTTCTTATGACAAAACTTGTGTTGTTTGAATGGAGATTTGAATGTCCATCATTGATTCCATCATGGATTTCATCATTGGTCGATAAAGGATTTTTGCATTGTTCATATTATCGTTGATTCCATGAGTATTTGTGACACTATTTACTTGACCATTATTGACTTCACAAGCACGCAATTGACAATTCCACTAGGTAAAAAAATTCCATGTTAAGTCTATGCTCACGCTCTTTTAGTTCTAGCTCTTTTTCTTGAAGTTCTACCTTTTTTTTTGGATTTCTAACATTGCCTTTTAGGATGCAATTTTTCTTTCCTCCATTTGCATAATTCTTTCTTCATGATCTAGGTCAATACTCAAAGATCCTCGCGAAATAGAAATAGAAAAATAGCAATTACAATATTTTGCATTCAAAGATATATGAATATTATAATCACGTAAAACATTAGAAGAAACGTTATATACTTATAAGAATATAAGAAAATACATCTAAATATTTAATTTTTATAAAAATCAACCAAGGAAGAAAGTACAAATGATTACCCGATGTTGTATCATTTCTTTAAGCAAATGTGAAAATTTAGATAAAGATATTGAATTTAGTTTCTAAAATTGGTACCTCCAACATCATCAATAAATCCTTTAGATGAATATGTGGAAGTTAAAAATAGGGTTTAAAATTTTGTAAGAGCACCAACTTCCTTAAAAAAATTAATATTATTTATATTAATTATTAAAATATAGACATTCATAAATAAGTTAAACTAAAATTTTATTAAAATATAATATTTTAAAGAAAAATAAAAATATCAATTATATTAAATTATTGAAATGGATGTTGAGAGTCACTTATTAACATTATTATATAGATTAATGTTGATCTATTAAATATCAATATTTCTAAAAAAAAAAAAAAACAATGTTTTATATAATTTTATAATAAATCCATAAAAAAAAAAAAAAAAAAATTAAGTAAAACTAGCAATTTATGTTTTATAGATAATAAATCCTTTATAAAAAAATTAATTCTATTCCACCATGCATGATAAATAATAGTCATTTAAATCTACTAAAAACTAAACATGTAGTCTCACGCTAAAATTAAAATTATTTTAGCTTGCTAAAAAGACATGCACAATTTGAAGCTAAATTAATAAAAATTAATATTTATAAAAATAGATTACACAACTCTTACTTAAAATTTAAAAATAATTAATCCTTCTAAAGCTTTTTCACAAAAAGCATGCTGCACGTTACAGGTATAAATATTTAATCTTTACATTAAATTGAATATGAGATTCCAATTTTTGAAGCTTTAGGATTTAACATACAAACACGATAAACTAGTATTTTATCAAAGAATAAACCATATGTATAGTTACAGTTTTTATTACTGTTTTTTTTTTTTTTTTTTAGGTAAAATTACATGATTTCATTTGAAATTTTTGTAAATCGAATAACATTAACAAACTAGTTTTCACGGAGAGTAAATAGATTAAATTCTTTTCAAAAATTTGTAAATGCTTTTAACATTAATAAACTGGTTGTCACATATAGTAAGTAGATTAATATTTTTTCAAAATAAACTTAAATTTCTATGCCTTTCTTTAACTTGTTAGTACCTGCCGTATGCGGTGTAATATTGTTTTCGGCCTGTGCTGTTAAATTGCATGCAGTGGGGTGGTGGGTTGCTAGTGGCTAATTTTTTTGGAATGCTTTGGCTTTCTCTAAGGTCATACTCCATGTATTACGTAGACTATAGTTTGCTTGGGCTAATGATTTATTTTCTGTGCTTTTCATTGGTAGTTGTTTTTCCTTCATTGTTTTAGCTGACATTTGTTTCTCTGTGTTGTGGACAGTTGGGTCTATGCATGATCTCCACCTGTAATTCATGGACAATCAATTGGGCATTCAATCCCTGATCCAAGTGCATGGGAAAAGCAATCAGAGGCAATCCGGCACCCATCCCCTCCATCAATGAGTTCCACCCGCAATGAGTTACAAATGCCCCTGTAGATGGATGGCACAGAATCTCCTGCTAAGGCGCCCACCAGCTGCAACAGTTGAATGCCCCAGTCGAGAGAAACTCACTCTGGAACCAGTTAACATGCAATTTACTGTGCAAGAGAAAGCTTGGGTTCTAACACTCGGCACGTTTTAAGATTTTCTTGTTTTAGAAGCATTTAAATAAATAACTACTGTAGATGAAATACAAAACAATGGTAAATAATGTAAAAAACTTGTGCCATCTTATGTGCCATGCTCTTATCTGCCATTTGACAGGTCTGTCGGATTATTGAGAAATGTGAATGGAAGATATGGAAGCAAAAGTGGGAGGTTAACGTGATGGTTAGAGATTGGCCTTATTTCCAGCTCTTCTTGCTAACCAACATGACTGGGAGAGTCTTCCTACAGTGCCCTCTGTTTATGAATTATCAATCTGAAGTTTGTTCTAGAGCTGAGATGCCAGTAGTAGCTCATATTTGTTCCAATCTTTGATATTCCTTAGGAAATATGGACAGAGTCCATATTGCTGTTGATTTAAAACAAACTTTGGAAATTCGTGAGAGGCATATGATACAACTTCATTTCCTGGTTCTATTTACTTGCACAGATTTACCCAATACTATCTGTTTTCTGTATTTAATATTGAGTAGAAATAACCTTATTTACTATGAGATTCTTCTCTGCTGTGGATAGCTGGCTGTATGCATGACCTCCACTTGTTGGTTTTTATTTTTGGCACCGCTTCCCTGCTTTTTCATATGCTTCTTGCTGCAGCAGATTCAAGCTCAGTTGCAGATGATGCAGCAGCAGCTTCAATGGCAGCAGCAGCAGCAGGAGCAGTTAATGGCCTACCAACATCAGGCACAATTGAGGCAGTGGAGGGATGCGCTTGGCCCTAGAAGCCAACCCATGAAACAAGTGGGTAAACAACACAATGGCACTGGTGTTGGTAAAATTTCCATAATTGTCACTGGGGGATTTCAAGAGTTTGCAGGGAATGGAGAAGGTTGAAGAGTCTAAAATGAGCTTATCAAGCTATTGGCCAAACTGATCCATATAACACTCCAGGTTCCCCTGTGAAGAACCGATCTGCTCATGATCTAGGGCTCATCATCGAGTTATGCAACATCATCAAAAGAGTGGCCGAGCTACTCATACATTGTTCATCGGGCTGAGTGAGCCATATCGGGTTCATAAAGATGAAGGACGAGTTGTCAAAAAGGCTGTCAAGTTCATCACCGAGCCATTACATTGTCAAACAAGTTATGCACCATCGAGTTGCTCTGTGTAGACTGAGACCGGTTTTGCAGGAACACACTGAGCTATTTCAGGGAGAAATTTATCCTTGGTGAGTTATGGGTTCAAGGAGGTCACAGACCCGAGTTGGAGTGGATGGAGCAATATCAAGTTTCCCTGGGTTACACAGAAATACTAGGATGTTTGCATCCAAGCATTGTATGTGTTAAGACATTCAAATGGAGGGGATGCTCACTAAGTTATATTACACATGACCGAGCTGCCCGGCCCCTGCAGGTGAGTCGTTTCCAAATGACCCCAATGATGATGAGCCGGTCATAAATTAACTCGACCAAATTATTTTTTATATAAAACCGAGCTCACTTTGGTGGGCGATCCTTTAGACTGAGCCTTGTATTACTCATTGGGATATTAGCATTTCTTCCAGGATATGCGAAGGGAAACCAAGCTCACTTTTGTGGAATGGAAATGTCCAGAACACATCTCATAATAACATGAGATAATATAGCTATTCACATAGGTTTCTATTTTAATAATACTCTTATATTCTGCCTAAATTCCTATACATTCACCTGTCCTTTTAATCCTTGGCATCCTCGCTTGAGCAGGATAAGCAAATGATTTCTCTCTCTCCTAGCTGCATACAATTTTATAAGTTCCCTGGGATAGATTGTCTGTACACTCTTTCCATGGACCTGTCTTCATTATTGGATTGAAATCATACAGCTTGATAAACTTTTTCACAGCACACGTACAAGCTACACACCCTTATGCAGGCTCATCGTAGATTATCACAGATTTCACAGCACACGTACAAGATAGACACCCTTTTTCAGAATTTTGGACGCAATTGGTGATTTGACGCAGAGATTGAGCTATTATAATGGAGGTTGCAACAGTCTATGGTGCAGAGTGGAGCCTGGTGAGCTCGGAAATGCAAGAGTTGCAATGACTTACTTCAAATTGTATTTTTCTTTGGCTATCTGGACTATATGTTGAATGCCCTTGGTGGCATCTTCTTGCCTTTTAACTTCTTCAACATCAATTTGAAATTTGATATTCTCTTTTAAGTGATTTAATCGGCTGTAAGGCCTGAAAGCACAATTAAAAAGTTATAGGAAATATTTTGTTCTTATTCATCTGTTCGGAGATTTCTGAAAATTTGGATTGTCAGTATTTCAGAAGTTTAGCAACGTAAATTCTCTTACGTCTTATCAGAGAAATGTTCTGGTTTTTGACCAGATTGCCAACCATCATCAATGATAATAAACCGTGGTGATGTGCCTCCTTCTGACAGGCTGGAATACATCAACACATGTTAGAGGTCACTACTACAAGAGGGGGTATTTTGAGACATTAATTAGAGACAAAAATATATTTTTGTCTCTAATTAATCACATCTCATATTTTTGTCTCTAATATTCCTCATATATATTTATGGTATCTTTTATATCAATTTTTAATTAAAAAAAATACACACTTATACAATGTGGCGGTGAATTACAAGGAGGAAAAATTATTGCAGCAGCTGAGAAGTAGGCGGGAGATAGTTGGTCGGTTTCATTCTCTGCATGCAAAACAATGGCAAGTAGCTTGTGGTTATACTGCAGATCTTAAAGCGCGAGAGGAGGCCGGAGGCCAAAGCGAGCAGAGAGGCTAGGCTGAGCAGTATCCGCCATGCTTATATTTTGCCCTCTTTTATTTTATGGCCGGTTTACATTATTTGTCGTTGATAATGCATTTTCTGATTATTTGTACCTACTAGAGTAGCAATAGACTTGTCAAGGCCCACAATTTTGACTGCAATGATCTACAATGGAATGCAGAGAGCTCAGTAAGTATTGCAGTAAGTGTTACCCACACCCACCTCCTCCAACAGTTTATAATCGAGGACTTCACCGGATACTTCTTCATAGATATCTGTTGAACCACACCTAGATTTAGCACAATTTTTCTCTTGGATGGCGAAGGCAATAACCTCCCTCCGAAGCATCCCCCATTGCCTCCGTAAGGCTCCATCTCCGCGAAAGGACGATCGTGAGGGTTCTCCTTTCTCAAAAGGTCGAGTCATAGAGGGGTCCATCCGTTGGACACCTATTCCTTCGCCCCAAAGGGCATACAAAGAAATTTCAGAGCCCCAAGCTAAATATACAAACAAGGCCACAATAGGGTAAAATAGGAAACTTGAGACAGAATGGAGAGATACAAAACGAAGGAAAGGATCGAGAGTTCCGCTAGGGAAAAACGCCAACAGAAAACCAATCGCAACCCAATCCCAACCCCTAGGGATCGAGAAGAAAACATCATGTTACAGAGCAGGGCATCTACTCTAGTAGGGTATCTACTGTCACAGTTTTCTGAAAAATCATGCCCGTAAAAATCCCAACCCCTAGGGAATGAGAAGAAAACATGAAAAGTTGCTCGTGTTCTAGACTCATAAGTTGCTGAAGAAATAACAAATTACTCTTGTAAATCTGCAAGTTTTTGTATGATAAAAGATATAATTTTGGAAATATGGTTTTTATTTGATTGTATTAAAGATGAAATTGAGAAGAAATAAAATAAGCTTTGCCTTCAGCTTGTTTGGTTTCTTTCTCGATCTATGAAAAAGGATTTCTAGTTTTTCACCGACAAAATATAGGTGTGAAGAGTTGTATTACATCATAAGGTCTACCATGTTCGAATCATGCATGTTAGTACTATTGTGGTCATTGAATAACTTGTAAAACCTAACTAGAGGTTGTGTTATACAATGTCGAACTGTATGGATAGGTACTGTTATAGTCTCTCTCAAATAGCTATGAAGTACTATCTCTGTAAATGAGTTTGGTTCCTGGCTTTACCTGGACCGTAATTTTCTTGAGCGTGACATATCCTATTATGTTGAGTGGAAAGGAATGCCTTATGGGCTACAATTTGACCGATTCAAGACTATAAAAATGGTAATAAGAACACCGACTGATATGTTAAATATAAAATGACTAGTCTAAGCTACTGATTGATAGATAAATGAGAAAGTGAAGGCTTTAGCTGCTTCAGATTGATGTATGAAACCTTTTAGCTTATCTACAGCCTAGATATAATTTATATCCAACCTCGCTTAGATCTCAGACTTTTTTTTTTCATACCCGGTATGTATGAATTTGCTAGATGTTTGAGGGAAGAAGTGTTGTTATCTATATGTACTATACAAGATCGAGAATTACTGCAACATTCATTGACAGCCAGACTAATTCTTCCCCTCACCAGAAATCACAAGGGTTATCATAGTTACATGAAATTTATCGTTGTCTCTTTGAAGCGTGCTTTGAGCATTTCAAGCTTTATGCATTTGTGAGTGTGTTTGAATTACCATTATGCATTTGTTCGTAGGTGTACTATAAGGCACCGATGCATTTTGAATGAGCTGTTCATGTACATGATAGTGCAAATTATATCTCGATAATATAGTCATATAAGAGGTTATGTGGTGTAGGTATAAAGGAACAACTATATAAATATACCCACATGAGTTTGACCGTTTGGCAATCCAACTTTTACATGTGTGTGGGGCTTGTGCCAAAAGGGTGTGCATCAGTATGACTCGTATGCCATTGATTAAAGTTCGCCTGATTACCCTTCGGAAAGTGATGTGGTTTTAAACATAATAGGGACTAAGGACACATCTAATTTGAGCAACAAATAAGATCATATAGACAAATAACTTTGATAAGAAATGGGAAAATGTTGCAAATCAAACTTTTCATCAACCAATTATCTTAGTTCACATCTACTGCCAATTTATATTTGGTTAAAAATTCTAAATTAGTTGTGGTTGAAAGTAGGGATGATTCAAGTGGTAGGTCAGGACAAGGTCATGTGAAATTATCTATAATAGATGGCCTACAATGGGGAAAAAATTGAGAAGGAGAGTATTGTGAACAAGATCCCATTATAGGGAAATGCAACTCTCGAAAATTACTTGTTATTTATGGGCATCACATAGATAACAATTACAAGAAAGACAGCACCCAAAAGGCTTGACACCAACACCATTACATGCCACTTTGACAATTTGTTTACCGACACAACACCATCCCAGTCTCATTCTAGTCAAACAGTGTTTTGTGAAATCACCTCACCAAATCTCACAAACAAATGCCCATCATAAGTGTTGCTTGTGCTCCCAATAATGTCTCTATGCTTACCATCCGCATATTCTTACAAATACCTCATGTAATTATTACTAGGGGTCATTTGATAAGGGCCTTGAGATTGTTATCTCTTGGAACTTTTCAAATGGATGTATTTAAGAAATTTGTTTAGCTAGAGTTTCAACTTTGGAATACAAATATATGAACAAATGCTATACAACCCAGCTTCGGGTTCAATATTTCTAGTAAAGTTTTATCACAAATTTCTTATCATTGTGCTCAGAAATGGCGAGGGTTTGGTTTTGGGGTTGGGCACTTTGTTTTATGGCGTGTTTTACTAACGAAAATACAGTGGCTATTGAGTTTATGAAGATGGTAAGCACAAAGATGTTAGAGGGAGCACAAATGGACATTTGTTTATGAGATTTGGTGAGGTGATTTCACAAAAC
This sequence comes from Taxus wallichiana var. yunnanensis, assembly GCA_018340775.1. Classification (NCBI taxonomy): domain Eukaryota; kingdom Viridiplantae; phylum Streptophyta; class Pinopsida; order Cupressales; family Taxaceae; genus Taxus; species Taxus wallichiana. The sequence continues at coordinate 903,784,047 of CM031242.1, forward strand.
ACTATTTGACTGGAATGGGATGATGTAAACACTGTTTGACTGGAATGAGACTGGGACGCGGGTGTTGTTTAGGTTTACTTGATGCCCAAATTTTCCTTTAACAACCCAGATTTGGTGTCAATAGAAATCCCTTCGAGCCAGAGGAAGAGGATATCAATCCATTCTCAATTAGCCTTAATAAAAAACCTCAATTCATTGTTAGAAGGCATTGTTTGAAAATATAATAAACTAATTACCTTTTTCGAAATACCGCTTAATTATCTCTTATTTTGATATGTCAATGATGGGCTTTATTAATGTAATTTGTCATCACTTATTAGTGTAGATACATTTTTTTCTATATAGGTTCTACTAATAAAATCCATATGATCCGTATCGAGTCATGCAATAATGCCACCCAATATGCCCACCTATTTCAACAGCATTTTATTAATTGTAGGACTGACTGTGATAAATTGTTTCCTTTGTGTGGTCTTTGGGGAGATTGAAATAGTATGCTAACGTTGGTGATCATGTATCTTAATGATGCTTTTAAAGGCTGAAAATATTGAAATGATGAGACAATTACTGGATATGTGCGTATATCATTTGTTGAGTAGATTCCTCATGTGCTGAATTAATCTTCTACATGCTGAAAGAAGAAGCAATAAGATGATCACTAACTGGGATTTGTGAGTAAAGCCATTGTTGAATTTTTTTTCAGGCATTGAAATAGCTTTCAAACAAACATTACTACACATCTTTGATCTTCATAAACTATCAAAGCTATAAAGAATCCTTTCCACCTCTAAAGAGAGAGCTATATTTATCTTCAATCTCCCAATAGATTAAAGACTTGAAGATGAAAAAACCTCTGTCTCTTTGTTCCATGTCAGAGAGTTTGCAACTCACAGTTGGTATATAGGAATATTATTGGTCTCAACTTGGAGTGTCAAGAAGAATCGTAATTGGTTTAGGGGAAATCTTTTTCAATGGGATAAGTATTGTTGTAGCTTGAGGTGGTGTTAAGTCTATTTTTAAACTGGGGATATAAAATGAAGTTGTTAAGTAGGTTTTCTGATAAAAATATCATGACTCATGTGTATTATTCAGTAGGCTTTATAGATCTCACAATTATCCTTGCAAATGTCTCTTTTAGATATGGGGTATAAATATTGAATGTAGTAGTAGGATACCCTCTCAATGTCTAAATTCAAACTATAATATAAAGTAGTAGCAAGAGTGTATCTGCTTTTACCTTAGCCTGTGGGTAGCTAGCTTCATTGAATATTGGAGTGTTAAATAAGGATACATGTTTTCTTATTTTTTATATTGGATTTAAAAATCCGCAAAATAGGTATATGTCCACTATCGACATGCGAAATGATAAAAAGTAAAGTCACGGCCGATCCCACAAAAGGGAACCTATATCAAAGAGTAGAGTTTATAAAGGTCTGTTGGGATGCAACCTATATCGCAAATCAAACTACATAACAAGTTTCAACCATGGGTAACTAACAAGATTACCCGCTATGAAACAAAAGATTATACTTGTTGACCAAAGAAGTGACCCGTCATGGTCCAAATTAGATCTATCCGCACCTAATTCAAGATGAACCAGTTATGCAACAAAAGATTATGTTGTTGTACCAGTAGTGACCCGTCATGGTCCAAATTCGATCTGTCCGCACCTAATTCAAGACCCCCGTCTTTTTGAAATCTACCTTCAGCTCTCCTTAGCACCAAACCTATCAATATAACCATTAAACTTTTCCATCATCTTTTGCATGTGATCCTTCATAAGCTTCTCCATCCACTTTAAATATAACTCCCAATAACCACAAGCAGGAAGAGGTAAACTGCAAGAGAAGAGGTAGACAAAATAGTGTTGTACAACACATTTCATCATCTTTATTTATTCAATTATCAAGCAAGGAATGTGTTGGTTTTGGCTTGTGTTATTGATGTAGATATAAACTAACATCATGCTAAAAAAATCCAGATGCTCACAAACCTCAATTTTCACTTTCTTCTTTGTATATGAGGATCCACACCAAGTATATAAAGGATAAAAACTTGCTATATTTCTCAAACCTTGATAAATTTATTTAATTTCATCTTCAAATGATATTCTTGGACACCTTCACTATTCTCCTCTGTTCACACAGTGTAAGGATTCCCAGGACAAGCTCTATCTCTTGCAACCTTCACTTATTGTGATTCCCACCTTACTTGTTCTTATTCCGGTCTCTTTAGTTTTGAGCTTAAGAATGTTACCTTTCCTTTAAACGTTCATATAGCTTATGTGCTTGTAGTTCCCAATTGGTCTTCACTTGTCCTTCCTTACTCTCGAAAACACTTATTTCGTCACTAACCACCTTAGCTCTTGGGCCTTTGAATCCTCTTAGTAATCTCTATCCATTCAAGCACTCAATATACTGTTAGAATAACAAAGGAAATGCATTCAACCATTTAGATACAAGCTCTTACCTTGTTAGAAGCTTATGTGAGCTTGATGACATTTAATGTAAATGACTAAATCCTTTTTGTTTTGATAAATTATATTATATTAAAATGGAAGAGGAATGTACTTACAACCAACTTATGAGAAAAAAATGCCTAACTTGGAGTGAGTTAGATTACAAAGGATTTAGTCATTTACACTGTAACTTATTCTTGGGTTTGGAAAATTCTAAGATAAGAAATAAAGGCTATATTTGAAAAGATTAAGTGGAGTAACACAATAATAAAGTAGAATAATCTCTTGTCATTATAATATATAATCACAAGATACGGGCCTTAGTAAGAGGCTTCTCTCGCCTCCTTTCATTTGAGAAAGGAATTAAAATATTTCATGACTTGTACATTTGCGCAGAGAAGCCTCTTCTCAAGGCACATATTTGGTCATTAGATATTATAATGATGGAGCTTGTAGAGTATAAATTGGATTGATACTGGATACTAGACAATGAAAAGCAATCTACTTTATCTCTAATGAAAACAAAGACCTATGATAAGTTCCAAGATTCAAGTTTGCTTCCAATTTAACCTTGTAACTTATCGTAGGTCTTATTGCAGCATGGTTTTGAATATGTGGACCTTCTCATGCTCTTTTGTTTTCATTTTTAATAGATTAGATTGCTTTTCCTTTTTCCATGTTTCATTGTCTTCTCTTGCTCTATATGGTGTGGAGTGGCTTTAGTGAAAAAGGTAAGATAAGATGACATTTTAGTCCTACATATATTGGTAAATAGTTAGAACGTGTAAATAATTTTATTCATTTTTTAAAAATATTTTTCTCTATTATTATCACAAGTGTTACCTTTTTGTAGGACACTATTAACCAATTAGCCATTATACTTGGAAAAAAGGAAAGACAGTACTTTCATTTTCTACCACCCGTATTATTTCTTTAATGAATTGAATCTCAATGAAGATTAGTATTATCACAAATCATGAGGTTTTTTTATAATACTCGGATCTTAAATAACTCTCATAAGGGATCCTCTTTAGCTTACAAAAATGGATAAGTAAGGGCCAAAGACCATAATTTTCATGATTAGATGGAATATATAATCGCACAAATGACCTCATAGTTCAAACTAATGATGTTTTAGTTTATGGAAACATCATAACGGAATTACCCATTTCCAAACTATAAAAATATAAGTCTGAAGTTGAGAGGTAGATGCTCATTATTTAAAGTATATGATTTATGCAGGAAAATAGTATATCTTCATCTAAATGTTTAGATGAACATGTACTGAGACCTACTATAAGGACAAATGAATATTTTAATGAAATGATATATTGTACTTGTGAAAAGTGCAAAAATAGAAAATTAAAGAAGCGTCGACTCCTTGGTATCCAGAGGTTGAAGTATGGAGTTTATATAGAAGAGGTATACTATACTGAAATTTCAAAAATGCTTGTTATTGAAAATTATGAAATGTTTATATCGCATTATTATTAACTATTTTAAATGATATTGTAATGTTTAGCCAATCCAAGTTCTTAATAATGTTGATGAAAGGGCATATGACACTGATGATAGTGACACTCACAATGAAGGAGAAGACACGTATATGGGTGATACCACTTCTCAATTAAATGAGGATGGGGTGAATGAATTTTTACAAGATTGCTACACATATGTCAAGAAGTTGATGATTCATCCCTAACTTAACTTGTTAGGATGCCTCTTTACCCAAATGCAAATTTTTTTGTATTGGCAACACTTATGTTATTGTTGAACTTGAAATTTATGCATGGAATGACGAATACATGCTTCACTCGATATCTTGAGGTATATTTTCAACTCCTCTAAACTATATCTCTCCATGTCATTCAAGTTTTGAATATTGTGTATAGTGAATAATATAAAGATATTTTGTTGTTTTATGTAGACTTTTGGCGATAAGATACTTCAAAGGAAAATAAAGTGCCTTGTTCACAAAAGGAAGTATCTTCAGCAATGAAAGATATTGGGATGGAGTACAAAACATATGATGCATGTCCAAATGATCATATCTTATAATATGGTGAAAATGAAAATTTACAAAAATGCCCAATATGTTTCACCAATAGATATCGTGAAGATCAAGTGTCCAAGAAAGTTCCTTATAAGGTTCTACGCCACATTCCAATAACACCGAGGTTTGAGAGGATGTTCAAATGTAAGGATTTGGAAAAATTTATGGACTATCATGCACTAAGAAGGAGCCAAGATGGTGTCATGCGTATGGTGGCTGATAGCAAAGATTGGAAGGAGCTTGAAGAAAAATGGCCTGATTTAAGAAATGAGTCAAGGAATGCAAGAATTTCATTGGCTATGGATGGTGTCAATCCTTTCGTAGATCTTAGAACAACATACTGCTTGTTTGGCGGTTTTCCTTATTAACAATACTCTTCCCCCGATGGATGGTAATGAAAAAGAGCATGCAATGTTAACTCTAATAATACCGTACATGAACTTCTTAGCACTATGTTCTCTTGAAGATGATGTACATTTACATGAATACATTTAAATTTTAATTCACATTTTATACATAGGAAAACACCAGGTGACAGAGATATGGACACATACATGGAGCCTCTCATTGATGAGCTATGTGAATTATGGAAGGGTGTCAACATGTATTATGTATCGAGACACTGAAATGATAGGATCTTCCTTTTTCGTGCAATACTTATGTAGAAAATTCACGAAACTCCAGGGATCTCTCTATGTTGTGGTAATCTATTTATCATATTCATTTGTAATCATTCTATTTATGTTGCTGCCCATTAATTAAATATGGTTTTCATACTAATTTTCGTGCCTACAAACTAAAGGAAACATGGTTGTCCATCATGTGGGCCACACAATGTATCTAGGAAATCAAAGGATCTTAAAAACCGTGGTACGATGAATACGGACACTTCTTACCTCAAAACCATCGTTATCGCATGCATGAGAAAAATAAGCTCAATGGAAAGGAAGAGGAAAGGAGGCGGCCAAAAAGGATGAACCCTTTGAGGTGGAAATCAGCATATGACAAAAAGGAAGGGAGAGCTTATCCATTGGGAATGAAAATACTATCTAAGTTTTATAAGTTAGAGTATTACGAGCATCTCCCAATAGCTCATCTATTTGATACAACGCATATTGGAAAAAATGTGGCGAGTGCTTATGGAAACATCTAAAGGGAACCAACAATGAAGACGAAATAAAATTAAGGAAGGCCCTCAAAACCGTCAATATGATGCCAAACATGTGGTTACATGAAAATAACACATATGATCCTACGTCATGGGTTCTTACAGCAGAGGAGAAACAATATATGTTTGATACTATGTGTGCCATAAGATTTCCAACTGGTTTTGGTGCGACATTAAAAACCGTATTCACAAGAGATGGTTCATAGTTTTCTGGAATGAAAACACATGATTGGCATAATTGGATAAAGGTAATTCATGATATCTTATATTCTTGGTAGTATAATTGAAAATTTCAATATATTAGTAATGTAGAAGATAATATATAGTTTAAACGCTATTTTTCAATGTTGGTTTAGTATGTGCTTCCTACAACAATACAAAGCACTTTCAACCATGACATCGCACAAACAATTTACAAATTGTCCAAATATTTGAGGTATTATAAACCATCATTTGTTATTCAATAATTAATTTTTTTCCTTCTATAAATATCATTTTCAATGTCTTTATAATTGTTTTAACATATATTTTGCAAATATTATAATTGGTGATATGTTAATGCTTGTCACTAAAATTTATAGGTGGGTATCATCTAAAGAGATACATCTAGATGAGCTGAACTATTGGAAGAGGAATGTTGCTCTTTTGATGTGTGACATTCAAATGTGTTTCCCTCCAAGTTTCTTTAATTCTCAAGAGCACTACCTTATACACCTGGTAGAAGAGATTGAACAATGTGTGGCTTGTAGATATGAAGGTCCTAAAACATTTTGTGAGGCAAAGAGCTCGACTTGAAGGTTCTATGGTTGAAGGGTACATGGTTTTTCAAACCATGGTTCATTTATCTGAGTACTTTCCTCAATTGCATCTAGAGGCTCCAAGGTTATGGGGTGATCAACAACCTCAATCCATTGGAGATAGAAAACTAGAGGGTCAAGGAACTTCAAAGAGGATAAAAGGTAATCTTAAATGTTAGTAGTAGTTTTTAAATCCCAAGTATTGTATGATGCATCCTTTAAAGAATGGCTAGATCAATGATTAGTTAAATACTTTTTGTTGTAGTTGTTAAGGAATGGGAGTCATTCCATTTGTATGTTGCATACAACTCTAAATTTATGTTAGAATGGATGGAGAAGTATGCTTTGAACAAAAGAAAATAGAAGATGAGAAGGCATGGGCTGATATATATAATAGATATGGTCAAAACTCTAATAGAGGACTTCCCGCATGCCATAAAATAAAATGGCCAGATAGATGCTCATGCCATTGGTTAAAGACAAATGTTGAACATGAGGCAACCAAGGGAATGAAAGCAAAGACAAAAAAACAAGTAGATTTCGTTAAAGGATCTATAAATGGGGAGGTAATATACAAATAAAGTATTATGATGAATATTATTTAATCTAAAGATTTTTTTATCATTGAAACTATTTAGTTAAATTTTTGTGTCCTTGAATCTAATTGGATAATATGTACATATGCATTTAGGTAACATATTACAAAGCAATGTGGATTAGCAATCATCATTTTCAAATCGGGAATATTGATGAGAAGCGGAAAACTTACGATAGTGGAATTTCAGCACCATTTGAAGTGGAGTGTCCTTCACATGCATATGACACAAACACAATCACAAGTAGACTTCGGTATTATGGAGTGTTGGAGGATATAATAGAGCTTGATTTCACATCTTTTAAAAAAGTAATTTTTCATGTTGAATGGTATAGGCTCATTGAAGTGGGCCTTGACAAAACTATTTTTTTGCATGAGAATGGATTCAATATGATAAATACATCGATGTTTGAATCTACTTCTGAACCTTATGTGTTTCCAAACCAATGCAGTCAAATATTTCTTGTTCCAAATTTAAAACACCCCGGCTGGTCCTTTGTGATAGATTCTGATCCAAGAGGACGAAGAGTCACCTTTTCTCGAAGATGTAGAAGGCCATGATGTAATTGAAGAGGTAGAAGATCCACTTGAAGACATAAATGACCAAGTGGAGGATGATGATAACATGACTATTGATGATGAATATGAACAAGATGAAGTTTCGTAAGCACAAGAACAACATTTTGGTGATCAAATACATGAACATGATGAGTTTATTGATCATCATTTACCTATGGCTGAAGGGGATGAAGATCATGAGAACCATGGTATTAATTTATTTGTGGATTTGGGGCCCATTAATTATGGTGTATTCATGCCTCTAGATGAGGAAATTGTAATCTCGGATGAAGATGATTTTATTTAATCATAATGTAAACCTTAAAATCATTGCAAGGACATAACACAATTTGATATATGTTATGAGTGGATTGCTAATGTTTTTTTCTTTATGTCAATGCATATATTGCACATGTTTCCTTCTTTCATTAAATGTTTCCTTTTTGAAGATTATATGAAGATGCTCACCTTTTGGACCTTTTGAATATATATATTTTTTGATACATGAAATGAAATGGAAATTTAGTATTGCATATGTTATTATTCATTTGTTAGTGAAGCTGTTCAATGTTACATGCAACTTTGAAGTTTTTTTTTACTATTAATAAAAAAAAATTATGATATTTTGAAGGATCGTGGCAGGCCCTCTACATATGCAGTAGAAAATCCTAACATGAGAGTGATGTCGAGAAGTAAATCCTGTACCATACTTTCTACATCCAACATTTAAACATTTAGTATTCCAATTCCGTCAAGCATGCCAACACATAGTATAGCACCGAGTTAAGGAGTAACCCTTCATGTGTGGGTTCTCTCCGAATTCACCCTCCAACACCACAACATGCTTCCTTGATAAGTATCATAGAATCACAAGCCAAAATTTTAACGCTCCTACCAGATACTTCTAAATTTTATGAAGTTAGACAAGAAGTAATTAAGAAAATTCATGCATTGGAGTCTACATTGCTTGAAAGTACAGGTCTTGCTGTACCTGAACAGGTACATGCTTATGATAATTAATTATGTATAAAATATTCCTAACAGTCCTAATTATCATTCATGTGCTATAAAACAGCCATAACAGCAATTTTTCATATTGCATGGTTTACAATAGTCCTAACAAACATTCATGCTCTATACATATAGGAAGAAAATGGCATACCCCCTATGTACCTATAAGGGAAGCTACTGTGACCCCTACGACTACAACAATCTCCACAGTGAACACAAAAGGAAAAAAAGAGGTTACAATCTTGTTAACCTCAGATGGAAATGTCTTAAGAGATGAAATGGGGTCGAAATTTTTCCAATTTCTATTTCATTGCACAGAATGCCTATTTGGAAATACCATACAAGGGGATTGGAGAAAGCAAGCCAATTCTAAGAAAGATGAAATATTTGAAGATGTCATAAAAGAGTTTGGAAATCCTCGTTTTAACAAGGATTTCATAATGGATTATGCACAGAAATTCATTCATTCTAAAAGAGACAAAATAAGATCAAAGCTAACAAATGACTTGAGATATCCCCAACCAGCTTGGATCACTAACTAAACAACATGGGATGAGCTTATCAAAGATGCAAAATTCAAGAGAAAGTCCTTCAAAATCCAGACTACATGCCATTTTCACGAGAAGGAGGTAAAAGACGCCTTCGAGATACAACAAAGGCTACCCAAGCTAGGTTGTCATATTGGGTCCCATAAATTGGGGTCGTGGGTATAATAGTATTTGTGGGAGCTTGGTAAGTGAATAATTTCATTTATTGTTTTTATATTTTCTGGTGACTTGAATGTATTGGATGACAAATGATACTTGATAAATTAAAATGTCTTTGTACACTTAGGTTCACCAATTTTGAAAGGAAGCTTCGATGAAGATCTGGAATATGCTTTAATGCATGGTTCCCAAGGCCTCCACAACATATGATAGATCGAGGGGAGAAATTGGTCATTGAGCATGAATCTAAGGTAAGTTGATTATAGTATTTGATTACATAATAAAACATTTAAGTAGCAATGTTGTGGTAATTTAATTAACTAAAGTATGTTGTTTAATAGGATGTGCAACAATCAAACTCCTTAAAGGATGCAACTGACAGTGAACATGAAGATGCCATAGAAGGATGTGATGATTTTGTTGTTGGACAAAATGAATTGATTGACCATCTTGCAACTCATCTGGAAAACAACCCAGAAATCCAACAGACAAGAGTTCAGGATGATTATCATGTTGCACCATCTATTATAGTTCCTCGTCAAAAGAGGACAAAAAAGAATAGATATTTTTCCTATCCGGCTAAATAGATTTAAATTGACTGTTATTTTATGAATTATTGGCTATTTCATTACCAATGAACTTATTGGTTTTTTTTAATGATTTGAATTTTAAGTATACTAGTCATGAGAAGGTAAGTGTGAACCATTCAGCCCTCAATTGCCATATTGTTTTAGATATTTTTCTATATTTCATTTGCATGTGCACTTATTTTTTAAACCTATGTAAAAACCAAAACTTAAAATTACCAAGAAAGAATAGATATGTGGGTATATTGGTTGTGTTGGTTGATTTTTAAGTTTTAATTAATGTTAAAGAGTGGGCAGTCAACAAAACTATACATATATATACACGGTTTTGTTCTTGGGCATCGGTTGCTTATGTTCACTGAGGCGAAGGTGCTACCTTTGTATAATTATTACCTTAACCTATTTGAAAAAATAGGCCTTAAAATTGCACCAACATATGCTGCAGCACCATTCACTGGTATAGCAATGAAACATACTATTCATATGCTGTTCTAATCTGGCCTTCTTTCCTTGTACAGTTTCTAATGAGTTAGATGTCTTGGCTTGAATGTTTCAGGTTTCAAACTTCTTGATGAATACATCATTATTTGTGTTCAGCTATGCAACATAATTTTACCTAAGTTGGAAATTGGCCTTGGTAGCTTTACCTCTCTTGGCTTTACTTGTAATCCCAGGATTGATGTATGGACGGATTCTCATGGGATTGGCTAGTAAACTGCATACAAAATACAATAAATCCAGTATCATTGTAGAGCAAGACTCTCTCCTCCATTAGAACTGTGTATTCCTTTGTGGGAGAGAAGAGAACATTGGACAATTATTCAGCTCCATTAGAACTGGTCTTTCATTTATCACTGGAGGCTTGCATGACTCCTAATTATCCTTCTCTACTTCTTGCACTGTATTTATATATAGTATTTTGGATGTTTGATTTTAACTTTAACTTATGGTTAGTTTTTGAAATCATTGTAATGTATTAACAGAGCTCTTGGAACTGCTCTTCCCAACTTGAAGTACTTCAGTGAGGCCTTTGTTGCCACACGCCGCATATCTGAGATGATTGAGAGGGTGCCTAACATAGATTGTGATGATAACAAAGGGGAGGTGATGGAGAAGGTCTATGGTGAGAAGGTCTTATGATTTTTATAGTAGTCATGACTAATGGTTGGATATGTTTCCCCAAAGCATAATGATTGCCGGTGGGATGAAATGGTAAAAGAAGTTTGATCACGTTATTAATGGAAATGCTCTCTTTTGGATGTTTATTAAGAATCATAGTGGCACTTTATTGTCTTTGCATTTACATGGGCCTAGTTTATATTATGTAGATAAAGAAGGAGGATGACTAAAGGGGATACATTTCTCTGTTGGATCTGGTTATACATATGCCTATGGTATTTTGGATAGTTGGTATATCCCTTCACCTTTTATTCAGATTGTTTTCCAAAGTGTTCATTGTTTGATGTTATACATGCACTAACTTCTGATGTCTCATGGTTGCATACATAGTTACCATTGGGATATGCCCGTGGAAGAAGCTGGTGAACTTGCTCGTCGAGCTATATACCATGCAACATTTCATGATGCAGATAGCGAGGGTGTAGCAAGTGGTATGCAACATAACATTAATTGATGCAGTTGGTTCTAATTATTTGATAGAAACTACATTAACTTTGTGATCTCATTGACATAAATAATGATTGCAGGATAAATGGTTTTCTTGACAAGTCTTGAGGAATTTCAAAGAAATGCATTTTCCATATGGCATCCCCTTAATTTTCATTGTTGCTTGAAATGCACAAAATGAGTTTGTTGAAAAGTCCTTAGATGCATGTAAGAAAATTCCATTGTCAGATTTAAAGCCAAGAATCCAAAATCTTTGCAAGCATCAAATATTTAGAAGTAGTTATTAGACAACTGAAGGCAGGTAAAGATAAAGATTTTACAAATGTGAAGATTCAATTCCTAACCAACAATGTAGAGAATTACCTCGATATCGTGGTCCAATGAGAGGAACAAACTCCTATGAAAATGGGTATGTGGGTTCGCAAACTTGTATGCCTTGTGCCTATTCAAATATCTCGTGCAGAAAAAAATGCCATGGTAGCTCTCAAGGATGGACTTCAAATACCCCATGATATTAGCTACATGGACAGCGTATCACTTGCTAATTCTATACGCTTTGGCTTCTATGATGTTGTTCTCAATAGCTGGAAGGGTGAAATTAAGGTTATATCCTCCATGGGAAAGCAGAGCAGTGGAAAGTCATATTTGCTGAACCATCTTTCAGGGTCTCTTCTGGATGTTGCAGGGGGCAGGTGCACTGATGGTGTCTGGATGACAATTACAACAGGTGAAAATGGAGATGGCCAGGGGGACAACAGGTACTTGTATGTACTCTTAGACTTTGAGGGACTGGGCAGCTTGAACGAAGCGAACAGGAGGATATGCTCCTCTCTGTTCTCAATGCTACGTTGTTAGCAATCTTACAATATTTAACAAGAAGGTATGCAATTTGTGGCCTTAAAATTCTGTAATGTTTTTTGTTTTAAATCCTATTTCTTTGATAAGATGTACTTAGTTGAGAGGAGGGGGGAATCCATTTTATGAAAAATAAAATGTGAATAACCCATCCATTGTACACTTTCTTTCTTACCTGTTTCTGGTATTTAACAGGATTTTCACTTAGACAAGGACATAGAATCTGCATTCAGCCGGTTCTAGAATGGCATCAATTTGTTGAAGCAGGACAAAAATTTGTTTAAAGGTCTATTTTACATCGCAATCAAGGATGTTGATACATCTGATATTAAAGACCTTATGCAAGAATTTAATGAAAAATTTCTCAGATATGCACCAAATCTCAAGAGAATTTCATTATAAAAATGTACGATGGAAAGGTTCGAGATTGCTGCTATGGCTCCTTATAATCGATCTGAATACTATAAAGAGAGTTTGAGTGAACTAGTAGAAACCGTGGAGAATAGAATTGATTCTTGCTATGATAATGGTTCCACTTTCTTGAGGGATCTCAAGCTTCTTATAGCCCAAATTGCAGCGAAAGACTGGACTTCAATTGACAGTAAGTGTGTTGCTATCATAGTTGACATTCTCAGGAGAAATCTTGTATCTGCGGTTCATATGGGATGACTTTCTACAAATATAGATGAAGAATTGTAGGTTTTTGTAAATTTTGACACACAGGAAGAAGTTCCGATTCACTGTTACATCATGGGTGATTTCTCATGCAACATCAAAGATTCAGGTTTGTATCTCTCACCTTGCGAGGAATCATCAATTTGTGCTACCATAAGAGATGTTTTATCTCAACTTAGGTCAAGCTGGGAGTTGGTTTTACCAAGGAATGGCAGCAACGGTGAAGTGTGGCATTCTATGTTTAAGAACTTCCGTGAGTCACTGGCAGAGAGAAGGCAAGACAGAGTTCAAAAGTGGATACGTGCAAACACTGCAGAATTTTGTGATAATGACGAGGTACAAAGGTTACAATTAGAAGCCAATGTAGCTCTGGGTAAAGTAAAACAAGGTCTCTCTGTGTGTGGATGCAAATGTTCAGTGTGCTTTTGGAGATGTGTGCTTCAGAAAGGCCATGGTGATGACCATTCTTGGATGAGTAATCATTCATGTGAAGAAAGCTGCAGCTATTGTGCTCTAGGAGGAGGTAAATTTAATGTGTGCAATGATTTGGTAGGGAATGAAGGCTCTCATGATTGCAAAGAAAAAAATCACACATGCCAAGAGACCTGTCACACTTATTTCAAATGTCTTCAAATTGTAATGAGTTGTGTTCTTTGAGGCCCGAACACTTTGGTCAAAGACAAGTGCAATTCCCACAACATGTGTGCAACCAAAATGATCTCTTCCAAGTGTAGCAATCCATGTGATGTGCCAATCGAGTGTAAACACAAGTGACATAAGTGTCATGAGAGATATTGCCGAGTAATTGCAGGTATAAAGGGTTGCAGCAGGACATGTGGAGTCAAATACCATTTCCATTATCTCGGATCCATATGCAGAGCATTTATGTGGAAATGAACATGTCTACCCCGAAGAATGTGAAATGTTTGGAATATGCGAGATCTTTACAGAGCTAGTCGACAAACTCGGGTTTTCCAGGGTTAAAGGGTATCTTTCGAGTATGAACTTGTCTCTAAACATGGTTGAGGCCATATCACAAGAAATAGGGTCAAGGCCATATTAATTTAGTTCTATGTCCAAAGACGAAATGCACCAAAGCAATCTCTACGATGGTTCCGGACATGAAACTATGAAATATGGACTGACGTGGATATTGCCAAAGACAAGATGACTCATGAGACTTATTGGCAATATGTCGGGTTTGTTGATCCTTGAACAAAGAAGAGCGGGAAGAATTTGGCCGCTGTAATCACTACTACAAATCTGAGGAGCATGAGACAGAGGCGGTGGCTCGATAAATCTTCTACCGCACCGAGAAACTGTGGCACCCACCTATTAAGAGCACTGGACACAATACAAATTCTGCAGGGTACATAACCGATGATGGACATCATTTTGGCTGCGATCATTATAAGAATGTCCCTCACCATGTCTTTTTTGTGATAAATTGGCATAAATGTTGTTCCAAAGCTAATTATTTTAGATGAAGACAACGGGGATGGAAATGAACTAAAATCCTGCACACACTGCATTTGGCAAAGTGAACATCATTTTCTATTTTAATTCATGATTGTCTCAGAAACCCCAATTTGGTTATATATTTTGGTGATTATACATACTACCATTAATATGTTGAGGGGTATGTACTTCTTTCAAATTTTAAAAGTTTTGATATATACACTGGAAACCTGTAGTATGTTCATGGAGATAATACTTGCAGATAATGGCTCGTTTGAGGAAATAGCTGGTGGCCTGGTAAAATGATGACCCTAAACTAATAGTTTTCACTTGATGGTCTAGACCACTGTTGTGATTGATAGTGCCAATGCGAACAGAAATAGAGTTGTCATTCTGTTTAAGAGTACCAAATTGAAAACTCAGACAAAAGAAAATATCAATGAAAGGTGCTAGGATGGATGTAGCAGTTCAGCTGATTGCCTCTTTTTTCTTGAACATAGGCTCATCTAGAATGGAAGAGAGGCACTTATGATTTGTATCCGATTTTGATCACAGCCTGAAGTAATATACACGTGTTGGTCTCAATCACGATGATACATTGCATTACAGTATGATTAGGCTTATACGAATGAATGGGTGTTTTGGCCAATGGATTTAATGTATCCCATGTCTTCCACATTTAACATCTTATATCTTTTATGGAGGCTTTTGAAACCACCTTAATACAAAGTAACTACAAATCTAACTTGTGAGAAGAGTTTGTGGTGCTGATAATGAAAGCAATTGATAAGACATAATTTTTATTGCAGTCATTGGGAAAAGTGTATTTAAAATGCAAGTTGCAGCACTAACAATGGTAAGAAAAAGGAACATGAGACCATAGTCCTGGTATTGAGGAAGCCATGAAACCTTGACACTTCAAGGCTCAAGATCATAGCCTTTTCTTGCAACTTTTACATTGTGTGTTGCAAATCCTGTTGTTATTAGGAATGGCTTAGGCTTTCCTGTTTCACTTGAAGTATATTGTATCAAAAATAGGTCTCCTGCTCCACACCCATTTACTTACTGTTACCTCCATTGAATAAGCTTGTCTCTTCTTCATTGGAATTGAATAAGGAAGTAATAGATATCTACTGTATTTTCCTCAACAGAATACCCATCTCGTTAACATCAGTATGCTTCATTACACTCGAAATATATGTAGGATGAGCTATGGCGGCCTTGGCCTGAGTCTGTCATAGTATCCTGATAAGCTTATGGCGATCTTCTTGAAGAAAGAAAGAATTACTTATATCATAACATAAGTTTTTTCTCTGTATCACTCAAACATGTTTCATCACTTAGTCATTCACAATTGTTATCACAAGTTTCGCCACCATGAAAAAAATTGTAACGTGTAATTGTTATTTCTATATTATACCAATAGTTAATTTTTGCTAGCTGTAAAAGCCCAATATTTTATTCTTTACATGGTAGTTTAGACTTTTTAATAATATTGATAGTACAAGTTCTTGTAATGTCATAGTATTTTATCCTAATAAATATGAATATTTTAACAAATTAGGTCATCGTGGCATGCAAATGTGGCTGCGCAGAAAAACTTGATGCAAGAGAAAGACATTCATTTTTGAATTGGTTGTGTTTTCAGGTATTTTTCAAAAAAGCAAATATTTTACTTTATTTTAAAGAAACAATTTGCAATATTCTTATTTCATTTACATTTGAATGATAAAGGCATTTAAAGAAACAATATCTTCAGGTTCTTGTCACATCGAAATGTTTTCACATGATAAAACAACTCCACAAACAATTTTACATACTATTCAACTGAGTTTCTCCTGTTGGAGGATGATCTATTTTCATTTCAAATTAGTTCTTAGACTTTTGTTTCTGCTTAAAGTATTTTCATTGGAAGCTTCTACCTTCTTATTGTGTTTGTCTAATTTCTATAGTACAAATATAAACTCGACCAAGAATTTGTTATTAAGGAATTATGAACTTCAACTAATTCATTCAATCTTATAAAAATTCTATAATCATGAGTTCGAGTGTAAACTACAAAGCTATAAGGGGAGTTACAAAAATGAATGAAGAAGACAAGATTGTGATCTAATTTTTCTTCATAGTCCATGAGGCATGTCCTAATGATATCTTGTTGACCACTTGTGAGTGGGTACACAAAGGCATATTAGACATAAGAATAGAGAATACCGAACTATTTTTGTTGCTACTTATTTTGTTCTCAACTTCTAAATGCCAATAACACTATGTGTATGCAACCAAGACGCAGATAACATAGATATGCTCACGCTACATTTAGTGATCAATACAAGGCAACCATTTGGTGCAGATTTTATGATCGGGAGATTCGATTGGAGATAGATTGGTTACATTGCAGGTTTGCCAAGTTTTACAGTTTTATGGGAATAAAGATTGAGAAGTATCCATTTCTTAATAAGTTAGCATCTTCTAATTATATATATATATATATATATATATATATATATATATTGATGAGTAGTGCATTCTTTTGGGTATTAGATTAGATAGATTGTGGGCAATTCTGTTCATGTTTTGCAGGAAGCATATAGCAGATTTACAATTACGATTGAGAAGTATCCATTTCTTAATAAGTTAGCATCTTCTAATTATATATATATATATATATATATATATATATATATATGATGAGTAGTGCATTCTTTTGGGTATTAGATTAGATAGATTGTGGGCAATTCCGTTCATGTTTTGCAGGAAGCATATAGCAGATTTACAATTACGATTGAGAAGTATCCATTTCTTAATAAGTTAGCATCTTCTAATTGTTTTATGAAAATAAAGATTGAGAAGGATCCATTTCTTAGTGGTAAATGACTTGTTTTCCTGAAAGACAGGTTATAATTTTGAATCTTACAGAGAGTAAAATATGTACGCCATTGTTTACATTTATATTGACCCATAGCTCAGTCTTTAATACCTTCAACGACCCTTGGATAAATTACTATGATTTTGAAGGGAACTAACAATTATAACCATGAAAATATGTGGGTTGATTCATGTTTAGAAATATGTAAGCTTCATCTCCCTGATGATGGGTCCAGTATTGGATTTATAAATAAATATCGTGTATAATTGTGATATGAATATCCAAACTCGAATCTATACTATATTATATGTGAATGTTTTTGAGAAATCTATGTGCATGTGTCATGATGAATGATTTTTTGAGGAATAATGTTAGGCAGATATGGGATACAGCTGGGCAAGAGAGATTCCACAGCCTTGGAGTGGGCTTCTACAAAGGGGAAGATTGTTGTGTTCTGGTGTATGATGTGAATGTGGCCAAATCCTTTACAAACCTCCACAATTGGTACAATGAATTTCTCAATCAGGTATGTCAATATATAAGATATTATACAATTGGCTGTAGGTAGTGTTTTCTTATTTAAATATTTTAAGAGTTCTTTTAAACACCCACTAATTTTTGCTAACCTGCACACAATTTCCAGGGTAACAAACATTTTCTAATTATTTAAAAAACTCCATTCATGTTTTCCACGCATGATCTCCAAGCCAGAAAATATTTCCATTCATTGTGATGGGAAACAAGGTTGATTGAAATGGGGGAAGCAGTATAGTGGTATGGTTCTTCTCCAAATATATAATTACAACACTAGGAATTGTATGACACGTGAGTGATGGATTTTCATTTAATCTGTTCATGATAGGTTAGATTTCTGAAAGGAAAGCTAGAGATTGCCTCCAAAGGGAACATCCCATACTTTGAAACATCTACTAAGGAAGATTACAACGTGGAGGAAGCATTTTTATGTGTTGCCCAAATTGCCCTATCCAATGAAGTTTATGATCTACATGATAGGTAATAATTATTTCATTTATTAATATATATGTCTATCATATGTGTTTATTGGTCAACTAACCAATATTAAGATGTAACTTGTTTATCTAGAAGTTGGTTCAGTTTGCATGCACAAAAAACTAATCACATAACACCGGAAATAATACAAGACTCCAATTTTATTCATCTGGGATATTTTATTCATATGAGAGATTACATTATATAGAGATTGACCTTCCTATTATGGTGGAGTCAAATCTCATCTTGAATCCACTTATCTCTCCACAAATCTCTCAACTTATCCCACATATCTCTCCTAATCCCCACAATATCTCACTCAAACTCTCAATCCCATTATTTTCTCACAACAAACATTATCTAGTTACAACTATTTACATGAGTTAACAACTCATAAATAGTTGTATTACATTAGACTATATTATTTATTTCCACACTCATAATAATGTTCACAATATCTAATATTATTCCTAACATTCACTCCCCTATTGTTAACATTATTATTTCCACACATACACTCCCCTAATGTGAACAATGTAGAAAAGAATAGTTACACTTTCTCTGCAGCTTGCACACCCCTGTTTGCTCATGATCTTGGTACACATATGGACCTCAGTCCAAGGTAAGAACCCTTGTTCATGAACCTCTGTTCATCAATACGAACCCCTGTTCGACAATAACGGACCTCTGTCCTAGGTACGAGCCCCTGCTCATGAACCTCTGTTCATCCTCTTCAAGAAAAACATGATGCTGCTTTTTCTTGTGCTTTTATCTTTCTACTACAACATATTTACATCAGGAGGTTATAAAAGGAAATACAACTCTGAACAGGAATGTGACATCTGTTCTTATTACAAACAATGAAACACACAACTGAAAAATATGCCACAAACTCATTATGCGGCCCCGTCACTTGCGGCTGGCGAGAGGACACTGGTTGTCCTCCTTCCTCCGTTGCCTCCTGCCTCCATCTACTGCTGCTTATTTATAATAGAAAATCATCACAATTATAACCATCACCCAAAGGTTCTTCTTTATCACTGTCTTCTTCTTCATTAGCAACCATGGCACTTTCTTCTATTTTTCCATCAAGTAAATCTCATGCTCTTTTCTTGCAGTTTATAGATAGATGTCCATCTTGTTTACAATAGTAACAAGTGATATGTTTCTTTGTATCTCTGAAAGTTGATCTTTGTTTAAAAGAAGATTTAAATCTCCCTTTATCATATGACTTGTTTTTACCATACATTGCAGTTTCTTCTGGTGTAACATTCTTATTTTCTTCATCTATCAGTGAAGAAATTAGATCTTCTAGGCTGGGATTGATCTTGCTCAAAGTAAAAACAATGTTTGAATAGCGAGATGGCATACTATTCAACAAAACAACTTTTGCATCATCATCCTCTACTTTAATTTTTATCCCTGACAATTGATTCAAAATAGACCGAAACTTACTTATATGTTGTACCATGTTTTCTCCTTCATCCATCTTGAGTCCAAACAACTTCTGCTTCAAGGTCACTGCTTTGTGCTTCCGGTTTGGGATCCAAACAACTTGTTCAATGTTGTCCAAATGAAATTTGAACTTTTTGAAAGGTCTATATGATGCAAATATGCATCAGACAACCCAAGTCCAATGATTGTTGTTGCTTTACGATCTCTACTCTCCCATTTGGTTGCTTCATCAGCATCGGTTGGTTTCTTGAATGTTCCATCCGCAATGTCCCACAAATCTTTGTTAATGAGTGTCAACTGAGTTCGTACTTGCCAAGTGTGAAAATCCTTTCCATCAAATTTTTCAACATAACCCAATTTATCCATTATGAATCTCCACAATTTGACACAAATAGGTGTCGGTTTCAACTGAAAATACACCCTTACAATAATCAGCTTTATATTTATTCAAAATAATAAAGCATATCAGATTTTAATTGCTAGAAATCAGTCACTATTTTTTTTACAGAATAAATAGAAACTGTCAGAATTGTTTCCACAATTTCTCGTAAAATACGAAATGGGTTTCTGTAATTTTTTGACAAAAGTTTTTAAAATATAAATTAACAAACCTAAAAAATTTCAATAAATTTTGAATCTGGGTTTTTGAGAAAAACGTGAATTACCAGTCGTTTTTGTTTCAGATCAGAATTCGGAAAAAGGCAATGAAAGCTTCAAAACTCTCATATCTGCATCTTAGAGGCTGCGATTTTGTCCTGCAATGAATCTCATAAATTTCCCTAGCCTGCTCTGATACCAAATCTAGAAGTTGGTTCAGTTTGCATGCACAAAAAACTAATCACATAACACCGGAAATAATACAAGACTCCAATTTTATTCATCCGGGATATTTTATTCATATGAGAGATTACATTATATAGAGATTGACCTTCCTATTATGGTGGAGTCAAATCTCATCTTGAATCCACTTATCTCTCCACAAATCTCTCTCCACAAATCTCTCAACTTATCCCACATATCTCTCCTAATCCCCACAATATCTCACTCAAACTCTCAATCCCATTATTTTCTCACAACAAACATTATCTAGTTACAACTATTTACATGAGTTAACAACTCATAAATAGTTGTATTACATTAGACTATATTATTTATTTCCACACTCATAATAATGTTCACAATATCTAATATTATTCCTAACAGTTTATATTTATGTCTCGTATTTGATGATAAAGTATATTCCTTATAGAAAAGAACTGATTTCATCTTTTATCTGTTGCATTGATATGTGAAAAGCTAGTATGAACCACCTGAGTTCATGATTAGGATTAACCACCATATAGCTCAAAATTTCTGGTAGTTTGAGTTGTTAACATTTAAAGATCTGTTTCCTGTGCCAATTTTGTTGAACTAAATCTTGATTTCAACCACTCAGAATCATCTATGTTGTTATAACCAGCATATTTAGATGTGGAATATAATGTGCCCTGCAAAAACACACATTGACATTTACACATTGATCATAACGTTCTTTACAGATGTGGGGATGGTCTTATAGATGTGACTATGGGTTCAACTGCTATCACTATTTCCTGCAACATTGGGTAACCACACAACATTGAGGAGGATAAATTTGTCTGGAAATTCATTCTTCAGGGATCTAGATATTATAGGTTCATAACAAATGGAGGAAACTGATTGAACTGCAGCTGTTCCAATTGGATTTCCAATTCCCCAACTTCTACCTGTTCACTGTCATCCAACCATTATTCAACTTCATTTAAAATCTTAATGATGTCTTCCGCATCGGAATGCTTTAATGATCCTTGAGACTTGGCGTCGGTCACCCTGCTTTTGTGTTATAAATATAACAATCCAGATTGTTTTTGTCCATTTTCTTCTTTTTCATTTGTTTGTCCTCCTTTAGAAACCTCTGTGCATCACCTCTCATCCTTTTAATCTCTTCTTTTTTCAGTCTTCCACCATCGTTAGTTATAGCGATTTCATTACATGTCCCAGTCTGCTTGTCTTGGGAAAAGGCTTTTAGAATTCCTTCCATGCTCAATTGAAGAAAACATTATTTTTCGCATCGCATGTTGTGTCGGTTGAATTCCCTCCAGTTCAAATTCACCCAGCAAATTGTTGTGTACAGTCAAGGGTCTCTCTCCTTCGTAGACTTGAAACAATATGGTTGTCTGATCGTCGTATCTTGTGGTGATAGAAGTCTCTATCCTAATGGGAATTGGAGTATTCCTAGGAATCACCACTTTCATGATACCACCGTTAACCAAAATTCTGAGGCTCGAAGGTGTAACATCAGTGAGTATGAAGGGTACATCTTCATCATTTAATGTTGCTTCCTACATAGCCGCACCATAGGCGATGGCCTCGTCAGGATTTATTGTTTTGCACAGCTCCTTTCTATCAAAAAATTGTCTCAGTAACTCCTGCACCTTTGGTATATGAGACGAACCTCCTACCAAAACAATGTCATCGATTTGGTGCTTTCTCCTCTCTGCATCTTGTAGACATTTTTGACTATCCTTAGTTCTACAGAGGTTCTATCTCGCTCATTCAAATAAATTCTTAGGGACCCTGCCTGCGTCCTTGGCCAATTGTACACAGCTTAAGCTTCTAGATTTCAGCAATAATAGAATATAATATAATAGATTGATTTCAGCAAGATCACAATTATTCATGTTTATTGTGGATTATCTTGACTCATTTTCTCATTATACAGGGCATTCTCATCAATCATTTGAAATTGCTTTGAAGCAAGGTAGCTTTAATTGGTCTATTGGTGAGTGTTGTTCCTCAATGGTTTCACTAGGCATTGTTTGTATATAATGCTTGTACATTTTTACTCAATTTTCATCCATGTAGTGTAGAATATCCACTAAAGAAAAAAATAGATAAATAATGGCTTCTTTTTTATTTTTCTCAGACAGTGCTTATATCGTAACATTTTCACTAGGCATGTGGGAATTCCAGGGATTATAATGTCTCGAGGTTAGTTCTTGATATAAGTTATGAAAATGGATTGATAGTAATGAGTTAGTGATAACTACTTTTTTGAACAAAATATAAAGATCGTGTCGATTTAGTGAAAACTAATTATTTTCCTAATTTACATGTAATTTGTGAATACTTTTGGTAGAATTGGAGTAAAATATGTAACTATAATTTCTTATAATCCAACATGCACCTTCGCTACTAACGATAGTAAAGAATTGCATCAAAGTTGAGACAATGAAAGCGAAGAACATGAAGATGACTACCGCCGATGGAGAGGCAATTGCTCAAAAGGAATTTGCTCAAAATTGAAGTTAAGAAAAATAACCTCGAAGTAAAGCACTAGGGAATCATATGGATCACTTGAAGTTGGTGGTGGAGAGAAGGTGTTAATATTGTATATCAAGGGTTAACAGAATTGATACACCCTTTTGTATTTTATCATTGTATTTCAAGGGTTAATGAAATTCGATACCCTTTTGTATCTTATCTTATTTGATATTAATAAAATATTTGTGGACCCATTTTTTGGGCAAAATATTTAAATCAAATTGTTGTTAATTTATAATATTAATTACCAGACCACTCCGACATCATAGATGATATGTATCTTCGTTGATTGCACTATATGATATTTGGTTATTGTGTAGTTTTAAAACTCATATTTTTCATTCTTTAAATTCGTATCGTCTTTAGAGAGACAATAAAAATTGAAATTAGTATTGTCTCCAGAGAGACAAAATGTTAGTATTCGGTATTGTCTCCAAGGAGACAATATTGATATTGTCTCTAGAGAGACGAAAATGATATTGTCTCTAGAGAGACAAAAATTATATTGTCTCTCAAGAGACAAAATATGTATCAATCATTATTGTCTCTTGAGAGACAATATTAGAGACACCCGCTTTGAGACAATAATAGAGACGATATACAACTTTTTTATTGTCTCTATTTGAGACAATTTAGTCAAATTTTGTCTCTATTAATGTCTTAAATGACCCCTCCTTGTAGTAGTGGGTGTAGTCAACTTTTCCAGTGATCAGGATCTAAGATGTCTCAAGAACATTTGAACTAAGTGAATTAATCCCCTACAGGCACTGAATAGTTAATCCCAGACAAATGGACAAAACAGAGGGGAAAAAGATACTTCCACAGACTGATAGACTGATAGCTAATGGATATGCAAAGCGAGAAAATTTGCATATTGATTGATATTTGCAAGTTTTCTCATAACTGAAGTAGAAATTAACCAGTCTTGTCTTCACTTTGTTTTAAAAAGAGACCTTCAAAGGAAATCCATTTTCTTTCTATCCATGCACACTTTGGACATATTTTCTTTTGTTCTCATATTGTTTGCTTGCAAGAAGTGTGCCCTTTCAGAGAAATCCTTCCCTATGTCAGCCTTGGATGATAGGCGATCCGAGCATCTAGCTTCCTCCTAGGATTTAGTGGTCAGTCTCTCTCAGCCTAAGTCATTCTCCTGATAACTTCATTAGTCTCGTATGGCGAGGATGATGACCTTTCTTGTGCTCCTGACTCTGACACATGCTAGAGCCTTGTTCTCCATGCTCCCGATAATGGCTTGTCTCAGGTTTACCTGTTTGGTTTCATTCGCCTTCTCTCTTTTTGGTTTTATTGCTTCCTAGCTTGAGTTTTATATAATTTTGTGTTAGTTGTTGGTCTTCCTTTTAGTGCTCTTGATTAGCTATTATAACGTACTGTACTTTGGAAACACCTTGACGTACATTGGTCATCCATGGAAATTATTATGACATTTTTCTTTCTTTCTTTTTGTAGCATCAACATAACTTCTTCAGAAGGTAGTTTGGATTTTTTTACCTAGCGAATGATTACTTGCTTTAACTAACTTATACATTTGCTTGTTAGGTATGCTCGATCTTTCAAGAGGCCTTGGCCTTATTTTGTTGTTTATCAAGCAGAATCGGTCTACAAGCTCTTGGATATGACCTTGAGGTGGCGTGGGGTCTTCCGCCTATCACGTGTTCCTCCCGCATTTCGGTCTCAGTTAAATCTTCACCACCCACTCAAGATTTATTCCCGCATCTACACAATTTGGCAAGAGACAAGAGCCCTTGAGTGTGACTATACAGTATGAAAATTTATTAGTTCCCTTCATTCTATCCATTGGTGTCAGATGGGAGCTTGCAGACAAATTTTGAGTGTCAAGCAAAGCTACGCTTTGACAATCCCTCTCTTGGGTTGCAGTGTGTTTTTGGGGTATGTAGCTTGTTGGTCTGGTCCGCCTCATTCCAACAATCGCTTGCATGGTATACAATTTTTATTCATGATTTTGTGTATGTCATTTGCATGGTAGCACCTGTAACTCATGTCTTTCATCCCTCTTCTTCTAACTCGTCAGTGTAAATCGTGATTCTTCTCTTGACTAACCCTCTTCTTGAAATAGCGTTTGGGTCATAATGGAATGGATATTATGATATGCATTAAAAGTTTTATCCAAAAAAAATCCTCAGCAGGAGCAAGAAGATACCTCAAACAAGAAGGAGAAGATGAGGGAAAAGAATTTGACGGGATAAGACTTGGGGAAGCAATCTCTAACCTTGTCAGCAGGGAGATTCCATGGTTATCCTCGCGAGGCAGTCCCACTCTTTCACCATATGCAAAAAATAGGCCTTCAACCCAATCAGTTTACATTTTCCAACATGCTCTTAGCCTCAGTGGAAAAATGGGAGCTTTGAAACAAGGTATGGAAATCCATCAAAGCATAAATAATAGAGGAATTTTCTCAAATGTGGTTGCAAATGTCCCGGTAGACATGTATGTAAAATCTAGAACCATAGACAAGGCACGTGAAATGTTCGACAAAATTCCTAAAAATGTGGTATCATGGATAGTCATGATTGCAAGATATGCCCAAAATGGATTTGTTGAAAATGTGTTATAATTACTTAGAAACATTCATGCAATTGCAATTGGCGGATGTAAAGCCAAATTCCACAACCTTTGTCAAGATCCTCCTGCCCGTGCCAAAATGGGAGCTTTGGAATGTGGTATGGACATCCATCAAACCATAATGGATAGAGGAATTTTGACTGATGTAATTGCAACTACCCGATAGTGTACACAAAATGTGGAAGCATAGACAAGGCACGTGAACTATTTGATAAAATGCCTCAAAGAAATGTGGGCTCATGGAATACCATGATTGCAGAATATGCACAATATGAATTTGTTGATAGAATGCCTCAAAGAAATGTTGTTGCATGGCTACCGCGTAGGATACTTTGTTGTATTCGGCTTCTCATATTAATTTTCTTTGGAGTTCGTGTGAAATATATTAAAGCTAATGTTTATGTATATATTTCTTGTAGTTATTAATAGAAATTGGAAAATATTTTCTTTGCGTCGCCGATGATTGGTGCACTACTAATCCCTTATTTCCCAATGAAGCTTAAATGGTCAGGTCATGTTCTAAAGTGTTTTAGTACGTCAAAGAGTGAGAGCATCCTCGCAACATCCATCCGGTACATATACTACAATCATGGCAATCCCTGATATGACATATTTTTTAGGCATTATTTCAAATAGTTCATGTGCATTAGGTATGCTTCCACATTTTGTATAGATGTCTAGTAGGGTAGTTGCAACTACATCTGAGAAAATTCATCTATCCTTTGTGCTTTGATGGCTGTAAATGCCCTATTCCAAAGCTCCTTTTTGCCACAGTTTGGGAGTATATTTGCAAATGTAAACCGATTGGATCAAGTTCTATTTTTTGTATATGGTGAAACAAAGTGTGACTACCTTGTGAGGATAACGATGTCTTATGGATGCTGCAATAATTGACATACATTTAAATATGTTTTTTTATTAGCGTGTAGACATTGGCTCGGCTATATGCATGGCCTTTACTTCGCTTATAGTTACAATTTTATTCTTTGATATATTCATGGTCGATCCTTAAGCAACTCAATTATGTTTGCAGCTTGTTTGAATGGCGAGCCCCTCTTCTCATTCACCTAAACTTTGCATTCATTCACCTGATGACCGCTTATCCTTCAACTTGGTGTGGGCTTTGGTTCCACGTGCATTTCCCGTTTTCACTCAATCACCTTACCCAGCGACTCATGCCCATTTTTGAAAATTCAATGTCAAATCATCCTTCACCCACCAGCTCACTTCTTGATTGGTGAGTTGGTACCTCTACCATGCCCAACTCCACGTGGAGGCCCCGTGCTACTCCATGGTCTCCACTACTCCCTTAATTTTTGAAGAAGTTTCGAGTGGCCACGTGGTACCTCCTCTTCCCACATGCGCTCGTCATAGGACTCTTGCAGTGATGTCATTTCTTAGTTATGCATTTCGGTTGATTGCAAATTTACTAAGTATTTATACAGGGAAAAACAAGCCATCCATGTTTCTGTTTGACTTTTCGAGAGCAAAAAAACCATTTTCTTTTTTGAATATCAAACCAGCATTTGCAATATTGCATTCAGACAGGTACTATTGCTGCAATGCAGCCCTTGTTTGATTCGATTTGTCCTGCAATAATTATCTTTTTTTATTATTTTTCTAATATTTTAGCTTAGGCATTTATGCCCTATCCAAATTGTGTAACAACTTGTTCTCTAGGATTAAAACATGGTTTGAGTTGCTTCTACCCGTCATGGCATACCATTTAACATGACATGTATTTTAGTAAAACTGCATGTAAATATGTTGTGTGATATATGTAATGACATGTAGCTACGCCTAAAAGACCGTATAAGGAAGAATGAATTAGGAAAATATTACTTTTGGCTTCTAAATTGTTAATATAGATTATTGGCCTAAGTGTTTTAAGAATAGTTGGTATGTAAATTCGTGATTCTTGTAGAAATCTACTAGGCTACATGCTTCTCTTTACCGCTGAAACTAAACTTCATATTGATCGAATGGAAGTTAGTTAGAGTAGATCTTAGTCTTGTTTTGAAGTTAGAGCTAATCCATCGAATTATTCGTTGGATATACTTACAGTCTTTCATTATTTGCATGTTCTCTAATAGAATATTTATTGTCTCTAAAAATGAATATTGCACCAGTAAACTCATAAATTATAAATTTATATGTAGTTTAGATATGCATGTTTCTTTTGAAATCTTAATCAACGTATTTGAAGATGCAAAAGGATGAAGGGACTTGTTCCTTTCTCAAAAGTTTCCAAAGATAAGATGCAAAACATTTAAGGGACTTACATAAGATGCAAAACATTTAAGGGACTTGTTTCTTTCTCAAAATTCTCGAGCAATATGGAAAAGATATTCAAAACTCCTTCCCATTAGATAGCTCAGAGACTTCTCTTTAAGAGGGAGAAAACTCTGTTTTGTAACCGACATCTTAGTCAACTGTAAGTCTCTAACATTTAGGAGCAAAAGGGGAAAAATATTCCTTTCCTGCAAGACAAAAACTTTGTTTTATAACAGTAATCAGTTGTAACTCTTGGATCTGCATCGGAAAAAAGGAAAACAACACAAAAATTCCTCCAAACAAAAGATTTTAATTAATTTTTTTTTTCCATTCTCAAACATATCCTTTCCTATTTCATAGATACACTCATCTATATATCTATCACTTCTACCTCATAAAGCCTATATAGTCTAAATGGTTGGAATCTTGATTTCATGGTCGATTGGGTAAACATGTCTTTGTTTTTTTGTGTTTTGAATTTTTCAGACCTAATGGATGGGGTAGATATCATTCGGATTATATTTTCCTTAAAGGGCTCTAAATTTATTTCAAGATTTTGTTGGGAGTTTATATATAATCTTTGATTTCTTCCGAGGCTCATTCACAATCAAATAGAATCCAATAACAGGGCTTCGTATGCAAGTAGATCTATATTTCACAATTTTCTCGCCTTTAAATTCTATAGTTCAAGGTTTTTACACCTATTTTGACAATTTATAATAATAATGTGCGAGTCATCTTCACTAGTTTTTATTTACTTTAATGCAGATTTTCTATAATAAAGTAAAGCATATTTTCAATAATAAAGTAAATGTATTTAAGAATATTTTTGGAGTCCTACAAATAGACAATTTACAATCGTTTTTTAACATTTTTTTATGGTCTAAAACCCTAAGCTACAAAGTAGAACGTGGAAATTATAAACAATCCTTCTTTGCATCTACATTGGCCATTTCAGTCAGTGTTGTTTTCAAAAGATTTATCTTGATTTTTAAAAGTTAAAAGTTACATAAGTGATTAGAAAAATCACGAGATTACTATATACCACAAACTTAGAAATTCACTACTTCCACTTCTGATCCGAGTGAAAGATCTCAAGATGATGTCGATTTTATCATTCACAAACTCGACCAAACAAGATGATATTTAATGCCTAAATGAAATGATCACTGTGATTGATCTTATAAAAATGAGATTATGTGACATGATTAAAATCTATACATAATATAAATAATAATAATAGTAAAAAGAGAAAAAATGAATCCGTACGAATAGAGTCTTTTGTGTAGCTGCATTAGCATACTCAAAGACGAGTGGTGGAAACCGAGTCTAGAAACCTTCAAGAGCTATAACGTAAAAAAAGATTGTTTTGGGAGAAAAATAGTTAATATAATATGCAAACTAACCATAGATTTGGATAAATTTCAACATGTTCAACAAAAATAGAATTTTTGGAAAAAAATAGTTATGATAATCTTGTTTAGGAGATTACCTTGTTTCATGATCCATTAAATTTTTCGAGGTTTGCAACTTGAAAGAAAGAAAAATTGAAATGTATTTGAAATGTTTTTTTGGTTAGGTTTAATCCATAAATCAAGGCAAGACTTGAGGAATATTGACATGGGGAAAGACTCCTAAAAAGTTGAATACCATAAATTATGGATAAACATGAGATAAACTTGAGTATGACAGATAGGTAAAAATACTAGTCATAGTAATATTAATGACTAAATAATTAGTATTTATTAATGGTAGGTATAGTGAATCAAACAATTAGTATTAATGTTGAGGAAAGTATGCACAATAATATAAATAATAAGAAATGATTATATACTAATTTTATATATAATTAAAATATTTAATTACAATTATTGTTATTAAAAGAGTTTATATTTATTTTTAGAAGTTAAAATTAGGACAATAAATATAAAATAACTATATTTTTAATAATTGTATATAACATAAAAATTGAAATATGCAATATTTTATAGTTTATGGAACGAGAGTGATTAAGTGTTATTTGTCGCTTATACATTCATAGTGAATCATATTTATTAAATTATTAAACCACAGATATAACTCATAAAATTATTCTTCTAAATTTTATATGGAATTATCTATAATATTTCTAATAAAATTTCAAACAAATTAAAATTTCAATTTTGTTGGTTTTTATAGACAAAGTTTTAAACTATTAAATTTAGCATTGACTCCATAAAATTCTATTTTATTGATATTATACAAGGTTTATTTATATATTTCAAATTTTGTGCATTCGTAATCTAGACATTGTATTAAATACTAAGAGTTACAATTTTTATTGTTTATCATAAAGATACATTTGTTTGAACTTTTGTGTTTTATCATTAAGATACGTTTGTTTGAACTTTTGTAGATTTTAAAATGCCCTAGTAATTCCAATGATAGTGATTCTAGTGGTGGTCCTCAACCCTACACTAGTGACTGGTATGAGCAAAGTACATATTGTGAATACTTCAAATGTATAGGGCATAGAAGATGGAGATGTTCTATAACTATTTCTCACTTGAAAGTAAATGGTCACATGGAACCTAATGACATGGTAAGTTCAAACTTTGTTTTTTCTTGTCACTTTTAGCCATGTGGCATGATTTATTTTCAACTACTTCTCATGGATTATTTAGTAATATAAAATCATATTGTGGGTTCCCAATATTATTCCTCCCAATACAACTAATCCACATCTGGAGGATATAAACCAAAACAACATAATGAATGATGAAGTTCCAAACATGGATCCAACTATTGATAATTTACTTCATGACATTTTCACAAAGAAGGACTTTGAATTGAATGAAATGGCAAGGAAAATGTTGTATGAAAATGCGATATATCTCGTATTATCAACAATATTTTTGTTATTGAACATAAAGCCTATATATGGGTGGTAAGGCACTAGCTTTACTGCTTTGTTGAGGTACGTAAATTTAATAATTAAATATTACATTTCTTGACATTTCTTTATATCAACATTTTTAATCATGTTTTACAATGATTACATACACACATATGTCATATTATTTGTTTCTAATTGGATTGTGTGTTCTTATCATGTAGATTTATTTCTATGAAGGTTCTTCCCAAGGGTAATCATCTTCCTCAGTCCTACAGGGAAGTAAAACACTCTTTAAGAAATATAGGATTGAACTATAATGTTTACCATGCATGTCCTAATGATTGTATGTTATAATATGGTGTGAAATAATCATTACAAGAATGTGATGTTTTTCATACTAGTATATATGAGCATCAAGGTGTTGTTGATTCAAAAACATTTCCACGGAAAGTTCTTCACCATTTTCCTTTAATTCCACAACTTAAGAAAATGTTTAAATGTAACAAATTAGCAAAGCTCATGGGTTGGCATTTTGAGAATAGAATCAGTGATGGAACCTTACGAAAAACAGTAGATGGCAAGGCATGGAAAGAAATTGATGAGAAATGGCTAGATTTTTCACGTGAGAAATGAAATGCAAGAATTTCAATAGCTATGGATGGGATTAATCCATTCTCAATTCAATCATCGGGATGGTCAACATGGCCAGTAGTTGTAATCCTCAATAATATCCCACCATGGATGGCAATAAAGAAGGAACAAATAATGTTGACTCTAATTATTCCAGGTGATTAACCTTCCTGACTTATATATTTTATTTCTAATTTTTATATGAAATATTCAGAATATAATAGTATCTAATTATTTTTGAACTCATCTCGTGGTTATAGGAAAGTTATATCAAGTACGCAATATGGATGGTGGGATTTGAAATGCATGACATATCAAGGCCTATTGGGAGGAGAGATTTCTTCTTTCGAGGCATGATGTGTTGGACCATTCATGATGCCCCAGGGTTATCTTTATGTTGTCGTAAGTGATATTGCACATCATTTTATAGTTGTTGAAAATATTTAAAAATTTTCATCGACATAATGATTATGCATGACTATAGATATTCAAACAAAAGGGAAATTTAGGTGTCCATAATGTGGATTTCAAGCAATTGTGAGACACTCAAAACACTTAAAGAAGGATATATAGTATGAATATGGACAATTCTTTCCTCTTAATCATCCATATAGAGTAAGAAAACGAAATGATTTTAATACGAAACTAGTAAGAGATGTTATTCCAAGGGTTTTGACTCCAAATGACTGTATATTGCTTATCATGATGGTGGAGGTGAGGAAAAATATAAAAATCTATTAACTAATTTTAGACCAACATTGAGTATCGTACTAATTTATAATTGTTTTCTTTTTGTGAAGAACAACTACCTCCGTGGCATGAAAAGGTATTCAATATTTTATGAACTTGATTATTATAGGAGTATGCCCATCATACACCTACTTGATGTTATACACATTGGATGCAATGTATCAAGATCACTATGGAATCTTATCATTGGAAAAAAGGAAGATGGAATACGGTTGAGGAAGGACCTTGAAGTGAGTAAATTCACGTGTCATTTATGGCCAAATCCTGTTGATAACACATTCCTCCCTTCTCCTTAGAGATTAAGCATTGAGGAGAAAAATCATATCAATGAAGCCAAAAATCACAACATGGCCATAAAAGCAAACAGATACATATATATTTTTTTGAAACACATAACATGGCGCAACCACACCTACCAAGGTTACAATAACTTTTTACAAGGATGGCCATAAAAGTAGCACGGAAACACACCTATCAAGAAGACCAACCAACCACTGATACTCTCACAGCTAGGGCAAGCCACAGTAAGAAATGATTGGAGGTTATTTATTTTGATAAGACACCCTGGATAAATTTAAAGGAAGAAGGTCAAATGAATTCACCCTTAAGACGACATTAGTTCATTCTGAGGTTTAATAGAAGCTCGAGGTTTTATACGTAGTTATTAGCGCTCTTACTTAGGCTTCACCGAAAGAGCTTATCCAGAGGAAGCCACTTACTTTTAAATAGGCTGAGAGATAAATTGAGTGGTTTCAAAATTTTCTTCTCTTACTTGTTAAATCTTATTATAAACTAACCATTGTTTTCCTTTAAGCTTGTCTTTAGCGTTCACCAAAAAAAAGTAATTTTTACTAGTTCAGTTAGGGATAACACGCTATATAGAATCACTTTGCAAGGATAGTCTCACTCTTGATTACTTAAGGCAATGTTTGTTTTCAAGGGGATCTAAACCACAACGTATTTCTTTGAATAAAACTTTTAGGTAACTTCTGTAAGGAAAACCACCCCATTACGACTTACATATAACACATCAATACAGAGTCTCAGAAAGATTTAAATTAACACTTAATTCTCAAGATCCAAGTTTTACAATGCTTATGCCAGTGAAAGTTTGAATAACATTTCCCACAAAGATAAGTTACCAGTTTACCTACAGAAGGACAACATAACATCTTCACGCAAATTCTGAACAACCCAAGGCAAGAGGTCTTCTAAATTCCTTTGCAATCACTATTACAAAATTTACCTCACATTGGACATTTTTACAAGGAATTTCATAAATTGCACTGATGAAACCTTTACAACTCTTTCCTTTAATCTACTCGCACAATCCATCTGCACAAATACTAGCTGGAATCAGTTCGCGAGAACTGAGCATGTTAAGACTACCCATTGCAACAGTAAGCTAACATTTTATAATATCATGAAAGTAAAATTCTAAACTCAAGAATGGATCAAATCACAAACCACTAATCAACATGTTTCACAAGATGACGAGATTTATACCAGCCAACAAGGAGGAATCCCAATATTCAAGTGAGAGAGATATTCCAAAGATAATCAAGGTGAGACCTTATTGGTGAAGACAACAAGGCTGAGAGTATTGAGATTTCAGTCAAGTAATCCTATGGATTACGTGATTGAAATCTAACACCCAAACATCATTCTATTATTATTAACCAAAAAGATAAAGATCGGTCAAATGACTTAACATATTCAAAATTACTTGTTAACAAGACTGCATTAACGCACATCCATGTTTTAGGAAGAATATAGGCCCCAACCATATATAAACACAAATCAGTCAAAGATTAAAGTTAACTTCACTCGGCTGAATAAACCAACATACATATAATAGTCACAACACTATAACTAAATCTGAAGGTTCAATATACCAAACAATTCTCACCGAACCTAATTACTTTTCATCAAGAAGTTAAATAAATTAGATTCTATCCAACTAAAATTACATACAACAACTATGGTTGGATTACACAGGCAAGGATCAAGAAGAAGTCTTTTCACCAAAGGTTGTTATTATCTTACATCACATAATCAGCAATAAACCCGTAATCCACCCCTCGTATGATCATTGTGAGAGTTAAGGACTTAGCTCACTAAACTATGTAACTGAGTCGATTCATACTTTTTTCATTTTCATACAAGTCTAACCCAATTCGAAGAAAGATAACCATTCTATTTTCACACATGCCTCAGTCAACACTTACTCAGAAAGTCCCTACCTGAATTATTGAAGGTTTGCTAAGCTACAAAATGGATTTAATAGAAACCCATTTCATTCGATACTTGAATTTAAACAAGCAAGGGATAGTCTGTTGAAAATATAAGTGAATCGACACAAGATCCTCTACCGTGACCCAACTCGAGTCACCAATCACAAGGTTAACAGTCAGCGAAGGGGAAAAGTACAAAGCAAAATACTCTTCCTACGAACTATGCCTTCTCTTCCGTCTCTAAAACAACATATGAATAGCTTGGGTATACCCATCTATCTCACGACAGTCTACTCGACCTATCCTCATAGTCGCTCCAAAGAAAACATCTGCTACTACAGAGTTCGATTCACAAGGAAGATAATTTACATAGAATGTCTATAACATCATACACTTTACCAAGAAAGAGAAAACTCTACAATTTTAATTTCTGCCTTTCACTATTACATCCATTTAGAATAAAAGCATTATCAGGCAGTCATAAAGCAACCTAGCCATTTTTTAAAAAAAAAAAAAAAAAAAAACTGGAATTAGAATTGTAATCGGTTTGAGATAGCTTTTCATAAATTACCATTATTGATCAGACAATTGCAGTAACTAATAACATAAACAAAGGTTAAGTTTTACTGTTTACCTAGTTCATTCATTTTGTCCATTGTGAAATAATTTTATGCTACAAAATACCATTTTCGAAGCCAGAGAGCAATTAATTGAGGAGCAAGGAAAAAGCAGAAGCCCATTCTAAATGCCATAACAGATAAAAGAAAATAGAAGGACATTCAATTCATGACATAATAAAAGGGTAGCAGAAGATTGCAAGGGCAGGTTTAACATGCCTGGTTTAAAACGCCATCTCCATATGCATATGATTGTTTCAATGCCGCTGCTTGCCCTTAACCCAAAGTGCTCTGCGAGCTCGTGCTAGCGCCTCATTCACGCGGTGAAAAACAGCTACACCCAACCCCATGATTTGAAGCTCGGACACAAGACATAATGATTACCTCACGCTCCTGGCTCTGGAAGGCATCTACCGTAATGATAAATAACCTTTTCCTCCATCAGGTTGAGGATAGCATCAAACACTCGGTGCAAACGTTTCAGCTGCAGCCTGTAAGGCGTGATTAATCCGACAGAAACCTTTTTGCCTGCCAAGTCAGGACTCGTTGAAGAAGCTCATATTATTGCAAAGCAAAAAGTGCTTCATAAATACTCTGATATGAAACAGATCCGCCCCTATGAGATTCTCTTCCATGAGTTACATCGTACAACAAGTAAGATCTCAATAAAGACTCTTTGTAAATAAATTTCATCAGGTCTGCTGGTAACACCCTCACTGAATCAGTTCACTTTTTCTTTATCTGCACTCATTCACTCTCAACTCTTGTATTTTCTATATTTCTCAGTCCAATTCTCAAACACCTTTCTTATCTATTTAT
The DNA here is from genome assembly GCA_018340775.1 of Taxus wallichiana var. yunnanensis. Taxonomy (NCBI): domain Eukaryota; kingdom Viridiplantae; phylum Streptophyta; class Pinopsida; order Cupressales; family Taxaceae; genus Taxus; species Taxus wallichiana. The sequence continues at coordinate 903,820,069 of CM031242.1, forward strand.
TCATGATTCCACACAACACTAATCTCACTCTTCAAAAGAACCTCGAGCCACCCCTTCAACTTCCTAAGTTGACCTTTCAATCTTGAAAACTCAAGAAGGTCAATTCACCTTTCCTAGCAAGTTCAAGAGACAGGAATGTCAAAAGACAAGAACTGTCTTTTGCACTTCTTCATCGAGCTAGGAGCATGTTTGAGGAATTAGAGCTCAATAGAGACTCATCAGCTTCTCTAACACTGACCCAAGTTTGAATTTAGAAGCGTGAACAACATTTACCTCCCATTATTGAGATATACCTGCCTTTAGTGTCTACCCGACTGTGAATCGAACTTCATGAAGATAATGTTGCCATTATGCAAGATTCCAGAGCTTTAGCATCTTCTTTAAGCTGTTATAGACTCAACTTTTACCTGGTTTCTTGAATAACTGATACAGACCTCTGTCTCTGTTAATATAACTTGTACTGTAAGGCACTATGAACCCTCCAAAATCGTCTCCAACTTAGATTGTCTCCTCTGTTTCCTACTCTTAGTTGCTCCTGATGCAGTCTTTGACATACAACAAACAGACGGAGTTGAATCCTCTTCCTGCAAATGAATATTGAACAGTGGCTGAACTTTTCCCTTAAATTTTCTCCTCTTTTCAATAGCACCATTGGCTTTGAGAAGCATAGAAGCCATATCGAAATGCGTTAGCACGAACTGCAATCTCTGGTTGGGAAGAAGAAAATAGAGCTCCCCAACCTGCAACAAGTCATCCTCATGGAGGACCTGAGAAATATGTTCACCCGTGTACAGACCACCAGAACTACAGATGAAGTGGCCTCCGCCTGAATATTTGCTGAGGATCTCATGGCATTTCACAGGTTCCGAAAACTCCTGGATGCTCCCGTCCATCAATATCAATTTTGCTGTCAACAAATTTAGAGGCTTAGCATGATTCGAACCATAGTCTGAGGAGATGCAGCTTCCCATTCCCAGTGAACTGAATTACAGTGAAAAAATAAATACACACGAATTTCTACCTCCCAAGAATTTGAGCAACACCTTACACATTTGTTGAAGAAATATATATTGTAAGGGGAATATATGTAGGTGGTCGATGGAAGATCGTGAAAACTGGGTACGGAAAACCAGTAGCCTTAGTCTATCTAAAATGAAGGGCAGTTACCATCCACAATGAACTGATTTACAGTGAAAAAATGAAAAACCCCTCGCAAGAATCACAACACAAGAATTTCAGTTACAGCTTACACATTTGTTGAAAACCTCAAAACATAAACTCTGCACAAAAAAAAGACAACTCATACTGCTTGCTCAACCACTGAGAAAAGTATTCAACATCCTTACCACTGAACTTCAAAAGTTTAGTTCCTTTTGTGATTTCAAAAATCCGGTGCAGCTTTGAAAGATTACTCAAAACCCTAAAACTGCCTTCAAGATTTGATCGAGCTTCTTCCATGTTAAATTCACCACCTGGACAGAATTTCCAAAATGAAAAGGCAAGACAACTCAACTAAAACTTTATCTCGTCCTTCTACTACAGCTGCAAGATTTTGCAACCACTGATCACGACTGTGGTCGCGTGCAACCAGAACATCAGGTTCAACACCAACGGTTCCTTGGGATCGCCCTGTAGTAGCTTTCGCACTTGCTCTCCCTGGAGGCCACTGATTTTCTGAGGTAAGTTTACTTCTCTACCCTGTAGCTGCTGCATATAGCGAACCACTTCCTCACGGCACTTTCCTGGGAGAAATTTCAGTTCTACGCTCCACTGAAACTGCCTGTATAGCACGAATTTGAGAATCCACACCCACCCACGCAATAACAGGGTGACAGACCTTCATTTCACCATCAATGAATCCACTGTCTAGAACACGCTGAAGCAATTCATCTCAAATCCCAACAAAAACACTCCTCCTTGTTCACGCGGCCAGAACAGGTCAAAGGGAGCAGGTAGCACAGGGCGCAAGAAATTTGCAAATCAAAGGAATTAAAGGAGGTGGGGCGGCTGGCAGAGGTAAGGCCAGTGGGGGATGGCCACGTACCAGGTCTAGAAGGTAGGAAGGGGGGTGAGGGACAGTAGGTCCTTAGGCACAAACAGATGGAATTTTGACTTTAAAACCACGTCCCTTCCAACCTGCGCCACACACCTATATTTTGCTTCTTAATGCATCATGGACCAAGCACATGGCCATTAAACAACTATTTCACAAGGGCGAGTCAACATCCACCACGCAAACAACTAACTCGTACACCCAGATTATCATTTAGACCAATGCCGATTGGGTGCATGCCACACAAAAGTTGCATAATGCGAACTGAAGCCACACACTCGAATCTAAGGATTCGATTTACTAGTGTAAAAATACATATATCGTTCTACACCCATGTCTTCTGGGTATTTTATTTTTAAAAAATATAATCCCATGTAAATGAAGTACGCAACAACAGATACTTAAAAAAAGAGTGTATATAATCCAAATTTACCAGAGTCACCAGAACATCTCCAACAGTAACTCAGTAACAAGTTTATTCATTGGGCTAAAGCAAGTCGAAAAACCCATCTTTTAATTCTCTGCAACTAACAGTGGGTTCTATCCCAACTCATAACAAAACTGAACCCCAAGCGATAATAAACCAAACGTCCGAACTCATCAACCCTTGTCGATGGGTTAAAGTCCTTGGCTCGACAACGAATAGGAGCAGGATGGAAATGGCTTCAAGGAAAGTTACTAGCCCAATCAACCTTCGAAAAGGGTTTACCGCCAATGTGTACACTTCATAACTATCTTCCTACTATATATTTTGATCCACAAGTCCATTATCTCATACACCTTGTTAATGAGATAGAATATTGTGGTCCAGTCGCATCAAGATCAATGTGGCTTGTTGAACGTTTAATGAAGGTATTGAAGCATTTTGTAAGACAAAAGGCTCGACCTGAGGGTTCCATTGTGGAGGGTTACATCGCATTCAAAGAAATGGTGAATATTAGATCTAATTACTTACCTGATTTTGATTCTAAAACACAAAGTATGTGGGGTTATTCTCAACTAGATATACTAACAAGTGAAGTACTACAAGGAAAAGGGAGATTAAGAAAAATACGAGGTACGCATCATTTTTTATAAAGTATTTAGTGGTTATATAGTTTATCCTTTATATATCTTTATATTAATTGTAATAATTTACCAAATTTCACTTACATATGGAAATGAGTATGATAAAAATGCACCTATATGTTGCAAATCATGCAAAATGCATGGATAAATGGATAGAGCTATACAAAACAAAGAAAGATGAAGCTGACACAATTGCATATAGAAGAGCAGTTAGAAGGATGGGGTCCATGAGTCGAGTGCCGAGTTACACCGAAAGTCATAAAAATACATGGCCAAATAAATGCCCATGGGATTGGTTGAGAGATAATATTATACAAGAAAGTAAAAGAAATCCTCTTAATGTATCAAGGGAAGAATTAGAAACAATAAATGGAATAAATCTAGGGAAGGTGTGTGCATGCTTATATTTTCTAGTTTTTATGCTATTTAGTAAAATTGTATCAGAGTTAATATTTAAGTATGATTTATTGACATTGTATTGTAAATATTTTATTTGTCTAGGTGACACATTACAAATCAATGTGGGCATATGGTAAGCACTTTTTCATTAAGAAGATGGATAAGCTTAGTCGTACATTTGATTGCGGGATATCAGCATATTTTGATGTGGTGGATTCCAGCGATATTAAAACAAAGACGAAGTACTATGGAATTCTAGAGGACGTTATGGAACTTGATTTTAGGGCCTTTAAGAAGGTTATCTTTCTAGTAAAGTGGTTTTCATTGATTGAGAAAGGAAATAATAGAACAATTTATATGCATGGTAATGGTTTTCCTATGATAAAAGCATCAAATTTTATGGACACGCATTTGCAGCCATATGTTTTCCGAGAGCAATGTGAACAAATTTTTATCATCCAAGATATGCAAAACCCAAACTAGTCTTTTGTCATAGACCACAATCCAAGGTGGAACTGTCATGCATCATTTTTAAACAAAAATAATGTTGATATTATAGATGAGGACGAGACACGTAGTATTGATGAAGAAGAAATAATGGATGAAATTGGAGAACATGTAGAGGAACAAGGATTAGAACATACTGAGTACACAAATGAAGATAGACAACAAGGAGGAGGACAAGAAGAGAGTGAAGGACAAGAAAATGGGGAGTCAGAAAGCATAAATGATGAATATGATTCAACAATATTTGATAATCTTGTCGACGATGATATCGTGGATGAGAGAGAAGACTCTGGGATAAATTTATTTATCGATTTAGGAGAATTTGATGTTAATTCAGAGCAATATCGAGAGTTGGCTCAAGAAGAATTTGATGTTTATGATGAAGAAATTCAAGATGAATGATCAATAATAAGTATCATAAATTCTCATTATGTTTTATTTTTCTTAGATAAATTTGAACAAAAAATTGAAATAATAAGATATTATTTCTATAAATATTTATCGATAATTATATGGAACTTTCTTAGTTTTTATTTTCTATTGTATTAAAGATATTTGAAATGACATGTGAATTAGTTAGAAATTTAGAAAATTGTTAAAAATGATATATATATTTATTGAAAAATATAATTGGAAAGAACTATAAAATTAATGTATTATAATTGTATTAACTTGATATATATAATTTTATTATTTTAACTTATATTAAACTTTGTAAGACAATTTTTAATATTGCTAGTTATATTTAAACTGGTAGATTATAACTTTAATAAGTCAAATATATCTTATATAACCTAATTTTATTAGTCATCCTAATCTATGTTATAATAGAAATATATTTCTATTATGTTTATTTTTAAATATAAAAATAAATGTAAATTTTATATAATGTGACATTTTCAAAGTATTTAATGTTTTCATGTCAGTATTCTTAAAATATCCTTAGTGAGTAATTATATAATATATCTTATTTTAATATATACTATAAAATTTTAATATTGTTAAATGGTGTCATTTCTACACATTTATGAATGTAATGTAGGTTTTTTTAATATGTTTTAAATGGAAGTGTGGTTTGTAATATTTTTAATAGATTAAATATATCAAAAATATTTAATTTTTACATTAGTCTTTTTGAATAAATTATACCGCATATCGAGTTTTAGTATTATGACATTTCAACAATATTATTAAATTTAAAAATTATCTATATTAAAATATTTTAAAATTATAAATATGAATCATTTGACATTTTTATATTATTATAATTTAAGGCTAGCTATTTTAAAATATGTAAAACGTATTAAAAACACAATAATTAAAATCTTTTTGAAATCTTAGTTTTTCACATTATTTTAATTTTTTATTAGGTATAATACAAGTTTTTAATGTGTACGTATGGAAGGATTTTGTTATAATAAATTTATATAGTTTATATTTTTTTACAAATACAAGCTATTTAATGTATTTTTTTCTATTATAGTTTTTGTTAGTTTTTTTGTTATGATAAACATATATATTTATTAATTCATTATTTTAATTTTTTTAAAAATATAAGTCTTTTAAAAATATTTAAAAAAATCTAAAGTGTGGGTAATGTGGAATTTTTGAAGTATTTAACATGGATTTTCAACATTTATATATTTTCATATTAATGGTTTTACATTTTCCTTTATGAGTAATTGTGGTGAATAATTTTGTGATAAAGTTTATTTTAATTTTTAATAAAATTGTGGATTTTCTATAAAGATTTTTTTGCTAAAATCAAATTGTGGAACACCCCCAATATCTAAATATTTAAAAATAAATCGAAGATGTGGGTTTTATACAAATAGTTGTGGATTTTCAACACTCATATAATTTCGTGTTAATAAAATGTGGATTTTCTATAAAGAATGTTTCACTAAAATAAAATTGTGGAACACCCCCAATATTTAAAAATTTTAAAATAAAATTGTGTAGAGCATCGAAAAATATTATAATATTAATTTTCGAAATGTAGAATTTCTCTAATAAAATTTGGAAGATGTTAGTTTTCTACAAATTATGAACAATATTAATTTCTTATAGAAACTCCACAATAATTAAAAACCAATAACTAGATTATCATAGATATGCCACAATTATTCTACAATTATGGAAAATTATGGAAAATTTGTCGAATAATTGTGGTAAAAAGTGCTTGTATGTTGTAGTGTGTTGTGCTCTAGGTTCTACAACAATAATACGAGATATAGTTCCATCATCGAATATTCAGTCTGAGTAATCAATTATATTCATAGTAATTGAAGATGTATTAATAGTAATATGACCATCCCATAACGAGATGTACTAGTTTCATTGGGCTTCTATTTTGAAACATTTATAGATATATGTTTAAATAAATCTTGAGCATGGATAAGTAATGCTCAACTTTTCCTTTTGCCTACACAATTACGTACATGAAGACATATTAAACTAATTAGAAATTGCACATAAGTTGCAAATTATGGTGGCAAACATATTAAACTAAAGTTTCTTAGTTTATTTTTAACTTTTATGTTAATTATTGGTTATTATAACAAGGAATTTTTCGATTCACAGAACTTATTTTGCACCCTATTTTGTCATGTAATTCCAATCCCACCATTTCTCTTTGAATTAATTTTGGCGCATCTCTATCAAGTTTACTATCATGAGAGACGTGGAATGGAAATGTTAAGGCTCATATTTTTATGAAAATGTAAAGTCACCATGCCACCAGGCATTCGATTAGGACTTTTGAACACTATCATATCATGTGCCAAAGCTCCATTTAGATTAGCAATCATTGATGATTTGGTGAATCAAAATGTACTTGTGGACATGGACAATGAGAGTTACAGAAAAATATGGGTAAGTGCACGAAGTTGGTGGACAATTTCGTGGACATAAAAACCTGAAATTCAGAACCGCGATCACGCTTTTAAACCACGATCGTGGTTCTGAATTCGTGTCGCAATAACTGAACCTAAAACTGTGATCGTGGTTTAGAACCACGAGCATAGTTATAAACTACGATCGCGGAACTCTGAGACAAAAAAAGTAGTCCCGCGAGTCCTTATTTTCCCCATTTTTCATTTCAAACCATGATTTCTCCTAGACGTTTTTCACTCGAGCTTTGAATACCACCTCAAAATTGCTCATCGGACTTTTGGATCGTGATAGATTCAACCATGCCACCAAGACGAGGAGGTAAGCCCCCAATTTTAATCATTTTTTTGCATTTTAGGTTATTTTTTTGCATTTTCATGGGTTTTTTGAAATGTTTGTTTATGTATACAATTTTCTTGTTTTGTCAGTTGGTCGACAAGCTCGAAATCATGTAAACCATCAAAACATTCCTCAAAACCCTCTGAACATTCCTCAAAACCCTCCTCCAAACATAGATCCGCCTCTTGTGGCTCCTTTTATCCCCACTAAACCAACAGAACACAAGATAATATCATTGGAAGAATTCAAGAAAATAAAATTGTCATTGAGAACCTTATTCAGACCATAAGACAAAATCATGCCACAAATCCATCCTGTATGACTTTAGCCAACACATTGCAAACATTGATTGGTGAAGTCAACTCCACAACCAACCAAATACATAGATGGAATACCTTTAGAGGTGATTGTAGGTGGTGGTATGCGGATAAATTATCCCATGCGGCCGTAAAAAAAAAAAAAAATAGAAATTACCTCATTTGTGCATTATTTACTGACCCAAGAACCAATGCCCCCCGCAGTTACTTGCAAACAGCTTCCCAATCCATTAGTGCCACAATGACATAATCAAAAAAAAATTTTGGGACCGATGGTGGATGGTTTTTTATTATCCACCATGCAACAACAATGAGGTTCCTCTTTATTTTTTGAAGAAATTATATTGGAAGTTCGTGCTTAATGAGGTCCCGAATTATTTTGACTTTTTTATTTTTTGGTCAAGGAGGTGGCCCCGCATGAGTAAACTCCGGTGCACACATAGGTCAACCAAGGATCCCCATGCCCCAAAACCCCCACCGCCTTCAATTATCCCTCTTACGGTGAAGGAGGTTCGGAGATTGACACATTGCATACATTGAGGAGCTCATCGACACTCGACCTAAACATAGTGACCGGGACACATCCGGTGATGTTGGTGGAGGCATCAGTTCTAGTACACCACACCACTGTGGATCATGTGGTGCCGTATGCACTATGGGCGAGACATCATTTGCTGGTTCACATGATTTCTTTTCTATAGATGAGATGTTGGGGATGTTTTTGGAACTGGTGCCACTGATATTGGTCTTTCATAGGTAAATTTCAAATAAATATAAATTATATATATATATATATACAATAGTTTAATTCACATGTTTGAGATTTTAATATATATGTATTTGATTGTACGTCATGTACATACATGTAAAAACTAATTTTTTATTTTATTTTAAATAGCAAGAGCCGGTGAAGGAAACATCCGCCGATCGACATGCTAGCTACTATAGCTGGGCGTGTTTCAAATGTAAGTTTCAAGTTGTACAAACTTACATTTTTAATTTCATTTGATTGCACTAGATTATTATTATAATGTTTCAGATGTATGTTGTACATATTAATATGTTTTTCTTTTATACACAGAATGTAACACCCGCTAAAATGCTTGTAAGAGACTCAAGAATAACCTAGGTTTAGTTAGAAAAATTATGGGATAATTTTTTTTTGAAAAGTGTGCTGCATATAGGCTTGACACTACAATTGTCACGATAATGTTTAAAGGTCAATGATATTTAATAATTAATAATTTCCTATTTTAACCAATTATTAAATCTGCATTAAAACTAATAAGTAGATTTAGTCCAACCAAGGTTTAGTTCACTCTAAGTGTTAATTTAATAAACAATTAAATTCCTACTATAGTTAAATATTCCACAAATAAATAAATAACAAGGTCCATTTTCTATGGGGTTAGAATAAACATCCCCTTACCCCATAAAGTGACCCCTTAAAAGTCAACTCATGTTTTAAAATTAAGACATTTAAATTAAAAGGGTAATTTTAACTCACCCACTCTCCACCTACATTTTGTAGGGATGCATCTCGTCCCTTGGATGGATTAAATATGGACCCTAGATTAGGAAATAGGCAATCTAACCCTAAAACATCCTTTTGAAAGCTTCTTTCTCATTTCATTTGATTCATTTTCTTTCTTTGGTTTTGCAGGTTGTTGGAGGTGGAAGGGAGCAATTGGAGGCCATTGCGCAAGCTCTTGAAGGAATGAATATGCTTCTTTTCTTTTCTTAGTTGGTTTATACCCTCATAAGGGTCTCAAAAAGTATTTATTCTTTTTATTTAGTTCATTTTCTTGTGTATGCCCAAATGGGCAAATGGGTTTTTGTCCCATTTTCATTAGAGTTATGATTTGGATTCATGTTTTCATTTAGGTATGAAAAAGTGTATGTGTATATATATATTCTTATTTATCTTCTATAATGGGTGAACCCGAAAACTGAAAATATAAGCAATTATATATATATATATATATATATATATATATATATATATAAGTAATTATATATATAATTTCAACCGAATAAAAAAACCAAGGCCGCTGGTCTTATATTTTGCATGAGCCATATGTACAAAGAAATATGCATGTTTCTTATCTTTTTTTAATGGTGTAAAGTGAGTTCATTAATGTTAATTTGGAGGCAAAGGTGGTCTAAACCGACACGGTGGAGTAAAAATAGCACTCCCAAAGTTTTTGGCTTAAAACTATCATAAATACCCACAATGCTAAATGCCCACCATCGTGGCTATAGCAATTTGTTTACTTCTTAAAAGTTTTAACTTTTATACATAAAAGTTTCCACGTTTTACCTTTTTAAAAGTTTTGACTTTATAAACTTTTTCTTATAAATTACATATAAATACGTGTGGGTGTGTGTGGGTGTGGGTGTGTCTATATATATTGTTTAATATTATTTCTTTGGCTATAGTTTACATTAGCATACTTTTATTAATATTAAAAAAATATTAATAGTATATTAATATTAATATTAATATTACTTTAGTATGAGTGATACTTACGATATTAGTATCCTTATCAAGCATTAATGAAATATGGGTAACGGTATTAGTAAGTTTAGAGCTTTTGCACTAAAATTTCTTTCTCCACAATTTAATAGGTATTGTACGGGAGTTAAAATAGATTTAATTTCATTTCCTTAATAATTTGCAATGGATTTACAATAAATTCTTAAATGAGGATAACATACTAGAGCTAGAACTTAAATTACTTCATTGGCATATCGAAGACTATTTAAAACTTAAGTTCTTTCCATCAACAATACAAGAAAAATGCACTAATATTCTAACTTTTCCAATACATGCTTTTTAAGTAACACAATGAAATTTAATATTTCATAATACAAATTTCCTAACAATCCACAAGAGATTTTACAACAACATTTCCATTAATATATTCTAAAACAAGAGCAAGAACAACACACTAAATGAAGGTTTTCATTCCACTAAAAGAGTAACAAACTATTTTCCAATTCACCCTTTTATTATCCAAGGAATAAGCAAGAGGTTTAATAACTATCAAATGCAAGTATAATATGAAAATGAATCTTTCTTTTCTATTTGCAAACTAACTTTACAATAACATTCTTTCTTCTTTCTTTTCTTATTTGTTTCTTTCCACATGCAATGCAATATCAATAACAACTATTTGAATACAACTTCCCTTCACAAATTCATTACAATGTCCTCCACTTGATGTGGGAAACCATCCTAAAATTGTAGATAAATAATGAACTACATTATTACAATTTCTTCCACTCTAGGTGGGTAAAAATACAAGAAGTTTCACATGGCCATCAACAAGACTCCAATGCTCCAAACACCAACAAGGTAGCTCCTCCAAAAGTTTTCTTGATTCACAAAAAAATAGGGGGAGAGGCAACACTCTCCACCCAACCAAGATACCCAATGGAGAAGAGAAGCCATCCTCTCCATTGGCCCCCGAGCCCCAACCACATTACAATGCGAGAAGATTTCAACTTATGGAAACTACTAGCTTCCACAATACTTAACAACTAATTTCACATTCACTCTATTTACATAAAAACACAACAACTCAACAAGAAGAGATCAATCAAAACAACAATATAACAATGCTTATCAAGAAAGCCAAAAGAGTAAGACCTATGGGGAGGCCACTTATGCCTCCCAATGGGAATGGGTGCCACCTAAAAAGCCTCCAATGCAAAAAACAATACCCCTAGCAACTCTTATGCCTCCCTCAAGTACCCCTTATCCCTTCATCCACTCTTATGCCTCCCTTAACTCTTATGGCTCCCTCAAAGTAATAACAAGAAGAAAATGCAAGCATTTCTCATACTAGGTGGGCACCCAACCCAAACTCCCTCCTCAAGAAAATGATCTCTTATGCCTCCCTCAAATAAACTCCCCATAGTCTCCTCCCACTCCCAACTTAGGCATTCTACCCATACCCAACAAGAATTTCAAAGAAACAACAACATTCAACACAACATATACACACATACATATAACAATAACATAATATAAACAAAGGTGAAGCTCCTACCTTTCCATGGTAGAGCTTGTTCCAAGTATGAAGTTCCAAACCCCTCCAAAGATCAAGCAAGCATCCACAAGCTCCAAAAATCCACAAACTCCTTCAAAATCCTCTACTCTCCAAAAATATAAGAGACTAAAAATGAACATGTAAATAAATAGAGAAAAGAGAGGGAGGGACGATGTGGCTCCAAGTAGGATGCCACCTCATTTTCCCTCCACTCCACATCACTTGGTCAACCTCATATTCCAATGCACCATTAATGAGTGGTTAGAGGAATGACAAGCACCTTACACACTCCATCTAAGCCCACTCCCCCAAAGGACAAAATTAAATATTTGAAAGAAAGTGCAATTAACCTTTCACCTTTTTAACTTCCCAAAACACCTAAAAGAGCCTAAATTTGACCCCCCAACCCATAGGTAGGGTTGGCATGGGCATTTAAGAGGTGTGGGACAAGTTTGACTTGTTCCACAAGCTTCCAAATTTGGCCTCTAAGGCCAAATTCGAGTTTCCCATTAAGGGTAGAGTGTGCTACACTCAAAATTCAAACACACTTCACTCAACACAAAATCCAAGACTAAATCAATTTTAATAAATGAAATCCTTTTAGTCACATCTTTAGTTAGTTTAGGAAAAATTCAAATTAGCTTAATTAAGACACTACAACCCATGACTAATAAAGGGGTAAACACCAATCCAAAATATAAATAATAAAACAAGTAAAATTTCACTTACTAAGAGAAAACACATACTAACATAATAGAAAGGGAAAATTAAAACAAAACAACACATGACCCCTAGGTCACAATTTTCCCCTAACCAAATAATTCTAACACACACACAATTACATGTTGCCATGGTGACCCTAGTTGGATTCTTCTCGAATTTCGATGTGGTTGGTCTCCACTCCCCGATGTTGTTGTGAATATAATATACTTGCAAAACAGATGATACCTCCTTCAGCCTCGTGGCCGCATTAAAACATTCATGCCAAAATATGCGATATAAATCTAAAATCAACTATATATTAATTAATATCATCTATGCAAATACGATATCACTTACAATTTCTAGCACATTTCTATTCCACATTTCATTCATGTCAAAACGATCATCACATTAATCCAATTATCAAGGTCTACTCAATATGACTAAATATATCACATGTCAGAATTACAAATAAATAACCATGTCAAAAGTATATCAATATCAACATCAAATGTCTCCAGTAGTCCATATGCATCATATAAGAATCAAATCAATAACAGTTCAGTATCTCTGATATCTACTAACATGCTATATCAAAACTATAATATATCCATAAGTGCAGTCGATAGTATCAAAACAATAATCAAAAAGGTGTCGGAGGGAAGTGGGCACTACACAGGAGCCTACAGGTCATCATCTACTCTGGGAATTGAGGCTACTGGCACGCCTCACATGATTTTTACACAGGTTAGTTTCTCTTTACACTTTGTTTCTAATTGTGGAAGTTCATGTGGATTACATGCTTTGGACCTCTGTTATGTGGTGCACAGTCATGTAGATTTTAATATTGATTTGTACATGTTTTTGTATAGCTTATGACTGCCAAAGAGACTCCTCCATATATGTAGACTATGGAGGCTACTGTAGATATTGCCATAGCATCTGCAGATCCACTAACTGAGGTACAATTTTTTAAATTTTGGAGGTTCATTATTTCTTATTACTTAAATCTACAATATCAAATTTTGTATGTATGTGAAATATTTAATTTGAAAATTAATTATTTGTATGTAGCTTACCCCTCGTGAGTCTATTGTTGTCCCTGCGATGCGTCAACAACAAATTGATAGGGATCATGACATTGCGGTAATATTTCACATGCATTTTAACTAAATTGTATAAGTTTCTAAATTTTGAATGTATTTTAAAATTTTGGGTGTTAAAAACTTGTTGTTTATGAATGTGCGGGTTAGGTTGTAGGCCTTCTTAGAGACGCTTAGGACCACACGGATGAAATCCATAGTGGCATCTCCCTCCACTACATCCCTAGGTCGTGAACATGCTACTTCTAGCAGGGCGAAGAGAGGGAAGATGTTTCATGAGTAGATTCATAGTCCACCTGGATGTACATATATATATATATATATATATATATATATATAGCCATCTGGTCCTAGTGAACATGTTTCTTCATATAGTCCATTGTATATATATAGCCTTTTGCGACCGCATGTTGTCCTATATACATTATGACACACTTATTTCGAGATGTACACATGTTATAAACTTACATATTTTCATATACGTGCATCTGGAGCACACTTTGTTTGATTCTTATATATCCATGTGTGTTGGTTTTCATTTAGCAATATTACTTCTATATGTTTGATTCGATTTCATTGCATGTATGATACCCTTCTATGTATGTTTTCATAACCATTTATTAGTTCTAGATATGTATGTTTGATTTAAAATTAAAAACCATGTCCTGGAGCACTACATGGTACAATTGTTAAGCAAACCTATTCCATTAAGCAAAACCATGCTAGGTGAACTACAAAAGGGCAATACGTAATTACTTTTTTTTCTTTTAAAGCTAACACTCATCTATTGCATATCAACTAATGCAAACATTGATAGAAATAAGTCAGGTAGAGTTCATCTTGATCTATATGAATATAACATTACTTATGGTGCAACATTGCACGGTACAATTGTTAAGAAATTAAGGGAAGCATTTACATTGTTTTCATGAAATTAAGGGAATCAATAGATGTACACACCTTATCTCTCTATAATTTGGTGCTATATGCCAATCAACTAAGAAGTTAAACATTCAATTTGATTATCCTTTAAAGTAAATTCACTTCTCTCTTTCTTTTCATTGTTTTCTCTTTCTTCTTGGACTTACCATCCTCTCTTTCCTTTTATTTGCTTGTATGTATTCAAGACTTCTTTCTTTCTCCTTATTTTGCCATTGTTCACTCTTTTTTCTCTTGACTTGTCTCTTTTGCTTTGAATATCCTGTCATAAATATCTCCTCAAGACTTTGTATTTCCTCATGTACAACAAATATTCACTCTCTCCTTCACTTTCTTCATTTATTGATCATAGCCATTACATGCTTTCCTCAAACTTAAATTTGACCTTTTCTCACCACTTTCCTCTTGTTTCTCATTTCATATTGAATGAGTACCTATTTATTCTCTAAGCATTTCATTTTGCACTTCCTTTCTCCTCCATTATTCTTCTTTCGTGCTATGTTCTCCATTATGAGAATTTTTTTCTCTTCTTCATGTTTCTCGTGCATGGAAACTATTTTCCTCTTATTCCTTCATAGGCTCTCACTTATTTTTTCCTTCACTTCTTTTAGCATGCTTCATAATTGACTTGATTGGCCACTTCACTCTCCTTCTAAAATTTCATCAAAATATGCAAACTTGAAGCCACTTGCCTTAGCATTTTATTGATAATCTTATTCATATGTTCACATTCTCACCATACTATTAAAAACAATGAATAAATGCATTTCATTCCTTTAACATGACTTACCTTTACTCACCACTTTTCACTAGTTCTTTCTTCACTAAAGAATTATGGCTCATTTAATTTCAACTCCATTTAGTATTCTTGACCTATATTCAAATACTTAATCCAGTATTAGAATAACAAGGGAATGCTTTATTCTTGTGAATCTTCAAAGCATGATAATTAGGGTATTAGATACCCATTAAGGGATGAAAAGTATGTAAAAAGTTTCAAGGTAGCCAAGAGCATGACCATATTACAATGCAAACATAATGAGCATGTAAGCACATAGCTGGGGCAACAGAGGATGGAGAGAGATCACCATAACAACATAGCTCAAGAGAGCAAAGCAAGGACAGTGATGAAGCACCTAAGAGGACAGAGGCAAGTCCAAAGAGAACAAGAGAGATGGAAGGTAAACAAGTGACATTGAATGTTTTGAGTCCTAGGAAATGAATGGAGGCGAGGAGTGAGAAGTCATGCCTCAAGACATTGTGGCACTGAACCAAATGTGCCAAAACATCTGGGTGGCTAGGTGAATGCTAGAGGGGGTGTTGTTTTGGTGTACAATAATGTCGTTGCTTCTAGGCTACTTCGTTCAGGCGTAGTCCCTTAAGAGCCCTGAGACCAAAATATCGTTCAACTTTGACGGGTGACTACTCGGACTCTGTGGCACCTAGAGACGTCTCATTTGATCCTTCACCTTGACGTAGGGACCCTCTACAATAACCTCTCTTAGTTTTTTCCTTCCCGAGATCGGTGCACTTGCTGCCCTATTTTTGCAAACACACAAAATAGTACATTCAAGCCAGTGTAAGGTTGTCAAATGTTATATTTTGTAAACGGTGGGTCATGGCACCAAATCCGACTACGCCGACACATCTGGGTGGCTATGTGAATGCTAAAGGAGGCATTGTTTTGGTGCGCGACAAAGGTCGTTACTTCGAGAACTTCTTCGGGCATAGTCCCTTAAGAGCCCTGAGACCAAAATATCGTTCAACTTCGACGGGTGACTACTCAGACTTCGTGGAACCTAGAGATGCCTCGTTTGATCTAACACCTTGGCGTAGGGACCCTCTAAAATAGCATCTCTCGGTTTTTTCCTTCCCAAATCGGTGCTCTTGTTGCCCTATTATTTGTAAATGCGTGAAATAGTGTAGTTGGAGCCAGTGTAAGGTTGTTAAACGCTATATTTTTCAAACGGTGGGTCGTGGCACCGAAATGACTATGCTGACACATTAGGGTGGCTAGGTGAATGCTAGAGGAGGTAGTTTTTTTGGTGCACAACAAGGTCGTTGCTTCCAAGCTACTTCGTTCGGGCGTAGTCCCTTAAGAGCCCTGAGACCAAAATATCGTTCAACTTCGACAAGTGATTACTCGGACTCCATGGCACCTAGAGACACCTCATCTGATCTAAAACCTCAGTGTAGGGACCATCAACAATAGTCTCTCTTAGTTTTTTCCTTCCTAGATCAGTGCTCTCGCTGCCCTATTGTTTACAAACGCGCGAAATAGTGCAAATTGGAGCCGAGTGTGAGGTTGTCAAATGCTATCTTTTGCAAACGGTGGGTCGTGGCACTCAACCGACTACGCCAACACATCTGTGTGGCCGGTGAATGCTATAGGAGTTATTTTTTTAGTGTGTGACAAGGTCGCTTTTTCCGGGCTACTTCGTTCAGCGTAGTCCCTTAAGAGCCCTGAGACCAAAATATCGTTCAACTTCGACGGGTGACTACTCAGACTCTGTGGCACCTAGAGATGTCTCGTCTGATCTGACACCTCGGCGTAGGGACCCTCTAAAATAGCCTCTCTCATTTTTTTCCTTCCCAGATCAGTGCACTCGCTGCCCTATTGTTTGTAAACGCACAAAATAGTGCAGTTTGAGCTAGTGTAAGGTTGTCAAATGCTATATTTTGCAAACAGTGGGTCGTGGCACCAAATCGACTACTGCCCGACACATCCGGTGGCTATGTCAATGCTAGAGGAGGTGATTTTTGGTGCGCGACAAGGTCGTTGCTTCCGGCTACTTAATTGGGCGTAGTCCTTAAGAGCCTTGAGACCAAAATATCGTTCAACTTTGACGGTGACTACTCAAACTCCGTGGCACCTTTAGACGCCTCGTCTCGATCCAACACCTCAATGTAGGGACCCTCTACAATATCCTCCCTTGATTTTTTCCTTTCCGGATCGAGTGCTCTGAAAGTTGCCTATTCTTTCAATTACTCTCATTAGAGTTTTTCGATTAACTTGCACATTCGACTTGTTTGCGTAATCAAACGTTATTTTTTTATTGATTCACTTACAACTAGCTAGTAGTAAGTACATGATGCACAATATTACTATCCCTAGTGCGTATCTTGAAAGCAACAAAGGTGTGATATGCATCATGAAGGTTTTCAACAATTATAGAGGTTTGACCACGTATATTAGATGTTATCAATCCTAAGGTGTTTAATGTAGGTCTCATTTTAATAAATTTCATCAAACTAACCAACAACTGACATCTTTGGGAATCATTTAAAATTTCAAAATGATTATCCCAAATTTCAAAGGGCTTTTCTTCTTCCGATTTGTCATTCGAAAAGTTTGTCGACATTGGTTTCAAAATGTTTTCATCAATTTCAATAAAAAATTAGGTTTCTTACGTAAAATCCTAGGTGTTTTTGTCAAATTTTGCTGTCTACAATTTCAACATGAATTTCCTTATTCACATTTTCATTGTCTCCTTCAATTTCAACATTTGCTACATCATCGAGTATTTAATTATTCTTCAACATTGATTTGTAAAAACATCTTCATCACGAGTATTTAATTCAACTTCAACATTGATAGTAGAAACATTACCTCGGTTCTTCATTGCTTACAATAGTTGGGGTTGAAGATGAACCTCTTCTTGATTCACGAAGATTCCGCATTCGGTCGAATTTTGAATTTTGTTGGCCTTTAATTCGTTTGGTGTTTTTTTACTTAATGACTTCCTTTTTTGGCTTCATTTCTTGTCTCCCATGATGTTTTTCTTCCGGTGATAAGAAAAACGTGTAGAAAAAGATAGAATTTTGTGGTAATTCATGCGGTAAGGTCGAGAGTAAAAATCACATGGTAATTTAGACATTGGGATGTGTGTAAATATGATTTATGAACCGCGATCATGGTTTATAAAGCGCGCTCGCGGTTTGTGTTAAAAAACCGTGATCACGCTTTATAAACCGCGATCGCGGATCTATCTGCCAAACCTAATCCTCGGGAAATATTTGTTTTTCCCCAACTAAAGCTATGGAAGGTCATTATGAAGTGTAAAAGTTCAAAAAACCTCAAATTTACTCTTCCAAAGACTTGAGCCATGCTAAAAAAATGAAAACATTTCACAAAAATGGTGCCATCGCGTAGGGGAGACTATTAGCTTCGTAGAAATATTGATTTTAAAGTGAATAGAATAAGATAAATATCATTTTGTAATTTTTTACTAACAATAGGTCTTTAAGACATTTTTTCTCGTGAATGTTCATGTCTATGTTTAAGACTGTAACTTTGGTTTCACTTATCAAAATGTGATAAAACTTATACCATCCCAAGCGTGGAAAAATTCTATACATGTTAAAAAGTATATATATTTGATTTCGATATTTTTTGATATAGTTATGGTAGGAAAATAGAAAGCGCTCCATTTTCTAAATATTTTCAAACCACTTTCACGGAAAAAATCATTAAAAAAATATTGCTCAAAAAAATACAAAATAAAAACCATCCCAAGATAGACAACTACATCTAATGTTTCACCAAAGGAAAAAAAAAAAAACAAGATTTGGTCATCCAAAATGCGGGCAAACGGACTACAATCTTATAAGTTTTTCAATAAAAAAACCAAGTCATATAATTTTAAGTGTTTAATATAGCTAAACTTGTCCGTTTTTAAAAAAATAGTATTTTAGAAACTAGATTCCGAATGCTATGATTCATATTTATATAAATTTTTCTAATTTTGAGTCTCGTATTGCTAATATGTTATGAATATATTGTTTGTAACATTATTAATGTTATTAATGTTGTAATATTATTAATAATGAGTTGTATTAAGACAACTCATATTGATAATATAGTTTATTATGAAGTTGTGAGAAACAACTCACGTAGCTTATTTTAGAGTAAGTTGAGTGAGTTGTGATTTGGGAGAGATTTGTGGAAGGTTGAGAGATTGCTGGAGTGATAAGTGGAGTGATTATTGGATTGGTTTTATCTCCTTCATCATAGGAATAAAACATCCTATATATATGTAACTTCTCCTCCGAATATTATCCCAATGATTTCAATATTATATTCAAGTTTTATTTTTAATGTAATTGTTCAAGATTTAACATAATAATCCCTACAAGTTGAAATTTCATTGTTTTTTGCAATATGACGTCCATGGATGACCCCATATTTGTCCATCAACTTCCTGCACTTACCCATATTGAATATTTGTCACACTTTGTGGGGTAGTTGACGAAACTGAGTTTCACATTGCTCCACCGTTCTATGAGATTTACATAATTTCCCCTTTCCTTTTTTTTTTCACTCTCACACTTCTCCACACTCTAACTCCTTCTTCTTCACCCCTGTTCCCCTCCCATTGTTTATCTACCTCTAATTTGAATCCTTTAAAAGATCCCCTTTCACGTATGATTGCTAGCTTAAATATATATCAATACTGCTAAGTATGGTCGTGAGTGATTGTTTCAATGATCCTCAGTCGTTGAATTCTTGTTGTATGATCCTTCAATTTTATATGCTACGCCTTCAACATAATCTATTAATTTTCACAATTTGTGAACATGGGGCCTTGAGGAATTTATTCAATGAGACGAGGGTGTAAAGCGACTTTATAATTGATCGCCAGTTATGACTATCACATACCTTTTTTGGCAACGGAAAATTCTCAACAGTTTATAATACTGCTAAAAAATAAAGAAACACTGATGTCATTTATATTAGTATTTTGAATATATGTTCAAGAATATAACTAGCAATCGCACGTGAAATGTGCGATGCAAACGTCGAAGGGAAGTCTAGGAAGAGGTTGATTTTGAGGGATGAAAAAATAAGGGGATGCCATAGATATGTCAGCCCACTCATTTAAATAACTTCTACATATTATAATACATTTTTAAAAAAATTAAAATTGATCTCCAAATTGAATGTATATATTCATGTAGACACAATTCATAGAATAACATATATTATTATGTTAAAGGTTTATTGTAAATGTAGTTCATTGCTGCATTTATACCATTGCAATTTGTACATTTGATCCAATGCCAATATTATAACAATTATCGAAGGGGATGGCATCGATATATTAGCCCCGCATTCACAGAGAGGCGCTAGCGACTCGGACCTTCACCGAGAGTAGTTGCAGATGAAACACCCTGCCCCATAGCAATCCAAAACCTAAAAAATAAAGAAAACCCTCTTCCCTTAGGGTTTTAAGGGTTCATAGGGTTACAGATCCACCAATACATCGCAATTTTTAAATTTTTATTTGGCTCCATACAAATATTTTTTGGGAAAAAATTCCTGTGATGTGTATGTCATTAGGGGGACCGTGTTAAATCCAGCTCTCATTTATTAAGGGCTAAATGAGACCTATTCGATAAATCTGTATAAGTAGCTTTGTAGCTCGTATTTTGGCACAGAGACTAGAAATGCACTGGCAAATGTAAACTGATCGAGTTGTAGACCTATTTGTTGCATACTCTTAAACTGTGTGAGTCATGACTGTCTCGAGAGGGAACCCACGTCTTCTGTGCGCTACCATAAATGTTTTCCATGAGGAGCTGTCTCCTTCCAGGCTATCGTGGATGTGACTTACCCTGTCCTGACAGAAATCTTGCTACTATTGCATCGATGTGGAGCACTATTTACTATTTAGATTTTGACACAGATTCAAATTTGTGTCGTTGATTTCGAATTGGGTGTCAGAAGGAGGTTGATGTCCTGCGCACATGGTGCAAAATCAAAGCCCAAATTCGGGGCTCATTTGTTGATGTCAAATGACCCTGACCCTCGATTATCGCACATGCAAAGGCGCCAAGCCCAACCTTTCATTGTTTCCATCACATCAACCGAAATTTCATAAAAATTTATTGTTTTCGTTTGAATATTTACGTGTTAAAAAATTATTGTTTTCTTTTGAATATTTACGGCAAAATAACAATGCATGAGACAGAAAAACTATATAAACAAGCTTATTTAAACCTGAGAGGTATGAAGATGTACAAAAATCATATACACAACCATAAGTTACAGGTACTGGTCTATGATCTGGTTTAATTTTTAGAGCTGAAGAATTACATGGAATCCTTGCACCAAATTTTTTTACTCTATATTACCTCAAGTTGCTCTTAAGCTTCTCATTTTCTTCTTTCAGTCTTTTGATTTCATTATACAGATTCTTTACAAATATAAAGACAACAAAAATTGAAAATATTGTTTGATTTTATAGGTATAAAGTTGATTCTATAGAGGCAGAGGCAAATGATTACTTGATGCTTTGTGTCCCAAAGTTGGAAAAACTTCTCCTTCTGGTATTTCCCCAAAACTCTAATCATGCTATTTTGCATATATTTGTTTTTTTAGTGAATTTCTTTACACTAAGGTTAATCAGATACAAAAGTAAACACAAAAATGGACCACACTAGGTTTCCATTAAATTTACACATAATTATCCCTATTTGTTTGTATGTACATTAATAAAAAACAAAGATAATGTATTTAGGACCACAACAAAGAAATTATCTTGATAAAAAAATAATCTTGCTTGATAAAATTATAAATGAATACAAATTTTATAAATGTTAGATAGATGACAAAATAATAAGAGTCTATTGCAAAATCTACAACTAGTTTATTTTTCAACTATTAAGAATTGATTGATGAAAATATGTTACATTGTTTGCAAAATATCTTTGTCTGCAAAACTATTTTTTAATGTAAACCTCTAACATTAATTTAATTTTCATGTGTAGGAAATATCATTCTTCAAATGCAATGGACCCAAAATTTATTTTATTTTGGATGGATTTGTTAAGAGAAATTACCGACTCTTCATTTTCTTTAGATTCATCAAATATACAGAGCATGTTTCTCAACTACTTCATGAAAATGGTATTTTTACTCAGAAAGTATGTATCATTATTCTGTAGAAGAGATAGAGAGTTGTGGATGTTTCCAAGACAATGCACATTTTGGAACTTAATACAACAACAAGCATGGGAAGAACAACCAAATTATCGAGACATTTTATATCATCGTCACTATAGAATGTCTTTTCCACTTTTTCAAATCCTTTTGTCAAAGATAGAACCACATATGCCAAGCGCAAACACAACTCATTTTTTTAGAGAACCAATACATCCTAAAAAAACTCTTTGTGTAGTTTTGCATCACCTTTCCCAAGGAACTCCTACACATATAATAGTAGAATTGTATTGCATAGGAGAATCTACAGTGAGAAAATACACCATGGTAATTGTAAATATTATCCTTCAACATTTGCAAAATGAGTATATAAGCATTCCATCTAGCACTAGGTTACAAAAAATATTGAGTGAGTTTCACACTTCAACTCTACTTCCGATGAGATGTGGTGCAATAGATGGCACACATATTAAGTTATCATATAGACTTGAACAACATTAAACTCCTATGAACTACGTAAACCGACATCATTTCCATAGTGTTTTGTTGCAAGGAATATGTGATTCTCAAAAAGTATTTTGGGATGTATGTGTTAATGCTCCTGGTGGCACTCATGATGTTGAACATTGGAATTGCTTTGCAATAAAAATAAGATTACAAGTTAGAGAAGTATTGGCATCCCCTACATTTCAAATTGGAGGAAGCATAATCTTTCCCCAAATAATTGGAGATTCTACTTATCCTATTTATCCCTACTTATTGAAGCCATATAAAAACAATCTATCTCCGATGAATACTCTTTTTGATAAATACTTATCTAGAGGGCGTGTGAAGATTGAGAATGCATTTAGTATTCTAAAAGGGAGATGGAGGTTTCTTCAAGATGTAGGTGTAGAGATGGATAAGGCTCCCCAAATCATAGTGGCATGTTGTGTTCTACATAATTTTTTACAAATGAACAATGCAAATGAACCAAAAATCCAGGTAAATTCATATCCCAATTTTGTAACTCAATTGCAGAGTCAATCAATGGAAAGAGAACAAGGAAAGGCACAAAGAGACATTATATTTGGGGAATGGAAAAGACAATATCATATTAGTTTGGAGCAATGATGTACTATTTGTAAAATAATATATAATATCTATTGAAGTTGTGGACCAATGTTGTGTATGAATAAGTTAAAGTGTTTACCTATGCAAAAAGCTTTGCTATTTGAAATTGTACGTCCAATATCTTTTCCGTCTTTTCGCGCTCGAGTTGCATTCTTCCTTCTTCGATTTCTTTCATTGTTTGAGTGAAATGATGCAATCCTTTCTCCATTATTTCTCCCAAATCTTCAAAGGATGTTTTTTTTTCTTTTTATATGTTTTCCTCCACCCCCAATTTGTTCAATGAAGTTTCTTGATTTGCACCCTCTTCTTCAATATTAATGAATGAGCTCCCTTCATTTGATTTTCCTTTCATATATTTATCTGATGAAGTTGAGCTTACATTAACCCATTCTTTTCCATTGTATCCATTCGGAAGACCAATCATCTTCGGTGTTTTTCCTATGATACGGTTCATGTCTTCATAAAACATCCATGTGAAAGGCGGTGCCCCTGTGGTGTTTTCCAATTGTTTCTCTCTTTTGAAGGTCTTCCTCAACTGGTTCCACTTATATTTTCATTGAATCCCTATTAACGATGTTCCACACCTAACATTTACAACATTTTCCACTTTTTCCCAATATTGTTTTGTAAGGTTTCCATGATTTACATTTTCATACACCTCTTCAAAATTTAAAATCAATTCTTTCACAACTTTTTTTGGCCAAAGATCTTCTTTGAATTATTTTTTTATCTCATGAGTAGTAGTGTCATTCTCAAATGTATGAGTTAAAGATGTGATTTCCTAAATTTCTGAGACTTGTTTTGGAAAACTATCAACTCCATGATTAACATGAAGACCAAATTCTGGAGTATTATAAAGTTCTTCAACATCAATTGCATTATTTAAATCTATTGGTAAATGTGGTCCTCTATCCATGCTCAACTTCAATACTAATACCCTGCAACAGTTTATAGATATGTAAAATTTGTAAAAATCATGAATAGATTTTAAATGTATTAATTGTAAAATTGTTCTTTTATACTACATAAAAATTAGTCTATAATGTATAATTACAGCAGCAATATATATTTACAGCATCATAAATGTGACGTTTTTTTTTTTATAAAATTTGTAACATATTACATACCTGTGAATCCTTTTCTCCTGGTAGTTTCACTTCTTAGAGATAGGCCAATATTTCTATAGCAGTGTATATGAAAAGAAACAAATTTCACTTAAATAATTTCTTTGCATTCGCCAATAAATGTGTGCAGGTGGTTGTTTAATATTTTATTGGATATATATTAAATGAGTAAGTTTACTTGTCAATATTTTATTGAAAAATTGTTAAATCAGTCCAATTTATTTCACATCGTATATTGGAGAGTGTGTAAAAAGTTGAAAACAGTGTTTGCCTTTGGGAAAGCCTCAGTTGTAGTAGGGCTCGAGGTAGAGTCTAGTATGGATCCACTGTTGATGATATTCAAGCCCACTTTAGCGTGCTTTGAACAACATGTGCGCATGACATGAGTCTCAAATAGAAACGCCTTCGCAGTAAATATAATTTATATAAAAGTATATATTATAAAAAATGACAACCACATTTTGCAAGATGGAAGACAAAGGAACAAACAAGCGAAAAACACAAAAAGAAATATAAACGACCATGAAATTTAAGGAGTTATGTTGCACAATTTTTGGCCGATAGGTTTTCTAGAGTCAAGTTTCTTTGTAACTGTAGGTTTATTCGTCATCGTTGTCTTCTCTATTTTTTGTTCTGGTTTATTTTTGCAGATTTCCTTTGCAAAACCGACTGTTATTTTTACCACGTGGGTTCTGTTTACCTTCCACCTCCTGCATGCCCGTTGGTGTCCTCCCTTTCTAATCATCTATAATTTGTAGAGCTTTTATATTGTCATTATGTCGATCTGGTTTTGATTCAATTTTAGTTTGAATTCACACAAAAAATTGTTTAGTAGTTATTTTAATGTCTGATGTGGTTTTGTTTGCAAATGCATGTGTAGATGAAATGAAAAAATGGTGATTTTTGATTTGGTTAGGAAAGGAAAATCTCCTTTCGATGGACGCAAGCCAAGGATATCCGGCCTCAAGAAGAAGGTGAGTTGAGACATATTAGGTTCTATTCACACAACTCTTTGAATTTCTGAAAAAATTACTAGAAAGTATGTCTGGATCATGAATCGTGATCACCATAAATAATGTATTATCAATATTTATGATGAACAAGAGTGTTGTTTAAATTTACCTCCACCATTTCTGAAGCTCTGTTTTATAAACACTATTATCCTTGTTTAAATCCTGGTGCATCCACGGGTCCTAGGTTTGATTCTTCTAATTCGAAATGTTTTAATTTAAAATCCTTTTTTCGCTAATTTGTACGCCCTAACTCGTAAGATTTAGAGAAATAAATGCATATGAGAAGAGCTTGCACTAATGTAGTTAGAGATTCTTTGCCTAGAATGTTGGGTGTCTAATTCAAAGGGGTATTCATCTTAAAATTGAGAGATGTTTTACGGGAAACAATGAGATCTACCACATAGGTTGGATTTAATATCTGTGTTCTTTAGTTTTACCATATTATTATGTAGAAATGGAAATGTTTGGGCATAGATGGTAAAATCGTCAGTCAAACTTATATTTTTTTTTGGGAATTGTTGTTTGTTTGTTTGGGAACCCAATCGCCAAGTATTGTATAACCCAATATCACATTCTTTCTAGTGAATTATTCTATTTCAATGCCGGATTGTAATCTACTTTGGGTATTTTGGGTGACCCATTTTCTCATCTTTGAACAATTTCTTCTATATTAATGATGTTATGTATTTGCTTGGTAGAATGAAACTGGTTATTTCTTCAGTGGATCAATTTGCATTTAAATTTATCTTTTCCATAATACCAGATCAAATGTGGCAAGGTTGTGGTGTTAGAAACATGGTTACTTTCTTGTGTTACCCAGGGTTAAAATCTTTGAAATATGGCCCAATTGCCTCACCCGAAATGCACCATAAATAAAAAGCATACGTCATTAGTGTTCCAATTTCCACTATTCATACAATAAAATAGTGCAGTTGCTTAGTAGGTCCCGACTCCCTAAATTTCTACCTAAATTGATTTATTCTTTAATTTTGGTTTGCAGGAATTTCAGATTGATGCGACTGAATGGAGGGCTCAGATCTGGGTCAGTATCTTGAAGCCCACGGTGTAAGTGACATTGAGTTTGCAAGGGTAACTATGCATTTTGTTTTTTTATCTAGTATTGCATTTTGTTTTTTTAACTAGTATTTGATTCAGAACATGAATTTAGTGAATGTGCTTGGGTCATTCTCACAGTATATATAGCTCTAAATGCTTGCAATTTTCATGCAAGAGATACAACACTCTTTGACAATAGAGTAATGGCTTCATTCCAATGGACTTCAGAAACAGAACTTTTAAAAAGCATTATTTTAAAACCGTTTTAAAGAACATATACTCTAATACTACTAATGCCTATCGGCCCTTCACGAGCACCTATGGATGCTTTTGCTAGTATTTAATAGTGGAATGATCTACGATAGACAGAGACGACAAATACCAAACAGTGCAGCTCCGCAGAAGAGGTTAAGTACAGAGTCAGCTCGTGGCCTGATGGAGCGATGTAAATACCACTTTGGAGGTGGAGGATTGGTCGATTTCGAACGAGTCGTAGTGCAAGAACAGCTGCGCCACCAGCAGCCTCGATACCATCACTACGAAATCCTTCCCCGCGCACTGCTTGTTATGCGCACTCGTATCATCGGTCTCTGGCCCATTCGACCACAGCAAGTACTTCAACAGCTTCTCCCCTTCCTCTCCCATGAAACGCCGGGGAAGGAATTCCTCCGGATTCTCGAACACCTTGGGATCTCTCGTAGCGAACGGTTGATACCCACCAAGGAGCTCTCCTTTCTTCACCGCGTAACGCCCATCGTGCGACTCCACCACCAGGTCCTCCTTCGCACGTGCGTATTGGAACGGCACCGGCGGATCGATCCTCAACACTTCATACACCGTCGACCGCAGTAGCGCCATGCTCTCCAGTGCTCTCGGATTCAATCCTTGGTTCTCTTTAATAGCCCCTCGTACTTCTTGTGCCAGCTGAGCGTGCAGCTCCTTTCCCGCCTCCGCAATGTAGCGGATGATGCTGGGGTAGAGAACGAACATACCTCCGAACGTGTTGAAGCATATATTGAACACCAAGTTATGACACGCCTCGTCTCGCTTTAATCCGAATTGCAGTTCCGCCGCATCCAGTGCTTCCTTTCCATATGTCCAGAAGAAGTTGTAAACCTTATCATAATCGCCGCGCACAAGCAGGAACGGCAAAGGAACGGCGTGAATTGTCACCTCTTCCAAGATCTTTGGCAGGACACCCGTGTTTGCAATCGGAGCCAGCTGAAGTCCTATCCACTTCACAACATACGAAGGACCCTGCGTTCCCAGGCTAGCAGGCCCTGGAGCAGCTGGATCTCTGTCCAGCACCGCCCTGCACAGAAAATTAAAACACATTTGCAGGTTCTCGCTATCAAATTCTGCCTTACCTGTCTCGGAAAACTGTTTGTCTACCTTAGCCCAAAGCTCTCCAGTTGCCCGCTCAAATTCAGGAAACCATTTGGCTGCGTTCGTCTTGAGGACATGGAAGCAGAAGGTCTTGAGCTTGCTGTGATTTTCTTCGGAAGGGTCCAAATAGGAGAGCACCCTGTAGCCTCCCGTGAAGTTTGTGCTGGGCATGTAGACCCCAGTGAACACGTTCTTCTTTTCTACCTTGCTTAGATCGAAGAGTATGGGAAAGCTCTTGGCATCCAGCAGAATTATGACGCGAGGATCTGGAAACAAAGGAGGCCCAGGCGGCATATTCACCCTGAATACGGTGCTCTTGTATTTCTCGATGCGGTTTTTGAAGAAAGTCTCGGTGCCTTCGACCACAAAGTAGTCAAATCGATCCAGAACGGCACCGATGATGGGCAGGCCATAGCTTCCAGGGACCTCCTTCACTTCCTTATCACTGGATGAAGCCATGCTCCTCTTCCTTCCCCTTCACAACAAATGCAACGCTATATCAATTAAAATCTTACAAGAATACCAAACTGCGATCCGTGAATTGGATCGTCCGCGCTCGCCATCTTATAATCGAATTTTGAGCGAATAGTAAACACAATTTTCACACATTGGGAGTTTTTTTTTTTTTTTATTCCTTTGTATTTTTTTTTCCACTATTGAATACGACAGCCATTATAAAAGTAACAAAAACAAGAGTTATTAAAGAGAACAATCATTCGGTTGTTATAGCCTATCCGTTATTTTGCTACATTATCAAGTCTCCTCTGTTTTACATTTGGAAGTTGTTGAGATGATTGTGGAAATTCGTGATATGAAAAATCTGAGTTAGCATTAGGAGTTAAATTTGACGGCCGTTTAGACGTTTTTCATGATTTTAGCCGTAAAATACTTGTAAATATTTGACATAACTGTCACATGTGACTTGCATATTTTGAGTATGACCGTAATTTTTCTATAGATTTATATATAAACTATACTAATATATATTAAAAATAATTAAATATGTATAAAATATTTTTAAATATATTTGATTAACAGTGTAAAAATAACACTATTTTACATTTTTGAAAGGCAATATTTAAAAATTACCGTCACCTAAAATTTGTGTGACAGGCATAGGTGGCCGTCAAATTTAACCCCTGGACTTAGCATTGGAAATATTATTTTCTATGCATGGATATAAACTGCTTCATTTTTCCATAGGTTCTACGAGTATATGACATGAAAGGTGCTAATGTTTCTAGTGATTTACAGCTTTGTTTTAAGCGTACTAACTCACATGATCATTTTAAAATATGTAATTAAAAGTATTGCATAGTGGTACACATCAAGTGATTATTCTTTTGTTTGTTTTCAACACTTCTCAAATGGGAAGACTAAATTCATTCCTTTGGGCTAGAATGGACACATGCAAGGTGGATGTTGCTTTGCATTTCGAGTAAATTCTTACATTTTTGTGCCTTTCCCGGATGAATCGGATCCGGATCACATGGTCAAGGAATGTTTTATTCCGTTGACCAAATTTACTGGAGAGATCCAACTGGATGTGTTGATCTGTTAAAGAAGGGAGCAACACCTAGTGATAAGCTTCCTTTCTCTCATAAGATGTGCTTAAGAGCTTTGTATCATATCTATCCAAATCTTCATAATTTTTTTGTGAATGGATTTTGTGTTCAAGAAAGCCACGATTTTGATGGTTACGTTAAGATAATGGAGAATCTTTCAAGAATTATTCAACCATCATAAGCATATAAGGAGGTGAGCAGAGTATTCTTGCAAGGGTGAAATGATTGTCTTTGTGTTTATGGTTATGCTATGGATCATTCCGGCGTTGTGCTAATACGATAAATGCTATGTATAAGAATCTTATGTCAAGGTATATTTTAACGTATTGAACATTAAGCATGAGAATTTGTTGACAAAAAATGAAATTTTATGGGAGATACTATTGCTAAAAATTATCCATATTATGGAAATAGCTCACGATGTATGCATGCATCTATACATTTTTAAGTTTGTGTGTATGCATATGCACGTTGTTTTTGATATTTCATAAAATTACATCAAAAGTTTAGATTAAAAAAGAATTACAGGTTTCCCAAAACCTAGTCTCATTTGGAAATGGAGAGGTTGGCATTTCACCATAGAATTAAGTTTATATTGATATTCTCACCAACCTTAAAAGATGAAGAAGTGGAAAGAGCATTGACAAAACAATATTTTACCTCTAACCGGGTATTGAATGACTATGATAAATTTCCCTAAATACCTCACCATTGATTTCATATCGGTAAGTGTCGATGTTGACTTCCACAGTTAAAAGCGAGACATGCCTTTTGATGTTGCATACATGTCTTTTGGGTGTATACACGCTTGCACTCGACTTGGGCATGTGATGTGGCAAAGATAAGTGACCACCCAAAGTTTGACAACAAATCGTATTTGGAAGGTCCAGTAAAAACATCAAATCGTCCTCAAATTTTGATCGAAGGGCGGGAGTGGACGTCAAATCTCATCCCTAGCGGCCACCTATCAATATTTCGATTACACCCATTATATAAGATTGATAGTCCACTTTCCTATGTCTTCCTCGAGTCATTCACATCTTCAAGCCTCGAGGTCGATATTTGAAAAATACATTTCATTAAAAACGAGGTGGCATAAAAACTTATCCAAATACCCACGATGAAAAATGTAAACATATATCGAACCTAAGTGTTAAATTTGACGGCCACCTATCCCTATCAAACATTTTTAAATTTCCCTTTAAAAATGTAAAATAGTGTTATTTTTATACTGTTAATAAGAATTATAAAAGGTTATTCTATATATATTTAACTATATCTAAAATATATTTGTATAGTTTACTAATAAATTTGTATAAAAAATGACGGTCATACTTTAAATTTGAAAGTTGCATGTGACAGGTTTTTCAAATATTTACAAGTATTTTACGACTAAAATAATGAAAAACGTCTAAACGGCAGTCAAATTTAACCCCGGGAACCATAGCTATTATTAGATTGGATGAGATCCACCTATCTTCTATCATTACTAGTTAAAATGGCGTAGAAAAATGAACACGCCGTAACGCCGTTGTCCATTACGATGCAAATGTTGGCACTGATGTCATTTTACATTATTTTTGTCAAAGGAGTTGGACACGTGAACATTTAATGAACGCATCTTTCAAAATATTAACATTTCTTTGACGTCATTATCTGTGCGTGGAGTGCATGCACTCACATAGGTAATTGCGATGCACGTGAAATAAATTATATGATCCTATCTTTTATGACACTGACAACTGCATTCTTAATTACAGCTGTCCTATCTATCTATTCAGGGCTTGTTCACAATTTAAAAAATCATTATCGTGAAAAACAGAGAAGCAATCTTATCTAAATGACCAGGGCCAGTGCCACGAGGGAAATTACAAATCCAAATCTATATCCACGGATAATGTTTAAATTTGAGGTCACTTATGTTTCCGATATATGTTATAACTCTTTATTCAGCAATAAATTTTCAATCTCGCCTATTAAATTAAAACAATATATAACTATTTTTAAAATTGAGGATAGGAAATAATATTATCTTTGAGAGATTTTTGGATTTATTATTAATTTTCGTTAATCGAGTTTTTAAGATGGATGTAAAATTTATTTGAGATTCAAATCTAATTTATCATTTTTAATTATTTCTTAAGATTTATATTTTGGTGGATAGTTAGGCAATGTTATGTATATCAACATCTATACTTTAAAACTACAATATATATTTATTTCTATTATAACTTTTTAACATCTCCAATATATAGATAACCCATCATAATATATGAAATAATGTTTACTTATACTTTATTAGTAAAAAAGTAATCATCCATTTATTATCTTATCGAAGGCAAGTATATTGGCTTCACACCAACAAATATGCATTTTGACAAAAGCTAATAAAATACTGCCATCTGTATTTAAGTGACATCTGACTATAGTTTGATGGTGCAAATTATTTTTTACTTGAATTTCATTGGTTAATCCCTTTATTCTTACTGTGCAAAAGAATTGATTGCGGGTATCTTGTTTTCCTTGAAAAAGCTTGTAAATTACGGTTGTTTGTCGAGGGCTAGGTGGTCAGTATGTCGAAGATGGGCGACGTCCCCATTAATACCAAATTACAGACCTTTGTGGAAGAGATCATGCAACTGGTGGAGTCGGAAAACATGAGAGATTCATTAGTTAGACTACCTCGGTGTAACTTTGGTCATTGTCAGAACAAAGAAAACACCTAACAATTGCCATTGAGCTTGTTGCGAAATCCATATGTTGTTTTCATGGACGAACCAAGTTCGGACTAGATGCCGAGCAAGCTCGCTATTGTAATGCGAACTGTGTGTAATACTGTTAATAGAGGAAGAATTGTTGTTTGTACCATCCATCAACCTAGCACTGATATATTTGAATCGTTTGATGAGGCAAAACAATGAATATCTACACTCATTGGTTGTTGTATTGACATTTATATATTAGTCATGGATGTCTGATTTAGATTTGGTGCAGCTTGTATTGATGAAAAGATGAGGGAAAATCATATATGCAAGACCCTTAGGTCAGAACTCCCATGAGATGGTTGAATACTTTGAGGTGAGTTCGTTTTTTTTTTTTTAAGCAGACAAGTTAAGGGTGTAGAGGAAGAAGTTGAATTGATAGGCTATATGGATCAATCCCGTCATATGGATTAGTTTTCTGACAAGAGTAGTAAATAGTATCATATGAACTGTAAACTGTAGAAAGCTACACCAGTAAACTGAATTGAATTGAATGGTTTATCCCCAACTCACTGTCATCAATATTCTGCACAGTCAGTTCAAGAGTACCCAAGATAAAGGATAGATACAATCCAGCTACATGGATGCTCGAAGTTAGTACTGTTGCTTCTGAACTTCGCTTGGGGATTGACTTTGCAGAGCACTACAAGAACTCACCTCTTTATGAGTAAGCATGACATTTTTTTTTACGATCCTACAGGAGATGATGACCCAGGGACCTAACTTTCCTAGTATTTTTGTCTCAACTAGCTGATTTTCCAACTTATTCTAACAAATACTGCCACCCTTACAAATGCAAAAGAAACAAAACATTGGTGAATGAGCTTAGTATACCAGTTCCTGATGCAAAAGATCTCTACTATCTGACACAGTATTCACAATCATTTTGTGATCAATTCAAATTTTGCCTATGGAAGCAGTGGTGGACATATTGGCGTAGTCGAGGCTACAATAGCATCAGATACTTGGTTACTCTGATCACTGCTCTGGTATTTGGAACTATATTTTGGGACTATGGGAAAAAATTGTAAGTCTTTGTATTCTATTCATGCTGACCTAAAGGAGTTTCAGTTCATTATATGCCTTGCCAACAACATGGCTGACACAGGATATCAATCAGTTGTTTATGTTTGATGCAATTTTATGTGTCCTTTTTGGCATTTCATATGGAAAGATGCTAACAATTGGCATGCTTTTATATCAGGGATAATGGCACAGATCTCTTTGTTATCATTGGGGGCATTTATGGGGTAGTGATGTTCTTAGGAGTAAGCAATAGTTCAACAGTGCAACCTGTGGTTGCAGTAGAGAGAACTGTGTTCTATAGAGAACGAGCTGCAGGAATGTACTCTGCAATGGCCTATGCCTTGGCACAGGCAAGTTGCTATTCTCATATTTTGCTGCCCACAGTGGACTCCATCTAATGAATTTTTTTGTTCAAATATTATTAGGTTCTAATGCTTCACTGATTTAGTTGTAGATACTTTGCTTTTCTTGCTTCCATGGAGGGGCTTCTGTTCCTATTTTTCTATAGCATGAGGTCTCATGATTTATTTTGAAGCCAGTTAATATAGTTTTGTAAGCAAGCCATTTAAATTATTTTATGTAGACATACTCTTCAACCTGCAACATCTAATTAACTAAATGCTTTTTTTTTTTTTGGAACAGGTGGCCATAGAGATCCCATATGTACTATCCCAAATGGTTATGTATGTGCTTATTGTCTACAGTATGATTGGTTTCCAATGGGAATCCCACAAGTTCACTTGGTTCCTCTTCATTTATTTCTTCACATTCCTCTATTTTACCTATTATGGGATGATGGTAATTTCAATAACACCGAATGAGCATATGGCTGCAATTATAGTAGGGTCGTTCTATGCCCTATTCAATCTCTTTTCAGGATTCTTCATTCCAAGACTGGTATGCAACTAATCGATTTTCTTTCTTTGAATGAATTCTTATTAGAGGGAAAACTGATTGATCCAAGCATCAGAGTTTCTGTAATCCTACAACATCAATTTGCTTGATAGGAAATGTGTTAGCCATTTATATCAGGATTTTAAGCGAAGCGGACGTTGCCGTGGGCTT
Organism: Taxus wallichiana var. yunnanensis; assembly: GCA_018340775.1. Lineage (NCBI taxonomy): Eukaryota > Viridiplantae > Streptophyta > Pinopsida > Cupressales > Taxaceae > Taxus > Taxus wallichiana. Next base: position 903,854,495 of record CM031242.1, read on the forward strand.
TCTTATTCAAACTTGCGGGTTTTTCCATACGAGTTTTATTCAATGCAAAGGTTTTCTCTTTGGTTACCTCGCAAAGTCAATAAAATATTATGTTGTGTGATCGCTGACATTTCATAAATTACGTAGTTTTGACTGACCTTGGTTCGTATATTGTAGAGTGCAAGTGCAACGAAAAATTCCCGTCAAAGGTTCCTGCACCCTGCACACCAATGTTTCTCCCATCATAAATTTTGAGGATTTCGTATAGAACTTAAATAATGGTCAAATCCATGTTATACAGCTGTAGGAATAATGACTTCGAAGGGTTCAACTCCATGGTCTGAGATCATGGTATGAGAATCTTCTTCATCCACTAGCTTCCCAGAGAATGCTTTGGTACCATATTACTGCGACTCTTTAGCAATATGTGATTATGAGGGTAAGCAAATTTGTGTAATTGTATATGGACAAAGTAAAGTGTAAATGATATGAAACTCAGTATGCATACAAGAATCAAATAAATGTATTCAATTAATTCTCGATGATGGTATTAGTTTGGACATTTATATGTTGCAATTAAAAATAGTGTACATATAACATATACAACACTTCGCAAACCAATTGCATGTTTCTACATTTTGCAAACATATCTACCCATAACTCAAGTCAGATCTCCATCATACTTTGATGTATATCAAATATTAACTTCATAAACCTCAACTCTAAAAAGACCATTCGCTTTCCAATTTGTTTAAATATTTTGCATATATAATTTCACTCCCCACATCTCCAAATTTATATCTCCTTCGGCAGTATTTGCCATATCATGGCCTTGTTTTAATTACATTCAATATATATATATATAATTTGTACACAAATCTATGTAAGAATGACAATAATAATCTAACAATATAAATTATTTTCTTAAACATTTGTTGAATTTTTAATTTTAAAATAATTAAATTTTTTAAACCGCCGCTTTTTCTGCATGTTTAACATTGTTTCACAAATGAGGTGTCTCAGGCTTGTTTGGTTTAATTTAAGATTTAGAAATAGGAGTTGTCAAAAATAGAAATAGGATTCCCATTCCCATGATAGTATATCATGGAAGGACTATTTTTAGAGATATTATGATAGATTTTATGACATCTGTAAGGGTCAAAATAGGGGAGAATATTGTGGACGTGGGAGCCTAATTTTAGACCAAAATCTTGCTCTTTAATGCTATCCACCTCATGAGAGGTTTGGCACATGGTTTTGTAAACCATAGATGGTTTCTTGTATAACCGGAGGTCTATAAATTGAAGGCTTGGAGAAGAAATTGGAGTAGTGAGTTTTAATCCTCCTAGAATTGTTTTTCAGTGATACTCCTATAAGAAACTTGCTCTGCAAGTGTATGTAATCTTGTTATTAGATTTGAAATACATTGAGTGGGATTTTGGAGTGTGGGGTTTTTTATCCGAAAGGATTTTCCCCACGTATATCTGGTGTTTGTGTTTTGTTATGAATATGTTGCTGATATTTCTGTAACTGTTTTACTATGTTGAAAGTTTTGCATAATATCTCTCCTCAAAGATTAGCGTAGGAAGTTGTTCCACTACTCTTAATTTCCTATCAAGTGGTATCAGAACCTGATCACCTTTGGTTTTAGTTGTGGGTTGTTGGGTTTTTTGTGCTAATCCGGGTTTGAGTGGGAGCTTGTGCAGAGAATACTTTGTTATTTGGTTGCAAATATTTTTTCAAATGACAAGCACATCTGGGAGGATTGACGTAGAAATTTTTCCGCACAAACTTTGAAATGTGGAAGCTGAAGATGGAAGATCTGTTGGTTGATCGAGATCTATGGGATGCGGTGGATGAGAAGGTCTATAGGCCTACGGATCTAGTTTTGGCTGCACAATATGATGTAATGGATAGAAAAGCTAAAGGTCTTATTAGACTATGTCTTGTAGATTCTATCCTGATAAATGTCCATGAAGAATCCACTTCGGAGAAGCTTTGGAAAAAGTTGGGTGAGATATACCAAGCTAAGTCTCTAGTAAATAAGATTTTCTTGAGGAAGAAGTTGTTTTCCTTGAGAATGGAAGAAGGTGGACAAATATCTGAGCATCTGGAAACATTCAATATGTTGGTGACTCAGTTGAGCTCGGTTGGGGTTAAAATGGACGAAGAAGAAAGGTGCCAAATGTTGTTGGTTTCGCTGCCAGACTCATGGGACAGCCTAGTCATGGCCATTGGGAGCACTTCAGTCACTCTGAAGATGGAGGATGTTGTTGGTTCTCTACTCTCTAAAGAGATGAGAAGGAAGGTCTCTCTGAACGCCAAAGAGGCTTTGAGTGTTCGAGGAAGAACAAAAGAACGAGGCAAAGATGAGAAGAAGCGTGGCCATTCCAAGAATAAGGGGAGATCAAAATCCCCTGGTAAGTCCAAGGTGATATGCTGGAACTGTGGCAAATCTGGACACTTCCGAAGGGAATGCAAAGAAGAAAAGAAAAAGAAAAAGAAGAAGCATGATTCTGATTCTAAGTCTGAAAAGAAGATGGAGATGCCTTTATTGCAGCTTTGGCCACTCGTGCAAGTGATAATGCATGGTTGATAGACTCAGGTGCATCTTTCCACATGACTCCTAACAAAAATTGGTTTAGTAAGTATGAAAACTATGATGGTGGTAAGGTGTATTTGGGTGATAATTCTTTCCTTGAAATTGTTGGTCGTGGTAGTATTCAGGTGAAATTTTCTGATGGTAGAATTAGAAGATTTGATGGTGTCTTGCATATCCCAAGACTAGCAAGAAATTTATTATCTGTTAGCAAGCTAATAGATGCGGGTGTGCATGTACAATTTTCTGAAGCAGGTGTGAAAATGGTGAGAGGTGCTATGGTGATAGCAAGAGGAAGTAGATTGGGTACATTGTACCAACTTGATGCATGCACGGTTGAGTGCAATAGCACTTCGGATAAAACTAAGCCAATAACTACTTCGCTGAAAAAGGAGAGGGTTTCCTCCTCTGGATGGTCATGGCTTCTAGGTACCCAAGGGTGCTCTGTTTACCGAATCAAAATTACCTACAGAAAAGACCATGTTATGGCACCAAAGGCTTGGCCACATTGGAGAGAAGGGTTTAAAAGCCCTAAAAAATAAGAACCTCGTTGAGGGGTTGAATGATTGTAATTTGGAGTTTGATTTCTGTGAACATTGTATTTATGGCAAATAGAACCACGTTCAGTTTTACTCATCTACTCATAAGTCTTCATGTATCTTAGATCTAATCCATTCGGATGTATTTGGTCCTGTTAAGGTTGATTCTATTGCTAAATCAGTTTACTATGTTACTTTCATTGATGATTTTAGTAGGAGAACATGAGTATAATTTTTAAAAAGTAAATCTGAAGTTTTTAGTCATTTCAAGGAATTTAAGGCTATGGTTGAAACTCAAACTGGGAAGAAAATTAAGTGTTTGAGATAATAATGGTAGTGAGTATTGTTCTGCAGACTTTGATAGATTTTGTACAGATTGCGGGATTAAAAGACAAAAGACAACTTTGTATTCTCCGGAGCAGAATGGAGTTGTAGAAAGAATGAATAGAACATTGATGGAGAAGGCTAGGAGCATGCTTATTGGAGCTGGTCTAGAAAAGAGGTTTTGGGCTGAAGTCATTTTACCACTTTTGCTTTATTTGATAAATAGATCTCTTACATTAGCGCTTGTTGATAAAACACCAATGAGGCATGGTGGAAAAAAACTTTTAATTAGACATGTCGAGAGTTTTTGGCTGTATGAGGCATATGCACATGTGCCTAAGGAGAAGAGAACAAAGTTGGATTCTAAGGTTGTCAAATGTATCTTCATCGGATATGGCTATGGTGTGAAAGGATACAAGCTTTGGGATCCTGTTGCACAAAAGGTAATATACTCTAGAAGTGTTATTTTTAGAGAGATTAAATCTTTCCTTGTTAATTTTCAGCCAGAACAACATAAAGAAAATGAACAAAAAAAGGATGTGGTTCAACTTCCTTCTACACCTGAGAAAGTTGAATCGAGACCCCAAAATAGACAAGAAGTTGAGGAGAGCTCACCAAGCTCTGAATCTTCAAAAGAGGAAGAAGTGGAAGAATCTCCACCTCAGCTTGTTCGAAATTCTACAAGGCAAAGGCAACCACCTGAAAGGTATGGGTATTCTCCTAATGATTGGAAGTGTATATTTGCTTTGACTACTAACATTGATGAACGAGATCTGTATAAGAGGATTTGGGTATGAATGATGCAAAGTCCTGACAATAGCCATGGATGAAGAGATGGCAGACCTTAAAAAGAATGATACATGGGACCTTGTACCATTGCCTAAAGGTCAGAAACCTATTGGATGTAAATGGGTGTTTAAGAAAAATATTGGTTCAGATGGAAATGTTGAAAAGTATAAAGCACGGTTGGTTGCGAAGGGTTACTCTCAAGTTGAGGGTATTGATTATGGTGAGATATTCTCTCCTGTTGCTAAAATGACATCCATTCAGTTTTTATTATCTATTGCAACAACTTATGACCTAGAGGTTGAACAAATGGATGTGAAAATTGCTTTCCTTCATGGTGATTTGGAGGAAGAAATCTATATGACACAACCAGAGCACTACATGGTGAAAGGTAAAAGCAATATGGTTTGTAAGTTAAAGAAATCCTTGTATGGCCTTAAACAAAGTCCTAGGATGTGGTACCAGAAGTTTGATTCATATGTGTTGAGTTTGGGGTTTGTGCGGTCTAAATCTGATCACTGTGTATATTTTAAATCTGATGGTGATTGTTTCTTGGTAATTACTTTATATGTTGATGACATGTTGTTTATTAGGGAAAGGAAAAGGTTTGATTGCAGAATTGAAATCTCAGATCTCTTCGAAATTTGAAATGAAAGATCTTGGTGCAGCAAAACACATACTTGGGATGGAGATTAGAAGATCTCGTGAGAATAGAAAGCTATGGCTTGGCCAGAGTAAGTATGTTTATTCGGTTTTGCAAAGGTTCAACATGTAGGATTGTAAACAACTTTGTGTTCTTATTACTTTGGGAACGAAGCTCTCCATTTCACAATGTCCTTCATCCCCATCGGAGATGGAAGAAATGAGCAGAGTGCCTTACCAGAGTGCAGTTGGAAGCTTAATGTATGCTATGGTCTGTACAAGACCAGACATTGCCCAAGCAGTGGGAGTTCTTTCTTGTTTTATGTCTAATCCTGGAAGAGTGCATTGGGATGTAGTTAAGAGGGTCTTTAGATATTTGTGGGGTACATCAAAGTACTCTATATGTTTTCATGGAAGAGGAGATCAACATTCCCTACGTATTCATGGTTTTGTGGATTCAGATTGGGCCAGTGATGTCGATAGCAGAAGATCCACTAGTGCATATGTGTTTACTCTTAATGGTGGTGCAATTAGTTGGATGAGCAAGCGACAGGCTGTGGTCACTTTTTCCACTACTGAGGTAGAGTACATGGTAGCTACTCATGCCTGTAAAGAAGCCATTTGGCTGAAGTGTTTGTGTTCAGATATTGGATTAAAACAGGGTGCAGTTACAATATATTGTGACAGTCAGAGCGCAATCTGCCTTGCGAAGAACCCGACTTTTCATGCCAGGACCAAACACATTGATGTTCAGTATCACTTCATGAGAGATATGGTCGAGGATGGAAGGGTGAAGCTGGAAAAGGTAGAGACAGTTGCGAATGTTGTAGATGCATTAACTAAGCCCATGAGCACAACAAAATTCAGGTGGTGTTCCGAGTCTATGGGCCTCTCGGCCCCTAGAAGTTGATCCATGATGGTATCTTTCCCTTGGCCCTTGCAAGGTATTCGACAAGTGGGAGATTGTTGGAAATGAGGTGTCTCAACCTTGTTTGGTTTATTCATTTAAGATTTTCCTACAACCATTTCACATTGTCTAGGCTCTAAAAATAGAAATAGGAGTTGTCAAAAGATTCCCATATGATAGTATATCATGGAAGGACTATTTTTAGAGATATTATGACAGATTTTATGACATCTGTAAGGGTCAAAAATAGGGGAGAATATTGTGGACGTGGGAGCCTAATTTTAGACCAAAATCTTGCTCTTTAATGCTATCCACCTCATGAGAGGTTTGACACATGGTTTTGTAAACCATAGATGGTTTCTTGTATAACCGGAGGTCTATAAATTGAAGGCTTGGAGAAGCAATTAGAGTAGTGAGTTTTAATCCTCCTAGAATTGTTTCTGGTGATACTCATGTAAGAAACTTTCTCTGCATGTGTATGTAATCTTGTTATTAGATTTTAAATACATTGAGTGGGCTTTTGGAGTGTGGGGTTTTTATCCCTCACGTATATATGGTGTTTGTGTTTTGTTATGAATATGTTACTGATTTTCAGTAATTGTTTTACTATGTTGAAAGTTTTGCACATCCGATCTGTATAGGGCGGATTGATGGGGAGAGAAATTCAACAACATTTCTATATAGAAATTTGCATATCTACATTGACCATTCCGATGTCTAATTTATGTTTGTTACAAGTGTGAATAAATGTGATCAATGCTATTCGCGTTCGGAAAAATGACTTTTGGTTGGTTTTTATTAGGATTTGTTTTTCTAGAAAGGAATAGATTGCAATTAATGAGTCTTGAAAATGTCAACCTGGAGAATCCATTTCTTATTTAATTATAAAACTAATAAAATCAAATATCAATACAAATATTAATAAAATAGTAACTTTCTATTAAATTAAATAAATTAATATTTCTAATATTTATATTGTATTGGTTTTAATGCTTGAACTCGTGTTTTGATCTACTTTCAAATATTAAGATATTAGTTAGTAGTTCCAAGTTGAAGAATGCTAAAGCTTGGGAGTGTTATTGGTTGTTCCTTTTCCACATCCATGATGAACATTCTTGTTTATTATAAGATCAAGGTTGCTTTTGATGATTTTTTTAATTTTTATTTTTATATAGTTGGTGTCATAAAAGTTATCTAGAAATTGTTTTGCCTAGGGCATATTGCTACAAATTTTAAGTTGCCTAAGACGAAGAATGAAAGGAAAAGTAAATATTTGTGGTGGAATAATGCTGATCCTAGTCACATGTTTGTCCAACCAGATAGTGATTCTATACAAAAATTCAAACTTGATCTCGGATCTTGTGAAGTGCTCTCCTTCTCCTAATCGGATTGGGAAAGCATTTCCCTAGCTACTTCTTTGATGTCATTTCCTCTCCTTTGGTGACTCAACTTAAATTGTAAAGGAAAACTTAGAAATCATCATTCCGATTCAAAAGGAAAATCTAAATCCTAACGATGATGATGGTTGGACTATTGCGGGAAAAAAGAAAAAACAAGTGTAAATGATCCCCTACGAGAATGCATTTAAGATCACATGGGAAGGATCCTAAAAGATGAGGTTATTTCGCTTTGGTGTTTGTTCTTCAGTAGGTTTATCTTAGCCACTTGTAGAGGTCATTCTTTCGTTCTTTATAGTTATATTTTTACTACATTTGTTCTTGTGGGTTTTTGGTTCCCTCAAAACAAAAATAATTACCTAATCTAACAAAAACAAACTTGTTAGTTTTTTATTAGCCTTTATCAAATAACTCATATGATTTCAAAATTGTGAACACCTTACAATAAATGTTCGGTGTTGATGTTTTCTTTTTTCCAAGTTTTAATTTGATTATGTATTATCATACTAGTACATATAGCTTATAAATTACATTTATTTGAAATATGTTGAGAGATATTAATTTGAACGTTCTTGTGTTGTATTTTCTACACAATACGTCGGTAATATCTATATTACATTATCTACTAGTTTTCCATTGAGTGGTGAAAATGACTTACACTACAAGATAACATACCCTATATCAAAAAAATTCCACAATATCTTTGTGGGTAGATGAGGTGATATAGTGAATCCAATTTTGTGGACTCCATCCACAAAAATATTGTGAAAACACCGAATTGTAGAAAACTTGAGATATTTACTATAATTCAAAATGTGTAAAGAACCACCACAAATACAAAATCATGGAATTACAACAATTTTACAATTTCAATTTTACCACAAATCGAGCCCACAATTGTGATGATGTAACATTACAAAATTTTTGTTTACCTATTCAAATATTTATATATTTTCAATTTATTTATAATTTTAAAAAATAAAAACTATATAGTAATAGTTGGATAAATATTAATATATTAATTATTTTTAATATAAATATAATAAATTCATATAGAAATATTCATTAAAATTTAAAATATAATTGTTTCTATATTATCTAAGTATGTTTTTTCACTAAGAACTACAAAACATAAACATAAAATAAAATATTAAAAATTTACATAATGTATGCATATGTAATTGAATATATGTAAAAATATTTGATGTTTCTTTGTGATATATACCTACTCGAAGTAAATGGATTTTAATTTTTTAATGTTTTCCCATTGGTGACATTGTTGAGAGAAATATTAGGAAAGAATTATGATACAAAAGCGAACAATTTTATATGTATAACATTGGTGTTTTAGTGAAAAAAATTCTATTTTATATTCATCTTCTTTCTAAAACATGGGTTCATCAATCTAACTACACTATTGTGTTGGTCTCAAAATAATATATTTTTACTACTATTTTTTAATTGAATTTATAATGAAAAAGGAAAAAAAATTAAATAGTAAATAGAAAAAATTTAATGTACAAAATAAAATGAACAACTCAATGCATTATATATAGTGGTTGTCATTGTAAAACCGCTCTCATTATAATTATATCCCATATGTCTCCAAAAGTATTTAGGGATTTTAAACCTATGCATACATATTTTAATGCTAAATAACGCATATAAAAATATGGTTAATCACGACTTTTGGGTTCATTAATGTAAACATTTGTTTACCTCATCATGAGATTTTTCTTGTTTACTATCTCTATTTTATGTCATTTGAATTGCAATTTATTTTTAAAATTCATGACCCCGCTATAGATTTCACACCGATTTTTAATATTCTTCACACAAAATACGTCAAGACTTCAGTTAAACTCCAGTGCAGCAGTAACCATTTATTTTTTTATGCATGATGTATCGAAAAGTTTATGGAAAAAAAAGATTTTGTTTTGCATCGGTGGTGATGGCCACTTCAATTCAAATATATTAGCTTTCAATTTTTGTAATCGTGATGTTAATGCATGGGGCGATTAACAACATGAAATTATCTACAACTTTTATAAAACACAAATAACCCACAAAATTTGTGAACTTTCATGTTGATTGTTGTTCTAATAGAGGTGGTGCTTAATATCATCAATTAAGTATTATTTTAGTGACCATTTAAATCACAAATCACTAAATTTGTATATTCAATCTTTTATAATAATAGAAATAAAAACCATTTGCATATTGTGTTTCCATTTAACATTAAGGTAAAGCATGTAACCATATTAACATTTGGAGCTTTTTGTTTCCATTTAGCATTAACTATATTATGTCACCATCTTAGGATTTCAAAGTGTTTTTATATAACATTAAAGTAGTTTGTGCCACTATTTGGATTTAGTTGTTGTCGTTGTATAGGGTACACACACACACACACACACACACACACACACACACACACACACACACACACACACACACACAATAGACAAACATTGCATTTGTAAAGTGTGTGTGTGTGTGTGTGTGTGTGTGTGAGATAGTCTAATATCAACATGTAATATATTTTTAATGACTATGTGAATAACATTACACTTTCTACCATGTAGCATTAAGGTTGTGATATGTGTGAGTCACTAGAAAAGCCCATAATATGCCCTTTTGTTAGATGAGGGATGTTGCAAAGGATTACTTAGCTCAACAAAAAACCACTAGTTCTAAGGTGTAAAAACCAAATCATTGAGGACATGAACTATATAAAAAATGTAAAATAAACATGGTATTAAAATAAATGTACACAATATATTACCATATTGAAATATTGTAAAATTCCATCTCATGGTAGGTATATATTAAATATATTCTATAATCTAGAAAAATCCATAGCTAACAGTGTAATAGTGAACAATAGATTAGCATGAAAATAGACATACAAATCGAAACCTAATGGATTACATTGAAAAAATGACATTATGGAAAAATACCTTACATGATAAGCCCATCATAAAGTAGAGATAACTAATAAGATATGTCAACTTGACTAGTGTTAATAGTAGTTAGTTATGTGTGCTACACAAGTATGCTCCAATAAATGTGTCATGAGAAAGCGTAAACTAATGTGCTCTAAGAAAGACATATAAATCAATGTGCTTCTATAAGGATGCATACATATCAATCTATGTGTTCTAAGAAATATATGTAACAATCAATGTGCTATGAGAAAGAATATATATCAAGATATGTGTAAACCAATTTTTATGAAAAAATTATAACAATCAATGTGATATGAGTAAGGTGTAAACGATAAATTTTCCGATTATAATAATTACTAATTCCACATTATAACAAGAATCCAAAAAAAGTAAAATGCATATGCGTTTTGTTAAAACACACTCGTGTTTTAATTTTTTTGGCTCGAATCACCAAATCATAACGCACGTACGCATTATGCCTACTATAAACAAAAAAAGAGGCCCAAGCCTCTATCATTTTACCTCCCTCAAACGTGAGTTTTAGAGCTATTTCGTGCCCTCACGTTTTTTCATTCAGCTGGATCTCAAGCTCAAAGGATCATTTCTGGATCACCGGAAGATTTGAATCAACGATGGCACCACGGAGAAGAGGTAAGCACAATTCTTTTCTCAAAATTGCATTGAAATATGATAATTATAGATTAAAATTTGAATTGAGTACATATTTTTTATTGTTACAGTTAGAGGTCGAGGGAATCAACCACAACCAAACCCTGTTATTCCTGACATCCCTCCCGACACTCCCATAATTGCTCAACATCCCTCGGGTAGTCAAGAAGATTTAGCAGCCCAAATAGTTGAAAACAAAATTGAAATTGAGGATTTAATCAAAACAATGAGGGATGCACAATCTACAAACCCCCACCACGCCTCTCTTACAAACACATTAGAGGCATTACTTGTTCAAATTGATGTGGCAACAGGGAAAATTGATCATTGGACAACTTACAGAGAGGGTTGTAGGGTTTATTATTCCAACAAATTGTCATATGTGGATGTAAAGAAAAAGAAATTTCAAAAGAACTCATATGCGCCTTATTCATGGACCCCACACTAATTTTCCTATTTCGTTGACATGTAAACAATTTCCCATCCATTGGTGCAATAATAATTTGATTAAAAATAATTTTTGGGACCGATGGTGGATGGTGTTTGATTTTCCACCTTGTAATAACAACGAGGTGCCACTATACTTTCTGAGGAAACTCTATTGTGAGTTTATCCTCAATGAGATCCCAAATTATTTTGATTTCTGAGATTTCTAGGGCCAGGAAAAGGATCTACATAGGATCGACTAGGTGCACAACGTGCACCTATTCAACAAGGTAGATTCCCCGCACAGAAGCCCCCTCACCCTAAGATTGTCCCTCAAGTAGTGAAGGAGACAATAGAGATTGATACACTCCACGCGCTTCAGGGGCTATCTCGACCCTTGTTCGACATACGAGGGAGATTTCTGAGCCGATGCTCACGGAGGTACATAGAGTATTCCTTCGGGAGTACTAGCATGAGGCCACATTTTTGCTCATCATGTGGTAGCATATGTTTAGGGCCGAGGAGGACGATACTTTCATGCGTATTGATTTTGGTGCACTTGGTGCTAGGGATGAACATGATAATGTCACTATGTCAGATGTCCTTTTGAGTGAGACATTTGGATTACATTCATCGCGTCACCTTCGCAGGTAAATTTGTTATGTTTTGTTATGTGTGTTACAAAAAAGTTTGGAGTACCTGATTTACTTATATATGTTAAATTTTTGAAATAATTGTATTTGTACATGTACATGCATTGATATTACAGCGCACGGGAGGCACATCTTCATCCCGACCATAGGCGGTGAGCACCATGCATACACATACATTCACATAGGTAATTTAGAATGTTAATTATGTAAAATTTTCACATACATGTGTATATTTATATATATTTTCATGTGTATATATATATATGTTTTGAAGTCAAATATATGTATGTTCTGTATGTCCATCTAAATGTAACAAACCGTGTATATAATCCGCATGTCATAACATCCCACCACGCTTTGTATCGTGTATATTTGTGTCGTGTGCGGATCTTGCCCTACCTTATACGAGCCCCGCGAACACCGCAATACAGAGCTACCCGTGTCGGGCTCGACCCATGGTGGCTCATCTTGTATGTCCATCTTAAAATCTCACATGTGATATAACTCATGGTATACATGTTTGATAAAGATGTTGACTTCACTAGACACCCCACCATCTCTGCGACAAGTAGATAAAGGTGTTGCCACTATGATTTCATCTGTGCAACAACTCACTGAGGTATTCAAACAACACATAAATTTTGTTAAATTTCTCATGTAATTCATATTATGTTAAATTACATGTTAGTAATGTCTTTCATTGTAGAATTATTAAATTATGTTAATAATTTCCTTCATTGTGTGTATGCAGGAGTTACTGTGATAGGGCGTAGCCCTATTCATTTGATTCACAGGCGTGGGGGGTAAAAACAATAGTTCTATATTGATAAAATTAGTTAAAATATTGTCATTATGTAGATACATGTACTTAGCTCTATTTTCGCTAATTCTGATGTTAGATTTTCTGATCTTATGTGTATGTAGGGAACTTCAACCCCCTCCATTTTGACTTCGAGGGCACAAACTCCTCCATCTCGTCATCTTCGTACCCCCGTTCATACTGCAGGAGCTCCCGATGACTCATCTGAGCGTGAGATGCAAATTCGGTGTGATCGACAACTTGCGGTAAGTTTGTGTATTTATGTAAATACTTTCATTCTAGCATGGTCTTAAATACATGTTGAAAACATATATAAATTAAGTTTTGACAAAAAAACATTGTTTGCATTTACAGGCTCATCTACAGGTGAGTATTCAGCGGAAGAGGACTCGAAGCATGGGCTCGAGATGATCCAAAGTCATCTCATGGATCTCCATCTTCGTCTAAGGGAGGGCCTTCTTCGAGCAAGGCCAAGAGAGGGATAGATTTTGATGAGTAGGAAATATATATGTCTTACATGACATTGTTTTTGTATGCCTATGTGCATGGCATTGTATGTAAGCCTATATGGCATTTGAACTTGATGGTATATGACCTATTTGGGCATTTTTGTATTTATTATGCACATTAAAATACTATTTGGAACTTGATAATTTTGTATGAGACCTTACATTTCTGAGATTATTTTTGCATGAATCTAATATGATGTGCACTTGACAATATTTAAGACATTATGGATTATTTTTTCATTTATTGGTGATGTACATGTACTAGCATTTTCAATGTATAATATGCATCAAACTTTGGAAATCAATATTTATATAATGTATGTATATAAAGAGTTACCTAATCTGAGTAATTATTCATTCAATTTATCAATGTGTATATGTGTATTTACCTTACTTGCGCTTCTTCTTGCTCATGGTCTCTTTGTACTGGTTCCTATCTTATCATGCACTTACTACATTCTTCTATGCTTCGTAGTCTTCCCTGTTAAAACACCCGACAGTCATCACAATTTGATGCCTTTCATCTATTGATATTTTGAGAATGTCTCTCCATATACATTACTCCAATGCTTGAGAATGTCTCTAGATGCAATGACATTCTGATTCAGACACTCAATGATTCTTGATTGTCTAATCCTATCCAATTCATGTTACTTACCTTTAAATCTGTAGGCATTTCAAGTTATTTGGAAATCACATCACACCCTTCACTAGGCTTGATGACTACCCCTATCCTTTTTAAGGAACTTTTGAAAGCATCCATGGGTTTATCATAACATAAATTATCAATGAATGGAAGGTCACTAAGCCGTAGGCCAGCTGACTCCCATCCAGAACTAAACAAGAAAGATTTACTAGGTGATTGATAACTCCCATGTGTTCTTAGACATACCCCTATCAAATTCATTCTTAAGCCAATCTAGTCATTTAGGGCTCTTAAGCGACTACGCCCAAAAATGAATGTTCCACTAGGGTAGCCCTACACTTGACTTTCAGATCGCACCCTTATTTCACACGTTTGCAAACAATAGCACACACGAGAGAACCAGATGGAGATGGAGAAAACCGTGAGAGGATTTCATAGAGGGCCCTAACATGGAGGTCTCGGATCTAACGAGACATCTCTCTAGGTGCCACGGAGTCCGAGAAATCACCTGTCAAAGATATGGCGTGTTTGGGCCTCAGGGCTCTTAAGTGACTATGCCCAGACGAGGTAGCCCGAAAGCACGGGGAGCATAGGGAACCAAAAAAAGCCTCAATAGCATTCACTAGGCCATTTGGACATGTTGGCATAGTTAGTTTGGTCCCACGAGCTTCCGTTTAAACTACAACATCTAGCAGCCTTACATTGACTCAGACTGCACTATTTCACGCGTTTGTAAACAATAGGACAACGAGAGAACTGAATGGAGATGGAAAAAACCATGAGAGGATTTTGTAGAGTGCCTCAACATGGAGGTTTTAGATCTGATGAGACATCTCTAGGTGCCACATGGAGTCTTTAGAAATCACCCATCAAGATATGGCGTGATTGGGCCTCAGGGCTCTTAAGCGACTACGCCTGACGAGGTAGCCCAAAAGCATGGGGAGCAGGAACCAAAATAAAAATGCTCCACTAGTGTTCACTAGGCCACCCCGACATGTTAGCATAGTTGGTTTGGTCCCACGAGCTTCCATTTGCAAACTACAAGCCTCTGGATGACCTACATTTGACTCAAATCGCACTGCACTATTTCTCGTGTTTGCAAACAATAGCACAACGAGAGAACCGGATGGAGATGGAGAAAATTGAGAGGATTTCATAGAGGGCCCCACATGGAGGTCTTGGATCTAACGAGACATCTCTAGGTGCCACGGAGTCCAAGAAATCACCCAAAAGATATGGCATGTTTGGGCCTCAGGGCTCTTAAGGGACTACGCCCGGACGAGGGGTAGCCCGAAAGCACGGGGAGCGTAGGGAACCAAAATGAATCCTCCACTAGTGTTCACTAGGCCACCCTGACATGTTGGCATAGTTGGTTCGGTCCCATGAGCTTCCATTTGCAAACTACAACCTCTGGCAACCCTACACTGACTCAGACTACACTATTTCTCACATTTTACAAACAATAGCACAACGAGAGAACCGATGGAGAGAGAGAAAACTGCATGAGAGGATTTCATAGAGGGCCCCAACATGGAGCTCTCGATCTGACGAGACATCTCTAGGTGCCACAGAGTCTGAGAAATCACCCATCAAAGATATGGTGTGTTTGGGCCTCAGGGCTCTTAAGGACTACGCCCGACGAGGTAGCCCGAAAGCACAGAGCAGCGTAGGGGACCAAAAAAATCCTCCACTAGTGTTCACTAGGCCATATGGATGTGTTGGCCTAGACGTTTGGTCCCACAAGCTACCGTTTGCAAAATACAACATCTAGCAACCTTACACTAACTTAGACTACACTATTTCACGCATTTACAAACAATAGGACAGACAAGAGAGAACCAGATGGAGATGGAGAAAACCACGAGATAATTTCATAGAGGCTTCAACATGGAGGTTTTGGATCTGACGAGACATCTCTAGGTGCCACGGAGTCCGAGAAATCACATGTCGAAGATATGGTGTTTTGGTCTCAGGGCTCTTAAGGTTCTATGCACTGAGATGAGGTAGCTCAAAAGCACGGGGCAGCAGTAGGGAATGAAAAAAAGCCTCCACTAGTGTTCACCAGGCCATACGAACATGTTGGCCTAGATGGTTTGGTCCCACAAGCTACCGTTTGCAAAATACAACATCTAGCAGCCTTACACTGACTTAGACTACATTATTTCACGCATTTACAAACAATAGACAACGAGAGAACCGGATGGAGATAGAGAAAACCATGAGAGGATTTCATAGAGGGCTTTAACATGGAGGTTTTGGATCTAATGAGACATCTCTAGGTGCCACGGAGTCTGAGAAATCACATGTCAAGATATAAGGTGTTTTGGTCTCAGGGCTCTTAAGAGACTACGCCCAAATGAGGTAGCCCGAAAGCACGGGGAGCGTAGGGAACCAAAAAAAGCCTCCACTAGTGTTCACCAAGCCACCTCGATGTGTTGGTGTAGTTGGTTTAGTCCCATGAGCTTCTGTTTGCAAACTACAACCTCTCTGCAGCCTACACTTGACTCGACTGACTACACTATTTCTGTTTTACAAACAATAGCACAACGAGAGAACCGAGATGGAGACAAAAAACCATGAGAGGATTTCATAGAGGGATTCAATGTGGAGCTCTTTTAGATCTAACGAGACATCTCTAGGTGCCATGGAGTCTGAGAAATCACTCGTCAAAGATATGGTGTGTTTGGGCCTCAGGGCTCTTAAGGGACTACACCCTGGACGAGGTAGCCCAAAAGCACGGGAGCATAGGGAACCAAAAAAAAATCCTCCATAGTGTTCACTAGGCCATACGGATGTGTTGGCCCATAGTTGGTTTGGTCCCATGAGCTTCCGTTTGCAAAATACAACATCTAACAACCTTACACTGACTTAGACTACACTATTTCGCGTGTTTACAAACAATAGGACAACAAGAGAACCGAATGGAGATGGAGAAAACCATGAGAGGATTTTTCATAGAGGGCTTCAACATGGAGGTTTTGGATCTGACAAGACATCTCTAGGTGCCACGGAGTCCAAGAAATCACATGTCGAAGATATAAGGTCTTTTGGTCTTAGGGCTCTTAAGAGACTACGCCCAATGAGGTAGCCCGAAAGCACATGGAGCGTAGGGAACCAAAAAAAAACCTCCACTAGCATTCACCAAGCCATTTGGATGTGTTGGCATAGTTGGTTTGGTCCCACATGCTACCGTTGCAAAATACAACATCTAGCAAATTTACACTAACTTAGACTACATACACTATTTCATGCGTTTGCAAACAATAGGACATCGAGAGAACCAAATGGAGATGGAAAAAACGCGAGAGGGCTCATAGAGGCCCCGACATGGAGCTCTTCGGATCTGATGAGATGTCTCTAGGTGGCACAGTTTGAGAAATCACTCGTCGAAGATATGGCATGTTTGGGCCTCAGGGCTCTTAAGGACTACGCCCGACGAGGTAGCCCGAAAGCACGAGGAGCATAGGGAACCAAAACAAAGCCTCCACTAGCATTCACTTGGCCACCCCGATGTGTTGGCAGTTGGTTTGGTCCCATGAGCTTTCATTTGCAAACTACAACATCTAGAGCCCCTACACTTTGACTTAGACTACACTATTTCATGCGTTTGCAAACAATAGCACAACGAGAGAACCGAATGGAGATGGAGAAAACCGTGAGAGGATTTCAGAGGGCCCCAACATGGAGGTCTCAGATCTGATGAGATGTCTCTAGGTGCCATGGAGTCCGAGAAATCACCCATCAAAGATATGGTGTGATTGGGCCTCAGGGCTCTTAAGTGACTACGCCCGGATGGGGTAGCCCGAAAGCACGGGTGGAGGAAACCACCAATGTTCAATGATTTTTCCATAGGATGCAACTATGTAGACTATGAACTTAGTTTTGTTGGGGAGACCACCAATGTTCCAACTGTTCATTTTGAAAGAATGAATATCTTCAATCAAATAGAGAATGAAGAGCCTGATTTTTTTTGGACATTACAAAAGGTTGTTCAGTGCCCAAAAAGAAGCAAGGGCATATAAATATTCGAGGATTTTTTAGATTTACAATGAACATGAACATGAAGAAAAAAAAATAGGTGAAGATGTCAATATGATCAATGATTCAAATGCCTCCCGAAAGTCATAAAGATTCAATTTGGTTACCCAAAAACATCTAAAGAACTTAAAGAGAAGATACGAGTGGAAGAAAATGGAAAATGGGAAGCGTGGAATTTCACAACTTAACCGGAATGGAAGATCTATGTGATGTTGTCGATAGAATCATGGATAATCTTAAGGACAACATGCTCTAGTTGATTATTTTTATTAATCCTAGCTATGTGCTTCTTCAACTTCACAAATCAAACCAGTAGTTCCAAAAGTAGAATACCGGAAGAGAAAAAAAACTATAATGAAGTATTGATAATTGAGCCATCTAAAACTCATTTAGAATTGTAATTTATTTTTTGATTGAGCATTCACCCATAGTTTCTTTTTTGAAGGTAGAAATTCATTTTATATGTGAGAAATAGAATGCTGATTTAGTCTATTACTCTAACTATTTAGGTTAGATTTCTATAGTCTAACCCTCTAAAAACCTCTCGTAGTTTTCTCCATCTCCATCCGGTTCTCTCGATGTGCTATTGTTTGCATGTGAAATAGTGCAGTTTGAGTCAGTGTAGGGCTACCAGAGGCTGTAGTTTGCAAATAGAAGTTTGTGGGACCAAACCAACTATGCCAACACATTCCAGGTGCTTGGTGAACACTAGTGAGGATTTTTTTTTGGTTCCCCTACGCTCCCCATTTCTTACCTACCTCGTTCGGCGTAGTCACTTAAGAAGATTGGCGTGAGGCCCAATCACGCCATATCTTCGACATGTGATTTCTTAGACTCGTGGAACCTAGATATGTCTCATTAGATCTAAGAGACCATTTTGAATCCTCTATAAAATCCTCTCACGGTTTTCTCCATCTCCATCTAATTCTCTCACATGTGCTATTGTTTGCAAACAAATCACACGAAATAGTGCGCTTTAGTCAAGATAGGGCTGCACAGAGAGTTGTAGTTTGCAAACAGAAGTTCATGGGACCAAACCAACTACGCCAACACATTAGAGTGGTAAGGTGAATGCTAGTGGAGCATTCAGTTTCATTCCCTACACTCCATGTGCTTTCAGGCTACCTCGTTCGAGCGTAGTCGCTTAAGAGCCCTTAGGCCCAATCACGCCCTATCTTCGACAGGTGATTTCTCAGAGTCTATGGCACCTAGAGATGTCTCGCATCAGATCTAAGCTCCATGTTGAAGCCCTCTATGAAATCCTCTCACGGTTTTCTCTCTCCATCTCGGTTCTCTCATTGTGCTATTGTTTGCAAACACGTGAAATAGTGCAGTTTGAGTCAATATAGGGCTGCAAGAGGCTGTAGTTTGAAAATGGAAGTTCATGGGACCAAACCAACTATGCCAACACATCAAGGTGGCCAGGTGAATGCTAGTGGAGGATTCTTTTTGGTTCCCTACGCTCCCCGTGCTTTTGGGCTACCTCGTCCGGGCGTAGTCCCTTAAGAGCCTTGAGGCCCAAACACGCCATATCTTTGATGGGTGATTTCTCGACTCCGCATGGCACCTAGAGACATCTCATCAGATCTAATAGCTCCATGTTAAATCCCTCTATGAAATAAATCTCTGTGGTTTTCTCCATAGCCATCTGGTTCTCTCGATGTGCTATTGTTTGCAAACGCACGAAATAATGTAGTTTGAGTCAGTGTAGGGCTGCCAGAGGTTGTAGTTTGCAAATGGAAGTTCATGGGACCAAACCAACTATACCAACACATCGGGGTGGCTAGGTGAATGCTAGTGGAGAATTTTTTTTTGGTTCCCTACGCTCCCGTGCTTTCGGGCTACCTCGTCGGGCGTAGTCGCTTAAGAGCCCTGAGGCCCAATCACGCCATATCTTCGATGGGTGATTTCTCAGACTCCATGTGGCACCTAGAGACATCTCATCAAATCTAAGAGCTCCATGTTGAATCCCTCTAAAAAATCCTCTCATGGTTTTCTCCATCTCCATCCGGTTCTCTCGTGTGTATATTGTTTGCAAACATGCGAAATAGTGCAGTTTGAGTCAGTGTAGGGCTGTCAGAGGTCTGTAGTTTGCAAACAAACGGAAGTTCATGGGACCAAACCAACTATGCCAACATGTTGGGGTGGCCTAGGTGAATGCTATTTGAGGCTTCATTTTGGTTCCCTACATGCTCCCCGTGCTTTCGGGCTACCTCGTTCGGGCATAGTCGCTTAAGAGCCCTGAGGCCCAAACACGCCATATCTTCGACGGGTGATTTCTCGGACTCCGTGGCACCTAGAGACATCTCATTAGATCTAAGAGATCCATGTTGAATCCCTCTACGAAAATCTTCGGTAGTTTTCTCCGTCTCCATCCGGTTCTCTCGATGTCTATTGTTTGCAAATGCGCGAAATAGTGTAGTTTGAGTCAGTGTAGGGCTTCCAGAGGCTGTAGTTTTCAAATGGAAGTTCATGGGACCAAAACCAACTATGCCAACACATTGGGGTGGACTAGGTGAATGCTAGTGGAGCATTAATTTTGGTTCCCTATGCTCCCGTGCTTTCGAAGCTACCTCGTTCGTGTTGTTCGAGCCCTTAAGAGCCATGATGCCCAATGGCCATATCTTCGACGGTGTGATTTCTCGACTCGTGGCACCTAG
Organism: Taxus wallichiana var. yunnanensis; assembly: GCA_018340775.1. Classification (NCBI taxonomy): domain Eukaryota; kingdom Viridiplantae; phylum Streptophyta; class Pinopsida; order Cupressales; family Taxaceae; genus Taxus; species Taxus wallichiana. The sequence continues at coordinate 903,875,037 of CM031242.1, forward strand.
ACATGTCTCGTCATAGATCCCAAACCACAGATTATAGGAATGCTCAAAAATTCTCATTTTCTCCATATTCAATGAAATCATCTATGTAATCAATTATCCTCTCGCAAATAGTGCCCAATTAGTCAATCTCCATAAGAGTGATTATAGAAAAAATGCAAAAAACCACGTGTGAATGTGTCACCAAACAATACTAATACATCATGGGTCAATGCTACTGGTGAATGCAATAATGGAGCAAGTGGTTTTCACCATCCATAAATAGGTCTGCTTTCGGCTATGTAGTGGTGACACGTCGTAGAGGCCCAACATTTGAAGCTTGGCGGGTGATTTCTGGAATAGATGGCACCTAATCATTGGCATGTGTTAGATGAGGGCGTGAGATCCACTCCATTGAGGCCCTCTAAAAAATCTCATGGTTTTCTCCATCTCCATCATGGATATCTATTCCACAAAATGCATTGATCAATTTTTTCAATGCAAAGCAATTTCCATGTAAACGAACCCTCATGAAATTGAATATCAAAGTCTACAACATTTCATGGTGGTATGTGATTTGATGCGAGGATTTTTTTGTTCCCTACTGCTCCCAGTGCTTTCGAGCTACCTCATCCGGCGTAGTCCTTAAGAGCATCGAGAGAAACATGCCAATCTTTATACTCAACTTTCTCGACTCCAAGAGTAATAAAATATGTTGGAAATCACGAGTGCCTAGATCTTTGAAAGGCATCATGAAATCAATCTTTGGTTTCTCTCCATTCATCATCTTTCTCTTGTGCACAACATTTTGGCCAAATTTCAAAAATGAATGTTTAAGTCATAATCAGCATACGGATGAGCCATCTGATAATTGTGCATGAATCGAAATGTCTACCCAAGCAATCTCGAACATGCTGTTTGCTCCTAGATACCAAATATAATAAATGCCATCTTTACACAATAAAATCCCTTTAGATTTATACAGGAATAATGATCCAGATATATTATATTCATTCCGGGTCAATTTCTTATGGATGCACTTACATGTCTCTATATCCAGGCACATAGTTTCCTATAAATAAGGAAACTACTTTTAACAAATACTGGTTCTCTTGTGTAGTTGTTTTTGCAAATCAGAATGCGAACCAAACAACTCAACAGTGTGAGGTGTTCATTATTAGTTGTTTTATATAACAACTAAATAAAATGGGACCAATAATATAATAATAATTTCCAAATGTAGGTGGCTACAATGCTAGTGGAGGATTTTTTTGGTTCCTAACTCCCCGTGCTTTGGGCTACCCTATCCGGGTAGTCGCTTAAGAGCCCCGAGGCCCAATCACGCCATATCTTCGACGGTGATTTCTCGGACTCATGGCACCTAGAGATGTCTCATCAGATCCAAGACCTCCATGTTAGGGCCTCTATGAAATCCTCTCATGGTTTCTCTCATCTCCATCTGGTTCTCTCATTGTCTATTGTTTATAAATGTAGAAATAGTGCATTTGAGTTAGTGTAGGGCTGCTGAGATGGTAGTTTTGCAAACGGTAGTTGTGGGACCAAACCAACTATGCCAACATGTCAAGGTGGCTTGGTGAATGCTATTGGAGGCTTTTTTTTGTTCCCTATGCTCCCCGTGCTTTCGGGCTACCTCGTCCGGCGTAGTCGCTTAAGAGCCCTGAGGCCCAAACACACCATATCTTCGACGGGTGATTTCTCGAACTCCGTGGCACCTAGAGATGTCTCATCAGATCTGAAACCTCCATGTTGGGGCCCTCTATGAAATCCTCTCACAGTTTTCTTCTCTCCATCCGGTTCTCTCATTTTCCTATTGTTTTTTCAAAACGCGTGAAATAGTGTAGTTTGAGTCAATATAGGGGTCATGCTAGAGGATGTTGTAGTTTACAAACATGGAAGCTTGTGGGACCAAACCAACTATGCCAACACATGTCAGGTGGCTAGGTGAATGCTAGTGGAGGATTTTTTTTTGTTCCCTACGCTCCCCATGCTTTCGGGCTACCTTGTCCGGCGTAGTCGCTTAAGAGCCCTGAGGCCCAAACACGCCATATATTTCGATGGGTGATTTCTCTAATTCCATGGAAACTAGAGATGTATCGTCTTAGATCTCAAGAGCTCCATTGAATCCTCTATGAAATCCTCTCACGGTTTTCTCCATCTCCATCCGGTTCTCTCATTGTCCTATTGTTTGCAAACATGTGAAATAGTGTAGTTTAAGTCAGTGTAGGGTTGCCAGAGGTCTGTAGTTTGCAAACAAAAGCTCATGGGACCAAACCAACTACGCCAACATGTCCAAATGGCCTGGTGAATGCTACTGGAGGTTTTTTTTTGGTTCCCTATGCTCCCGTGCTTTTGGGCTACCTCGTTCGGGCGTAGTCTCTTAAGAGCCTTGAGACCCAAACACCATATCTTCGACAGGTGATTTCTCGGACTCTGTGGCACCTAGAGATGTCTCGTTAGATCCAAACCTCCATGTTGGGGCCTCTATGAAATCCTCTCATGGTTTTCTCCATCTCCATCTAGGTTCTCTCGCTTCCTTTTGTTTTTGTAAACACGCAAAATAGTGTAGTCTAAGTCGGTGTAGGGTCATGCTTAGATGTTGTATTTTTGCAAATGGTAGCTTGTGGGGGACCAAACCAACTACTAGGAAACACATCCAATGGATGGCCTGAATGCTAGTGGAGGATTTTTTTTTCCCTACACTCCTCGTGCTTTTGGGCTACCTCGTCCGGGTGTAGTCCTTAAGAGCCCTGAGGCCCAAACACGCCATATCTTCGACGGGTGATTTCTCAGACTCCGTGGCACCTAGAGATGTCTCATTAGATCTAAGAGCTCTATGTTGAAGCCCTCTACAAAATTATCTCATGGTTTTCTGTATCTCCATCTGGTTCTCTTGTTGTGCTATTGTTTGCAAATGCGAGAAATAGTGTAGTCTAAGTCAGTGTAGAGCTGCCAGAGGTTGTAGTTTGCAAACGGAAGCTCATGGGACCAAACCAACTATGCCAACACATTGTGGTGGCCTGGTGAATGCTAGTGGAGGATTCTTTTTTTGGTTCCCTACACTCCCGTGCTTTTGGGCTACCTCCCATCCGGCGTAGTCCCTTAAGAGCCCTGAGGCCCAAACACGCCATATCTTCGACGGGTGATTTCTCAGACTCCATGGCACCTAGAGATGTCTCGTCAAATCCAAGACCTCCATGTCAGGACCTCTATGAAAACCTCTCATGGTTTTCTCCATCTCCATCTGGTTCTCTCATTGTGTTATTGTTTGCAAACACGAAAATAGTAGTGCAGTCTGAGTCAAGTAGGGGTCAGCCGAGGTCTAGTAGTTTGCAAACGGAAGCTCATGGGACCAAACCAACTACGCCAACACATCGGGGTGGCTAGGTGAATGCTATGGAGGATTTTTTTTGGTTCCCTATGCTCCCTGTGCTTTCGGGCTACCCCATCCGGGCATAGTCCCTTAAGAGCCCTGAGGCCCAAACACGCCATATCTTCGACGGGTGATTTCTTAGACTCCGTGGCACCTAGAGATGTCTCATCAGATCCGAGAGCTCCATGTCGAGGCCCTATGAAATCCTCTCATGGTTTTCTCCATCTCCATTTGGTTCTCTCACTGTGTTATTGTTTACAAACACGAAAAATAGTGCGAAATCTGAGTCAGCAGTAGGGCTTAGAGGTCAGGCTATAGTTTGCAAACGGAAGCTCGTGGGACCGAACCAACTATGCCAACACATCGGGGTGGCTTGGTGAATGCTATTGTGGAGGATTCATTTTGGTTCCTACACTCCCCATGCTTTCGGGCTACCTCCATCAAGGCGTAGTCACTTAAGAGCCCTAAGAGCCCAGGCCCAAACATGCCATATCTTCGACGGTGATTTCTTGGACTCCGTGGCACCTAGAGACGTCTCATCAAATCCGAGACCTCCACGTCGGGGCCCTCTATGAAATCCTCTCACGGTTTTCTCCATCTCCATTCAGACTGAGTCAGTGTAAGGTTGTCCATTGCCAATCACCTGAATAATATAGGTGGTTCATACAATATAGGTGGTGAAATGAGAATTTTAATAAGATATTTTTACAATATAGGTGGTGAAATGAGAATTTTTGTTTGTTGTTCCTTTCTAATATTTAATTTTCTTAGCTTCACTTGGCTTCGAGAATAATAAATTCTCTACTGATAGTGCCAACCACGTGAAGGTGGAAGCTTTTTTGGCACCACTAACCTACATAAACATGTTAGTAAGCAATTAAATAGAATTTTAAATCATACAAAATTTAAACAAAATCATTTAAGTAAATATTCAAATTAAATTCATGAAGAACATACCTTTGCAAATTCAATCCAATGAACCGCAAGGATCAACTCTATTCTTGACAGTAGCAAGAATTGCTTCATGATCTGATTCACGAACCTTCCACAAATTTTTGTTTGATGGCCGACCTCGATATTTGATCAATTTAATATTTGTTGCAAGGACCAAATGTGAATAGTGAAGTATCTTCCGATGTACTTCATAGTCTTCAAACAACCAAATGTTTGATTTTTTGATAGGATATCATCGAAGCCAAGTTCCAGTGACTACCACTGATCCAGTGGGATACTCAAGGTCTTCACCATCAATGACTGTGGAAGTCAATTTTTTCCCCTCTACACAACGAGATAAGAAGTAGTTTGTTCCCTCTTCGTTAAATTCCATCGCAATAACTACAAAAATGTGCCCTATGTATCACAAAGTAAAACTATTCAGTCAATTTATAAATACATTAAGAGTTGACCATTTAATAATTTATAAATCTAAAACATGGCATGTACATATATGTATGTACCTTGTTGCACTAAATCAGAGACTTGGTCAAAGTCAGGTGATGTTGTCATTTGATCTGAAGACCCTACAAGTTGTAATGCTCATGTGGAACTTGATGTGTGTCGAGTGGAATTAGAGGTCTACAAGTCCATTCATCCACCCACTATTGTGACTCACATTCATTCCACGTAAAAATCAATGCATGATATACAAAAACATGTCATGCACCTAGTATAAATAGTCCAAGCATTTGCATCTGAACTACGGAATGAGTGCATATCACTTGATCCTGCAACTATCATACAATCTTCAAAGTTTGTCAGATGTTGTTGCTCTATCAACCAAAAATATCTACAACCATTGATCTCTCTTGAGATTCATGGCCCATATTCTTGACACACCAATCAACAATGTTTTTTGCATCTGTAAATTTAGCACCATCCTTGAACTTTAACTCTTCTCTTGCAAGTGCTCTTTTCACACATGCTCCTACACCATCATGCTCTCCTTTTCCATGCCCTGCCTCAATAAAACTCTAGATATGTTGTACATTTGTTTCTTTGTGCATCCTTCTTAGCCAATAAAACATCCATGCATTCTTGAATTGTGATGTGTAGTTGTCCGACCAAATGTAATGTTGATCGAAACTAATGTTCCTCTCATTCAAGTTCATAAAACACCTGGAAACACCCTTGTACATATTCTGTAGAATGTGTCCGATCATCACTGATGTAGAAATGATACTCTCTTAATATTTTTGATCTTGCTCAGTGCTTTCAGGAGAGTGCATGAATGTTATATGCACGAAAATAGAAACTTGCACTGAGTTATAATATTGAGACTGAACCTCCATTTGTGGCTGCAATGTGTAATTCTCTATGAATTCAACTACTAAAACAATAGTACCAAGTGGGAATGTGTCCTTTCTTAACTTGAATTGTTCATCCAACCATCGAGCTCTATGTGTGTGCCTTGCATACTCATAAAAATTTCCTCTCTAATTTGACCATATATTCTAATACAGGTAATTGTTTTCTAACAAGCTCACACCTCTTAGATTCTTTTCCATCTTTTAATTGATATGCCACCAATTTATATTTGGTGAAATCAACCAATTCTTTTCCTATTGAATATGTACTCTCCTCATGGATACAACTTTTCAGATTTGGCAAGCCACCGCATACATTGCACATTCCATCCAAACATGCTTTGTTATAAAAAAATTGTCTTGTTGATTTTTCACAAAATATTGTCGAATAAATTCCCTTGAAGATTTTTGTGGGACATTTATTCCACACTCCTGCAACATGATGTCAGTATGCAAAACACTACGTATTTGACAAAAAACATCATAATGCATTGAAAATTCAACATGATGCCTGCAACAACAAGTGGTACGTGAGTGATTGATTTTCACATAAAAGGGTTTTCTCATTTCAAAGAATCTTTGGCTAATGTTAATTTGTGGATTTTCATTTTTAAACTTAGAGAACAATTTTGTTTGAGTCATATCTAAGAAATGTTTTGCACACAATTCACGATTACGAGAACCTATTCTTCTTTTTACTATATCTCTTCTATTCGGTGACACCCTTGTGTTCTCATTCCAAAATTTTACAATTAATTCTTTTAGAATATCAGATGTATTCTTGTCTTTTCATGGAAGTCTGCTAGAGAAAGCCCAATAGTCAGTGTTATTGACTAACTCAAGACGTTTACGTCTCTCTATTTCTTTCATTAGTGTTTTTCTGTTTAGCTTCAAAGCACTTGCTTGTTTTTCTAATCAAGCATTTATTAACTATTTTATCACTTACTATACAATTAGTTAGTGCACGTCATGTAGCATTACTATCTTTGGTGTGTCTTTTTCCACCTACAATTTGGTATGCTTTATGTATGTTTTCAACAATTGACGCATTTTGATCAACAACATTAGATGTTCTTAACCCTAGGGTCTTCATTATAGGTCTCATCTTAATTAATTTCATCAATGAAACAAATAATTGACATCTTTGTGTGTCATTTAAATTCTCAAAGTAATTATCCCAAATTCCACTAGCTTTTCTTCTCGCATTTCTTTCAGACATTTTGTTAGGCATTGGTTTTATAATGTTTTCATCAATTTCAATTAAGTGAATTGGTTTTCTTTGCAAAATGGAAGGAGGTGTTCTTAGAGGTGAAGATTCATTTACAAGGTTACTTTCTTCATTCAGTGTTTTCATACAAATTTTGGGGTTAACATTTGGATTCTCAAGTAAGGGTTCAACAATTGGATTCATATCAATTTCTTCATCCATACCAACATTATCATTCAATTCAATATCATTATTCATTGCAAAATCATTATTCTCTACATTTTCATTATGTATTTCATCCCAATTTTCTAATACATTAGCTACATTTGATATAGCGGATGTACCTTGCCCTACTCGAAGTTTTTGCATTCTCTTCAATTTCTTTATTCTCTTCTCTTCCAATTGCTCCGTGTCTTATTCTTGACTTTCCTCTTGTCCTTAGCTCGATGTTTATCACCCATGATTAGAAAAAATCAACTAGTGGGGTAGGGGACAAAATGAAATACTAAAAAATCATGCAAGAATGTAGAGAATATTACAGACAAAAAAAATGTTTGCAGAATTCCCGTGAAAGAGATGAAAGGGATGTTGGGGGCCACAATAATAAAAAAAAAAAAAAACGTTACGCGTATGTACACATTTTTTTTTTCTCTTTTCCCAAGCCATGCCTCAAGGCTTGGGATCCGGTTTGGATCCCCAAGCCTGAGGCATGGACCTGCACAAACACAACAAACAACGAGTTTTTACAAGAAAATGTAAAAATGACACTTCCTCTATGATAAATCAAAATAAAACAATCGATCCATTTTAAAAAAATTATACCACGACGTAGAGCAAAGTCTCTTCTTTCTAAAAATATAATTTTCCAAATTTTCTGACTAATATAAGGTTTCCATATTATTTATTTTCTAACTATGCCTTTTTATAGCTATTTTTTGAAGTGTAAATATGTCTATCTTTCATGGTGTATCTTTTTTTTTGGGTGATCAAAATTAAAAAAATATATACTAGCCCAAACTAGGCATAATTCTATACATATTCAAAAAAAAAAATCTAATTTTCGATATTTTTTTTTGGTAGTTAGGGGGGGGTGGTCGAGCTCCATTATTTTTCAAAACATAAAATTTTTGTACTAGAAAAATCATAAATAAAAAATATTCTAAAAAATCTTTAAAAATGGAGCCCAAACTAGATGCTCCTAGCTATCTTTCTACCAAAGGGTTTTCAAAAATACTAAATGGTGCTCAAAAATGGTGGGGGCACGAAAGTCACTCTATTATGTTTTTAACAAAAAAGAGCATCTGTTGGTATTTTAGTTGTTTGACCCACTTAAACTTATCCGTTTTCAATAAAATTTAGTAGCTTAGAAACTAGACTCAAAATGCTACGATTCATATTTCTACAACATCTTCCAATTTTGAGTGTAACTATTTTGAAGACAAGAGCAAGGTTTAATTACAATGGGGAAAAGAATACATATTTAAAATCATCAGAGTAAATTCTTACTTACCCACTCCCAGAACTCGGTTAAAGATTTAATTTTATTTTTTCCATGATTAATGCAATTAAAACTTCCTAAAAACATTCCCATTAGATAGGGAATTTCCTCACCTTTCCGGTGATATAAATAAGTCCTCTTAACTCCTCATATTTCTCAAGTTATGGACCGACGGAACTTGGGGTGAAAATTTTCCCAAGAGCGGGCTGCGGGCTTGGGAGGAGAAAATTTTTCCCAACTCAGCCTGTGGAATTTGGAGAGAAAATTCACCCGGAGGAGAAAAGCGGACCGGTAGAGTGGGGAAGAAATTTTTTCCCAGACACGGGCTGACGGAGCGGGGAAGGCATTTAGCGCTTTTTCCCTTTTGGGAAAAAGTGAATTTTACACCCACACCTCCGCCAATGCCCAAGGAGGCCACGTGGCAGCTCCTTATTGGCTGCGGGTCAGCAGGTCGGTGGGGAACATTTGGAAAATTTGACTATTCAAAAGGAAGGGAAAAAGGTCGAAAGGAACCCGTGCCTCTGTCGACGCAAGAAGATGCCATGTGTCAGCCAACCATTAGATGCGGTTTGGTGGGCTGGTGGGGATAATTTGGAAATTTTGCCCAAATTTTTTTCTGAAGCGTTAAGGCTTAAAAAGATCCGCTCCTCTGTTGATGCCTCGTGAAGCAACATGGCAAAGACTTGATTGCACAGGGCCGACAGATCATGGGGAAAACTTACAATTTTTTCCAAATTTATTTTTGAAAGCACTTAAGGTTAAAATTGATCCGAGCCTTCGTTGATTCCCAATGAAGCCATGTGTCAATCAATGATTGGTCAGGGCGTAAAAGCGGGGACAGCAGAGAGGAAAAATTGCCAAATTAATTTTTTGAACTTAGATCATTTTTAGACAAAATGAAGGCTTGCGGATTAGTAAAGTGACGAGAAACTTCATGAATTTGCACCTTTTGGGAAAAAAAAAAAAAAAAATTTTAGCCCACGGTCCGCCCAAGAATATTTTATTCATTTAAAATTTGACAGTTAGATTATTTTGAGCCCGAAATGAAGTAAAAACTTCAAAAGGCCATAACTTTTGATTGGGAACTTAGTTTTTGGCAAATGAGGACTTTCTAAAGTATCTCAACGTCCTCTTTTCACAAAAAACCTTAGGAATTTGATTTTGATAAATTTTAAAGGGTCAATTTTGAGAAAACATCTTTTTGTCACTTAGAAAGTGAACTGGTATTTTTAACTTATCAATTTTGTTCAAATTTGTCGTTAATTCTTTTTCCACTTGCCAAATAGGCATGGAGGATTTTAATTGGAATATTTTAGGATAGATTGCAAGGTTAAGTTTTCTTGATTGATTTGCATTCAAATTTATCAATTTTATACATCAAGAAGTCTACATTTTTCCTTTGCCCAATTTGAAAGGTTCTATAAAATTTTCATAAGTATTTTGGTATGTTTGGGGTCGTTTTGACCTTACAAATAAAATTTGATATTTCATTTTTTCTTTTTGATGTTGCAGGGTCATTCTGTTCAATTTCCAATTAATAATTGCCAGTATGAAAGTTATCTAACATAGCTCAAATTCGAATAGATTTATTTTCATTTTCCAACTTTAAACTATGAATTCATTCCAACCCAATCTAACATACTAAGTTGACTCAAGAAAAGTATTCAAATGCCAAATTACAATTCTGATTTCTAAAACATTTATTAAAAAAATAGAGTATTATGACATTTCTCCATATGTATTCACTTTTTCATCCATCCAACAAAATTTCAAAATACATTCAACAATCATATTTCAATACCCAATAATTCCATTTGAGTAAAGTAAAACAACCCTTTATTAATTCAAAGAGATACATTTACAATTTATTCTTTCATTCCTCAATTACAATATACAGAATATGATTTCTTCACATTCTTTCAAAAGTAGAAAAATAGAGTATATCTCTTTCACAATTCAATTTACAACTTTCATAGCCCATACAGACCATATTTCCATGACATATAATATACAAGATCATCCACTTCAAGTGGGAAAAGGTTACATTAAGAAATGATCTTAGCAAGGACTGTCAAACTATCTTCTTTCTTAGTTCAGAATAGCAGTATGAATTTCCATCATTCTCCAATTTGGTCACAATAGAACAGGGGAAAGGCAACACTCTCCACCCAACCAAGACATCCAATGAAAAGGGAGAAGCCATCCTTCTTCATTGGCCCTTGAGCCCCAACCACATTGCAATAAGAAATGTTTTTTTCAACTCATGGCAACAATAGGCTTCCACAACACAAAGAAAAATTTCTCATTCAAAACACATTCCAAAACAAAACTACAGTTTTCCACCACAAAACAAAACAACAAACAACACTTAGTCTTCATCATGCAAGACAAAGGAGCAAGAAACTATGGGGGATGCTGCTTATGCCTCCCAAGGGTAAATGGGTATCACCACCTAAGAACAAACATTTAAAATATATATCATTTCAAATCCCTGACATGCCCTTATGCCTCCCCCAAGTACCCCTTATTCCTCACATTTCCTTATGCCTCCCCAACCTCTTATGGCACCCCATAACGAGTAAAGAAATGCAAGCTATTTCTTTGTAAGGTGGAACCCAAATCCCAACTCCCTCCACACTTATACCTCCCAAAATACTTATGCCTCCCAAAAATGCCCCATAGTTTTCTCCTACACCATCCCTAGGCCATCTACCCAACCAACCAACAAATAAAACAACACATTCAAACATTCAACCATTCACATATGCATACAAATAAAAGGAGAGTATTTCCAAGAGCTAAGCTCTTACCTCTCCATGATGGAGTTTGTTCCAAGTTCAAAACAACAAGATCTCCAATGCAACACAAACCAAGAGATCAACAATCAACAAGTATGCAACAATCTCTAAATTTATCCCAATTTTCAAGAGCTCCAAAAACCCAAAGCAAGTCACCAAAAATGAAGAAAATAAAAAAAAAACCCAAAAAACAAGCCAAGGAATTCAAATATATAGAAGAGGAAAGAGAAGAAGATGAGGTGGATCCATGTGGGATGCCACATCACACATCCTCAACTCCAACTCATAAGTCAACTTTAATCTCCAAGGCACAATAAATAAGTAGGTGAATAAATGACAGTTTTACTTACACACTCAAATCAAACCCACACCTCATAAGGACTGAAATTGAAAACATGTAAGAAAGTGAAATAAAAGCATATAACTTGACTTACAAAAATGCATAATGAAGGCTAGATTTAAACCCTCCAACCATAGGTAAGGTTGGCATGAAAATTTAAGAGGTATGGGACAAGTTTAACTTGTCCCATAAGCTTCCAAAATCAGCCTCCAAGGACAAATTCAAATTTCAAAAGGAGGTGGAGTGTTTCATACTCCAAAATTAATTTACACATCACTTACATATTTTTTACAACACTTTAATTTTAGACCAACAACTCTAATAATTACTTTCTTATGTCTCAATTTGATTAATTAATTTTAACAACATGTTTACTCACATTAATTTACCACAATTAATAAATAATGAAAGGGGTAAACACATCACTTAATAAACACATACAAACATCAATAAAAAGGAACCAAATAAATAAATACACATAACCCTTGGTCACATTTAAAGGTGATCCCCCATGGGAATCCATAACAATCAAACACACACACACGAACAATACAAGCTTTCATGGTGACCTTGTTGAATTCATATAGAATTCCAATGTGGTTGGTCTCCAATCCCCCAATGTTTGTTGTGATATTTTTAACCTACACAATACAAATACCCCTTCAGCCTTGTGGCCATATCAGAAAATCTAAATGAATATAATATAATTTCAAAATCATCAATATATATATATGAATCACAACAACATCCAGACAATCAACAATATCACTTACAATTTCATCAACAACTATATAATCATCAATTTTAAATTCAATTTTCTCAGTCTACTCAATATATCTAAATATCACATGTCCTAACAACATCCATATATATATATACATATACATATACATATATATATATATATATATATATATATATATATATATACATATATATATATATATATATATAACCATGTCCAACAACATGTCAACATCTATATAAAATGTCTCTAACAATCATCAATGATCATGCATCATATATGAATCGAGTCAACAATAATCCATGATCCGACATCTAACACCATACTAAATCAAAACTATAATAATGTCCATAATATAGTCAGCATATCATGATCAATATCAAAAGTTTCAAGGGAAGTGGGCACTATAGTTTCCTTAAATCATGTGCTCTAGACATTGTTTTTCTAAAAATGTATGTCGTGTGCAATTGATGTCTAAAAACTTTTCTCAAACAAGATGTGATCTAACAACATGCCATTATATATATATATATATATATATATATATATATATATATATATATATATATATATATATATAATGAGGAGGCAATATGGATGGCAATCACCACATGCAATTGAACATAAAGAAGAAAAAGAGTGAGGAATAAATACATAGAGTAAATAATAGCATGTGAGAAAATTGAGCATAAAGTATACAATAGTTTAAATAAAGTAGTTCATAGAGAAAAACACTATGCATAATATAATGTCATTGAGAAAACAAAGGTGGAGCTAACAATATTATAGTGAAAATACAATTTAGAGGATACAATGTTATAGGAAAGATAGAGAATAGAGAATACAATCAAATAGATAAAACATATCAAGAAGAATATAATCACATAGATAAAACATATAAAGAAGAATACAATAACATAAAATCATAAGAGCATATAAAATACAACTATAGAACTTATAATATAATAAAAGAAACCAAACTATTAGTAAAATCATGGATCAAATAATGTTACAAAAATAAATTGATCGAGCCCTAATTTTAAAAAATAAGAGGATATGGGTTAGGCCTTCTTATTTACTCAATGGTAAAAGAGTTAGAAATTGGTGGTATATTTATATTTATTAATAAACATCAATTCATAAATTATAATATACCATCATTATAAACTAGATAGATAAAGCATGAAAATGATTGCTAAGAAAGAGGAATTAGATGCACCAAGTTGATTACAAAATTATGGAATTGATCCACAAGTGTGGATTGAATGTAATGGCTAAAATTGATTTGGAAGTTCTTCTTTTCTATAAGTGGATTGTAAAAATATGTAGTAATAGATCCATAAAAAAGTATGTAAACATGGGATGGTTTGGTCCCTAGTGCATAAATTTGTATGGTGATGTGATAACAATGTACAATTTCTTATTCTATTTTGAATGATTATAAGGACCTTAATTCTAAAATCCTAGGTGTTGCACATTTGCAAAAGCCAATATGTGATGTCAAATAGCTTTAAGACACTAAATTTTACATTTCCTACATTTTCATAATTTTTCATTACTTTGAAGTGGCCTCATATTACACATAGTATTCAACCTAACATGTAATACCCATCTGGATTCAACTAGATTGGAAAGTTGATCATTTAAAAATGAACAATTATGGTTGGGGATGTTTAGGTTGACATGGTTTATGATGTCTCTTGTAACGCCCACAAATTACACAAAAATACAACATTAAAAAATACCAGAGTAATTTTTTTTTTGACTTACATTGTAGTTCACACGACGCTACCGGGGATCACTTATGCCAACACACAACACGTGATCTTTTTGAACGGACACTAACCCACATAGGCAATATGAAAACGTGTGATGCACATCAAGGCCACTTTTTTTTTTCTGACAAAACACAACATAACAATTCAACTACATTATGAATCCTTTGTATGGGCACAATCAATGAAAACATTTTCTTGGTTTACATATTTATTACATTCATGTTTCGTTATTGACCTTATTTTCTTGGAAATCACTTATCAATTATTTTATAACTAGAATCAATTATCTTTACTTTTTTAACATTTCACTTGTAGTAATCACATATAATTTTTCTTATTTCCCTCATCACACCAAAATGATGTACCTGATTGTTGGTATGAACATATGTACATACATGATCCTTTTAGTGTTTGTTCCAAGGATTCATTTTCTAAGTTACATGTTCGATTGGATTTTCCATTTATCTTAGTTGTAACAAGGGAGGTTCTCATGAAGCAAAGGAAGTTTATTGATTCAAGAGTATATATATGTCACGTTCTTTTCATAATACCATTTGATTATAAATTTAAACACCTTACTAAGGTAAAAATAGAGTGATTGAACATCCATATCTCCAAAATCATCTTGTAACTCTAGGCACATTCGATAAATCTTGGCAAGCTAACACACTAGATGAGAGGGGTTAAAAGGGAATTCACACTTAGTATTCTCATGTGTAGGTAACTAAAAATCAGATCCAATTGAATCATTTTAATTCATCTTAAATAGTTTCACTTAATTTGATTAATTACCTTTTTTAAAAAAATTGTGTAACCCATTTATTAATAAGGACATTTGCATGCTCATGAGCCTACTAGCTCTCATCCTAGGGAATTGCCTCAATAACATGATCACCTAGTTTCACAATGTACATTCATTACACATTAGGAAAAGTGGAGAACAAGAGGGAATACTCCTTCATTTAAAGGATTACGGTTCACCTTAGGGATCACACGTCAGGAAAATTGTCCCTCGACCCAAGAGATGGTTTATACACATTATATGAATGATCTAAATTTCACCTTTCTCTAAGCACATCATCTTATGGTTAAATTTTCACCAACTAATCGTAACTTAATAAGTTGCTAAGTTTCACAATTAACCCTTAGTATTGCACCATTAAGCCCAATGATAAAAGAGATTGAGTACCGAGTTCAATTATAATCCCAACTCTTAAGGGTGACTGTCAAGGTTAGTTGGTGGTCTTCGCCACTCAACATGCATGTTGGTCCAAGAGGATTTTACACTAAGATTAATTTTGGTTCCCAAGGAGTACTACCTTAAGAGAACACATTCTCCTTACTACATACATGATTTCAAAACCTAGAAGGGAACCACATACTCTAGATAATGTTTGACCATATTGTTCCTATTCATCAGTTCACGACAATGCCACTAAGCATATAGGTTATGATGACAAAACTCAAACTAGGGATCTCATTTACTTAAGCTAGGAGGTGTCATCAAGTGTGAATAGTTAAGTTCATCCTAAGGTTTTAGTTTTCTATGTTACAAGAATCACATAGGAAGAATAGTTATGCATGAATTTTATACTAGAGTTGATTGGTTTGTTAGATTTCTTTATTACATTTTCAAAGTAAGAAACACAACACCGATTATTTAATCATCAATTGCACACTATAATTTCACTATAAGCTATTAAGTTCAATTTCATTTAACACAATATCCAACTTTTACAATACTAAACTTGGAATCAAATAACACCCATATTTAGATGAAATTTTCCCTTAAACACTAGCATCTTAAAAAAATGTTACAAAACTTCACTAATACACCCTTCAATACTCCACAAAATGTGAAAAATCCTCTACCATTTCACTTAACATATATATCCAACCCCCTTTTTACCATATGTAAATTTGGATCAAAAGAACACCTATAGTTAAATGCATAATTCCCAAAGCACCCCTAAAACTAACATCTCATACATATTACCAAATTTCAAATATAAACTTTTCTGTAACATGGCAATACATTATACATATATACATTCTACAATGACCTATATAAATTACAATAATAAGCAATGAATTACACCACGCCTTTTCACCATCTTTCTTGCATCCTGCAAAACCATGTGAGCATGAAATCAACAATAAATCACTAGGCATGGCATCCACCTAGATCTAGCATAATTAACGTTTTTAGTTTCCCATTTACATAATAATAATTTTTATTCTAAGGGAGAGGGTTAGAGACACATATTTATTCCATTTCATTTCACTTCATTTCTTAACCAAGGAGAGAGAGGGAGATAGGAGAGAGAGAACCACTATTTTTGCCAAAAATTCAATTTCACACAAAGTCACTTGATAGAATTTCAAACAGTTAGTTAAAAGTGTTAAAAAATTTCCACATGGGTTTGGTAACTGACGGGGTCCTACAACTTTTTTTTAACGTTTTCCTAATAGTTGCAAAAACGTTCAATTTAAGCTTGGAGGCTAAGAAACCACTTTCAAATGTTGTCTTCTGGTGAGAAAACATACCACGGGTAAGTTTCTACATGTCCTCCTATACAACAATATTTTTCAGGAACTAACAAAATTCAGAACTAGTGAATGGTTTATGATTGGAAACCAATTTTTCGAGGCCATCGGTCGTAATTGACCTAGTTGTAAATGATCAAAAGTAAGGTCGAGGGCTCAGAAAACCACATCAAAAACTGACATTCAATGGAAGAAAACGAAATGATAAACTTCCTAAAAGTTCCCCTATATATGGAGAATTCACCAGAGTTCGACAGGATTGAGAACTAACAAATGGTTTTCAAATGGTGACAGGTTTTTAGGAGCCACCGGTTGATAATTGGTCGTTTGACCTAGTCAAACTATGACTAGAGGCCTACAAAATGCCTTTGAAACTATCAAGAAGAGTTTTTTCCCAAAGAAGGTTCCAGATGTTTTCTAGTAAAATACTAGAGGTTTCCACGAAGGTGGATAAGAATTTTGTTGTTCAGATTCAAATGGTGAGCCGATACGAAACCCAAGTTTTAAATTTTAACAACTTCCTAAAAGTGCAAATTGGGTAACATGGCTCCTAGAGGAGTGACAAAGAGAGTATAAATGGTCGATTGGGGTCAAACTTAAAGCTTGAGGAAACTATCCTCATAACATGAACATGAAAAATACTTTACATCCCCTTTTTGGGTTTCAGAAGGTTGCTTTGTAGGTCTATGAATATCATGATTTACTAGCTTTTACAATGGAACAATTGGTGGGTTTACAAGGGAACAAACTCAACTTGTCAATAAAAGGGTGTCACAACTATCTAATATGGTTACAAATTTTTCCAAATCATGTCTGAAGGAGGGTTTAAGTTTGTGCTTGACTACCAAGTGTTATTCGGTTACATAAGTACCAGATGACATTTTATCGTTTTGGAAAACAAGTTTATATAAAATAGTCAAATGTATGATAAACAATTTTTTAAAATTTATTACTTGAAAAATGGAAAAACTAAAGTACAAGAATTATGAGGGACAAGGTGAGATGAACCATGCCTGGAATGATCAACGAGTTGGTCATAGTGTTCTCGCCCTTTTACTCGGCCACTCCATGAAAACCTTAAAGTGCTATCCTCATATTGGCCAAGGTATAAAAATTCATTCATTAAATTTTTAATAAGAGAGAAAACAGGGGTAATTCATACCATTCTCTATTTTCACTAAACTATGAAGCATTATTTCCATCTTCTTGTTCATGCACCAAACAGACTTGAACTCCTTAAAATCCCTGTACTAGGCCCCTCATCATTCTCTTATTCCTAAAAATTATTTGGGTTCTCTATCCCCATGACAATTCCTTTATTGGAATTTACATCATGGATTGTATTAACATTCCTTTTGTTTGTGTCCAATGATATTGTACTTGTACTAATGTTATTTTGGGTATGTTGCATCATCTTTGGAAAGAACTCTTTGTGGTTTTCCTGCATCTATTTCATGAATTCCTCATGTTTTTTCCTGCACTTCCCACATGAATTTCTCATACTGATCCTTGGAAACGCCATTGTAGAAGGCCAATTGGGAGTATTCTCTTCTTCCATCTAAATTACTGAGAGAAAGATCTGAAATGTTGGTGTTGTGTTTGTAATTTTTTTAATAAATTTTGATGGATATTCACAGAGCTCTTCTTGGCAATCCTTTGCCACATTTTCATACACATCTACTAGATCATTTGCAACTACAACATCTAAAAAATCCTATCCCTCCTTCATTATGTTGTGATGGATGTCCATTCCCTGTTCTAAATCCTCCATTTTAGCATAGGGTGGAGGATGCTAGAAAAGGTTGTGAATCTTGGATTTTCAATTGCTTTGAAAGGTTCCATGAACTTTTAAAAACCCATTTTGTACATATCCTACTATCATTTCCATCCATGAGGCCACATTTCAGGCATTCATTTGAATAGTTCACATCCAAGCACATGCTTCCACATTTTACATACATGTCCACCAGAGCACAACTACAAAATATGATAAAAAATCCTATATCTATTATGCTTTTTTGGATGTCCATACCCTATTCCATATGTTTCATTTTGATGTAGGATGGGAATAAAGCTGGTAAAAAAAATTAGATTTCCATAATGCTTTGATGGACATCTACACCCCGATCCAGAGCTCGAATTTTCGCACAGGCCAAGAGTATGCAAGAAAATACAACCGATAGGGTTGGAGACTTGTGTATTGCATAGGTGAAATGATGTGATTTCCTTGTTAGGAACCCATGAATTTTATGCACTTGAAACTATCCAAATACTACTAAATTTATAATGTTACTTGGGTTTCAAAGTGTGGGTAAAACCTCTGGATCTCCAATAAAGATCTTGTATCATTGTGCAAGGAAAATGATAGGTCGAGTGCCAAAGTGATGCCCATTCCTTGTCAAATCTCCTTCCACATGGCTTTACCTAATATCGCCACCACCAAACTCCATCACTTCGCCATTCCTCTCTCCAACTACTACCCCTTGACCCAAGCACGCATCCCATCTTCTTTTTTATCTTTTATATATATATATATATATATATATATATATATATATTATATATATATATATATATATTTCTTATTGGTGGGCACTATATTTTCCTCCCCTTATAAGAGCATCATCCTTGATGCAAAAAAACACCAAAAGCTCGAAGAGTAATCGAAAAGAAATTCAATAATGACACATGTCATTTAACAAAACAACTTGTCGATACAACATGACCACAAGGAAGCAAGCTAATTTCCACAATATCTTAAATTTTAATGTTATGTGAAGATTGGTAATTAGTTATATTTTACTTTATTACTTAGTATTTTTCCTTTACTGCATTTCTAAATCTCAAGCTCTTAATATTCATTGTTTAGAATTTCAATTCTTAGGATTTTTAGTTTATCTTTTTTTTTTGGGTGCCCAACAATAAACTGACATCACAATACCACACAAGGGCCAAACACAACACTAATGGTTCACAAGACATCATGATATGCACTTTCACAACTATATCACATCACAAGAACTCAACCAAACCATGGAAGAACATACATAGCCCTCACAACATAGTACTTATCACATATGCACCCAACACAATAGTACTCATAACATAAGTATACTATAACAACATGGAATTCCAAATAGTACACATACGAAGGTTTCACCAAACTCAAGACCATAACTATAGTTACATAGAGTCAAAAGGGGTCAAAGCATACCCATAATGAGGAACATCAATCCTCAACATCACAAAACATGACCAGACTCACATGAGTACACATAAATCAAAGTACCAACACCATACACCTCCCAAAACATCACAAAACAAGTCCATATACTCCCCAAAAATCACCAACAACTACATATACCTCCCAATTATAAAAAAATCTCATATACCTCCAAAATCATCATGAAATAACTACATGTACCTCCCAAAGCATCACAAAAATTCCATATACCTCCCAAAAACATCACAAAACAACTTCATATACCTCCCAAAGCATCACAAAACAACTCCATATACCTCCCAAAGCAATAAAAAATATAGATTTTCATTTTCACTCCCTAAAGAGGTTGTCACCCTATGGCCCTAGGCACATAGAGTCTAAACACCTCTAACCCAAGTGACATAATAACTCATGGTTCAACAACCCACTAGTTATCTATAACTCCTTGGGGCATACCCCCATATAATGAAGTGGGTCCATAGGTTCAACCACTCCATGGTGCATCCCATGACCCTATTCCACACATTACGACATTAGAACCAACATAACAATTTGTTTCAAATGCCAAGTGGAAAAAATCCAAAGCCTTGGGCTAGGCTATAAAACCTTTAAACATGAAAATAAAATTTAAATCTAAGTAAAGAAAATGGCCAAATAGCCATAGTTAGTGCAAAAATCCACATGTTAGTGAAAACAACCAAATAAAATGCCCAAAATATAAGAACACATCAATCAAGAAAACTACTGGTTCTTAGCAAGAAAAAGGAAAATTTTCAATTTACAAATAAAATATGTATAGAGAAATAACACATCACAATAACTATGTGGCCTTATATGGCCACAAAAGGGGTACTCAATGAGTTTCTGACACTTGGACATCGAATATCATCTCATAAAATAACATATTAAATAATACAACTGTCTTCATCTTTTATAAATCATCCCTCCATCGCTTCCATAAGGCTCAATATAGTCAAAAATCACATGGGATTTTTGATGGACAATCCCAATAGGAGAGAGTGGATGCTAGTTTTCATAAGTTGAGCCTAAGGTGGTGTTCATCCACAATATACCGAGAAAGATCAAATATACTAAACATATAGAAGTGGGTTTTCAGTCTACATAAGACTCCACTTCCTCACTCATACTCAACTCAAGATTATGAAAACATAGTCCACACCACCTCTCTCCACACATACACTCTTAACAATTTCCCCCTTAGGGTCATCTAGTGTAAGGTTCACAACATAACACATAACTACATCACTAACACAATGGTGATTCACACACATTAACCATAGAGTCTTACACATTGTATATATATAGGTACAACATAATTATTACTTTCACAGGTTACGATACATCACGTTTCCACATAATGCACTCAAGGTGAAAGTACTACACAATAGGGGTCATACAATCCCCATATGCCCCTAATTCACGACATGAATCATCTCATATTACACAAATTATACACACGATGAACAAAGTGAATAACATTACAACATAGAATCAATTACAGGACAACATGGTGACACACAATTCATCACTACACAGTGGGACATTACTATACAATCCAATCCACTATACACCAATATTTTTCATATAACACATCACACACCTACATATCACAAAATGATAAGATGCTCCAACACACCGCCATCCATAAAAACATTCTTCTCACACATACCAAGACAACACATCACACGTGGACTCCTCATTGAATCCAAAAAAGGAGAGTGAATACTCTCATCACAAACACATCAACATGATAACAAACATGCACTAAGTGACATGCACCACATGTGCATTCATAATATCAAAATTACAACATTGGTCACATAACAACATATATCACATTACTCTTCCAATCTCCACCATCACCATGTAGAATCATCACAACTCCAATCCATCCCAGAGGTTCGAGAGCATGAACCTCCACTTTGATACCAAATGTAACACCCAAATATTACACATAAATAAACACTAAAAATACCGGAGTAATTTTTTTGACTTACATTGTAGTTCACACAACACTACAGGGGATCACTTATGCCAACGCACAACACATGATCTACTTGCACAAACACTAACCCACATAGGCAATATGAAAACACGTGACACACATCAAGGCCACTTTTTTTTTGACAAGACACAACATAATGATTCAACTACATTATGAATCTCGTATGGGCACCATCCATGACAAAAATTTCCCGGTTTACATATTTATTACATTCATGTTTCTTTTATTGACCTTATTTGCTTGGAAATCACTTATCAATTATTTTATAACTAGACTCCATTATCTTTACTTTATTTAACATTTCACTTGTAGTAATCCCATCTAATTTTTCTTATTTCCCTCATCACACCAGAATGATGTAACCTGGTTGTTGGTATGAACATATGTACATACATGATCCTTTTAGTGTTTTTCCCAAGGATTCATTTTCTAAGTTACATGTTTGATTGGATTTTCCATTTATCTTAGTTACAACAAGGGAGGTTCTCATGAAGCAAAGGAATTTTATTGATTCAAGAGTAGATAGATTTCACATTCTTTTCATAATAACATTTGATTATAAATTTTACACACCTTACTAAGGTCACAACTAGAGTGATTGAACACCCTTATCTCCAAAATCATCTTGTAACTCTAGGCACATTCAATACATCTTGGAAATATGACACACTAGATGAGAGGGGTTAAAAGGGAATTCACACTTAGTATTCTCATGTGTAGGTAACTAAAACATCATATCCACTCGAATCATTTTCATTCATCTTAAATGGTTTCACTTAATTTGATTTAATTACCTTTTTAAAATTTTTTTGTAACCCATTTATTAATAGGGACATTTGCATGCTCATGAGCCTACTAGCTTTCGTCCTAGGGAATTACCTCAAGAACATGGTCACCTAGTTTCACAACATACATTCATCACACATTAGGAAAAGTGGAGAAAAAGAGGGAATACTCCTTCGTTTAGAGGATTACGGTTCACCTTAGGGATCACATGTTAGGAAACTCATCCCTTGACCCAAGAGATGGTTTATACACATTATATGAATGATCTAAATTTCACCTTTCTCCAAGCATATCATCTTATGGTTACATTTTCACCAAATAATCGTAACTTAAAAGTTTCTAAATTTCACAGTTAACCCTTAGTATTGCACCATTAAGCCCAACAATAAAAAATATTGAGTACCGATTTCAATTATAATCCCAACTCTTAAGGGTGACTGTCAAGGTTAGTTGATGGTCTTCTCCACTCAACATGCATGTCGATCCAAGAGGATTTTAGACTAAGATTAATTTTGGCTCCCAAGGAGTACTACCTTAAGAGAACACATTCTCCTTACTACATACACAATTTCAAAACCTAGAAGGGAACCACATACTCTAGATAATGTTTGACCACATCATTCCTATTTGTTGGGTTCACGACGATGCCACTAAGCATATAGGTTATGATGAAAAAAATCAAACTAGGGATCTCATTTACTTAAGCTAGGAGGTGTCATCGAGTGTGAATAGTTAAGTTCATCCTAAGGTTTTAGTTTTCTATGTTACAAGAATCACATAGGAAGAATAGTTATGCATGAATTTTATATTAGAGTTGATTGGTTCGTTAGATTTGTTTATTACATTTTCAAAGTAAGAAACACTATACACGATTATTTAATCATCAATTACACATTGTAATTTCACTATAAGCTATTAAGTTCAATTTCATTTACACAATATCCAACTTTTACAATACTAAAATTGGTATCAATTAACACCCATATTTAGATGAAATTTTCCTTAAAACACTAGCATCTTAATTTTTTTTTACAAAACTTCACTAATACACCATTCAATACTTCGCAAAATGTGAAAAATCCTCTACCATTTCACTTAACAAATATATCCAACCCCTCTTTTACCATATGTAAATTTGGATCAAAAGAACACTTATAGTTAAATGCACAATTCTTGAAGCACTTCTAAAACTAACACCTCATACATATTACCAAATTTCAAATATAAAATTTTCAGTAACATGGAAATACATTATATATATATATATATATACACACATTATACAATGTCATATATAAATTACAATAATAAGAAATGAATTACACCACACATTTTTTCCATGTTTCTTGTATTCTACAAAACCATGTGAGCATAAAATCAGCGATAAATCACTTGCATTTCATCCACTTAGATCTAGCATAATTAACATTTTTAGTTTCCCATTTACATAATAATTATTTGCATTCTAAGGAGATGGTTAGAGACATATATTTATTCCATTTGATTTCACTTCCTTTCTTAACCAAGGAGGAGAGGGAGATAGGGAGAGAGAAGCACCATTTTTTCCAAAAGTTCAATTTCACACAAGTCACTTGATATAATTTCATACAGTTAGTTAGAAGTGTCAACAAGTTTCCACGGGGTTTGGTAACCCAATAGGGGTCCTACAACTTTTGTTTTTACGTTTTCCTACTATTTGCAAAATGTTCAATTTAGGCTTGGAGGCTAAGAAACCACTTTCAAATATTGTCTTTTGGTGAGAAAACATACCATGGGTAAGTTTATACGTTTCCTCCTATACACCAAGAATTCACATGAACTAACAAAATTCGAATCGGTGAACGATTTATGATTTGCGATCAATTTTCTTAGGCCATCGGTTGTAATTAACCTAGTTGTAAACGATCAAAAGTTAGGTCGAGGACTCAGAAAACCACATCCAAAAATAATGTTTGATAGAAAAAATGCAATGATAAAATTCCTACAAGTTCAAATATATATGGAGAATTCACCAGAGTTGACAGGATTGAGAACTAGCAAATGGTTTTCAATAGTGACGAGTTTTTTTGAGTCACCGATCGACTTGGTCCAGTTTGACCTAGTCAAACTATGACCGAGGCCTACAAAATGCATTTTCCAAACTATCAAGAAGAGTGTTTTTCCCCAAACTGAAGGTTCTAAGAAATTGTCTAGTAAAAATACTAAAGGTTTGTGAAGGCGGATAAGCATTTTGTTTTCCAGGATTCAAATGGTGAGCTGATATAAAACCCAAATTTTCAATTTTAACAACTTCCTAAAAGTGTAAATAGGGTAACAAGGATCCTAGAGGAATGCCAAAGAGAGTATAAACAGTCAATTGGGGTTGAACTTAAAGCTTGAGGAAAATATCCTCATAACATGGAACACGAACGAGACATTACATCCTATTTTTGGGTTTTAGAAGGTTGCTTTTTGTAGGTCTATGAATATCATGATTCACTAGCTTTTACAATGGAATAATTGGTGGGTTTACGAGGGAACAAACTCATCTTGTCAATAAAATGGTGTCACAGCTATCTAATATGGTTACGAAGTTTTCCAAATCATGTTGTTTAAGTTTGTGTTTGACTACCAAGTGTTATTAGGGTTACATAAGTACCAAATGACACTTTTCAATTTTGGTAAAATAAGTTTATGTAAAATAGTCAAATGTATAATAAACCAAAGGTTTGTAAATTTATTACTTAGAAAATGAAAAAATAAAGTATGACACTTATGAGGGACAAGGTGAGATTAACCATGTCTAGAATGATCGACGAGTTGGTCATAGGTGTTCTTGCCCTTCCGCTTGACTCGCTCCATGAAAACCTTAAAGTGCTATACTCATATTGGCCAAGGTATACAAATTTGTTCATTAATTTTTTAATAAGAGAGAAAACATGGGTAATTCATACCGTTCTCTATTTTCACTAAAATCTAAAGCATTATTTCCATCTTCTTGTTTATGCACCAAACAGACTTGAACTCCTTAAAATCCTGTACTAGGCCCCTCATCATTCTCCTTTTCCCGAAAATTATTTGGGTTCTTTGTCCCGTGATGATTCCTTTATTGAAATTTGCATCACGGATTGTATTAACATTGATTTTGTTTGTGTCTAATGATATTGTACTTGTAATAATGTTATTTTGGTTATGTTGCATCATCTTGGACAAGAAATCTTCATGGTTGGCATGCATCCGTTGCATCGAATTCCTCATTTTTTCCTAAAATTCCCGCATGAATTTATCATACTGATCCTTGGCCACTTTGTTGCAAAAGGCCAATTGGGAGTATTCTCTTCTTCCATCTGTAGTTACTAGGAGGAAGCTCTTAAATATTGGTGTTGTGTTTGCAATTTTTTATAAAAATTTGTAGGGCTATTCGCAGAGCTCTGCTTGGCATAGTCCTTTGCCACATTTTCATACAAGTATTTCAGATCATTTGTAACTACAACATTTGAAAAAATCCTATCCCTCCTTCATTATGATGTGATGGATGTCCATTCCCTATTCTAAATCCTCCATTTTGGCATAGGGTGGAGGATGTTGGAAAAGGCTGTGAATCCTTGATTTACATTGCTTGAAAGATTCCATTTTTTTAACAAACCCATTTTGTACATATCCTGCTATTATTGCCATTCATGATGCCAAATTTTAGGCATTCAAATGAAAAACTCACAACCAAGCACATGCTTCCACATTTTGCATACACGTCCACCAGAGCACAACTAAAAATATGATAAAATTCCTATATCTATTATCATTTATTTGATAGCCATACCCTACTCTAGAGGTTCCATTTTGATTCAGGATGGGAGGAATATGGTAAAAAAATTCAAATTTCCATAATGCTTTAATGGATGTCTACACCCCGCTCCAGAGCTATAATTTTGGCACATGCTTTAGGAGTATGCAGGAAAATGCAACTGATTAAGGTTGGAGACCTGTGTGTTGCATAGGTGAAATGGTGGGACTTCCTCGTGAGGGAACCATGACTTATATGCACTGCAACTATCCAAATACTACTAAATTTACAATGTTACAGGGTTTCAACGTGGGTAAATCCTCTGGATCTCCAATAAAGATCTTGTATCAGTGTGCAAGGAAGATGATAGGTCAAAGTGCCGTAAGGGATGCCCATTCCTTGTCAAATCTCCTTACACATGGATTTACCTACTCCTGCCACCACCAAAATCCATTACTTCATCATTCCACTCTCCAACTACTCCCTACCCGAGCACACATCCCATCTTTTTTTGATTTTTTTGTTATATATTTATTTATTTCTTATTGTTGGGAACTACATCTCTAGATTGTGAATCATGACTATATAATACCATTGATGTGCTAATTTATACATGTGTAAGGGATGATCCTATAGTATGATGGTACATTGAGAGTGTAATTTTGGTAGAGTAAGTATTTACTTTAGCTCATGTTCACCTAGGTACTTTATTTACGTTTATTGTATTTATCCTCACCCACTTATGTGTGTGGATATTTATTTTATCTTATTTAGATATTAAGAGATATTATCTAGTTGTTAGGTATAGTTCTTTCCTTGATCTATGTTATTGACTAGTTCTTTCCTTGATCTATGGTATTGACTAGATCGTTGATGTCTACTTCTCTCCTAAATCTATAATCTTGACTAGTTCTTTGATGACTAGTTATTTCCTTGATTTATGGCTTGATCTACGACCTTGACTAGTTCTTAGATTGTTATTCCTTGCCTATTTAAGCAAGGCCCATTCTCAATGTATTGCATTGAGTTCCATAATAATATATGATATTGCTGGTCATTTGTTTGCAAAGGTTTTATGTAAATTTATTCTGGCGAATTGCTTTCATCTTATAAATCATGGTTTTTGATTAGCATATGTGTTCTTGGCTTGGTATGATATGGTTATCATTCCTTTCATGGTATCAGAGTTGGAGATTGCTGTGACACTCATCTCGTAAGTTTTATTTTACAAATAAAATCTTTGTGTATTCATATATTTGGGATTTGGTCATATTTTGTTGCTGCATGCATTTCTATGGAAAATAGAGGCTTCCATTGATCCGGAAGGCATGAAAACCCTAAGAACAACTTTAAACTTGGCCATATGGTATGGTCATATGAGGGCTTAAAGCTTATGATTCCTACTAGTAGGTGCTTGCTTCAACCCCTTTAATTTTATGTGTGGTGAAGGCAACAATAATTTATTTTGTTTTAGTGGCACCTAAAATAAATAACAGAGCAAAATATTAAAAATCTTGTAACTTTTGATTGGTAACTTTCGGTTTTGAGTCCCGTTTTTGAAAAAGTGCTTGTTTTTTTGTGATATTTCCATTGGATTTATTTATTTTGAGAATTGAGCTATAATTATAAAGTGCCAAATATGGAGGAGTGTTGTAATCATTTGTGGATGCAATTTCAGCCGAGCTCGACGTCCTAAATTTTTAGGAGTTGCAATTTGTACCTATCATGGATTCGAGAATGATATGCTTTTCTATGAAGTATGTGGACTTCAAGAGGATATTGTAAAATTTTTGGAAGAAAATATATAACTCAAGAAGCAAAATTCTCTTCTACAATCACTCATTTATGATAAGGATACAATAATACACTCCTTGCGAGAAAAAACTTACTAGCCTACAAAGATCACCATCATATTGTGGACAATCATATCCATGCTCCTAGTCCACTTGTAGTTGTTGGTCTTGTACCCACCGACATTGATCTCTACCAAAGTATTTGAGCTTGAACCTGCTTTTGATGCTTCTAAACTTGTGAAGCTTGTTACTACATGCTCTTCCACAATCGTGCCTATTACAGTACCACATGTTGTGTATCCTATTTCGCTTAAATTGCATGGATTATTTATGAAGCATACCACTTCATTCAGTTCTCGCATGCTCCATTCTATGGGTCTCACTAGAGGAGTCATTAGCAGACATTCATAGGGTATTATTTCCTCTATTCCACATGTGAAGTGAAATTCTCATCATGACATTGGTTTTCAAGCAGATACTTCATTGGGATCACACATTGACAGAGCTCCTTTTTTTGTTCGCTCGACTCTTTCTGAGGATTCTGAGCAACACATGAGTTCTGCACCTTCACTCGGGCTTGAGAAACCTGAGATTTTAGATGTTAGACATGATTATCCTGACACACATTCTGATGGTATTTTGTATGCACCCATTGTGCATTTTGCACCAAGTCATATGCAGGCATCTTCTTCATCCATCCGTGTTGATTTGGGGTGGATATCTGATCACTCATGGAAACGACATAGACATTCATTGAGAGGACTCTACAGGTGTGGCTCCTCCACCATTCAACCTCTTGCTCCACTTTCTATACCTTATGCATTGTGATGCTTCTTGTTTTGAGCATTTTTCTTTAGCAGGTGTAGTGTATCTCTCTTGTTTGTTGAGAGATTTTGTATCTATATTTTCGATGCTTTTGGCATGTTGACAGTCTCTCTTATGGGGGAGCTATTCTGGTGGAGCCTAGTGTTAGTTTTTCAGTGTTTGAGTAGTTTTTTTGACAACTCATACAGATTTATAGCATCACTCTACCCATTCAGTAGTATGGGAGGGTGTGGTGTTGATCCCTTCTTCTTCGGTTTTCGTGTCCTTGCCTTGTTACCTTAGATTTTCTTGGATCATGACACTCTAGATTTTATGTCCTTGCCTTATTGCTTTGGTTTTTGTTCTTGGATTGTGGCTCACCTATTTGTAGCACTTGATCGAATTATGTTTGGTGTTTCTTTTTTTGCACTTTTGACATCACTCTGTTGACAGTCTCCTTGTATGGAGCTATTCAGTGGAACCCAAAGTGTCGGCTATTTTTGAGTTCTATGATCGAGCTGTGGATTTAGACCACAGTGCACACCAAAATTCTTTAGCATTGTACGAGTTTTTTGAGCCGAGCTTCTTGGGATGCCTTGGAGTGCATTTTCTCTCTCTCTACTTTGTTATTACTGGTTTTGGGTACCTTGCGATGTCCCTTTTTTCCCAGTTATTGTACATGCGTACCTCATCAGGCCTAGTTGCTAGGACTCATTTTGTGTACATACCACATCTATTTTGGCCCCTAGCTTCACTTGAGGGGGTGTTAGAGTAGGTATTTACCTTAGCTCATGTTCACCTAGGTACTTTATTTACCTTTATTGTATTTATCCTCACCCACTTATGTGTGTGGATATTTATTTTATCTTATTTAGATATTAGGAGATATTATCTAGTTGTTAGGTATAGTTCTTTCCTTGATCTATGGTATTGACTAGATCCTTGATGTCTAGTTCTCTCCTAAATCTATGGTCTTGACTAGTTCTTTGATGACTAGTTATTTCCTTGATTTATGGCTTGATCTACAACCTTGACTAGTTATTAGATTGTTATTCCTTGCCTATTTAAGCAAGGTCCATTCTCAATGTATTGCATTGAGTTCCATAATAATATATGATATTGTTGCTCATTTGTTTGCAAAGGTTTTATGTAAAGTTATTCTGGAAAATTTATTTCATCTTATAGATCATGGTGTTTGATTAGCATCTGTGTTCTTGTCTTGGTATGATCTGGTTATCGTTCCTTTCAATTTTTTTAACAACAACGGGGGCGGAAGCCCTGTAATCTTTATTAATATAAATCAATCTAAATTACAATGAAGTGATGTAATTATTATAGGAATTGAACAACTATGTGCGAGACAAATAAATGGGGTATATAGTACAACCAAAATCACAATAACTTCCAAAATACATCCGAGAAGCAACAATAATTAAATACAAACAAATAATAATTGTTACAACTACGTAACAATATAACCTATGCAATAATATGAAAAATATTGTTATAAAACTATATAACAATATATCAACTAATTACCTTATTAAATAATTAAATATTTTAAGGTAATATGATGCATAAATTAACCTAACATTCCCCCCCTTAATTTTGCATTGCCTCAAGGGATGAGGAGAGGAACTCTCTAAACAACTCGAACTTGTCACATGCAAGTGACTTCATGAAAATATCTACTTTTTGTTTAGCTGTTGGACAAAATTGAAGCTATATATTGTGCTTCAACACATGTTCGTGTATGAAATGAACCTGTACTTCAATATGTTTTGTTCTTTCATGAAACAATGGATTGTGAATAAGTTTGAGAACACCTTCATTTTCAACATACATGGTAATCAATTTACCTTGTGGTATTCCAAGTACTTCTAGTATATACACATAGCCAAATCACTTCACGAGACAACTTCTCCCGTAGAATGATACTAGGATTCTGTGAAGAACAAGAAACAAAGTGTTGTTTCTTTCTTCCCCATGATATTGGTCCAGATCCCATAAAGAATACAAATCCTAAAGTGTATTTTTCTGTCATCAATATTTCCCGCATTATCCGAATCCAAATATTCGATAAGAAGAAGTTTCCATTCTTCTTATATTCTAGACCAAGATCCATTGATCCTTTGAGATATCTCAAGATACACCTTTCTTCTTTCCAATGAAAAAATTTGGGTTCCTATATGAACTTGAATAGATAGCTTATTACAAAGCTGATATCTAGTCTAGTGTAGGCCATAAATGAGACTCCCAATCAACTTCCGATAGAGAGTCACATTTACCGTAGGAGATGGATCTGAATGAGATAACTACAATCTATTCTCCATAGGTGTAGTAATTGGTGTGAAATCCACCATCACAAATTTCTCGAGCATTGTCTTGGTATATTTCATCTAAGAAACAAAGATGTGATTCTCTTTTTGCCATACTTCCAATCTAAGATGATAATGCATCAAGATAAGATCACCATGTCGAATGACCGATTAAGATCTTTCTTCATTGCATCGATCATCCTCACCGAATCGCCATGATGACTAGATAATTGACATAGAAAACAAAAATCACAATATCCCCCTTGATTTTTGAGGTAAATATTGGGATCGTATGGATTTCTAACAAATCCATGTTGTATGAGATGCTCATCAATTTTGATGTACCATGCTTGGGGTGCCTGTTTGAGGCCATACAAAGATTTCCTGAGTCTGCATACCTTTGCTTCTTGACTAGGTACCACATATCCCTTAGGTTGAGTCATGTAGACTTCTTCTTGTAAATTTCTATTTTGGAAGACACTTTTTATGTCCATCTGATGGAATTTCCAGCCAAAATGTGTAGCTAGAGCAAAGATCATCCAGATCATTTTGATCTTAGTTATGGAAGCAAATGTCTCCTCGTAGTCAACACCTTCTTTTTGTGCATACCCCTTTGCTACAAGTCTTGCTTTATACTTGTCCACTGTCCCATATGCTTTGTATTTTGTTTTGAATATCCATTTGCATCCAATGGGTTTCTTCCCTAGTTGAAGATTGACAAACTTCCAAGTGTTGTTTTTCATTACTGACTGATTTTTAGAGTCCATGACATATTTCCAAGATTTTGACTGTAGGGCTTCCTAGACTATAGAGGGCTCATCAGACTCGATAACTCTACTCATCAAAGAAAATTTAACTTCTTCTCTTGCTTTACTACGAGTTTGTGGTCCAGGGGTGGATGTATCTGGTGGAGCATCCATTCTTGCATCTTGTAATGTTTTAGTACACCACTTGGGCATACGTTAAACTATTCCCATGGGTCGTGGTTCTATCATATCAACGCCATCATCCCCATCATCACTTTCATCATTAGTGGGAACATCAGTTTCTATTATTACAACTAGTGAAGAATCTACATCGTGTGAGTCCGGAGGATGAGACTCTATTTCCTTATTCTCAAAAAAATCAACATCTCTCATTGTGTAGAATTTTCTAGTATTCGATCCATCAATATGTACCCAAGAGTCCCTTCACTATACCCAATGAAGATGAGTTTCGTGACTTCATGTCTAATTTCTTTTTGTTCTTTGGTTATGTGCATAGTTACTTTGAACCCGAATACTCTAAGGTGCGCGATAGATGGTTTCTACTTTGACCATGCCTCTTGTGGTGTTACTCATCAAGAGAAACTATGGGAACTTTGCTCAACAAATACATTGTTGTCTTTTACTGCTTCTTCCTAGAATGTATTCGCAAGTCCAAAGTCATCAATTATGCATCACACTATTTCCATGATAGTATAATTTCTTCTCTCAACAACACCATTCTGCTGTGGTGTATGTGGAGGAGGCATTTGTTGACAAATCCCATGAGCTTGTAGGTAGTCTTTGAACTCATTACAGTGAATTCCCCCTTGATCCGAGTGGAGAGTTCGATGTGATGATTAGTTTCATTCTCAACAACTACTTTGAACTTCTTGAAGGTTTCAAAGGCTTCACTTTTCTTGCGAAGACAAATTTAATCCACATTTTTCTTGAATAGTCAACACATAGCTTGAAGTACTGAAATCCATAATGAGTTTGTTGCATTGAACCACAAAGATTGGTATGAACTAGATCAAGCTTACCATGAGCTCGATATGTACTCTTCTAGAATGAAGCTCTGTGATTTTTTCCTGCTATGCAGTGATGGCACTTGTCTGTATCCTTCTGAAGAGATGGTATGCCATGTACCATATTACACCAACAAAGTGTCTTAAGATACTTGAAACTAACATGACCAAGTCTCCGATGCCACAATTATGTTGAGGTAGAGTTCTTAGCCACAATTTCCTGATCATCTATGTTGAAAAAATCAATATGGAACATGCATCCCAAATTGGAAGCTTTTGCAACTATTTTCAAGTCTTGTGATTTGTTTCAAATCAAACATGTTTTCTTGCCATAATGACTATAAAATTCAATTTTTAAGTTGTGATCTAGGAGTTGACTGACTGAAAGCATATTATTTGTCAACCTAGGGACATATAAGACATCTGATAGTCTGTAGTTGTGTGAACCAAGGGGTAGAGAAATGTTCCCAATCCCCTGAATTGTATATGAAGAATCATCTCCCAATGAAACATGGTTTTTCAAAGGTGTGTCCCTCATTGAGGTAAACCAGTCTCTGTGGCCAGTCATGTGTTGAGTGGCTCCCAAATCAACATACCAGACATCACTAGATGACATGCATGGTTCACTTGATTGAGTAGTGTACAAGAAGTATTCATTATCTAAATGTTCTTCTTGTTCAACAATATTTCCTTGTTGATGGGGTCTTATTTTCTAGTTTCCCTTTTTCTACCCTTGATTATAGTTTGTATGTCTCTTGTGAGATTGTTGGTGTCGAGGTCCAAAGTTTCTTGATGAACCTTTCTTATAGGTATTATACCAACAATCTTTTAAGTCATGTCCTCTTTTATAAATTGGACACTACTTCTTCTGTTGTTTGTCCCCGTGATATTGATTCTGATGTTGGTACTTTTGATAGGAATTAGGTTTTCCTTTAACTTTTCCTTTCCATTTTTGATGTGAATAAAGTGCATGCTCCTCTTCATCATACTTATTGTGCATGGCTTCCTCTTGTTACAATAGGTTTACCAGTTTGTCAAAACTAACTATCGTATCTGACAAGTTTAGTGTTGTGACAAAAATATGGTAAGAAGAAGGGAGAGCTCTTAGAACAATGGGAATGAGAGATTCATATGTGACCACTTCTCCCATGGCTAGAAGTGAATCCCTTAACTCTGTAACTCTTCTCAAGAAAGCTTTGATTTTCTCATTCTACTTGAACTTCAGTGAATGTAATTGACTCGAAAATTTAGTATGACATTCTTGTTTTTGGCCTCATATACTATGCTCAACTTATCCCACACTTCTTTGGTTGTTTTGGCATCTCAAATGTGGGGTTCCACATCGTCGAAAACTCTAAAAAGATGGTGAGTTTGGCCTTCCGATCTGCTTTATCAAATTTCGATGTCAGTGTTGTAGCGATCGTTGATGTGGTCGAGTACCATTCAAAACAATCCAGATCTCTTCAAACTCAAGTTGTGTCTTGATTTAAGTCTTCCATGTAACATATTTGTTTCCTCTAAGTAGTTGTGAATCCGGAAGAAAAAATTTGGGGGCATTGGTGCCCATTTTGTAGAAATCACTGACACGGTTTGGCTCTTATCACTCCTGTATAAGGTCTCCCAATCTATATACTGTCATTCCAATATACCAAACCTTTCTATATACACACCCTTCCAATATACCCGATTGTACATGGAAGAAGCTCGCCCTTTCTATATGCATGGTGGTACATGAAAGAGGCTTTAACGTATGTGAAATACTTCAATATGTGGTACCACGACAATACCGAAAGTGGTCTCATGTGATTATTGACACTAGGTCAAAGAAATATCCTCATATGTGTGTAACTTCGCTATATACTCGAGATAATTTCTCGGTCCTAGATTTATGTCATGTAATCGTTCACGCATGATGGATGGGATGGTTCATAGTGTGTGCATTGTGACCTTATTACTCCTCATTGATTTAAAGGGTCGATGCCTAGACGACATTGTTGCAACTATATTAGGCATTAAGTGTAGTAGTAGTCATGATGACTTTACCTATAAGCAATTCCCAGGAGCATTTAATTGTATATACTAAATGCTACGAATGAGATCTAGGATCTCACGAGTGTTTTAGAACCAATTTTTACTATTTTTTATTACAATATTCTACCAGTTTCTGAGTAGTTACTAATTTTTTGGTTGGCTAAGGCAACCTACAAATTAGTACAATATACTGAAGAATACAATTACATTCAAAAATTTGGAAAAAATTGAATGACAGGGAATTTATTTTTGTTTTTTGGGCCCTGGTGGCCTTCGAAGCCCAATACGACCCAAAATGCAAAGAATTACAAAAACTCGGCTTAAAATGCAATTTTTAGCTATTCCCCCTTTGGAAAATGTTTCTCAAAATAAAAAATAGGCCTAATAGGAGAATTGTTTTTTACCCTAAATTAGGGTTTTTCTCACTAAAAATTTTAGTAGGTTATTTAGTTATGACTAAACTATTTAGTCAAGGTTTTATGGTAAATATGCCTCTATCTTTGGCGGTTTTTCCAAATTCTCCACTAGAGTAAAAAGAAAGTTGGGAGTGGGATTTGAACCCCACACCTCCCGCTTCTAAGTCGTTCCACTTAACCACTTAGGCTCTATGAGCACTTGTGATATGAAATGAAGTATATTGTATTTAATATATTCAAAAAATGACTAACCTTGTTTCAATGATGACTTGGCAAAGATAGACGCTCCACGTGGACTGCATGCGTGGATTAGGTATTCTTCAAGCTCAAAAAATGGATTTAGAGCTCCTTGTTTTGCTTACATTGTGTATGTCTATTTTCCTCCATCGTTGTATTTTTCATTTATCTCCTTATACGGTTTTGAAACTCTTTCTTTTGTCTTGTCTATTTGCCTTGTTTTGTTTCATCACCTTTTTTTCTTTGTTGCATATTTTGCTTGAAGCTTGAATACAACTCACCATTGGGTATTTGTTGTGTTTGATTTGCAATCACCGTTTGTGTTTGTGGTTGTAGGTTTTGGTTTGGTGGTGAAGGATGGCTCGGCCTTGATTCTTTTTTTGTGTTCTTGTTTGTGATTATAGGTTGCGGGTTCATTGGAATAGGGTTATCTTCGGCTTGAGCTTGGGAGGATGCAACTCAGATACCCAGGTCTCATTCACCCTTTACACTTGTAAAAAGGTTGTGGGAAGTGATAAACGTGGCCTAATACACCTAAATGCATCAACTCTACCATAAATGGACTAATGCAATGTGGGCTCTGTCTTTGTGAATGCACTTGCCAATGAACAACACGCTTAGAGGGACTCCACACGGTGGTGGGCTCGATGAAGTATTTTACAATGTCAAGTCACAAATCCAAGAACTCAGTGTTCAATACAATCGCTCAATCAGGAGCTCTGTTAAAACTAGATACACCTCTAAATGTAGAGGTCTGATAAAAAATAATAGAAACTAAATGTCTCCTCTCAATTAGAGATAAAAACCCTTGACAGGAATTTTATTTATTTTAAACTAACATCTAGGAGAATTTTTCCTAGTGCATGAGGCACCAAGGAAAAAAAAATTTCTTTACATTTACCTGGAAATCACACAGGAGGTTGTGGGTTTGCAGGGAGGTCTAGGAAGCTGCTGGAGGCAACACTGGCTCTCCGTTGTTGCAGATTTCTTCTCCATGAATTCTCCTTCCTTTACAACCTTCTCCAACCTTGCCAAGGCTCAATTTACTCGTATCAAATGTAATTTTTTTAACAACAGGGGTGGAAGCCTGATAATATTTATTAATATCAATCAACCTAAATTACAATGAAGTGTTGTAATTCTTATAGGAATTGAACAACCATGTGTAGACAAATAAATGGGTTGCACAGGTACAACCAAAATCACAACTTCCAAAATACATCCAGGAAGCAACAATAATTAAATACAAACAAATAATAATTGTTACAACTACGTAACAATATAACCTATGCAATAATATGACAAATATTGTTATAAAACTATATAACAATATATCAACTAATTACCTTATTAAATAATTAAATATTTTAAGGTAATATGATGCATAAATTAACCTAACAAAGAGGATTTGAAAGATTTCGAGTTCTTTTCAAATGATATTTACAATTATCTCTCTTTAAAGTTTTAGGTATGGTAGATAGGTGAGTTTGAATTTCTTATATAGGATTTTTTTAAGGTAAGGTTTCACATTAATGATGACCTATAGGATATGAAATAACCCATAAAATATATTAAATTTAAAAAAGAACCATTGGGTGGTTCAAAATGAAACTATTGGCATTAAAATAAATGTTTCAATGGGTTGGACCTAGATTGATGGTACCATACTAATAATTCTTGTGATTCTTATTTTTTTATTGATGCATGGGAAGAATATTTAGTTGTGGACTAATACAATTAGTATGTGAGTTCCTAATTAACGTGAATAGAGACATAATTTATGTAAGAGA
Source organism: Taxus wallichiana var. yunnanensis (assembly GCA_018340775.1). NCBI lineage: Eukaryota > Viridiplantae > Streptophyta > Pinopsida > Cupressales > Taxaceae > Taxus > Taxus wallichiana. The sequence continues at coordinate 903,912,578 of CM031242.1, forward strand.
GGTAAAGATAAGTCACATAGACATAAAATGTACCTATACTTAATGATCTAGGGATGAATCTAATGTTTTAACTTCAAAATTATAAATATCCAAATTTACGTGTTTACATTTTCAACCCCGTATGTTTGAAATAAAAATTACATGCTCAAAGGAAAAGTTACTTGCGTTTATAAGAGCATTAGATATTTTATCGAGATGATTGATCTTTCTTGCATGGTGACATGATCCATGATGAAACCTATGACACAAAGTGTAGTCAATTTGCATTAAAATAATTGAACTCTAACTGATTAATAAAATATTAAAATAAGTGGATGGTTAATTCTAAATATGTAATAGTGTTTAATATAAACAATTAAGTACAATTTTTATCCAGTAAATATGTAATTTAAATTTAAAACCCTAGTTGATAGTGAATGGAATAGAGTACTTAGTTGATTTGCAATAATCTTGAAGGTATGATGAGATGGAAAATAGTAGTACATGAACTAAGAGTTTTGTAATCGGACCCAAAATTTGTAGGAGTGTCGAAATGCCAATACTAGGGTACCTATGCATGTTCGGGGGTGCTTGGGGTGCTAGACACCTATTCAGGGCACCTATGACTATTTAGAAGCTATGAAACTCATTTTCGTAGGGTTATAAGATGTTTGCTTCTTGTCTCCTTTGATCTCCTTTACTTCGCTAGAATTCACCGTTGTTTTCCTAAAACCCGTAATAAAGAAGTAACACCAGTAAAACCCGAAACCACATCAAATCGTAAAAAGAAAGATGCAAAATGAGATGTCGAATTATCATTGGATTTTAAAAGAGTGAACTTATGACTGAGCACTTCAGTACATCTTCACTACATCTCAAACCCAATATAATTATAAATGTGTGTGTGTTGAAGTCATACACTAGGTGGATCTTGTATGAGTCACGCGTGATAACGAGTAATATTTATAAGAAAAAGATGTAAATAGATGTGTGCATGAAAAAATGAACTTCATCTCTTACGTGTGTATGTAGAAATGACAGTCCTTTGTCCCTTGTGTGGAGCCAGATGGATGCTTAAATGATCTTAGAATGCTCTTGGATGTAACCTTAGGTGGTGATAGCTAATGCTTAGTGCTTCATTCCTTATTATGATTACATAACTTTGTATTTATATGATTCCCTTGTTTGAGTTTCAGTAATCAACCACTAAAAAGGTTGACAAGTAAAAATGCAAGATGCCCAAATGGCTAGAAAATACACTAAAGATGTGATTAAAGTACGAAGAGGTCAGGGGCACCCCAAGGGTTTGGGGAACTCGACACTAAAATCTTAGATGGGCACTGGTGTCTAGAGTAAGAAATGCCAAAGTATAAAAAGATATATTGGGAAAGGAGTGTAAGACTAAGAGAGAAAGCAAAAAGCAAGAAAATATGGCCAAAGACAATGATCAATTAATACTTTTCTTTCTTAGGAATCATATGAATAGTGATATGTGATCATAACTAGAAATATACCCAAAGTGCATGATTTAATGTCTACATTTTCCCTTAGTTTATGTTGTTTAGTGAATACTTGATAACATAAAGCAGATAAGAGATGCGTACTTTGATAACCATGTAGATTTATTGAAAAAGTGTGACGAGAGAGACAATAAAAACCATGGAGCGATAAAAATGTGAAGCGTAGAAGCTAGAGAATAGGAAGTGAAAACGATGATGGTGACCTTGCGGTGAGAGCATATGTGTAGATGTTTAGTTTTACCTGTTCTTGATGTCATTTCAATTCTTGATGATGTGTGATTGATGTGACTACCGCTTCTTATAAGGACGGACATGTAAAAGATAAGAATGAACAAGTAGTCAAATACATGTATATATGATCAAAACATGTAAAAAGTGTGTAAAATTATGTAAAAATGAAAAAGGATCATGTGGAACTGATTCACAATGAGTGAAAAGAGATAGAAAGTATCTTGAAGATGTTGTAGAAGAATGATATTTTTGCGATCTCATGCCGCTTATGTTGAGTGCAATTTCACGCCAATTGTGGCAAGTACAATATTTTTGGGAAATATCACACCAAGTTCTTAAGAAGTGTAGGGAGAAAGGTCTAGTGTTATTCTCCAACCTTTGATTTCTTCCTGAAGTGTAAACACCACTGCAAATGGTGTGTAAAAATCTGATCCGGTTTGATCCAACGTGAAAGTAGAAAATAAGATGTAATGAATGCATGCCGAAAAGTCTTTGAAGGAAAACCGATCCTATAAAATACACTGTGTAAACTTCCAAAACTATGCTACACTTTGAAAATGTTGTGTAACTACCCCCATTCATAGGCACCTAGAAAGGGTCAGGGTGCTGCCTAGGTGTTACTCTGTCTGGGTCCAGGGTGCCGGTGTCTATGATATGTTGAGGACCCAAGTTAGATTCTAGGCCATTGCTGAAACCGAATACTTGTGATGTGTCTATGCTTTTGTAATGATCTTTGATTGTAAAATGTTGTGTGGGGTGACTGATACATCTGATGATGCCCCCTAATTTGGGGTGCATGCGACAATGTAAGGAGTATACGGCCTCAAGAAGGACCAAATGTCATACTCGAAACTAATGCCCTATAGGGGAAAGTGAGTGTTTTTTGTAGAAACCAAGGAATGCACAAATACAAAGTGGCTATGAAGAAAAGTGTTAGTGAAAACAAGACAAAAATGCATGCGTAAGAAAATATGGAAGCTAACAACCAAGAAGATAATGTAAACACACAATAGTTCGATGACATGACTAGACAGTAAAAAATAGGTTGCAAACATGGGACATCACTCACGAAGTCACAAGATAGTTGAGGACAAAGTGGCCAAAAGAAAACAATGTGCATACAAGAAAAAGGGAAAATCCTGTAAGCAATGGAAAACAATGACAAGAAATGAAAAACAAGAGAAAGTAAATAACAACAAATAACCCTTGTAAAAAAAGGTTCTTGCAAGAAAAATGTTGCACATGAAGCACCCATTAGCATGTTAGAAAGATAAAATGTATGTCAACGTGTGTATAATCCGATATAATAGTGTGCTATGAAAAATGAAACAATAACACTTTTGATGATTACAAAAGTTAATGCCCCTAAGAGCCATTGTGGGACTGATAAGAGATACTGTGCCAAGCATATGTGTTGCATGTATCAATATGTGTAAAGTGTGAGATCAAAAATAAAAGGAAAGTGAATGTGTATATGTATATAGAAAGAGATAATTAGATTCAAAGTGTCTGCATGTCTAGAATGTGTAATAAAGTGTACATGTAAATAGTAAATAAAAACAAGACTAAGTGTGACTAAGATATGCAATATGTTGTGGATGAGATGAAATGAAATGCATTGTGAATGTGATAGAGCCCTATTCCCCAAGTGGATGTGTATGCATGAGATGAGGTTAATTTATACATTCCCGCTTATTCGTTGAGAATGAACTATAGAACAAGAGTGTGTCATCGTGAGAAATTGTTTGAATGTGTGCGCTAGATATATGTGATCATCAAAGTGTAGAGAATAGAGTGTGTGAGTGAGTAAGTGTTGTGAGGTTCATTTAAAATTTAGATTGTCAACGTTCGAGTATGAACCATGGAATTATAGTGCATCATAGGGTAATGAACACAAATGTAAAAGTAGATGCAAGAAATATATGTTATGAATACGTAGAGTGTGAAGTGTGTATGATGCATGGTGGATGAGAAAGAGATGTGATGTGTTGAGTGTGGAGCTAAATTTCTTCATAAGAAATTTGTTTTTATAATTTTATTGTTTTGACCGTAACCGACATTAGTTAAGGTGTAACCATCGTCGGTCAAGTCGGGCAAATTGGTCAGTGAGCATAACCAAGTGCCAGTTTGGGTGTAATGCCACTAGTTAATCGTGTAATGACACTTTTATTTTTGGCCATAAAAATTAGAATAAATCAATTGCTTTAAATTCAATTTATTGTTTGTAAAATCAAAAATAAGTTTCCTAGAATAGACACATGTGCATGTATGCATTGTTTGGAGTGCAAGGAAAGAAAAGTAAGTTTTGAGAGATGAAGATAATAGTTAGTTGTATGTTTTCCTTGGTGAGCAAGATTGTGTAGCTGAGTGAGGGAAGAGCATTGAACATCCTGTGAGGTGTTGGAATACTGCAAATCTTCATTATATTTCCTCTATAAAGCATTGAATAATAATATTGGTCGTTTCTTGGTGGACGTAGCCCACATTAGGTGAACCACGTTAAATTTGGTGTAATATTTCTCCTGTTTATTTCATCTTCTGGTTATTTTCACATTGATTTCTTGTATGCTTTATCTGATTATAGATATGTGTAACAGTGTTATATGGATTAACCCTAACAACTAGTATCAAAAATTTTGTTTGGAGGTCTTGTGCGTTGACAGGATTTAGTCACGAGAGGGTTTTCTCGATTGAGTGGGAGCAGAACAATGGTAGAAGGTAGTAAATACCGAGTAGAGAAATTTTACGGTCATAATTATTAACTATGGAAAATACAAGTGGAGGATTATTTGTATCATAAAGATCTATACTTACCGTTGGATGAGTAAGGACAGCCAAGTTCGATGATAGATGAAGAATCGAAGGCTCTTGAAAGAATGGTTCTCGATCTATAAGATTGAGCCCTGAAACATCGGTGGCTTCAAATTTTACATATATAAAAACCTTTGTAGCATTGATGAAATCTTTAGCAAATTTGTATGAAACTCCTAGTGCTTCAAATAAGGTAAATTTGATGAAAAAATTGTTTAATTCTAATATGCAAGAAGGTGGATCTGTGTCTAATCATTTGAATGATTTCCACTATTGTTAATCAATTAAAATCTGTAGAAATTCCATTTGATGATGAAGTGAATGCACTTTTATTCTAATGATCTTTCCAGATTGTTGGGATAATTTGGTAATGGATGTTAGTAATACAACAACTGCTTCTAAAGGTTTGAAATTTGATGATATGGTTAGTGTAATCCTTAATGAGGAAATATGTAGGAAAAGCTTAGGAGAATCATCATCTGGAAACACTTTAACTATAGAAAGCAGGGGAAGATCTAAGGAGAGATCTTCTAAGAGCAAGAAGAATGGGAGATCAAAGTCAAGACAAGGAAGATCTAGATCCAGGTACAGAGATTTAATTTGTTGGAATTGTGGAAAGAGAGGACACGTAAAGGAGTGTTGGTCCAAGGAAAAAAAAGAGAATGCATCAGACAAAGGTAAAGAAAAAGGTAAAGAGGAAAATGTTGCAAGTGAGGTAAAACAAGATGCCCTTATTCTCTCCTTGGATAATAAATTAGAATCTTGGGTGTTAGATTCTGGAGCTTCTTTCCATGTTACCCCTAATAAGGGTTATTTCAGAAATTATGTTCACGGTGATTTTGGACATGTTTATTTAGGTGATGATGAGCCATGCAATATTACTTGGTAAAGGTGATGTTTATCTAAAGTTGCAGAATGGAAACCCATGGGTATTGAAAGATGTGAGGCATGTGCCAAGCCTAAAAATAAATCTAATATCTACAGGGCAACTTGGTGAATCTAGATGTGTGGTTACATTCATAGTCGATTCTTGGAAGGTTACCAAGGGATCTCTTATTGTGGCAAGAGGAAAGAAGGTAATAAATTTATATTTGTCTACCAGACATCGATTCATTTTCTGTGCTATCTACTATAGATTTAAATGCAAACATGTAGCATAATCGGGTAGACCATATGAGTGAAAAAGGAATGCAAATCTTAAAGGAAAATGGAAATTTATCGATTTGAAACAATTAGATCTTGAATTTTGTGAGCATTGCATTTTTGGAAAGCAAGAAAGAGAGTGAGATTTCTCAAAGTTGAGTCAACAAAGAAGGATCAGAAATTGGAGCTTGTACACTTAGATGTGTGAAGACTAGCCCATGTAGCTTCTATTGGAGGATCCCAATATTATATGACTTTTATTGATGATGCAACAAGGAAGGTATGGATCTATTGTATTAAGCGTAAATCGATGTTTTTAAAAATTTAAAAGATGGAAAGACCTTTTAGAAAATGAAAAAACTTAAAATGGAAGTGCCTTAGATCTAAAAATGGTGGTGAGTACTTTGCAGCAAGGATTTTGATGATTATTTTTCGAGAATGGAATATGAAGAGAAATAACGGTTCCTAGAGCTCCACATGAGAATGAAGTTGTAGAAAGAATGAACAGAACAATCATGGAATGTGCTAAAAGTATGAGGATACATGCCAACTTGCCTTTGAAGTTTTGGGCAGAAGCAATGGATACAACAGTATACTTGATAAACCATGGGCCTTCAACAACACTAGATGGTGGAATACCAGAAGAAGCTTGGTCTGGAAAGGAGGTAAATTATTCTTTTCTTAGAGTTTTTGGCTCAAAAGCTTTTGTGCATGTTGATAGAGAAAATAGAAAGAAGTTGGATGCTAAGTCTAAGAGATGTACTTTCATTGGTTATGGCTCTGGTGATTTCGGATATCAATTTTGGGATTTAGAAGATTCTAATATTGTTAGGAGTCATGACGTTGATTGGAATGAAAAGAGAATGTAAAGGGATCAGGTTTAGGTGCCTAAACATGGACAGGTTGAAGATATTTTAAAGGAAAATAAACTTTCGAACCTAAAGTAGACTTACACACGGACACCAAGGTCGATCCTATAGAGACCGTCGCCGATCGAGATAACCAGTGCGTCGGTTAGAAGAACCAGGATAAGAGAAGACAATGAGGATGATACACTCGGTTCCGTACTTCTAGAACCAACGCCGGGTCAGCAGACAAAGAAACAGTGGTCGGTTATTGGTGACCGCATCAATCACCGATGTAATTGACACAAATGTGCAACAAGCACAGAATGAGCCTCATACACCTCATATTTTAGTAAGAAGGTCACAAAGGGTAAGTAGACCTCTAGAGATATTTTCACCTTCACTTTCTTATTTATTACTGACTGATAGTGGTGAACTAGAAAGCTTTGAAGAAGCAATGTAGGAAGATACCCATGAGCAGTGGGAGCATGGCATGGATGAGGAGATGGACTCCTTGGAACAAAATCAGACATGGGATTTGGTCAAGTTTCCAGTAGGTAAGAAAACACTGCAGAACAAATGGGTTTATAGGATCAAGGAAGAAGAGGGTGGACTGAAGAGGTACAAGGCAAGGCTTGTGGTAAAGGGATTTGCATAGAAAGCAGGTATTGAATTTGATGAGATTTTTTCTCCTGTAGTTAAGATGAATTCTATTCGTACTGTTCTAAGTTTGGTTGCAACAAAAGATTTACATTTAGAACAACTTGATGTTAAGATGACTTTTCTTCATGGTGATTTGGAGGAAGAAATTTATATGCAATGCCGCTTTGCTTGGTTATGAAGTCAAGGGTAAGGAGAAACTTGTGTGCAGATTGAAAAAGAGCCTATATGGGCTCAAACAAGCCCCAAGGCAATGGTATTTGAGATTTGACAGATTTATGCATGAGCATGGTTTTATGAGATGTGAATCTGACCATTGTGTTTATTTTAAAAAGCTTGAAAATGGGAGCTATGTTATTTTGTTATTGTATGTGGATGATATGTTGATTGCAGGATCTAGTATGTAGGACATTAGTAAACTTAAAGAAAGGTTAGCTCACACATTTGCAATGAAGGATTTGGGAGCTGCAAAGAAAATCCTTTACATGTAAATTCAAAGAGATAAGAAAAACAAGATTTTGTATTTGTCTTAGGAGGCTTATATCAATAAGGTGTTGGAAAGGTTTAACATGCAAAAATAAAAACCTGTTAGTACACCTATGGTTGGACACTTCAAATTGAGCAAAGATCAGTGTCCTTCATCACACAAGGAGGTTGAGTACATGGCACATGTTCCCTATGCTTCAAAGATAGTAGGAAGCCTTATGTATGCTATGGTTTGTACTAGACTAGACATTGCACATGCAAAGGGGAGTTGTGAGTAGATTTATGGATAATCTAAGTAAAGAACATTGGAAAGTAGTCCAATGGATTCTCAGGTATTTAAGAGGGACATCCAACATGGAGTTATGTTATGAAGGGTCAGATACTTCTTTACGTGGCTATGTTGATTCATTTATGGATGGAGATTTAGATGGTTGGAGGAGCACTACTAGATATGTTTTCACAAAGAGGTGGTACAAAAGTTAGCTGGATTTTGAGATTTCGAAGGTTGTGGCTTTGTCTACTACAGAGATAGAGTATGTTGTAGCTACAGAAGCTAACAAGGATATGATATAGATGATCAGGCTCATGAAATATTTGGGTAAGGAGCAAGAGGATTGCATATTATACAGTGATAGTCAAAGCGTGATCCATCTGGCAAAGAACTCAACATTTCATTCAAGAACAAAACACATTTAGTTGAGGTATCACTTCATACGGCAGGTGTTAGAGGATGGACAACTGAAGTTAGAGAAAATCCATATGGATGAGAACCTTGCAGATATGTTAATGAAGCCATTGGTAAGGGAGAAGTTGGAGCTTCACTCCACTTCTATTGGTCTTTGAGTCTAAAGACTTGGAGAGGAAGAAATGGGCCAAGGAAAAGGAACCAAGGATGGTGATGCACATAATAAAGTGCAACAATTGATCTCCAAGTGGGAGATTATTGAGTGTGGAGCTAAATTGCTTCACAAGAAACTTGTTTTTACAATGTTATTGTTTTGATAGTAACCAACATCGGTTAAGGTGTAACCGCATCATCGTGCCAGAAGAATTGGTCGTATGCGTAACCGGTGCTAGTTAGGCGTAACCACCACCGGTTACACTAGTAACGACGCTTTTATTTTTGGCCGAAAAATTAGAATAAATCAATTTTTTTAAAGTTGATTTATTGTTTGTAAAAGAAAAAATAAGTTGCCTAGAATAGACACATGTGCATGTATGCATTGTTTGGAGTGTAAGGTAAGAAAAACAAGTTTTGATGAAGAAGATAGTAGTTAGTTTCGTATGTTTTCATTGGTGAGCAAGATTTTGTAGCTGAGTGAGGGAAGAACATTGAATATCCTGTGAGGTGTTGGAAGACTACAGATCTTCATTGTATTTTCTCTGTAAAGCACTGAATAATAATATTGGTTGTTTCTTGGTGGACGTAGCCCACAATGGGTGAACCACGTTAAATCTGGTGTAATCTTTCTCTTTTTATTTCATCTTCTCGGTTATTTCCGCATTGATTGTTTGTATGCTTTATCTCGATTAAAAATCAGGCAACATCATTATATGGTTAACCCCAACATGATGAATGTGTGATGTGTGAAGTCTACACTATGTGAGGTTCATGTGTATAGTATGCCCTCAACAGCTCAGGTGTGAATCAAAGCAAAAGAGTGCATCATAGGGTAATGATGATATGAATGTATCAATATGTGTAAGATGTATGTGATAGACTATATTAGAAGTGTAGAGTGAACAAGTATAAATGCAAGATATCCGATAGTACTAAAAGGGTGAAGGGAGAATAAGAATGATGTCCCCAAGTGTTTGATGATAAACATGATCAAGAAACATTATCTAGAAGATCATCATTATCGTGGTCAAAATTTAAAGGTGATGCATCTAATACTTGGTAAGCTATAATATGTGGTACATCTCGTAGAGAGCCAATGTGGTTTAAATTATACATTCCCATTGCATATTCCTTGTAAGTGAAAGGTGGTAAGGGACATCCATGTGTATACCAATGAGTGAGATTTTTGAATAGCTGAGAAATGATTCATTGCAAAAGGAAAACAAGATCAAAAGGCATGGGGAATGAGACATCAATATGATCTTGATCAAAAGTGATGCTAATATAGTAAAGCTAAGATTGGCCAAGAATATGTGGTGAATTAGGCAAAGTGTGTGCAAAAAAAAGACTCGAGAGATGAAATACTTGGAAGCCATAAGCAACAGTAATGAAAGCATACCCATGATATAGATGTGATGAATGTAGTGGAGGTAAGATATCATCAAGTGTCAACCCAAGATGACTCAAGCCATCGAGCGTAAAAATGGTGTCAAAGAAAGTGGGATTGAATGGAATGTGTGACCAAAAAGCATTTTTTATGAAAAGAGTGCATGTGAAAGGAGGTATTGTAGATGAAGGTTTCTTAGGAGGAGACAATGAAGGTGGTATGACGTCTGATGAATGGAAATACCCCGATAAAGTACCATAGAAGTAGTAGGAGGGGGTGATCCTAAAGTAGATGGAACTAAATCTAATGTGAAAATAGTTCCCTTGAGTGGAGGTAAATTTTATGGGTAATGATCGAGGAATGGAGGAGCAACATGATGTATAGTAGCAGAAGTAGGAATAGGTAATGTAGTGTTATGATCTATATTGCAATATTGGAATGGGATACTATCAACGGGAACTTCATATTCAAATCCCTCATGTAAGAATCTAACACATCGTGAATTGTAGAAGAAACTACTTGCATTCACTAAAGCAATGGCCTACCAAGTAAGAAATTATATGGAAGTGTGATGTTAATGACAAAAATGGAATTTGAATAGTCTTTGGCCCAACTGTGAGTGGTAAGGAAACAATGCTTAAGAATGGACACGTAGTAGAATCATATTCTCGGACATAAATAGATTTTGGATTAAGATTAGTTGTGGAAATACTTATATCCCGAATGAATGATAAAGTAATTATATTGAACTCGGATCCAATATTGACTAAAGTGCCCTTAAAACCTAAGTTATTGATGCAGACTTGTATATATAGAGGAGGATCATTTTCATATGCATAAATATTTTTGGCTATAGAAGATGGAAAAGTAATCTGTTGAGATATTGCATTGACGAATGTTTGATAAAAAACATCTAGATGAGTAGTGGAATGAATAGGAGTAGTAACCAAAATATGAATGATTATAGTGTGGCACCGAGGATTGACTAGAAATAAATCATGAATAGTGATAGCCAGGAGAGATGATCCTAGAAAAATGAGGAGAATAGAAGTATGAGGACCCTAAGAATGTTCAAACGAGTTAGGTTCACCAAATGATTAAGAAAACATTGAAATAAATAGATGCTCAATTATAAATATATAAAACATTGCTGAATATAAACAATCAAGTACATATTTGATCTAATAAAATAAGCAATTTATATTTGAAACCCTAGTTTCTAGTGAAGGGAATAGAGTACTTATTTGATTCATAATAATCCCGAATGTATTTCAAGATGGAAAATTCAAGGACAGGAACTTAGAGTGTCGCAATATGACCTAGAAATTTGCAAGAGTGTTAGAAATTCCAGGACTAGGGTGTTTATGCGAGGTCGAGAGAACCAAATATCTATTATGGGCACTTGTGACTACTAAAAAGCCATGAAAATTAGTTTCACATGGTTGCAAGATGTTCACTTTACTTGTCTCATTTGATCACATTTACTTTTTTGGACTTCACCGTTACTCACCTAAAACTTGCAATAAATGAGAAGCACATGTAAAACCCCCCAATCCACATCAAATCCTAAAATGATAGATGCAAAATGAGGGGTTGGATTATCCTCACTATCAACAAAGTGAACTTAAGACTGAGCATTGTTAGGAATTAGTATTTACATTGTGTACGATAATAATTACGTTGGTAATTATTATTGTATAATTTAATATGTTATTAATATATTATTGTTATATAAAAATAATATATTATTGGTGTTGAGTTGTGTATTGTTACGGGAGTAACAATCACAACTAAATAGGGTTAATTGTTATAACACCTCCCTATTTTGTAGGAGGTTGTTTTGGCTATGTATATGGCTATATAATAGCCAAATGTATTGTGAGAGTTATATATAGAGTGAATAATATAGAGTACAATATTATTGTGAGTAATATACAGATGTTTTATTGTTTTGTTTAATCTCTGCAATCTGATCCAAATTTATATTTGGTATCAGAGTGATTATGAGATCCTCAATAGTATTTGGACAGATCCATTGTGATTCATAGTTGCCTGTACATTTGTTTTTGAGTTTATTGTTATAGTCTTATGTTGTTCAATGTGTCTTCACATCAAGGTGGGCGAGTTGCATAGTGTGATCTATGCATTGGCAGTCAAAGACGTGAAGCCTGTTGCATGGATTGGGAGAGCCATATTATAATTGTTTATGTTGAGAGTTACAGCTGTAGACAACTCCAATGACTTCCTACTATTGAACGTCATTTCCATGCAGAATTATTCCCGTGTAGACAGCTAGAGAGGATCGACCATGTGAAGGAAATCAAAGCGTCCTATTCAAAGCTGGCCAAGGGTATAACAGAAGCGTGAGTGGTCTGGAGAAGATTATGCATTGAAATATTGTTGCATTGAATCCAACGCATCCTCCCAATTTTCTGCGGTCATTCAACTTGGAGCTATCTTTTGCAGATCACATCATTGTACTAGTCTACAAAATAGGTCATATTATTTTTTTCGTGATCTGGGTTTCTGTGATTTTTGAGGGGTTGAAGATAAATATCCATGTAAAATACTGTCAAAATTTCAGATGAACCCACATTGTATATTTTGAGAAACTTCAAAAACATGGTTGCAGGTCTGAGTTGTTTGATAGTTGTTGGTTGTACGTGACATTCCTTGTCTCGTGGGGTGAAAGATTTGGAATCACCTGCAGTATTCATTGCATAGGAAGAATTTACATCCATGCTATTCATGTTGAAAATTTTCTCAATCTTTGAAGTTTCCCAGCCATGCAATCAATCTCGGGACACAACAGTAAAGTAACAACTCCCACACGTCGTTCCAACACAAGGTGGTAAATAGATCCAACTGCAGCATGCAGTGAGTAATTTTTTTAATTGTTTTTAAAGAATTACCACGAACCATGTTTCATCATTTCATTTACAGGATCCATTTTTTTATCTTTGTTTCATCATTCTATTGTATTAAAAAGTAATCTTTAATTACTTTTTACAAGTTATCGCACAGACGCATTCTTGGTAGAATCCGACGTCCGAATTTTGTGAAAATTCATAATGGATAAGTTGAGTCACATTGAAAAATTGATGGCAAATATTTTCATACCTGGCAAGTGCAAACTAAATTATTCCTAATCAACAAAGACTTATGGGATATTTTTGATGGAAAAGAAAAAAAACTGACAAATACAGATGAAGCAAGAAATGGGACATCGAGATCGAAGGCTACAACGATTATCGATTGGGTCTATCGATGCTTATCGACATCATATAGACTTTAAAAAGTCCTCTCATACAATCTGGGTGACATTGAACAAGTTGTTTGGATAAAAATGGGAAGCGCAATGATATATTTGAAGCAAAGATTGTTCACCTCAAGATGGAAGAAGGTGAGAGCATGGTGGAGCATATCAAGAAGTTTTGTTCTATCTCGTAATCAACTTACTAGTATATAAAAGTAGATGTACTCGATGATGATGCTAAATTAGTATTACTTAATATCATGCCTTTATGTTATTCTAATATGGTCTTTACATTAAGAAAAATAAATCGAAGTCTAGAAGAACTTATTTCTTCTTTGTTAGATGAAGAAAAAGAATTATGGTTGTTGAACCAGAGGAGACTGCAATGTTTGGTAGAAATAAGAAGGCATTTGGTAAAAATCCCAAATATGGTTCAACCTCTAGAGGAACAAAGAAACAATTTACATGCTACTATTGTAAACAACTTGGTCATATATCTAACAATTACAGAAAAAGAGCACAAGACTTACTCGATGGGAAACTACAAGATAATGCCATGATTGTTGATGAAGAAGGAGAAAATGAAGAGGAAGGAAATACAACACATACAAAAATCAAAGTGATGAATATTTTCTCTATTAAATGATTTTCTGATGGAGGATGGAGGCACAAGAGGTAGGAGGTCAATCAGCAACCTCTTGTCATTCGCCAATGACGGGGCCACATGAAGCTGTGGCGACAGTGTGTGTGTGTGTGTGTGTGTGTGTGTGTGTGTGTGTGTGTGTGTGTGTGTGTGTGAGTTTTCTTTCATTTCAGAATTGTAATTTTTGTGTGCAGTATGATTTTAGAGTTCCTATTTTGAATAAGTGAAATGTTCACATTGAGGGGGGGAACATGGTCTCATTGTTCCATTTCCATTATGTTTTATTGTTTAGTTTTGAAAGTAGTATTTCCTACATGATTCCCTTTTGTAGAGACATTGTATAATATTGATCAAAAATTATTGTAGCAATCATGATGTGAAGGTTTTTGGTAAACTAGGAAAACCAATTGAGATGGTTTTTGGTAAACCTATAAAACCAATTGTGTAAGGTTTTTGGTGAACCTGTAAACCAATTGTGTAAGGTTTTTGGTGAACCTACAAAACCAATTGTGAAAGGTTTTTGGTGAACTTGCAAAACCAATTGTGAAAGGTTATTGGTACACCTGCAAAACCAATTTGGTAAGGTTGTTGGTAGAAGTCAGAGAAAACCATCAGTGGAAGAAATGTGCATTGGCACATGTTCAAGTTTTGTGCAAGCCCGATGTTGCACATTTGCGGTGTTGATCATGAGCACATAGAGGTGGCACGCTACAAGAAAAGAATGAGATATATTGAACCATGTAAACACTAAGGGGGAATGTTAGGAATTAGTATTTACATTGTGTAAGATAATAATTAAGTTGGTAATTATTATTATATAGTTTAATATATTATTGTTATATAAACAATAATATATTATTGGTGTTGAGTTGTGTATTGTTACAGGAGTAACAATCACAACTAAATAGGGTTAATTGTTATAACACCTCCCTATTTTGTAGGAGGTTGTTTTGGCTATGTATATGGCTATATAATAGCCAAATGTATTGTGAGAGTTATATCTAGAGTGAATAATATAGAGTACAATATTATTTTGAGTAATATACAGATGTTTTATTTTTTTGTTTCATCTCTGCAATCTGATCCAAATTTATAAGCACTTCACTACATCTCGACCCAATGTAGTTCTATGTATGTGTGTGTTGAAATAGTGCCCTAGGTGGCTCTTGTGTGTGTCGCATATGATAACAAATAATAACAAGATGTAAAATATTTAAATAGATTTGTGCAGAAAGAATGAACTTCCCCTCCTATGCATGTATGCAGAAATGGAAACCCTTGTCTGCATTGTGTGGAGCTAGATGGATGCTTGATTGATCTTAGAATGCTCTTGGATTCAACCTTAGGTGGTGATAGCTAATTTTTAGTGCTTGGTTCCTTATTATGATCACATAGCTTTATATTAATATGATTCCCTTGTTTGAATTTTGTAATTAACCACTAAAAGGTTGACTAGTAAAAAGAAAGATTCCCAAAAACTAGAAAGGATCCAAAAGATGTGAGTAAAGTATCAAGAGGTTGGCGACGCCTGGAGGGGACAAGGGCACTGGTGCTGGCATCTTAGATGGGTTCTCTAAAGTATAAAAAGACAAAATAGGTAATAAGAAGTGTAAAACCAAGAGAGAAAGTAGAAAGAAAGTAAATATGTCCAAAGACAAATGTGATCAATTAGTACTTTTATTGCTTAGGAATCATATGCATAGTGGTATGTGATTAATACTAGAAATATACCCAAAGTGCGTGATTTAGTGTCTGTAGTAACTAATATTTGAACCCAAATTTGTAATTTGAAAATTGAATTCTTTACTACTGAAGTAACAAAGAAATAAACATGAAGTAGTACACCTATTTTCTTTTCCAAAGGAGAACGTCTTGAGTTTATTATTGGAGATATGGATGGGAATTGTGTTGTTAGAGGATTTGGGTTGATTGATTCCCAAATTTAGTTAATAATTTGTTAGATCCATGAGGAGATTGGGTGTCTCTTGATCCAACACCATAAACAAATAGGTATTGCTGGACTTTCTAGTCATCTCAAGAAGCTTCTAAAATAAAGATGGGTGTTAGAAGTATTTATACTCACCGCAAAAATACTCCTTGGAAGAGTGATGACAAAGGGTTTCATCAAAGAGATTCTTCCGATCAACAACATTTGTATAGGTGGATCTAGGTTGAAGAAAAAATCAAATCAAAATTGAAAGGGAATGACCTCTCTCATACCCATATTACATGAAGTCCTATGAATATTAGATGTGTAATTGAGGATAGTATAAGGAGAAGAAGTCACATGCCCCATAAACCGTACTAAAAATTTGGGTGATTTATGTAGTGTGGAAAATGAATGAAGTACTCAAATCCCCCACATTCTACATCAAAATATAGTAAACCATATCCTCGAATATTCCAATCAAATATCAACATATTACACACACACACACATACGCAATCAAAGAAATATGCAACTTCAAAAAGGATGCTCTAAGATGAAAATATCAAACCTAAACCCTAAAACATATTGTATTATTCTCATTAGAGGATAATATTATCCCTATGTGTAATATGTTGTTGTCCTTTATTTTACTATCCTCTTGATAATATGTACAATGTCCTCTTATTTTCCCGAATTCTAATTCATGTTTGTGTTCTTGATGTGTATAGATTTTTTTCATAAACCCCTTTTAATTCCCCCTATTTTATGGTGTGTGATAAGTGAAAATAACAAGTAGCTCAAAAAAATATGTGTATCCATTTTAGATATATCTAATACCATTGATCACATGGATGGATGGTGTAGTTCTCCATTATTGAGATCATGTTCATATAAAAGTGTGCATAATATAAAACATTGCACATGGAGAAATAAAATAAGAGAAAAGGAAACAAGCATACATGTAATGAAACATATTAGTAAGCTAGTAAAAAAATACACAAGTAAATTCATATATGTTATTCAAAAACAAGGAAAATGTGACTAAAAAAGAGAAAAAACATCACACATACAACCATGATATAATCAATGAGAGAAAAGGTGGAAGGTAAAATTCAAAATTTTAATGAGTGGGAACCCGTTGCTTTCGACCCAGAACTAATTCACCGAAAGAGAGAGCAAGGGAGGTATGTGAAAACAGAAATGGGGAACAAATGAATTGCGTGGATTTTATTTCTAGTCTTAAATGACTAAATCTCCTCTCCCTCCCCCGAACCCTATTTGGGATGTGAATGGGCTGGATCTGCTCGTGTTGTAGGATCTAGTAAATAGAGAAAGTAGAAGATATGGTTTTACTCTTATCGAGTGTTTTAATGGCATCAGACAAACATTGACTCTATTAGGGCCTAGGAAAATAGGAAATGGGCACTTTGCTAGGAGGCATAGTAGTTGTTTCCATTTGAAATAAATAATTCATGTTCCAATTTAAAGTTAAATATGAATACCTCAAGAGTCATTAATGGATGTCCATTGTTTTACGAGAAAAATGATGCAACACCTAATTAGATGGTGCCCTGCCTAGGCACGGGAAGTTTGAACCATGTTCCTTCCTTGTATAGGTTAGGATTCCTTCTTTGATCTCAAATTTTGGGAGAAAGAGGTTAAATTTTATACGAGATAGAAAAAGCATTGGGTGATTTGATATCTATAGATCCCACTACTCTTGTTAGGATGATAATAATATATGCGAGAATGTGTGTGAATGTAGCTCTAGGTGTCGACACCAATTTTTGTTATCATTCCTCCCCTTCACCACACATTTTCTATCCTTCCTATTGGAAACCTATTCGAATTTATCTTTCCCTCTTAAGTTTAAATTACCCCATTATTTCCCATTTCCCAACTCTAACCATGCATAGTTCATTCTAATGATTATTTATTCTTAATTAATCCTAATCCTCATATCATTAATTTAATTTCCCTAAATCACTTTAATTACTTCTAATCATCATTAATTTCCACCTAATTCATCTCATATCGCTAAGTCTCTTACCTTTCATCCCTAAATCCCTAACTCGCCTAATTTTCTATCCCTAGGCGATTATTTAATAAATTTACCTATCTAGGCTATTTATTTACACATTCTAACCTTCCACCTACTAATTTCTTTTCCCTATACATCCCTGACCCACCTAAGCACCCTAAAACCTTAATTTGACTTCATTTGGGCCTCTTTGCCTTTATTTAAGAATCCTTCTACCACCCTAATGGATGAATCCCCCATTTGGTGGAGACCCACCAAGGTCTCTCGTCTACCCTATAAATAGGCCCTTACCCCTTCCTTTCTCAAGGATACAACTTTGGAGTCTTTAACCCTCTTGCAGCTTTCGTCTTCATCTCTCGAGTGCCTTTTTGCAACTACCTACCTATCTTACAGTCTTATTGAGTCCTTTGAGCTTGTTTACATCAATCTTGTGGACTTTGGGGAGTTTATTCACCTTAATTTGGCTAACTTTTATTTTCTATAGCATTACTATTATCTCCCCTAACATCATGTCTAATTTCAACTCACATCGAGATGTAGTCACAACCTCCTCTTTCATCGATTCTATCTATAGATTGGCATCCAATTTCATCCTCCTCCATCTAATCTCTAATCAGACTTGGTTATCATTGACCTGTCGCGATCACCATCGACCTAGCCTATTTCGTAACATATTTTATACCATTTTGATCCACAATATTACGTCATCCTATTTCTATCTCAACCAACCTTTAGATCTATCAATATGTCACTCGGCCATCCCATATCCATTGCGTCGGTCCCCTTACTCGCTAAATCATCCTAGTCATGATCGACCTAGTCCATTTTCCATCATATTCCCTTAGATCCCTGATTTCTTTGCATCCTTTTGTTTCCATCAGCCCAAATCTTTTGTAGATTTCTATCTTCAGTTTTGATCCATATCCATCGAGATCCAACCATAAAAGGAATTGAGATCTATTTTTGTGTAGATATTCCTCATCCACCCCTATTTGCATTTGATTGGCCCTCTACAGTCTCAAGTCACCATCGACCGGTGTAGGATTGATTTACTTTACATCTATTTTTATCATATTTTTACTTTACTTGCATTTATGCACTTTTAATGTTGTTTCATTTTAGATTCTTCATATTATCCAATTTATTATCATTGATCTTATATTATTTTATCAACATTAGGTTGACATTTGTATAAGGAAGTTCACACTTCTTGGAACCGACTTCATTGGGAAACCCCCTCATCTACCATCTAATCCATTTTCTTTCTAGTCATGTTTATCTGTGCGTATAATCATGTTTGCAACAAGGAGTCCATTTTGTGCCCGTATCCATCCATATCATCTTGAGGTACCATAAACCCTCCATATTTTGAGTTACTTTCTATAGTACTATTTCATTAATCTGAGTAGGAAAGAGGACATCCTGGTAAAACATTTTTGCACGGTACAGGTGGGACCAGCATTTTAGGTGATTCTCTTGCATATTTCATTTTCCATTTTCCCATATTTCTTCCATCTACTAACATTGTAGGTAGAGGATTTTATTTTGCTTGTTCATGTTGGGATTTTAGATTTCTTAGATATTTCTTGTTGTTTTCTTTATTTTGAAGATTAGATAAACAGTTAAAAGGAGAAAACTAGGCATTCCCCTTTTTTCTTAGTTTCTTCTTTTGCATCACATTTTTCCATTTCTTGTGTAGTCATTCTCATTGAATCTCCATATTCAGTTTTGGATTTAAAATAAACCCTTTCATTATTACTTATACATCTATGTTGGTGTAAACACATTCACACTTGTCTTTGTGAACTAGATATTTTGCACCTTAAATAAGCTCATTTGAGAGCATAGGTTATAATTATTTTTAATTAGTTTATGGGATATTGTTTCTTCCCGTAACTTCTTGGAGTTGTTTGAGTTTTTCCTCCACTCCTTGATTTATGGAGATGTGATTATCTCCTTGTTTTAGTGTTTCCTCCCTATTTTTTGGTTGAGGATTAGCTTTGTAAACACTATATAATTGTGTGTTCACAGACGTGAAATACACAAATTTGAATAATATTCTTTTGGCTTTTCTTTTAGCAACTTGCATTCATTTTGAAGTTGTGTGCTTGGATTTCTTGCAAAGATCTAGTGTTTCTCCTTCATGGTATTAGAGCATTTGGTTGCTACATAAATCCTTGTCCTAGTTCTGTGCAATTGTGTTGCCAAGTTTTTCTATTCTTTCTTTCTTGTTGGAGTTGGGTTTTGTTGTTACTAGTGTGGAATTTCTTTGGCCTTGTGTCAGCATACTAGTTTTTCTACCTACCTGGTTATCTACACGTTGCACTTTGGTGATTGATTGACTCTTCATTGGATGCTTATCATTTTTATTAGAGGTTTTAAATATATTATTTGCAGCAAAGATAATGTTTGGGATTGGAGGCACCAAGTAAGGTTTCTGGTTAAAAACTAATTATGGTTTCTAGAAATCATTTTTTTTTGGAGTTTCCTTCAGATTATCTCCTTTTCTAGATAGATATGCTCTTGTGTGAGTAGTTATGCACTTCCAATGGTAGAAAATCAAAGCATTAAAAAAATATTTTTGTTTCATTACAAAATATTCTTTCCAGCCGCACAAAACCACCTTCAAAACTACCTATGTGCAACAATCTCTCAGCTTTCCATGTGGAGATTATATTCAACTGAGAAAAATGTTGGTTTTTCCTTTAAAATGCGTTGTGTAAGTATTTAAATAGTGGTTTTGTCTTTTATTTACTTGATCAAAAGTGTAGTGTAGTTGGCAGCATAATATTTTGCTAAAAATTTCAACTTGGGTTCAAGAGGTCAAGGGTTCAAATCACAATTTGGTGACTCTTTACCTTAGATTGAATTAAATTATTTTTTTAGGCCTATTTATAAACGAAGGAATAGTTAGAATCTACATCTTCTCTTGATTCCAACGAGTGGTCACATGACCACCTTTGCCTCTGATTGGTCTGATTTTTTAATCAGTGGGTCCTTTTAAATTAAAATTGGCCTATTTTATGGGAATTTGAAAGCTTAATAACTTTTTCCCGGTAACTCGAAATTGAGTGCCATTTTTACAAAAGTGCATGTTTTTTTACCCTGTTCTATTGGTTCAATTTTTATTACCATATGAGGAAGTACCATTTTCGGGGAGAATTGGTCATTTTCCGCCATGTCAAGAAGTCTACCTTCTTCTGTCTCGTGCCCGCAAACATCATGGATCTATGCCTATTTGAACCATTAAATTCATCCAACTATCATGTTTGGAAGCCAAAAATGGAACAATTACTCAAATCCCATGGTCTATGGCACATTTTTCAAGATTCAGTGTCTGCCTTTACCAGTGAGAAGGATAAGTACGGTTACGCATGCAAGCAAGATGAGGCCCTGGGACTTATTTCACTCAATGTAGTGGATAGCCTTTAGTTTCATATTTCAGCTGCCAAATCTCCTAAAGAGGTGTTATCTAAATTCCACACCTAGGAGGTTTCTGTATTGTTGAAGACCATTTAGAATCAAATCTTTGCCAATGGAAAATGGACTTAGCTTTAACAAAAAGAAAGAAGAGCATGCTCGCGAATGATGCGAAGGAACCAATCATCGCAACTTCAAAATTCTAAGGGAGGAGTAAAGTCTCAGAATCCCATAGGGTTTCCATGTGGAGTTGGCTACAAATTTCCCACCCAAAAAGGGGTTGTGACATTATATACAGTGGGGGCCCTTTACGCGCCCCAAGGAGTGAAACAATGTGCTTGAGGATGTTGCCAAGTGTTGGCACGTGGATTACCAAAACCCTAAAGGGCAGAAATATCTTAAGGATGTGTAGGATTACCACATGGATCTGGAAAGAAGTGGACTCCAGTTTCCAAGGAGGTCACAAAAGGTGATGGGCCATGTATCACGTTTGAGTGATTATGAGACTTATCTATAATATTTAATTGCTCTTGACTTTTTCAAAAGGTCAGAGGTGAAGGGTCATCTAGCTTTTCATTTTAGTAGCAAATTAATGCGTAGCCCCGTGTGAAGAATGCCAACCTGTAAAGACTCAAGTTATTCATCTGCATTCAAAGGGTTGTTTTGGTATAATTAAAAATACATACCATTTGAATCATGAGGTCAGAATCAATGCACAAGAGGTCGAAATATCTGGTTATGTAATAAATAATCAAGGGATGTTTCTCAAAAGGCGAGTCCATTTCAAAGGGGTCGGTTGTAGGATAGTTAAAGATGCATTAAATAGACATGGCTCTCACCCCTTTAGAAGGAGACAGATAATGGGAAAGTGTGAGAAAGATCTCGAGAAATCTGTTCCTATCACTTCACTCCATTTATCATAATTAAAGTAGTTGGAAAGGAGTGTAGGATGGCTTATTATTTTATTTTCCTCATATATATATATATATATATATATATATATATATATATATATATATATATATATATATATATTACGCAAAAGAGATAAATAGATAGACATAGATATATATAATTAGAGACATATATAGATCCGAGAGTCGATCGATTTTCTTCTCTGTCTCAAGTCCCCATTTTGTAAAAGACATGGGTCTTAATCTCTAGCCTTCTTGGGTTTTGTAACAATAATCTTTCCTCTTTTCTAATGTAATACTGTGCACAATTTTTGGAGTAATATATATGTCTTGTGGTTCTTTCTGTTCATCATTTGCATATCTTTATTGACTCTGATTGCCTTGATTTTCATGTAGAAACTTTACATCTTCTAATGTTGTTGCTATCTTTGAAGTTTGTGGGCTAAGTAGTTTGAGATAGTGTTCTGTGTGAATATTTTCTAACCTGTGGTGCAATTTTGAACACCCTTTTCAGTCATTCACCATTTCCTTTTTCAGATAGTTATGGTCTTGATTGATCTCTTGGAAGGCTTTTTTTGTGCATCAATCCCCTTTAAATTAATGTTTTGTTTCGTTTTTCTAACCCTCATCTCATGTTTCGAGATAAGGGCCACTTATTTAAAATCTGAAGATTTCCTTAGGGTGCATATCCCACTAACATAAGGATTCCCATGACTCTTATGGTCCAATCCACCAAGGATGATCGTCAACAAGAGGTATGGGAGATTTTTAAAAAATTATTTGGTAAAATTAATGAGTTCAAGTTACTACAACTAGAAATGGAGTTTACAACTTTGTCACCTTCTGATTTTCCTCTCATAGAATATTTCTTGACTAAATTCAAAGAACTCAAAAGTAAATTAAATGATGGTGGTAAAGAAAAAAAGGATCCTGAATGCATTTTTTTGATTCTGTCAAAATTGAAAGGTCCATTTTTTGTGTTCACTTCTACTTTCTTTTCAACTATGGATGCTCTAGGGGATGCGTTTAAAATGCCAACATTTGAGGTGTTTTGTGAGAGGTTATCTCATGAAAAAACTAAGTTAATGGCACTTGATGCCTTTCCAACCTCAAACCAGGAACTTTTAGAAAATTCTCCTAAGGGTAAAGGGAAACCTAAGTCGAAGCTAGGACCTAAGATTTCAGAATCTCCTAAACCCTCTTCTACTGCCACTGATAAAATTTATGAAGTCCCTAAACCTTCTAGTCCTGGAAAAGGGAAAAATAATATCAAAAGAAAGGTGTATGATCCTTTTCCTTTCTGTAGCAAAACAAACCATCCAGAATCATGGTGTTTTGTGAGAATTGAAGCACTTGAGAAGATGTTGAAACAACATAAGATTTCTATTCTTGCACCTTCAACCTCTTCCAATTTTGGTAAAGGAAATGCCTTTAGCTTGGGCCTTCACTCCATAGGATGAAATTCGGGTTTTAGATTTAGGTGCCACACATCACATCACACATTCAGAGAATTTACTAAGTTCATTTTCTCCTTGCAACATTTCTCAGATTATGGTGGGAAACTCTACTTCGTTAAAAGTAATGGGTGCAGGGATTGTTAACATGCCAAATGGTTTAATGCATGATGTTCTACATGTTCCCCACATTTCTAAAAAAATTTGTTTGTTTATCAAATCTGTAATTTAGGGAAAGGAAAGACTATTGAATTCTCACCTGATAAAGTTGTAATAAGAGAATTGAATGATCCTAATGATATTGTAGCTATAGGTGTTGTGGATACAAATTCTAGATTGTATCTCTTTAACAAGTTCAAGACTTCTGCAGGATCTTCTCTTATTTCTCACTCAGATTTTGTTAGCAAGTTGTGGCATGAGAGATTCAACCATCTAAATTATAGATATCTGCAACAACTATCTTCTCAGAACATGGTAACTGGACTTCCTAAAATTTCTTCTATTGATGGTGTTTGTCCAAGTTTTATGTTAGGTAAACAACATCAGGATCCATTTCCCAAAGGATTGGCTAAGAGAGATAAGGATCCTCTCGAGTTGGTACACAATGATTTGATGACTCTTCCTTCTTGTTCTTTTTTTGTAAAAATGTATTAACTTTTATTGATGATTTCACAAGGAGAACATGGGTGTATTTTCTTTAGTATAAGAGTGATGTTTTCAATGGTTTTAAAGAATTTAAGGATTTTGTTGAAAAAAAATCATCTCATTCCATCAAAAATATTTGCACTGATAATGGGGGGAGTATATTAGTAATGCATTCAAGGATTTTTGTACTGACCATGGAATTCTACATCAGTATACAATGCCTTACACTCCTCAACAGAATGGTGTTGCGGAATGGAAAAATAGGACACTCAAAGAGATGCAAAATTACATGATTCATGATGAGTCCGAATATGTCTCGTTAATGTAAAATAAATGATCTTATTTTACTCTCCTTTTATCAATATTGATTACATTTTGTGACTTTTGTTTGATCTAATATAAGTTAGGATATAATTGTCCATCTTTTTTTATTGTAGTTCTAACATTTAAAAACTATGTAATTCCTAACTAAGTGGTTTGGAAATATAGTTTTGTAATAAATCAGTCACAATCAGTCAAAAGAACAAATTATGAAGGGGTCACATGTTTTTGGAAGCATTGGTTTCAATACGGATCAGTTCCTGAACTTCTAAACTTAGTTCAAAACTCCATTACATAGTTATGGGCTCTATCACTTAGTTTTGAAACTTTCTGGACTTAGTTCTAGAACTCCTACATATAACTCGGAACCCTCACAGCTTAGATCTGGAATGATTTCCTTTAGTTCCGAAACTTCGCTAAAGTTTTACAACCTATGTGAATTTATTTATTCCAACAACATCTCGGTGATTTAGCAATCAATGATCCTTTCAATTAGGATCAGATTAGAAGATTTCTAATTCTTCATACTCGCAGATCTAGGGATAACTATCATACAATAGTACGTCCAGCCATGATCCAATTCAACATCTATTTTAGGCATGATTCGGTTCTATCTGAATCGGTAGGACAACTATGGCTATAAATACACCTGTGGAAGAAGTATATATATGTAGACTTGTAGATAGATAGTAATATAGATATATATGTATACATAGATAAAGGTACAAGAGATAGAAAAGAGACAATACATTTTTGTAATGCAAAACATTTTATCAATAAAATAGCCATTTCTGTTTTGAGAGTATATTAAGTTGTCAAATCCTATTTCAAGGTGGAGCAAGGGCCCACTCTTCCAAGAACCAGGATCTTCATTTTATTGGTATTTATATTCCCAAAGAAAATAACATTGATCTATTAATTCTCAGTAAATGCTTTTGATTATTCTAGTTGAAATCATCATATACTTGTTCCTGTAGGTGTTCTAGATTAGATTCTTCTTTCTTTACAATCATCTTTTAGCATTCTCAAATTTTGTGTTTATTTACAAAGCAAGTGTGTTTATTTCTATAACGTGTGTTTACTTGAAGCAATCTATTCCATTATGCAAATGTGTGTTTATTTCTAGCAATTTATTTCTACAGAGAATGTTTACTCCCAACAAGTTTCCATAATTTGATTTCAACAAGGTTTTGGCCAAGAAATCCTTAAGACATTGAGAAAATTCCCGTAAAATATATAAAAAAGAAAACAAATATCCACAAGAAATTACTAGATCACTAAGATCTCTTATTGTATATAGCTTTGGACACCACCCTGGTTTAAATATGACATCAAAAAGAGTTGATTAAATGAAGGGAATAATGACACCGATCGCTTTTGGCACCATTTTCAGGGAACCAATAGTTAGAATTATCTAATTAGGTGTCAACAAGAGCATAAACATACATCTAGCAATTACAGGATCTTCCCTACCTCACCATAAAATTTATGAGTAGACCTAGAGACTTTAAGGTTTAATTCCTCCCAAGAATATTAGAATAAGAATCATTGTCTTCTCGATCAAATAAGGAAGTTGATCAAGAATTAGAAGCACCATTGTCCCCTGTTAGGCATGAAGAATAATTTCTACCTTTGGAATTCTTAGATCATCACCAAAAGGAAGTATAACCTTTAGAAAAAGTATCATATCCCAAGACCCATTTAGAGAAAGTTTTGATTCACAATTGAGTATTCAACCTCCTACTCCTAACTTTTCACCTTCCCCAAAAAAATCACATACCATATTGGTTGAGAGAAAATTCTAAAAGTTACTACGTAAATGGCACGAGAAGTGGAAAGAGACCTAATAGGACCTTCACTTATCTAATTCAATTGCATGATGATGATACACCTATGAAAAATATTTCACTTGCACATTTACCCACATTTAGAGGGATGTCATATGAAAGACCCTGACCAATTTCTGTTTGAATTTAAAGTATTGTGTCAAAATTATGATTACAAAATAGATAATCAAAACTCAAGTTGTTTCCATCTACCCTAAAGGATGCAACAATGAGGTGGTTTATGGGATTAACATCTAATTCTATTACCACTTGGGCACAAATGGAAGTTTCCTTCCTAGACAAGTATCAAGATTACTATAGAGGGAGGAATAGGAAGGAAGAATTTTTCAAAATCAAGCAAGAGGAGGATGAGAATATGGAAGATTATTTAGACAAATTCCTCTTTGTGAGCAAAAGATGTGGATTTGTACTACAAGAGGAGTTAAGAAAAACCATTTTTCTTAAAGGTATGGATGATGAATCAAGGGAGGCACTTGATCTAATGGGAGGTGGAAATAGTGATCAAATAAGAATAAATGATATTAAAAACATTTGTAGAAGATATTCACAAACAAGGGGTGGACCTAGAAAAGGAAAAAAATTAAAAATGTAAAACCAGATATGAATAAAATGATGGATGAATTGACAAATTTCAAAATGACATTTTATTTCAATTAACCTCCACCATGGATGGATCACAAGATAAAGAAAATGCTAAAATTGAACCATTAGCTATGTATTTTCTTGGATGTAGGAAGAAGCATGCAATAATAGATTGTCCCTTGGATAAGACATAAATGTGTCTTATCTCGTGAATGTAGGGACCATGAAAGTAATGTGTATTCTCTTCTTCCATTTATTAAAAATCAGTTAAATAAATCAACATTCCATCCACATCAGAAGAAGTAAATTTTGTCTAGAGACAACCTAGCCAAGGGTAGTTCATGCCCAGTCAGCTCCCAACCCCTGATGATGCCATGGAAAACTTAGAAAGTGCCAAAAATTGGGGACAAGCACCTTGGGCACCTCAACTAACATGAAATCCTTATGATTGGGCAGGTCAATCTTGGTATGCCCAAGGACACCAAAACCATGGTCCGTCAAGGAAACCCAATGCTTGGTCACAACCTAGGTGGAGCCCTAATAATTATTTTCAAGGAAGGACATATATACCAATCCGAATCAACAATTCATAATGGGTTCCCAA
This sequence comes from Taxus wallichiana var. yunnanensis, assembly GCA_018340775.1. Lineage (NCBI taxonomy): Eukaryota > Viridiplantae > Streptophyta > Pinopsida > Cupressales > Taxaceae > Taxus > Taxus wallichiana. The sequence goes on from CM031242.1 coordinate 903,940,138, forward strand.
AGACAAAATTCACAAAATGAAAATGTGGTCCAAACCCAAATACCAACACAGCCAGTAGAAAACCCAAGAAATAAACAAACAAATCATGTCTACGGATCGGAAGAAGAAAATCGCTTGATTTGAATTCCCTGGATTGTAAGGATATTCAAACTAGATCTAAAAAATAATCAACAATCCACCTCTTACAATCACTTAGATGACAAGAAATTGAAGCCCCTAGTATAGTTGTTCCCAAGAAGGATGAAAAATAAAAAGATAAGGAGCTAGATAAAGCAACACTACTGAGACTCCATTTCTAGAGAGATTTAAAGAAGCCATAGAAACTAAGGAAATTGAATATTGAAATACCATTGTTACAAGAAATTAAGGACATTCTAGAATTGAACAAGTTAATAAAAATGTTATGTTTAAAAATACTTGGAAGGAAAAATTAGTACCCCAAGACTATTAAGGTAGATGGGAAACTTGTTGATTTATTAGCAGGAAAAATTTTACTTCCCAAATACGAAGATCTTGGAAGTCCTATTATTTCTGTCTCTATAGGGAATAAAGATATACATAATGTTTTGGTTGATTTGGGAGTGGCTATAAATGTGATGATAGTGGACACTTTGAAAACATTACTATAAAGAGGTATATAACCTAAAAACACCATATTGCAGATGGCGAGATCAGTATATCAAAACTAGACGGAGTTATTGAAGATGTAGAAGTTATGGTGGAGTCATGGGAATATCTAGTTAATTTCCTTATATTCCAGCCAAAAAAGGTAAAACACTTAGTTATCCCATTATTTTGGGAATACCATGGTTAGCTACATGCTTCTTTTAATTGATTGCAGATCAAGTGATATGACTATCTCAAATGGTAAGAATCCTAAGAAAATATCCTTACATCCTTCTCGCATTTAACTCTATTGATAATCAAGAACAATTGTGGGTTGATGATCCTGATTCTAATAAGCAAAACTTGTCTTCTTTGGCCTTGATCACATTGCAGGATCACATATGTGAGGTAGAAGGTATGAATAATTGACCATTGAATGAAAACCAGTTTTCGTTGGAGCAATTGGTAATAGTTCTGAACCTACAATCTTAGATCCGGAACCTGTAGACTCTATCCCAAAATCATCAGATTTAGTTTCGGAACCATCACATTTAGTTCCGGAACCACACCAACAACAATTCCCTATGACTGTACATAACTTTTCTCTAGAGGAACGAGATTTCTCTTGGGGAGAGGAAGAATTGGTAGCTTCAATTTCTAAGATATTAGGAAATGGTAAAGAATTTCTGAAAACAACAAGTGACGAGGAGTTCGACCTATAACAAGATAAGTGTCATAATTCTACCTACTATCCTTTTTCCAACATTCTATCTCAAGGAACTTTTAGAGATGTTTCTACATATCATATGTTGTTGCCACATGCATGTCCACTAAATACCTTAATGAAATTATTTTAACAAATTATTTCATCACATGTTGGAACCAAACATGTTGAGATTGAGTTGGGTAAGATTTTGAACATAAACAACTGTTGAAGAATGATGAAGAAGCTAAATTGTTTAATGTTTTGAAAAATCATACTAGAGATTTTTCTTGGGACTACAAAGATATTAAAGGAATCCATCCAAGTATTTGAACTCATCACATCTATACTAAATACATTAGACCAGTTAGGTAACCTTAGAAAAGGATTAATCCAACCTTAAGAGATAGTCAAACAAGAAATTGAAAACTATTACAAGTAGGTTTTATCTACCCCATCTCGAGATAGTCAAAGTGGGTGTCTCCTCTTGTAATTGTTCATAAGAAAATGGAAAATGGAGAATTTGTGTTGACTATAAGGAAATAAACAAAGCCACACCGAGAGATTATTTTCCCTTACCATTCATATATCAAGTCGTAGAAACCTTGCAGTAAGCAATATTTTCCTTCTTGGATGGATTTAGTGGATAGAATCAAATTAGAGTAGTTCTTGCTAGGATCAAGACAAAAATACCTTTACATGTCCATGGGGTACCTTTTCCTACAAGGTATTATCATTTAGATTATGTAATGCTCCGACAACTTTCCAAAGAGTCAGTATTAGAAATTTTTGCAAACCTAACAAATGACTGTGTAGAGGTATACATGGATGATTTCATTGTACATGGAGACACATTTGATGATTCTTTGAGGAATTTAGATAATGTATTAATAAGATATGAGAAACACCATCTGTCTCTTAGTCATGAGAAGTGTTTGATGATGGTTGATGAGGGGATTGTATTGGGACACCACATTTCAAAAAGAGGAATTCAAAGACAAAACAAAATCAAAATTATTTCAAACTTACCTATTCCTCAAACCCCATAGATATCAAGTCATTTTTAGGGCATGCTAGATACTATAGGAAATTTATCAAGGATTTTAGTAAAATTACTGCTCCCATGTTTAATTTTCTTACCAAGGACTGTGAATTTCTTTGGGATGAAAGATGTCAACATGCTTTTGAGGAAATCAAAGAAAAATTAATCACTTCCCCAATATTGAGAGGACCTAATTGGGAAAAACCTTTTCACATTCAAATATATGCCTCAAATAACTCCATTGGTGTAGTTTTGGGACAAAAATATGAAGAAGGGAAGATGTATGCTATTTATTACCTCAAGAAAATCTTACTCCCACCGAAAGAAATTACACTACCACCGAAAAGGAATTTCTTACTTGTGATCTATACAATTAATAAATTTAGACATTATATCACAGAGTACAAAATATTTATACATACAATTAGGTACTTAATGAACAAACTAGTGGTTAGAGGTAGGATAATTAGATGGTTATTAATTTTACAAGAATTTGATATTACCATAGTAGATAATCTAGGAAAATCTAATGTGGTAGCTGATTTCTTGTCAAGACTAACCACTACAGGGAGCAAGATCTAGTTAAGGACAACTTTCCAGATGAAAAATTGTTTGCTATTTCATCTTATACACCATGATTTTCTGATATGGAAAATTATCTTGCAATAGGGAAGTTTTCTCCTTCTTTCACTAAGAAACAAATGAAAAAGTTGATCAATACTAGTGCACAATTTAAATGGTTAAATGGAATGTTGTTTAAATGTGGTCCTAATTTGGTTTCACACAGTTGTGTGAGAGAAGATGAAATGTTTGACATACTGAGGGCATGTCATGATGATCCAAGTGGAGGACACTTTTTAGTGAAAAGAATAGCTCACAAGATACTTGGCACTGGCTATTTTTGGCCATCTCTGTACAAGGATGTGAAGCGATATATCAAGCAGTGTGATCCTTATCAAAGGATGGGATAACCAACTTTCACCAATGAAATTCCCTCTGCAACCTCAAGTGGTGATTGAACCATTTGAAAGATGGGGGCTGGATTTTTTTGGTACCTTTAGTCCTCCTTCACAAGGAAAGGAGTACATTCTTATGTGTACTGATTATGTGACAAAGTGGGAAGAAGTGTAGGCTTTAACAAATGCCATTGAAGAAGCAGTTGTTGATTTCCTTTGGCACAAAATTATGGTAAAGTTTGGTGCACCAAGAAGTATAGTTTTAGATAAGGGGCCACAATTCATGTCTAATATGATCCAATCCTTCACAATGCATTATAAAATAAGTCATAGGAAGTCATCTCCTATCACCCACAAACAAATGGATAATTTGAAGTAACAAACAAAGAATTGGAAAACATCCTTACCAAAATAGTTGAATCAAGCAGAAGAGATTGGGCAAAGAGACTACATGAAGCTATCTGGGCCTATAATACAACTTGGAAGACTACAACAAGATTTTCACCATATGAGTTAGTCTATGGGAAAAATCCCTTGTTACCTATTCAATTTGAATTGCAAACATTGAGGACAACAACTAGAATAGGTATTGAGTTGGATGTAACACAAAAGGAGAGAATTATTCAACTCAATGAGTTGGATGAGTTAAGGATGGAAGCACTTCAGCAAACAAAGATAATCCAAGATCAAAGAAAGCAATGGCATGACACACATATCAAGAAGAGGCAATTCAAGGTAGGATATTGGGCATTACTGTTTGATTCTAAGTACCAACAATTCAAGGGAAATTTGAGAACCAGATGGTTGGGACCCTATTAGATTGAGCAGATCTTTGACAATGGTTCTATTCAGTTACTTCCCATTGATGGCAATAGAAGGACACTTTTGGTCAATGGACATAGGCTAAAAATCTATAGGAAACCTCCTACTAAGGATGAATTCTTGAGGTAGATTGAAGCAGATAAATAATTTTATCATATGGAAGAACTCAAGTTCTTCCAAAATGATCAAATAATTAGATGGATAAATCTAGAATAAAGGGAAGAGAATGAAAACCAATAAATGGCGTTCTCTTAAAATAATAATAATAAAAAAAATAAGAAAAAAAAAGGAAGGAATGAAAACTAGTAAATAGCATTCTCTTCCCCAATTTTTTTTTCTCTCAGAGATCAATTGAAAACTAGTAATGGTGGTTGATCTCCTCAACTAAATGGCTAATCCAAAATAAAAGGAACTTCCTTGAAATTCTAGTTGTCTTTTCTAACTGTTTTCCTTTTTTTGTTTCACTTTTAGGAATGATGAGTCATCATGACGGAGGGATCACATCATCAAGGATGGTAATTATGTCTTTAACTTATTAAAGGTTAGATTAAAAGTTTGCATGTGTGATTGGATTTGATTTAAAAGTGGTATGATGAGTCATCTATTGTACATTATGATTAAAAGAGAGTAATCATGAGGGTGATGTCGTGAAACAAAAGTGGCGGCATGTTTATAATGATCTATCATTCGTGCGGAATAAACAGTGAAGAATCATTTGTAGAAACACTTCAAGGAAGAAGCAGAAGAATTAAATTTGCATTCCGTAGCTAAACACAACAGGTCCATAGCTAAGCACAAAAGTTCCACAACTAAGCAAAGATTTCTATAGAAAATCCAAGAAGAGAAATAATTTGAAGGAGAATGAATCTAAATCACCCTCTTTACTATGGGGATTAAAAAGAAGTCGGAACTTGAGGATGATACCTAGCTTCTTGTAGATGAAGAAGTGGCAGATGTCTTTAAACAAACAGGGTGATTGGTATTCCTAAAAAAATTTCTTGAAGTATAACAAATAATTAGTAAGAGAATTTGTTATAAATTAATAAAAATATAAAAAAATGTTAGAAATATTGTAATTCTTTTTTCTGAGAAAATAATAAGCAATGTATCTAGTGTGCCCATTGTGCATGTCCCAAATCCCGTCAAAGGGACCTTAAGAGAATTAGTTGAAACCGTGATACAAGAGGGGGAAATGGAACCCCAATATATTTAAAACAATAAGAAAATCATAAAAGGGGTTAGAAGGGCCATCTTTCCTAAACCCTTTGATAGAATGGAATTTTGGATAGTTAAGTATTTAACTTCGATGGTTAATTTGGGTTGGTAGGAAGAGAAGTCCTGAAGATGTTCATACATCTTAGATATGGAGCTACACAACTAGAATATATAGTAAAGCTTCCATGGTTTCTTTTGAATCCATTCATATAGTGGCAGAGGTATTCTTTTGGTGTTAGAACAATCAAACATCATGGATTAGTTCAATTGGTGTGCCAACACCATTTTCTTGCAAAGGAAAAAGGAGAGAAGAAATACAGAGATATTTCTTAACAAGTTTAAGAAAAAACCGATATTATCAGAGAGTAATATAAAATCCTTTTTCTCCTACAACTAATTTGGAAATTGGTGCCCCTAAAGAGGAAGAAAAGGAAATAGGTGGGAGACTATACCAAAAAGGAGAAGATCCGAAGAAGAATTAAAGCAAAGAACCTACTATAACTTTTAAAGAAACTCCTTCCTCTCGCAAAGCCTACTACAGGAGAGATAATATCTATCTCTAAGAGTGAAATTTCACCTAGGCAAGAGAAAGAAGTGAAAATTAGAAGAATATCTAGGAGAAAACCTACTTCCGAACATAATAAAGCTCCTCAAAGAAGAAGAATTCATAAGAGGTCTAGAGAAACTCAAAAGGAGATGAAAGAACATGACAAGTTGGAAAAAGAAGGTGCTGATATTTTGGGCAACATGGCCACCAATCCTCCCCAAGCAAGCCAAAATGAGATGGAAAAATAAGATGAGACATTTGAGGAACGGGTTTTTCAATAGTTGGGTGAACCAAAGAGCACTATAACATGAAGAAGAAGAGTTAGCATCATGGATATGGAAAGGGAAATTTCCTTTGGTAGAAGAGGAATGCTTAACCCCAAAACAACTTTTAAAGAAAGAAGAGAAACGAAAGGGTAGACAGGATCTGTTATTTCCCGAGAAGAACTCATTATCAAAGAAAAGGATGAGGAGTTGAACTTCCTCAAACTCAAGTTATAATAGAGAGAGATGCTCATTGGGAACTAAAAACTCAGGTTCAAAGACATGACTGAGGAATTAATAAGAGTTAAATGGAAGATGATGAAGAAAGAGGAAGAATGTAAAATTTCCATAAGATAGAGTACTATGTAAATAAATTTTGCATAGAATGAAATAACTTATTTTCCACACAAACAGCTTATGGGATGATACTTGCAGAGAACTCAAGTGAAATCAAAACATCCAATGAGGATTTGAGAAGCAATATGGAAAACAAAAAGAAAGCAAGAAAGGAAAGGAAAGAAAATTTTTACAAAGAAGAGGGAGATAAATTTAAATGTCTTGTAAAAATACAAATGGTTTTCATAATGAGTGAAAAATTGCTTGCATGTAGGAGACCTTCTCTTGCATATAGTGTGTTTCTAGAAGAACAATTCATTCACTGACAGCTGTCAAGAATTGCATGTGGCCTTTCACATGAAATAAAAGATGAATCTAAGTTCATGACAACCTATTCTTCATCCAAAGGTAGAGAGAAAAAATCTTCTTTGCGAATTCTATCTCTGCAATCTTATGCTAGAAAAGAACACAAGCTTCATGATCAATTTTTATGTGTGAGAAATCTAACTTAATGCATTTATTTCTATTCTTCAAAATCAGATTTCATGGAAGGGAAGGGATTTTGAGAATTTATTGAAAGCTAGCTCATTTGGTCTCTGCATAAGGGCTCATTATGGTAAACCATCTCGCTTTCATTAAAATTTTTAGAACCCATGCCTTTGATAGATGGTTCAAGACACATTATCTTGCCAATTTATAAAAATTATTGATGCCTTCACCTTTTATGAGGTGGATTTTTTTAGGAGATTTGTGATGGATGTTTGAAAAGACTGGAGCTTCTTATAGTTTCCTTGAGGAGAAGGGAAGTAATATCTCCCACAAATTTTATCTGGAGTCTGGAAAGAGAAAAAGATTTATGCACATTAATCCCTCGGATCAATGAAAAGCACAAGGGTATATGGATGGGAATGAGAAAAAGGCCTCCCATTCTTCTCACTCCCATGTCTCCATGGAAAAATAGAGAACCTCAAGATCCCACTCAATTTGAGGAATGGAAGAGGAAAGTAGAAACATGATCAGGGTATAGTGTTTCTGAATTAAAACACTGGGATATTTAGTTTCAACCATTTGACTTGAGCAGTCAATTGGAATGTAGAATACACAACCCAAGGTTTGAAGAATAAAGTTTGTAAGAGGACTTACAAACAAGTAAGTATGGGGAGATGATGAGGCCAGAATATGTCTCGTTAATGTACAATAAATGATCTTATTTTACTCTCATTTTTATCAAGATTGATTGCATTTTGTGACTTTTGTTTGATCTAATATAAGTTAGGATGTAATTGTCCATATTTTTTGATTGTAGTTCTAATGTTTAAAAGCTATTAATTTCTAAGTGCTTTGGAAATTTAGTGTTTTAATAAAACAGTCACAATCACCAAAAGAACAAAGTATGAAGCGGTCAACATGTTTTTGGAAGCATTGGTTTCAATATGGCTTGGTTCAAAACTTCCAGACTTAGTTTAGGAACTCCATTACACGAGCTTATGAGCTCTATCACTTAGTTAAAAATTTCATACTTAGTTTCGAAATCGTACATGTGGCTCTGGAACCCTCACAGTTAGATCTGGAACGATTTCCTTTAGTTCTGAAACTTCTCTAAAGTTCAAACCTATGAGAATTTATTTATTCCAACAACATCCGATGATTTAGCAATCAATGATCCTTTCAATCAGGAGCATATTGGAAGATTTCGATTCTTCATACTCATGCAGATCCAGGATAACTATCATACAACAATACATCTAGCCATGATCCAATTCAACATCTATTTTGGGCACAATTTGGTTATATTTGAATCGGTAGGACAACTATGGCTGTAAATACACATGTGGAAGAAGTATATATCTGCAAACCTGTAGATAGATAGTAATATATAGATATATATGTATACATAGATAAAGGCACTGAGAGATATAAAAGAAACAATACGTTTTTGTAATGCAAAATATTTTATCAATAAAATAGCCATTTATGTTTTGAGAGTATATTAAGTGGTCAAATCCTATTTCAAGGTGGAGCAAGGGCCCACTCTTCCAAGAACTAGGATCTTCATTTTATTTGTATTTACATTTCCAGAGAAAATAGTATAGATCTATTAAATCAGTAAATGCTTGTCATTATTCAAGTTGAAAACTATCGTATAATTGTTCCTATAGGTGTTCTAGATTAGATTCTTATTTCTTTGCAATCATATTTTAACATTCTCAAATTGTGTGTTTATTTACAAAGCAAGTGTGTTTATTTCAGTAACGCGTGTTTACTTAAAGCAATATATTCCATTATGCAAATGTGTGTTTATTTGCATAAATTTATTTTGTAGACAGTGTTTACTCCCGAGAAAGTTTTCATAATTTTATTTCAATAAGGTTTCAGCCAGAAATCCTCAAGACATTGATAAAATCCCCCAAAAAAATATATAAAAAAAGAAAACAAATATCTATAGTCAATTACTAGATCACTAAGATCTCCTATTACATATAGCTTTGGACACCACCCCGGTTTAAATATGACATCAACAAAAATTTGATTAAATGAAGGGAATAACGACACCCAACAATTCACTCAAAGAACCTTATACGTGTGTTTTGGGTTGAAGCCATGAATTGTGTCAACTACATTTAGAATTGGATTTCCTACAAATCTTACCAAGGGATTACACCTGAGGAAGCATGGTCTAGAGAGAAGCCTGATGTTTTTGATTTTTGAGTATTTGGAAGTCCAACTTGGGCTCATGTTCTTGATGAAAAAGGAATTCCATGAAACCAAGAGAGAAAGGAAATCATTGTTGCTTTGTCCATTATGAACATGTGAAGGAATACCATCTTCTAGATCCTTCTACTCTGGAATTTCATTTTTGAAGGGATGTTCATGTTGATGAGACAAATTCTATTGAGACTTCTAATGAAGATCAACATCTATCTCCAATACCTCCTTCGCATGAAATCATTTACATGCTTATTAATGATCCTTCGATGATGCTTCGAAGAAGAGGTTTCTCCTCCAGCCTCCTCCTTTCCCTCCTTTGGCACACCCAAAATGGCTTCAATCTACTCTACAGGAAGCTGGTAACTTGGTAGGAGATCTGAGTGATCCTCGATGCACAAGATCTAAGACTTCAGTGATATTGCTTATCATCACACTCAGTCCTATGCCTTTGGGAATGGATCTTGTAAGTGAAGCTATCTCCTCTGATCCTGTTAATTTTTCTGAAGCTTGTGGAAAATTTGAATGGGATGAAGTTATGAAAGAAGAATACTCCTCTTTGATGAAAAATAATACATGGGAATTGGTTCCTCTTCCTAAGGGAAGGAAAGTGGTAAAATGTAAATGGGTCTTTAAGACTAAGTATGTAGCTGATGGATTTGTAGAAAAGTATAAGGATCATCTTGTTGCTAAGGGATTTTCTCAAGTTGAAGGGGTGGATTACTCTGAGATTTTTCTTCTGTAGCAAAGATGGATTTTGTTTACCTTGTTCTTTCCCTTGCTGCTTCTCATAGGTGGTCAGTGTATCAGATGGACATGAAGAGTGCCTTTTACATGGTGATCTCCATGAGGAAATTTATATGGAGCAACCCCTAGTTTTGTGCAAGATTCTTCACTAGTTTGTAGACTTCATCATTCTCTATATGGTCTCAAACAAGCTCCTCGAGCTTGGTATGAGAAAATGGATGAGTTTTTGTTGTCTACTGGTTTTCATCGATGTGAAACTGATCATATTATATATGTTCTGAAATATGATGATGAATTTTTAATATTGGTTTTGTATGTTGATGATCTCATCCTCACTGGCAGCTCAACTTCTATGATTCAAGACATTTAAAACAAATTGAGTGTAAACTTTGACATGAAAAATTTGGGATTGTTGCACTATTTCCTTGGTCTTTAGGTTTATTAGTCTTCTGAAGGCATATCTATTGGACAGAGGAAGTATGCTTCCAATTTATTGTAGAAGTTCCACATGGTTGATTGTAAGCCATCTCCCACTCCATTTTAGTTAGGTATTGAATTGAATGTTAATTGCAAGTCTAACCTTGTTGATGCCTCTTTGTATAGAAAATTGGTTGGGATTCTTTTGTATCTGACACATAGCCATCTCGATATCACCTTTTCTGTTAACCTTGTGTCTCATTTTTCACATGAGCCTCATGAGAGTCACTGGAAAGCCACAAAGATAATTTTGAGATATATAAAAGGGACATTGAATTTTGGCATACATTATTCACCACAGGGATCTTGTGAAATTGAAGGCTATACAAACTCAGATTGGGGAGGTTGTCGAGACACATGACAGTCTACTTTTGGTTTCTTTTTTCACCTTGGCTCTGGTCCAATAGCATGGGCATGTAAAGAAAATGCAGTTTCTTTTTCATCCACTAAAATTGAGTATAAAGGTGTAGTAAAAGCAGGAAGTTATTTGGCTTTGCCAAATACTTGATGAGTTTGGATTTCAACAAAAATATCCTTCTGTCATATGGTGTGATAATCAAATTGCAGGTAATCCTATTGAACATAAGCATACAAAACACATTGAAATTCATATGCACTTCATCAGGAAATTGATTCAGGATGATGTTGTTGACTTGAAGTTTGTATCTACAACTGATCAGATAGTGGATATCTTCACTAAACCACTTGCTTCTCCTCGATATATTCTTCTATGAGAAAATCTTGGAGTCAAGGAAGTTGTACTCAAGGGGAATTCAACATGAAGTCCCTTATTTCCTTCTTCTTTTCTCTTATTTGTATGGGGTACCTTATTTGGCATAGTAGCCAGGACCCTTTCTTTCTACTCCCTTACATTCGCTTATGGGAGGGTGTTGGTGTAAACATGTTCACACTTGTCTTTGTGAACTAGATATTTTGCACCTTAAATAAGCTCATTTGAGAGCATAGGTTATAATTATTTTTTAATTAGTTTGTGGGATATTGTTTCTTCCCCGTAACTTCTTAGAGTTGTTTGAGTTGTTGTTGCCACTCCTTAATTTATGGTAATGTGATTATCTCCTTGTTTTAGTGTTTCCTCCCTATTTTTTTTTTGAGGATTAGCTTTGTAAATCCTATATAATTATGTGTTCATAGACGTGAGATACACAAGCTTGAATAATATTTCTTTCGGATTTTCTTTTGCAACTTGTATTCATTTTGAAGTCAGGCTGTGTGCTTGGATTTCTTACAAAGATCTAGTTTTGCTCCTTCAATCTAGTGTAAGTAGGAGGTTTAATTGGTCTCATTTCACACTTATTTACACACATCCAAACATCCCATACCAAGTGGACCTAATTGGGATTTGATCACCCAATAGGAAATCCACCGCTGTGTTTTGGCCATGTTATAAATCCTATACATAATTGGGCCTCATGTACCTTCGGGTATATTGAGTACTCCATTTCCAAAAATACCTGAAACCAACCATAGAATGTCATTTATTAGGTACCCTTTGTTATCCACTTTTTCTATTTTTACATCTTCTAATTAATCATGATGATAATTTTTTTACTTGATTTGTTTGTTAATAAATTACATAAACAAATGCTCATCTATTTCATTCCTATTATCACTCCTTCTCAAGTCAAGGAAATGTAAATATCCACTAATGATCTCTCCAAACCAACTTCTAAATTTGAGATTGCACCTTTTGATTCCCAACCCTTTGTTTGCATGGTCTCAATTCATGAGGACCATGTCATAAAAAATGACCCCCATCTTGAAACCAATCCTTCTAGCTCTCATATGTTCATTTCCTCTACACCGGTGACATATTCATAACTTACTCCTTTAGAAACTATGGGAACTCCTTCTATCACCCTTTATGAATACCTATGTCGTAAATCTCCCACAATCTTCCAATCTCATCAATCCACTCAATTAGTGGATCCCATTCCACACTTATCACCTCATATCAAATTTATCCCCATACCATCGCCTCTTTCACACTAGTATGCCTATTCGACCATCTCAAAAATCACACTTCTTCCTTCTATATCCAAACAACATAACACAATTCTACCACTTATCTCCACTTTACATCTCCATGCCAATATAATCACCTCACAATCTCATCCATTTGAATCAATGCGAACCCATCAATCTCCCCCTCAATGTTCCTTTAGCTATGTACTTCTTAGCAAATTTATTCAAATATCTCGACCACCTATCACTTATGTCCCAAAAAACCCCATAGAAAACCAATCAAATGTCACCATTTCACAACAACTAACCCAATCTAACCAATCTTACCATATCCCCATTTGTCAACATTAAGATTTATCTCAACCAATTCAATTGCAACACCTTAATTATATTCCCCCTTATCAACCACTTCAACCTACACCAACACATCCCCAAACATATAAAACATATCAACAACCCAACCCACCTAAATCATACACATCACAATCTCATCTTTCAACATCTCTACCATCCAATGATCCATTACAAACATGTTGGCGAGAATAATTTGTTTGGTAGAAAAATCCCACACCCATTAATCGAAATTTCAACACACATTAAATTTAAGAAGAAATAACCCTGCAAATGGTAATAAGACCAATTAGGACTTATGAGCACAAAGAATCAAGTAAATCCCTCAGTCAAAAAAGGCTATAAAATCTTCTTCTTGTATTGATGCTCGAGAAGAAATTGTACATAACAAGAATAGAGGAATGCAAGAGTGGGAAAATAGAAGAATTTCAGCTATCTCTTTGTTCCTTCACAAGAATTATTCTCTCATGAGATTACAAGTTGACAACCAGCTAAGAAGAATCCCAAATGAGGGGCTCATTACAATTTATAGAAGAGAGATACTCTTCATCTTCCTAATGACACTTCATATGCCTTATTTTTGACTTTAGACTATTCACATTCCTATAAAATATTAAGTCCCTTTTATAAAAACAAGGTGACTTAATTTTACATCATGTTTCTAAAGTCACTTTTTGAATAACTTAAAGGCATATTAAAAAGTGCAAACCCCAACAAAGAATTAGAACATTTGAAGAGAGAGAAAGTTGGGGGGGAAGAGAAGAGAGAGAAGAAGAAATATGTTGCTCTCCGATGAAGTCCATCTTGATTCTGATCATTGGAATGCTTCAAGGTGATGAAACTCTAAATCTTTGAATCCTTTGCACCCTGAGAAACTCTTTGGATGGTTCACAGACACCTTGGGTTAAGTGTTTAAGAACATTGTTGAATGAATTTATTGATGACCACAAACACAACTCATGAAGATCCCTTTTGAAGAGATAGGAGCTCAGAACCAATCTTGCCAAGTTGAATGAATTGTTTCACCGATGACCACAACTTCCACCTACACATGATACTCTTGCAACTTGAGCCATGAAGTGAGTGTCGAGAGACACTTGTCGAGTTCCTTGAGATGATGGATCTTGAATGCCCTATGAGAAATGCCCATGGATGATCCCGAATGATGATGTTGACCTGAATGATCATCCCTCTATGTCCCATTGTGCCAAAATTGCCTTTGAGTGTGACTTACTATTAATAATAGTGCCCAGATGGGAGACTTACTATTTTTGGTAAGGGTGATTTTCTCCTCTTGACCATCCTAATGTGATGAACTTCTTCATTCAATCCTATGCATGCTTCCTTTGTGAAATCTTCCTCAGAACAACTTACCATTTGACTTACTTATTTTTTAGTAAGCACCCATATAGGGGCTTACTATTTTTAGTAAGTGTTCATTTTTTTTTTTTGTTTTTTTTTTCAATGACCATTCGACTTCTTGATGATTCTTCTTCTATGCACACTTCGCTTTCCATAGACACTTTTGATGATGAATTTCCAAACATAGCAAGCATGTATAAAAAAGCTTACTATTTTTGGAAAGTGGATTTCTAGTGATCGGTTTGTGACGATGGAACACATATTTTTGGATTTTCATCATCAATCTCAAACCTCTAAAATTTACTTGATTTTTCCCACTAGAATGTTTGAAAATAAAAAACAAAATTTTCACCTAGCAGTGACTTCGGGCACGGAGCTATCATGGCAGCCATTAATGGAGCTTCAAAATTTATAGGTCTAGTTTTTACCTCTGATCATGATGAAATTAACTCCATTTTTTATAGGTTTTTTTCATTTGATTCATGTGAAAATTTTTTAGCTCAATTCCATTGTTGATTGATGGGAATCCAATTTTTGTGTGAGCTAGGGCACAAAAATGGGGTTTTTTTGAAAAAAATGATTTAGGGCATCATTTGAACTCTTTTTTTTTTTTGTGATGGCCTTTGAAAATGAGGAGGTTTTGCAGAAAAAAATTTCTCTCAATCTGACTTGTATTTTGCAAGATATGAATATTTTTTGATTGGGAGACTTCATAGTTATCTGAAAAATCTTCATTTTCTCTTCATTCTTCATTTTTTTTATCCATTTTTTTTTGAATATCTATATTTTTTCAATGTGAGGAAGAATTTGAGGAGCTGATTTAAGTGTAGAAATGGAGGTTGGGATGTCTGGGAAAAATTTTCCAGAGTTTTGGTAGGGTGTGGAGATGTGGGGGGAATGAACTGGCATGGAAAAATGACTAAGTCTGGATTTTTTTCATCCAAGAAGAAAGCATAAGGGGTTGGGTGAATTTTTGTGTCCCTATGTCCCTTTTAAAGGGATGAAAGGGACATGAAATTCCCATCACACCTCATCACAACACTTGGCGAGATTTGATTGGCTGCATTTGAGTGAGAGAGCTTGAGGGAAGCACCTGGGGGCTTGAGTTTTAGGCGTATGGAGAACCAAAAGGCATAGCTAGGGGCTGGGAAAATTTTTTTGTCCCTGATGTACCTTTATTAAAGGGATGAAAGGGACATCAATTTCCACATTCACACCAGGTTGCGACACTTGGTGATCATCCGTGCAATGAGAGGAAAGGCTCCAACTAGCTCTGGGGGCTAAACTGGCAATGAGAGGGTCGTTGGTGTCTTAGGGGAAAAAAAGGGCTGGGAATTTTTTTGTCCCTTATGTCCCTTTTCTAAAGGGATGAAAGGGACATGAAATCCTCCAGGCTCCTGGTGCTACACATGTGTCCACTTCAAAAATTGGCTAAGTATCGAACTCTTACCTTGAGCCAACTTGTGACGGTGATATCTTGAGCTTCCCGGATGAATTTTTTAAGGTGAAAAATTTATATGATTATTGATTATTAACCACTGGCCTTAATGATTTGAATCCAATGGTTTAAGTCTCAATTCTTGATTCATCCATTTTTAGAGACTTGAAAAATAGATTTTTTTCTAGGATGATTATGCATGAGAAAAAGATGTAAACATATTTCTACTAGGTGTTGATGAAAATATGTTCACCATTTATATTTAGGGCTTAAAATACCTTTCCATTGATATATTTTTTAGCTCTTAACTCCTTATGAACTCCTAAATTTTTCTTGAAGCTCAAGGTGCTTTTTTCACATTGTGTTTGTTCCTTTAGGCCTAAAAACCCATTTTGTTGAATTGGCTCCAAAACCTCCAAATCTTTCCAAAATCTCCCAAAATTTTTTCTCATGTTATTGGAACTTGAATGCATCTCCATGTTGAATTTTTCTCCTCTTTCCACTCTAAGGGGTGCATTAGTCTCGGGAAGGCCAAAGGTGGTAGCCTTTCCAAAATACTCAAAATTGACATTCTTCTCCAAAGATCCTAAAATCACCTAGGGGATTGAATTTTCTTTCCTAAATCACCTAGGGGAATTGGATGGAAATCCAATTGAGGACCATTACATAGAATGAGTAAGGCTTGGTGTTAAGAATGGGTAGACCTGGGGTGTCTTGGAAAGGTAAAACTTGAAAATTTTGACACAGGGTATCGTTGTCATGCTTGAAAATTGGAAATTTTCCTGTTGCACATTTGCATGACAAAAATGGCTCTAGCTTGGGGACATGTTATGGAATGAGCACTGTAATAAATACATGACATGAGGAATCCCAAGAATCTCAACACATAACACATTGACTAGTGCCTTATCCATTGGGCCTTTGGAGTTGTTTACAACTTGAGAGAGAGAGATAACAAGGAAGAACACACACACACACAAAAAAAAAAAAGGAAACACACACACACATGAAAGGAAAATCACACAAAACAAAGGAAACACACCTAAAAATCACCTATGGTATAAGGTGGGGGGATAACCCACTTTCACTGAAGAACTTTTCTTTTCAAGAGTTACCCCTAAAGAGGTAACACAAGATGTCGATGTCTTGCAAAGCCATTGACTGGTTCAAGGAAGTAGCCTCCTTTCCTCAAATGCCTATGAAATCCAGTGCTTTCATGATTGTTCATGTACTTCATAGGAGTGAGCCTACATGAGATTTTTGGTTCTCAGGCCTTCACCTAGAAATTCCCTTTCCTTTACATTCTTTGAGATCATTTCCAGTGTTGACTGCCTTCCATGTTTATCCATAACACCGATATTTTATTTGAACACTTTCATCATCATTCTAGGGTTGATCCTTGTTCAAGTTGTTTGAATCTTCTATCTCTTTTCATTCACATATTCATTCTCTGCATTTTTAAAAGTTCCAAAGTGATGTGATCAGTTTGATTTTGAACAAATTCCCAATGTTCTTGCTGTGAAAAACTCTCCTCAATGTGAGTTGGCTCAATATTTTCCTACCACCTTCCACCATGATGAAGGTGTTGTTATCAAAATTGAATATGTCCAAAGGAGTTCGAGGAATTTTCTTCTTTTGCATTCATGAACTTCCTCTTGCATTGTGGAAGAAGAAGACATGCTTTCACTTTCATGCTCACCATTGAGGAAGTCATCCAGCCTATCTAACTATTCCATCTCCACATCAAACATAGGTGTATCAAAACAAGGAGCACTCATTGATTCACACCTGTCTTGTATCTCCATGGCTCGAGTCAAGAGTTCAAGGCTAAGCTGAGGATTTTCAATTTCTTCTACAACTTTCAAAATATCTTACATGGATGGATCTTCCAAATTCATCATAGATTCATCTTTGTTTTCAAAAGAGTTTATATATTGTGACTCAGAGGAGTGTAAAAATATGATCCATACCTTCCCATGATTCATTCAAGAAACTCTGTTTTCTTCTTTTGTGCTTTGTGTTCCCCAAGGCTCTCTTTCATATAGGCACAAACAATTTTGACTTATGAACCCTTTCGATAAGGAGAAGAGGTCCATGCTTTGTGGAAATGGCACACCTTCAGCTCAAAATCCATATCATCCTCATGATAATCATCATGCTTCCTTGGTTTTGAGAATGAAATTGGTCTCCTCCATATGTTCATCCATGATTGAATCGAGAAGAGAATTTGATTCCTCAACTTTCTCTTCTTCTTCACATATCTCCATCCTGTCATTAATTGAAAAATCAAAGTCTGAAAGAGATTACTCATGAACACCCCAAACTCATCATTTTTATTTCTTCATCATCAGTGGAGTCTTCAAAAAGCATCAAATCATCCATTATGCAACTAGGATCTTCCTCTATTGAATATGTCACTCCTCCGATGAGTTGTCTTTCATGCTAAAAAAATCTTGCATCTCATCTTCCATAAGAAAAATTTCCTCTTCTTCTTTCATGGTGAGGAAAGGAAAATTTTCATCTCTCTCCAATGTGAGGAAATAGTTTCCTATCCTTACCTTGAAACAAAATGTTCACCCTTGGATCATCTAATTTTTGTATTGTGTATTTCATCTTACACATCGGAAAACAACTTCTTCATCTCCCCTTTCATAGGTATGGTTGTAGAGGACCAATCCATTTTGATTTCACCACCTAAATCCCTACAAAAAATTCTACTTAGGAGCATGCCAAATGAGGATGGAATGTCAACTACCAAATGGTGAGAACACTTTCTTTTCTGGAAGTCAACCAAAGCAACTTGAGCATCCTTTATCCTTCCCACCAATGGTACTTATTTGGATTCCATGGAATAGCAAAGATCCATTTGCATGGGTCAAGGTAAGTCCTAAGGAATTTGTAAACTTTCATGGGCATCACATTGTCGAGGCTCCAAAATCTATGATGCAATTATTGAGTTGAAAGCCTTTGATGAGAAGTGACAGGTAAAAAGGTTCAACTTTATTGGTTTTGGAGGCACTAAGGGCTAACATGTTTTGTGAAGGTGGTGTGGATGGTGTGGAGTAGGCCTTTAGAATTTGAGCTTGAAATTTTAGCACTACCACCATGGACTACATTGACCAACCTATCAAATTGAGTAGGTGTGTTTGCAAGTACTTCAATTTCTATGATCAAAACCTTGGCTTTACTCATGTTCTACATAATCAAATGGGATCACAACAGATGAATTTGAGGTTCCGGGGTGATGGAATATTTACATGGAAAGGTGTGGTTACCTTGGGAGTTTGATTTTCTTTAATAGGTGTGGTAACTAGTTTAGAAGGGGATGGGGAAGTAGACTTTGGTACTACTTTAGATGATTTTGTAGGAGTAGCATTTGAAGAAGAATTATTCTTAGACACTTTTGAATTAGGGGAGGACTAGAAGACTTACTTGGCATGGTAAATGGATTCTTGCTTTGTCAGTGGGTCTGGTTTTTCCTTGGATGAGTCCATTGATGGTGGCAGTGACGACCCTCTGCTGATGATCTTATTTTGTGGAATTTCAATGGGAGGATCTTATTTCTTCTTCTTCTTCATTATTTGTTGAAGATGAAGTTTCTTTCTTTGATTGAGCCCCACGTGAACACCACACACGAGAATCTTGGAGCTTCTTCATCATCATCATCTTCATCTCCTTCAACATACTCAATAAGGCCATTTTGAGTCTCCCATTAACTTCTTTGACCTCAAGGTAGTCTCCATCATCACCTTCTTCTTCTTCTTTTTGTTCATCAATGTCACATGTAGCATTGACTAGAGGTGCTTTGAGAGAAGCCTATGGGGAGGTGGGGTGATTCTC
Organism: Taxus wallichiana var. yunnanensis; assembly: GCA_018340775.1. NCBI lineage: Eukaryota > Viridiplantae > Streptophyta > Pinopsida > Cupressales > Taxaceae > Taxus > Taxus wallichiana. Next base: position 903,959,532 of record CM031242.1, read on the forward strand.
GGCTGTTTGGAGGATTCGGATCCTCTTGGAGCATTCCACATGGAGATTTGAGATAGTTGTTTCTTCATGGAAACCAAGTCATTTTCCATTTTCTAAAACATTGGGTCCATGGTGACTGAGTTTGAACTTTGACCTTTTTTTTTCCATTAGGACCTTTCACTTTTCCAGAAAAGATCAAATCATCTTCAGTCTCGATCGCAAAGTCTTGTGCTTCCTTCAAATCCTGGGTTGGGCTCTTTTGAGGAAGAAACCAACTTCTAGTGGTAGAGCACTGATGAAGAACCTTTTCAATTATTTTTAAGAGGCACGACATCTTCAGGAATCCTTCTTATTATCTAGTTATATTTGGAAATAAAGTCTCTCATTGATTCAAAGCTTCTTTCTTCATTTGTACCAATTGACCAAGAGATCTTGAAGTCCTCCATGGTTTTGAACCTATGTTCAAATATACTTCTTATATCTTCCCAACAAGTGATAGATCTTGGGGGTAAGCATGTAGAACCATTCAAAAATTTTCTTGTAGTGATTCCACAAAGAGTCAGATATAAACATCCTCATGTTCTACTCCCAATACACCGCAACAAGGTGATGAATGTTACTACATGCTCCTCGGGAGAAGTTGAGAACCATCTCCTCTAAATTTTGGGAAGTTTTTTCTTGAGCCTTTTGGTAGCTCATGGAGTGGTTGAGGAAGAGCAAGTGGGCAGTGTTTCCACCCCATGGTACATTTGGTCTATGTTCTTCATGATCACGATCCACCATTTCATTCCGATTCTAGCTTCCAACCTTTCTAAGGTTGTGGCTTCAGCTTGTTTCTCTTGCATCTGCTTCATGGCTTGAGCTCTTTCAATCTCTCAATTTGAGCTCTTATCTCTACTTCAACTCTCTTGCTTCTCTTTCTCTAGCTTCTTCTTTCGGTCTCTACATCGGTGAAATCTTCAATATTCTCATTGATGTATGGAAAATCAACATCCAATGGATTGATGACTCTTGAACTTCCACTGGGAATTTTTTCCTGATAGGGGAGACCTTGGATTTTGAGAAGCTCTTGTCTTCTTTGAAGTTCTTCAAGATGGGATCAATTTTTCCTCCTTGTCTTTGTTGTAAGTGTACCTTTTGATCCACCGCTTGAAAATCTATATCTTCTCTATGGATCCTAACTTTTTTTTGTCTTTCTAGTTCAAGCAACATTTCTTCTTTTCAAGGTCCATAATCTTATGGTGAATGAAGTATTGAGTGAAGCTTTGTCGATTGTGCCAGATGGCTTCCCTCAAGTTAGAAGTGATGTCTTCTTGAATATGAAATAGTAGCTCAGGCCTTTCAACAAGAGGGTTACCCAAAATAGCCATGATTTGTAGACATAAGGCTGTGACTTTTCAAATTCCAATTTTTTTTTTTTTGGGTTTTTGGATTTTAATTTTTTTTTTTTGACCTTTTGGTCATATTTTGGGTGTAGATGTTGCTAAATCTACCCCATGGTGGGCACAAAAAAATATTTTTGAGAAAAAAATTTTTGGGTGGAAAAATTTGTGGGTTTTTTAATGCTCTAGGGAATCTAAGTCCCTCTACTTAAATGTGCATAACTTTATGTTTACATGCACATGAAAAGTGATTTTTGTCATGGTGGCCTTTTGGTTGGGGATCCAATAGGGGCACTCCACTAACCCTGCGGAAAAGCTAGCAATTTCTTGCTAGAGAGTACTTTGCGAGAGAAGGGAAAGGGAGTGAGAAAATAAAGAGGGGGATTAATGTTTGTGGGTAGAAAATCAGATTCCACACCCATTAATCAAAAAGTTCCAACACACATTAAATTTAAGAAGAAACAACCCTACAAATGGCAACAAGACCAATTAGGACTTATGAGCACAAAGAATCAATAAATCCCTTAAAAAAAGGCTATAAACTCCTTCTTCTTGTATTGATGCTCAAAAAAATTGTACATAGTAGAATAAAGAATGAAATACAAGAGTGGGAAAATAGAAGAATTTCAGCTATCTCTTTGTTCCTTCACAAGAATATTCTCTCTCATGATGATTACAAATTGAACAAAACAAAGAAATAAGAAGAAAGCCCAAATGAGGGCTCATTACAATTTATAGAAGAGAGATGCAACTCTTCATCTTCCTAATGACACTTCATATGCCTTATTTTTGACTTTAGACTATTCACATTCCTATCAAATATTAAGTCCCTTTTATATAAAAAGGTGACTTAATTTTACATCATGTTTCTAAAGTCACTTTTTTTTGAATAACTTAAAGGCATATCAAAAAGTGCAAACCCCAATGAAGAATTAGAACATTTGAAGAGAGAAAAGTTGGGGGAGGAAGAAGAGAGAGAGAGAGAGAAGAAGAATATGTTGACTCCTGAATTCCATGATTTTGATAATTTGAATTCTTTCCAAGGCTGATGAAACTCTAAATCTGACGATGAATCCTTTGCTATTTGCACCCCGAGAAACTCTTTTTGGATGGTTCATAGACACCTTGGGTTAAGTGTTTAAGAACACTGTTGAATGAATTTGTTGATGACCACAAAACACTCATAAAGATCCCTTCCAAAGAGATAGGAGCTCATAACCGATCTACCAAGTTGAATGAACTATTTTTCGATGACCGCAAATTCCACCTTACACATGATATACTCCTACAACCATTGAGCCATGAAGTGTGGAGAGACACTATCGAGTTCCCTGAGATGGATCTCGAATTCCCCATGAGAAATGCCCATGGATGATCCCGAATGATGATGTTGACTTGAATGATCATCCCTCTATGTCCCATTGTGCCAAAAATAACCTTTGAGTGTGACTTACCATTAATAGTAGGTTCTTAGATGGGAGACTTACTATTTTTGGTAAGAGGTGATTTTTTCCTCTTCTTGACCATCCTAATGTGATGAACTTCTTCATTCAATCTTATGCACACTGCCTTTGCCTCAACCACTTCTTGGGGTGACTTAATATTTTTAGTAAGCACCCATATAGGGGGCTTACTATTTTTAGTAAGTGTCCATTTTTAATTTTTTCTTCTTCGAATGACCATTATGACTTCTGATCTTGGATGCACACCTTTTCACCATAGACCAATTTGATGATGACTTTCCAAACATAACAAGCTTGTGTATGAAATCTTACTATTTTTGGAAATTATATTTCTAGTGGTTGGTTTGTGATGGAACACATATTTTTGGATGTGGCTCATTGTCACGATCCCATCCTCCAAATTTCACTTGATTTTTCCCACACGGAATGTTTGAAAATAAAAAATGAAAATTTTAATCTACATTAACTTAAAGCATGGAGCTTCTTGACAACCATTAATGGCTCATAAAAAAATTTAGGTATAGTTTTCACCTTCGATCATGATGAAATTAAATCCATTTGGAGGTTTTTCATTTAGAGTCTATGTGCAAAATTTTAGCTCAATTCCATTGACGAAATGATGGGAAATCCAACGAATGTGAGTTAGGTTAGGAAATGGGATTTTTTATGAAATAAATGATTTAGGGAATCATTTGATCTCCCGTTTATTGCATCATTCATGACCTTCAAAAATTAGGAGGCATGGAAAAAATTTCATCTCAATTTGACTTGATATTTTGCAAAGATATGATGAATGTTTTCGTTTGGTTTGGAGACTTCATAGTTATCCGGCAAAAAAACTTAGTTTTCTTTTTGTTATTCATTTTTTTTTCCATTTTTCTTTCTGATATCTTTATAATTTCAATGTGAGGAATAGTTTAAGGAGTATGGCTGAGTGTGGAAATGGAGGTTGGGATATCTCTAAAAATTTTCCAAAGTTTTGGCAAGGTGGAGATGTGGGGGATGAACTAGCATGGAAAAATGGCTAAGTCTAGATATTATTCATCCAAAGATGAAAACATAAGGGGTGGGGTGAATTTTTGTGTCCCCTAAATCCCTTTTCTAAATGGACAAAAGGGATGAAAATTTTCCCATCGTGCGCCTCATCGTGACACTTGGTGAGATTTGACTGGGTGTGCATTTAAGTGAGAGAGCTTGAGAGAAGCACCTGGGGGCTGAGTTTCGGGTGTATGGAGAACTAAAAGGCATAGCTATGGCTGGGAAAATTTTTGTGTCCCTTAATTACTTTTAGCTAAAGGGATGAAATGGAAAATATTTTCCATATCATGTCACAGTTGTTGCGACACTTGGCGATCATCTGTGTAATGAGAGGAAGGCTCCAACTAGCTCCCAGGGGATGAACTGGCAATGTAGAGGGCCATGTTGGTGATTTGAGGGATAAAAATGTCTAGGTTAATTTTAATTTCCCTTATGTCCCTTTTATAAAGGGAAAAAATGGACATGAAATCCCTCTAGAATCCTGTGCTTTACATGTGTCCACTTGAAAAATGGTGAAGTATCGAACTCTTACCTTGAGCCAACTTGTGACAGGAATAACTTGAGCTCCCAAATAAGTTTAGAGATGAAATTTAATATGAATGTGACTTTAAACCACCAATGGAGTTTAATTTTGATGATTTTAAGCATCAATTATTACCACATCACCTAAAAATGGCCCCTTATTTCTTGGGACCGCCAATTGTTCGCCATAATAGTGAGTTACCTACGAAATGTTCATGATGTCTCACAATTTTTCCACATTTTTTAGGGAATTGAAAATACCTTCCATATGTACCTTTTTGGAATCTTGAATCTTCATGAAGCTCCTAAAATATTTTCTTGAAGCTTAGGCACTCCTTCGCGGTGTTTGTTCCTTTAGGCCCAAAAACCCACTTTCGTTGAATCGGCTCCAAAACCTCCAAATATTTCAAAAATATCCCAAAACATTTTCAAAAATATTATGGGAACTTGAATGCATCTCCATGTTGAATTTTTATCCTCTGTTCTACTCCATGGGGGTGTATTAGTCCCGGGAAGGCCAGTGGTAGCCCTTCCCAGAAAAGCTCAAAAATTACATTCTCCAAAAGCTCCTAAAATCACCTAGGGGGACTGACTTTGATTTCCTAAATCACCTAGGGGATTGGATGGAAATCAAATTAAGGACCATTACATAGAATGTGTAAGGCCTGATGTTAAGAATGGGTAGACCTGGGGTGTTTTGGAAAGGTAAAACTTGAAAGTTTTGACATTGGGGTCGGTTGTCATTCTTGAAAATTATAATTTTTCCTATTGCACATTTACATGACAACAAAGAAATGTTATGTCTAGTTATTTTGGGATCTAAGACCAATTTTCAATATGAATAAATATGGAATGAAGCCATCGATATATTTGTTCCTGTCAAATACTTAAACCATATCCTACTCATTGGGAATTTACAAAATTCTCTAAGTTTAACAAAAAGGAGGATCCCCAACAACACCTTCGTGTGTCTAGGCATGTGTGATATCCATTTCTCATGACCAAGATCTCATGATTTGCACTTTTCCCATCACATTGGCTAGTCCCACATTGGATTTGTAAAGTTTCTTTCCTCAACACTCATTGTTCTCATATATGCAACTTGTGCACCTATTCTTTGAAACATTTCTTAATTAACATCAAGTGCAAGATCACCATTACAGACTTATATGCTATTCAAAAATTAGACAACGAGTATATTGCATAATTTATCACATGATGGTAGGGAATCATCAATCAATTATCATTCACCCCTCCAATGACGAAGCTCATTGAATTGTTTTCATGCTCTTATGCGAAGAATATCTTGTACAACCTCTAAATATAATCATTTAATACATTTGAAGAATCCTTCACTATGGCTCGTAAACTTGAAACTCATTCCCCGAGAAAGGCCACCTCAATCTAAAATAAAACAAGCCCAAAAATAAGTTCATTAAGCCTCCCATGCATGGTGACAAGAAAAAAGATTCCACTTCTACCATTGTGGTTTACTCTTCATCAACATCCACTTCCCACATGAAGCCTCTAAAAATTTCTCTTAGAACACTTCCAAACTATACTCCCCTTGAGGAATCATATAGTTCCATATTTGACAAGTTGATGGAAGTCACTTCATCCAAATTCCTCCAATTCAACCCATTGACGAATCACGACCCAAACCCACTTGTTATCACGAGGGGAATTACTGTAAGTATCATCAAGTCCAAGGTCACGACATTGAGAAGTGGCGTTCCTTCAAATATCATGTCCAATAACTTATAAATTAGGAGGAATTTCAAGTAGAAAATCCTATAACATCATCTAGCCAACCTCTCGACGTATTTAAACATTCTTTTCCTAATCAACCATCAATAAATAAATTTCCACCTCCCACATCTTACAAATCTAATGCTCACACAATCAACACTATAAATCAAGAGTCTCCATTATTACCTATATCCATTACCCCTACAGCTACTACATCTACTCTTACCTTAGACATTATGCCTACATCCACCACTTCTCCAACACCTATCCCCTCATCTACACCGATCATATCCATGACTATCACACCCATGTCAACTTCTACCACTTTTCCTATATTTGCATCTACTCCTTCCCTTACCACATCAACATCGGATTTGAATACACCTAATACTTCATCCACATATATAATACCCTAACCATTGTAGACATGATACATTTTATACATTTAAGCATAGGATATTTATTTCCTAGTATTGATTGAACAAATTATATGGAATTGATTACTCAAAAGGGTAAAACCATGTATTGAATAAAAAAATTCCATAGATTCATTTTAATGCATGATCTTTATGTATTCTAGGAAAGATATTAGTAAGTAATAAATCATTGTAAGCATAATCCAATCAACTTACATGAAAGTCATGAATATGTTGTCTATAATCAATTTTACATTAGAAATAGGAAATTTAGGAGATACAAAACTAAGAGGTAAAAATTGGAAGGCACTTCTTTTGGTACAAGTGGGTCGAGAAAAATTGAGTAGAGTCCATTAAATTAATGGAGGTAAGGAAATAACTATGAGAAATATTATCAAGAGCCATGTGTACTTGAATATGAAATTGAATTTATATAGTTATGCATAAAAAGTAGGAATATTAGTAGTATACATGGGAATAGACATTATGACATTCAAAGGGGAATATACAACACCCCATAGGCATCCATTTTTGGTGTATGAAATTCATTTTCCTTGTATTTTTTTATTCACTCGAGCTTTCCTACACTCTTGGGATATGATTTCTTAGTTGTAACAATTTTGTTGAGTTAGCTTATTAGTTCTTCTAAGTTAGCCTACTAGTTGTGTGGAGTCAACTCTACTTCTAGTATCAATTAATGAGATGTATTCCCCAATTATCTAGGAATAGGTTGCACATTCACCTCCTATATGTACATCACTTGCATCATTCTATTGCATGGAGCATATAGATCATTGAGTTAATTTAGAGCCATTCTTGCCTTGTGAGATCTTGATCATATTGCATCTTATTTTTAGTTATTTCAAAAATTAAGTATTCAAAAATTAAAAAAAACTCATTAATGGAAATCATATCACCAAAATTTATATGATACCATATTATAGTTTCTAGATATTTGATGAAAAATGAATGCATGAGTGATTGGAGAAATTGAAATAACTAACAATAAGATGCAATATGATCTAGAACTCATAAGACAAGAATAACTAAAAAAATGCACTCAACAAAGATGGATTCAACCTTCCAACCACTCATTGAAATCAACACAGAACATAGATTGTGATAATTTAATTTATAAGGGAGAATTCTGCTTCATGCCAACATAGACCTCACAATTCTTCTTTGTCAGTGAAGATACAAGCTTAACTAAAAATTAATTCCTTCTAATGCAAATTTTTTTCCCTAAATGAATTTTTTTCCAAAAATGTAAATAAGCTTAGTAGCCTAGGTATGGTGCTTGGAGTTGATGATAAAGTGGGGGATATTTTTTATTGTTTTTGTATCAAAACACCACAATTGACATTGCAAAAGGAATTATTTTATTTATTCTTGTTTTTAAACCTTGTATCTTCGCTTGACAAAGATGAAGGGTGAGGCTTGGTTTGGTAGGAGGAAAAATCCCCCTCATAAGATAAACCATTATGTTATTAATTCTTTGGAGGTTCTAATGAGTATACACATGGCCCCCTTTCCTCTCATTTATGGAATTTTTAATCAATTTACAAAATTTTAATTGTTATAAATTTTTATTGGTGGCTCCGATTTAAGAAATGTTTTGGTCAAAAGTGAATTTTTTATTGTGCTCTACATGATGAATTAATTTTATTTTGTAAACGCACTACTTTATAAAGTGCCACATTTTGGGGGCTTCTTACAAACCTCTACGGGACTTGTAATTTTTGCACCAAATTATAAAGTGCCATCTAGGATATTTTTGGGGTTTATTTGGATTATGGAATTTCATCATTCTATTTTTATGACCAAATATGGGAACTTCATGCTTTGGAAGGAAGGTATTATTAATCGCTGCATTATGCATTGTTTACTACCCTACCTCCATGGTCTCATTCCTGATCATGATGAGCCTCTACATAAGAATGAGTGTTATAACCACAATGATAGGGTCTATATACTTCTCGAGTCTTATTGTTTCTACATAAATACTACATTTATTCTAGAACATTGGGTTCCCTTTCAATGCTTGGATGATTATCTCATAGTTGTATGTCGATCTTAGTTCACCATTTGAGAGTGACACTTCCATGGAACACTTTAGTGCCTCAATATATTCTCCCCCTTATCACATCCCTTTCATTGTTGAGTTTTGTTTTGCACCTATTACTAATCATGAGTTCCATGTTGACCATTCCCCATAAAATCTTGCCATTGAGCACACTCTATCTATCATTACCTCCACGTAGCTCATTTTCATCCATGTTCATGCTTCCATTCACCCTCGCAGTAGTTTTCTATTAGATAACCTTCGTCTAGAGACATATGTGACCATTTCCTCTCATGCTTCATTGCATCTTTATTTTTAGTTGATGACACTCTATATACACCAGTTGCTACCTTTGAGTGTAATGTTGTCTCATCTTAGAATTCTAGTAGCTCTTTGCAATAACAAAGATATTATCCTCCTACTTCATGTTGTGATGTTGATACATTCTTGTCATACATTTCTCTAATTGAGAAATCCCATTAATATGAGTATTTGCATGACTTGATTTATTTATTTGAAGATTCCACTTGTGTTGTATTACAGGGAATATGCTCTGATTGAGCCATTACGCATTCTAGAGAACCCATTCATCTCTAGTTGGGATTTCTTCCCAAGGGACATTTGTCACTTCCACTATTTCAAACATGTTTCATGATCCACCTCTTCTTGTGGATCCCTTTGTGAGGGTTATTGGTCCCCCACCATCTTCTCTCTCTGATACGTATACTACAATGACATTACCATTATCTTTTATGCGCACATTTGCTAGACCTATTCCACCTTTCAATTGTACACTAGATGTATAGATCAGAGTATTACAACATTATTCTTCCTTTTGGAGTGGGATGAATTTTAGTACTCTTTTTGTCCTTCCAAAGGGTAGGAACATTATTCGGTGCAAAAATTCTCTTCAAGATTTACATAGAGGACCACATCATTAAAATTCTTGTTAGGGGACCTTCTTGTCCTCACTTCTTTCTCTCTCTACTCTGGGGGATGATCATTGTATATGGGTACCTCATCGAGTTGAGTTACTAGGACCCAATTCTTCTTCTCCTATTTTTTTGAGTGAGTTTTTTATCTCTCTTTTTAGGGGATTTTTTCCCACTGGGTTTTCTCCTTTTCTCCACTTTATGAGATATTTTCATTTGTACATGGGTACATCATGAGGCCTTGTTTCAGGACCCACTTTCATTTTTCACTTCCCACCTAAGTTGTACCTATGGGAAGTGTTAGTGTAGGAAATGAATTTTCCTTGTATTTTTTATTTACTCAGAGATTTCCCACACTCACGGGATATGATTGCTTTGTTTTAGTAGTTGTTTTAAGTTAGCTTATAAGTTCTGTTATGTGGAGTCAAATCTACTTCTAGTATAACTTTGTGAGAGTTATTTCCCACTTATATAGAAGGAGCTTACACATTCATCTCCTATATGTACATCACTTGCATCATTCTATCTTATGGAGCATTGGGTTGATTTGGAGCCATTATTGAATTGTGAGATCTTGACCATATCATCTTATTGTTAGGTATTTCAATTTTTACAATTTCTCGTGCATTTGTTTTTCATTAGATATCTAGAAAATCTAAAAGATTGGTATGTGTATTCCTGATTTGGTAGGTATAAGAGTTTTGGATCTCTGATGAAAATAAAATGCATTATTAATTGTAGAAATCAAAATAACTAACAATAAGATGCTATATGATCAAGAAATCACAAGACAAGAATGGATCCAAATCAGGTCAATGCTCCATAGATAGACTGATGAAATTATTTTACATATGGGAGGTGAATGTGTAATCTCCTCTAAGATTAGTGGTGAATAACTCTCAAGAATGGTAGTGGAAGTATAGTTGAATCTGAACAACTAGTAAGCTAACTCGACATAATTGGTACACCTAAGCAAACATATCCCATGAGTATAGGAAGGCTCCAAGTAAATTAAAAAACAAATAGAATGAATATTCTACACTAAAACCCCCATAAGCACACACATATACAATACCCCCATGTGTATACACATAGTAGATGTGGAGATAGTGAAAGATGTAAAATTATATAATCTTAGATGCATCCAAATGCTTTTTTTTCATCTATACCAATGTATACAAGTGAATCAATGTGTTAAGGATGTTACCGTAGAAAGTTTACAAATGTTTTTTATCATATTTAGTAAATTTATAGGAATTAATATTAGATTCATCATGATAATTGCCACCTTTAAAGTTTTTAGGAGTAGTGAAGATAGTATTAAAAATATAGAAAAATGAAACTATGGAATTTTAGTATAGTATATGGAAATAAGGAAAGATATTCATTGCATCCATGGTATATTATTAGTACAAGAATCATAAAGATTATTTAGATTAGAAAAATAAGCCTCATGTTTATCATCACATTCATATTGAGAGAGTTCATTGCAAGTATTAATAATGTACTCACATAAGCCAATACATATAAATATATAAGTTAGCTTAGTGGTATAGGAATAAGAGAGGCATGGAAGAGTAGGACATCAAGACTAAAGGATAACTAAACCAATAGTGAGAAACATTAACAATCACAAAAATAGAAAATAAAACCCAAGGGTAGCTAGGATTTGAGAAAGTTTAAGGATCCGATCAATAATTTGGTTCACCAAATGATTCAACCGTAATTAAAATAAACAAGAGGATAGAAATTAATGTGTTATTAGTTACTCAAGGGTTAAATGTTATTGTAAATATATCCATATTAATTAATAAAAATCAATTCATAAATCATAATATACTCTCGTTAATAATTTTACAAAACTAAACAAGGAAATGATTGCTAAAGTATGAGGAAGTGGATCCACTTAGGTGACTACAAACTCGAGAATCCAATTTGTAGTTTGAAGTGGATATGAAGGATACATATAATTTGTAATATCTTCATTTTATGAATTGACATGAAAATAAGTAAGGTATGGATTCTTCCAGGTAGATATGGAAGCATAATAAGATTTGGTCCCTTTTAAAAAAAAAAATTATGGTGATGTGATGTGACTATATAACATTTTTGTTCTTATGACTAAATATGATGACCTTTATATGAAACAATAGGTTTCTCACATTCCAAAATCTATGCGTGTCATGATACAACTTTAAAACCCTAAAAATGTGGAGGAGACTTTATAAAAGGTTAGTGGTCGTATTTCTATAAATATGAAAACCACCTACATTGTTGCTAATATAGAGAGGAATCAAACAAAACATAGTTCTCCACCTAACACGTGATTTATTTATAGATCTATAAGTATTTTGGTATCATGAAAACTTACTAATGAGAAGCATTTTCTTGGTGTGTTTATCTTGAATTTAATTATGAGGTATCTAGATTAGGAATAATGACTATATAAATTGGTTGATTATTGTTTAGAACTATGTACGGGATTATCCTAGGGTTTTATGATAATTTGAAAGGATTTAAGAGATCTTGGACTAAATTTAGAATGATATTTGTAATGAGCACTCTCAAAATTTTCGCGCGTGGTAAATAGGTGTGTTAGACTTCCTTATATAGGAATTGATAGGTAAATTTTTGCATCAAGGTTTACCTATAGGATATGAACATAACCTCAAAAGCTATCAGATTAAAAATTTAATGATTGAATGGATATGGATGAAATTGTTAGCTGAAGACTAAACCATCGATGGTTTATCCCAAATGGGTACTCCCATACTAGTAGTTTTTGAGATCATGAAAGGTTGCAGAATAATTTCTAGGGGGATAAACTATTGTAGACTAATGAAATAAGTTTTTTGAGTGTATTATTAGTTTCAATATAGAATAAATTAATTCAATAGAGGGAAGGATAAGTCACATAGGGTTGGAATTTGCATGTAATTCCTATCCTAGGGATGAAGCCAAAGTTGTCATTTCCAAATGTAGGTACTTATAAACTTGTGTTGGGTAAAGGATGTATGGATTAATTTGCAATATCCAATAGTAGGATCCTAAGGATAAAAATAATAAAATAATCATAACAATTTGTGGTAAGTAGTAAATTAAATGATCAACAACAAGTAAGATGAAGCTCTTCACATTAGTACATAAAGCTAAGTAACATGATCCATGGGTGAAGAAAATATAACACTTGTAATAATATATAATTTTGTGTAAGATGAGAAAGAGAATAAATGTATCACCAATGCACTAATGCGTAAGGATATGATAGGGATATTTCCTAATATCATATGTATCCCCATGGTATAGGGATGTAATTAGATGTAAAATATGATTTAATTGGTCTTAATGTGTAATATGCCTCAATTTTGGTTGGGTAACCCTAGGTCATAAGACTTACAAAGCCATAAAATTTATGTATAATGTTCATGGATTAAGGGTATGTCCAATCATCTTCTTTTTACCATGAGGAAATTCCTTATTTAATTTACCATTAATTGTAACAATCAATAACATTAACTCATTAACATACATTTAACCATAGATTATTAAGTGTGCATAATACATTCAAAGAACCATAACACAAAAGAGATAAATTCTAGGCACAATATTTATTTAAGTGGAAAACCCTAATGGAGAAGGAATAAGACTGAAATATAAATATTATATTTCCATGCTTAAAATTTAGTGAGGCACCGACCCCACAAGGAGCACCAACCCCTAATTTAGTGAAGAACCAACTCCAAGAGGAGGATACAACACCTAAATATGACCAATCACCAACTCATCCACATGATAATTACTATCTCTAAAAAAAATTTCTGCCACAACTGATGGAGATTACTAATTCATCCCACAAACCCTTGCTCAAACCCTCATGCCTTCAACTCGCTCTTTCTTGCTCCTTCTAAACTTGTCTTGGATCTAAACACTCTCTCATGATCTCAATCAGTCTTAACCTATAACACAAATTTTAAACCTTCAAAAAATTATCTCATATCTGCAATTCAATCCCTCCTAGGTCACACTTCTCATCCATGCAAGACTAGCTCATAAAATTAGCTCAAACTATAGCTTTATATCCTTCTCTTCATTATAACCCAAGATAGGTCGGTTATTCATGACTTAATTAACCAATTAATCATAATAAACTTAAAATAAATTATTTAAAATAGTCACATATGACCCATATAGGTTGAACATGCGCAAAACCATCCAAAATGCACAAAACAAGCTCAAAACCCCATCATTTTGATGAGAAAAATCCACTTATACAAAAACCATGATTATTAAAGCTATCAAATTTACCAAACATGATTAATATAGCATAAAAAAACATAATTTTTCATAAATTTCATTTGACCAATCAAATATTTCATTAAATGGGCCCACTGGCTCATATCCTTCTCAAAACAATTGTTTCTAAGCACTTGTATTTACGTTTGGGCCTCAAGAACCCTCAATATGAACTAAAATATGAAATATGAAAACTGTATGGAATTCCAAGGACCAGTAAATCACTTCTATGCAAGTTATACACAATGGGACATCCTTGTGTTCAAACCACAACTACTTTCCTCTTCATTAAAACAAGTTGCCGAAAAACTAGTTTTGCAGACTTAGCTAGTTTAAACCATTTATGTCACTTTGAAGACATAAAAAGGCCTTCAATAGGAAATTTTTTTATCCTTCTTCATGCTTCAGGTGATATCAAACATTTATTCATTCATATCTTTCCTCGAGCAACTCATTCTTTTAACAAGAACACAATTGTCCTAAAATCGAACATACCTTCTTCTTCACAAATCGACCTGAAATAGCCATCAAATAAAATCAAGAATGCACAAAATACATACCAATAGAAATATATTTGAATCATATTCCTAGAAAACATTATTACTTATTTCAAATCCAAGTGGAAGGCCTTCAACCAAGCCAATCTATGCAAACTACTTTTTATGCCTTCTTGGACTCAAGAACTGACCATTAGCCCAACAAGTGTCATCACCTCAAAAACCACTTCCAATATTAATGAAATAATGGAACACACTTATACATGATTTATAAGTACTCAAAAACCTTCACCAAGCATGAAAACCTTATAAACCATCACTTACCTCACGAAGCCACTTTGCACCTTACTAGAACAAACATCCTTAAAAATTGAACTTCAAATATTAAATCATAACTTTTACATAACATTTAAAAAACACAAGTTTGATATACCTCTGCATAATCTTAACAAAAAAATAGTTCCTAAATCCCCACATAGCTCATGCAATGCCAATTTACTATAAGCCGATCCAAATTACCCCAAAACCAGCTACATAAATAAGGCACACTTTTCAATTTTTATTCTCAACCATGACCTAAATATTTCATTAACATATAGAAAAAAACCAAGTCTGAAACAATATTAATTTAATCTTTACCTTCTTTGGTAAATGTTTCTTCAAACTGACTTCTTGAGAAATAAGCATTTTCATGTAAGAGCCACATCACTACATGATATAATATAATTTTTGGAAAGCTAGAAGATTCCTTTACAACATAAAATCATAAATTTTTCAAAACCAATCAAAAATAGGTTGGTACAAGACATTTTCTATAAGATTCTCCTCACTAGAGTTTTTTAGGGTTTTAAAGCAACTTACCTCATTAACAATCGTTCATAAAAACATGACGATCAAACCACCTAATTATTTTTGTGAAAGATTTATAAATAGACTCACAAGATATTCTAAAGAAACAACGTTCCCATGCAAAGAATAAAATCCAAAAAAAACATCAAAGGTTAACTTTTTCTTTAAAAACACATCAATCTTACCTGGTTTTGCTAAAACTTTCATATCTTGTGATTCACATGTCATAATGACATAAAAATGTCATAAACCATCATTAAAACATCCTATAACTGTCCATATTCACAAAATAACTCAAATATGCTTGAAAATTTCTATCCAAAGTGACTTACCTATGGCAACATGCATGTTTCTCACCTTCTTTCTTCTCAAGGTCCCCGAAAACCTCTAAACCACTCGAGTACTAACCTAAAAGTCACCTTAAACCTTGCGTACACTATCACCATTCATCTACCGTCTTCTACCATGACTTATTAGGTGCAAATCTCACACCTCTACTTCATTCTTCTTATTCCATGGGAAGAAACACTCTTATAATGACCTGACTCAACCATATAAAATTAGGATCTGACCATGTTAACCCCATGATGACACATGACGCCCATGAAAATCATACCAACCATGTTTTACCTCATTACATGCTCTAATCATCTTGGGAGGACTCAAACCATGACTTAGCTCAATAGACTAGCTTCTAAGACCTCATGTAACACCACCAAAATTGACACTACCAATCAACCTTCATGTTTGACCATTGACTAACACGTCATGAAAACAAATACAACATAATGAAACCTTTTTCACTCAATGGACTTGACTTCAATGATAACACATACACACAATGGCCAATAATCTACCCTTTGTCATTGATGACAACTACCTTAAGAAAAATTGATGGAAACCAACATGACCAACACCTACATGACCTATTTTCCATGTTTATGATGCTTCTCTCCCCTTTGATGCCTATGAAAAATGATACAGTGACACTACTACATGGAAAATGAAAAAAAAAATGGAAACAATATAAAAACTTTACTTAGTTCCTCAAATGAATCCCCCTGTGGCTGAGATCTCTTTTCTTTGACTCCTTCAGAAGCATAAGATTATCCTATGGACCTAATATGAGTTTAAACATAGCTCCTCCTAAACATATAATTTCCATTTTGTCTTCATTCATGTTCATATATCACTCTCTAGGTCTTGATCAAGCTCAAGAACACCTTTTTCTTCAAGATCTAACATGACAATTTTTGGACTACTTTTCCCTAAACACCAACTTCAAGCAGCATTTTTGAACAACTTTTCTAGTCTCTAGAAGCCAAAATCATCATTATGTTCCTCTTTATGGCTCCCCTTGGACCTATACCATCTCATTCTAAGTAAAAAATACAAATTTTGAGCTCTTACCTTGCTTGAATGTCATGAAAAAGACTTCATTATGATCACATGCTCCTGAAGTGTTATCTTAGAGATGTTTGACCTTCTTAGCATGCATAATGTGGTTTGATCCATCATACAACTTCTTATTTTGTAGTGTTCCTACAAACATGATTAGTTCACCTTTTTAGCCCTACTAGACATGGTATATTACCTATACAACATTATTAATAATCGATCACACTCCTCCTATCTTATTAGGATGTATCATACTTGAACCTTGTTGTTTTATATTCTTTTCTTAGTTAATATTAAGGAAAACTTGTTATAAAATATCAATCCATTTACACTTTTCTTCATGAAGTATAAATGCTTCTTAACACCTTAAACTATTCTTGAGAGAACTTATCTTATTCCCCCTATGTCAGTAGTTTCGTATTGACCTTGCTCTTAAGGATTCCATTTTTCACAATCACACAAATTTCAAACACACCATTTTAGGAAAAACCATCAAATAGACCAAAGGTCTAACTTTTAAGACCAAAAGGTGACATACCATACTTAAAACATGCACCTTATGAATGAACCAACTTCTAGCTTCGGGATGTATATAAGACTCGTGTAGTTTCTTCACTTGAGACCTTCTTCACAATCTACCTACCCTAACACAGCCTCTGAATACACCATTTCATCATATGCATGAGACTTGACACCGTAAAAGTTTCCTTACCATCTATATCAGGTTTGAATAACACACATACCCCTTCTTACACCAATTATCTACTTTAAGCATTCTTTAATGGTGCTCATTCATCCTTTGATACTTCAAAGCTTGATCAAGAATCATCTATAAACCTTATTATGAGATTTGCTAACTGTACCTTACAACCTTGAGCACCTTCTAGATAACAACACGCTATTTTTGACCTTGTAGACTATACTTGCACAATTATATTGTATAGCTAAAAAAATCTTCATACACTCTTTAGTATCAAACAATCATCATTACATGCTTGAGTCTTATTTTTATTTCCACACTATATCTCACAAGCCTTCCAAACCTATAGAACATAACATCTAGATAACTATCATACATGTAACACTTCATTTTGAGTTATTTTTGCACTGTAACTATTCATAATTGGACTTTAATTAGCATTAAACCTACTAATACTTCAAGTAAACTGAGATAAAATTCAATAAATGGTGACAACCTTGAGGAGTTGAATAACTATAACCTCATACTCTTTGATGGAAATTGATACACATCAGCTATTGTCATGGGATCCTGTAATGACACAAGTTACTCTTTTCTTAATGAAACAAGACATATGACCAATTTAGGAATCATGCAAGTTCAGGTCGT
This sequence comes from Taxus wallichiana var. yunnanensis, assembly GCA_018340775.1. NCBI lineage: Eukaryota > Viridiplantae > Streptophyta > Pinopsida > Cupressales > Taxaceae > Taxus > Taxus wallichiana. Next base: position 903,977,460 of record CM031242.1, read on the forward strand.
GACATACCTCATACAAATGGATATATAGAGAAAAATTCAAATTTTAACCCTTTCGAAATGTGATTACATACCTAGATATTTGGTCTCATGGTCTAGAAACACCATCGTATAGTCACAAGATATTTGAAATATTCAAACAATAACTCTGAATTATATCTCACCCTTGGATTTTATGTTTGTTCACCCTTCTTCGAGTAAAGATGATATATTAAGTGAATATAACCATCACTCATAAAACCCTTCTTTAATGACTAAGTGAGGAGACTTTGAAGGAAAAACATAAGATACCACTCACACTTCTTGTTAAAAGCTTGATATGCCATGAGTATCACCACGCATAGATATACTCTACAAATTGAACTTTTACTAACTATTATAGGTCGCTTTCTAGGATTCAAAATCTTCTTTTCATCCTTGTAAAAATCAAGACCGACTAAGAACTTTGTTGAGGCCATGAAACTTGTGAAACACCAATACAATATTTAAAATAATTCTTTCCAAATAGTAGCTTATCACACTGTAGTCATGAGGATACTCGATAAAAACATCTATGTTCATCTTGGTTAAGACTATAATGAAAAATATATTTGAACAGTTCTATAGGACCATCATGACATAAGGACCACTTGCTGAACATAAGAACATGCATGAAATAAATCATCAATAACCGAGAATCATTTATTATTAATGATAGTAATTAAAACCATCCTTGAATTGTTATAAAGACCAAACTTATTCAAAGATGATGACACACAACTTCTAAACATGTCTATACACTCATTCATGACATTCATACTTATACTATTATTTGACTAAGAAATCGCTTCACATCTTGACAAAACTCTTGACACATTTGAGGACTTGAATCAATCACACAAAATTTTTATGAACTAACATGACAGATTTGGATATTCATGAAAAATATCTTGAAGCATACAAAACCTCAATGTAGATATTAACTTCTAGACTCACCATTAAAGGATTCAACCTTATATGATATTATTTTTGAAATATTTACATACCTCTGCCCTTGCGTCAAAATCACTCTACTAGTTGTATGTTAAAAATTTTCTTCCTTGATTTGTATGGCACCCCGTCCTGACATTCACTAACTTAGGATCTTCATTTATCACTAATTTCTTGATCAAAATCAACTCACACATATGTTTTTGATACATTAGGACACTATTATACTTTATGTATTTTTTCTTCTTTTTCAATTTATTCCTTTCATCAAAACCCTCTCTATCATCTACCATTGTATTTAAATATACCTTTATAACAATCATCTTAGTTTTATGTTCACTATTTTTACACTCATCAATCTACTATATGCTTTGAATTCTCTATTTTTCTTCATAATTCATGCATTCCCATTATCATCTAAGTTTCTCCTTTGAAAGAAAAATCACACCCCTTGTTTTCCTTTTAATTTTTAGCTTCATTGCATTGACCCTTGACTTTTCATATATCTTCTATCAAAGGATATTTCATCAAATGAATAATACAAAGAGAAATCTCTTTTGAACACAGTCTTACTTTAATAAGTTTGTCACACAAAAATTAATAAATTTCCTTTTATAATTACAGTAATCATTTAGTATTCTTCCCATCTATTCAACTTCAAACTCTAAAAATTCGAATGACATTATTCTCCCCTTGGAATTTCACATGAAGCAACACCTTGCATTTTTCTTCTACATTGTCTCTTCAAATTCTGACCATTTTCTTCATAATATTTTTTCATGTTCAACAAATTTTCAGTTCCATTCAAAACATAAACCATATGACTCTTCACATAAACTCAAGACATCAATAGTAATTTTCAAAGAGAAGAAGACTCCAGCATTAGGTAACTTTTGATCTTTTGTTCAGGCTTGAAAGGAAAGATATAGGTGCGAATTTGATTGTCTTTTCACTAACCATTTTTCAAACATTAATTAACTTCAAGTTGAAGTTAACTTTACACCAATATCCACTGTATTCTAGATTAGAGAACTCAGTTGACTAAAACAGGACTTCATTCTAGTAAATTCCCTTCTGCCACTGTTTTCCACCTCTTCAAGATAATGTGGGACTCCACCAAGTTCAACTCGTCCATTACCTAGTTATATAAACCTTTGAAAGAATATTTGACACGAATAGAATCCAGAAATCGATCAGAGACCTTCTTTTCTAACTTTGCACAATTGAAGGATTAATTTCGAGAAAACTTTCTTCCTTGATACATGATGAAAACATTTAGTTCCTTTTCCAAACGCACCGTACTTATCATACAGACATATCCTGAAAATTTTATGATTTTTGATTGATGGATTTTCACAAAAATGAATTTTTCTCTGATAAATCCTAGCATCAAGGTTTTTCCAATTGTACATATTCGGCAACCTCTAAAAATGTATTTCTTACAAAATTTTTGATAGAAATCGAAAATTCCAGTTGATGTGGTCCCGTGGGGAGAGTTCAACATATTTTTAATGCGTTCCAAGTATTTTAATTTCTCTTCATTACTTCTAGAAATAAAAACAACACAGTAGCGTGAAACAATTTAATGTGCATTCCTTATTAAGCTCAAATATTGTATGTAAAGTCTTTATTTGTCATGGTGGGACAAAGAGGAACCCTTGAACTTCATTTAATGATTTATCACTACATTAGCACTAACTAATCACATTTTCATGGATATCCTACCATGCATAGTGGGCATTCAGTTTACAGAGTGATGACACTAGTATCTATACCTTGAATTTTTATTGCTGAGGTTTGATAGTTTTCCTTTTAGTATTTAGTTGTGATTATTGGAAGATCATCCATTCCATAACATTGAAACAAATCCTTAGTATCAGGGATCAAATCCATGTACAAGGGATTCACTGTGCAACTATGCCCATAAAAACTTACTACCCTTCATTTTAGACTTTTACCTGCTTCATGTTTCTTGGTGATAGAAGACAGAACTTGAGGTATATATTTCAATTTCAAAACCTCTCGAGACTAACCAACAGGTCATTTGAAAAAAAACATCTCTAGATACTGAAGCTTCAACCATGATAGGTGTTCTTAGAGAGTTGAGTTTGAGATCATAACCACATACCATCAATTTTCCATATAAAAAACATTGTCCCATTTAACAAGTATTTGAAGGAAAGAAGGATTCCATTCCATTATTATAGTTTGATGTAGCCATAACTTTTATATACTTGCTATCTAACACCAACCCTATAAACATACCTCATTCACGCCCCGAGAATACCATGTATTGAGCCAGACAAGCTTGAAAACCAAGACAATACAAGAAGCATGTACACATCACTAAAAGACCATGAAATGATTTAATGAGTCTCATCCATGTGATTTTAGGACAAACCAACCACATTTTTCAATTTTTGACTAGGGAAAGTACTTAGGAGAGAGAAAATCATGGCCAAAATAATGCACATAACTTCTCTAGTACTTTTCCAATTTTCCTAAAACATTTTGCACACTTCAGTCTTGGAGTCTACTATAAAATTTTCTTCTATGATTTATCTGAAGAATCCCTCATAATTTTTCTTGAGACCTAAGAATCCATGTAGCTCAAAATACATTTTTCAAGGATGTTGTTTTAGAAAAACTTGAATAAATCAAAATCCCCATTACATAATCTAATGAAATTTTAGATGAAGAATCGAAAGACATCCCTCTACACATTTAAAGTTTTGTCTAGCCATAGTGTTCCCGTGAAGCTCTTACCAATCTCGCTTTTCCTTAGAAAACACTATGAGTTCTCAAAGCCATTTTTATGCACTTTTGAATTCTAACTCCAGAAGCTAAACTAATCTTTATTTTAGCTCACAAATATTGTAGAAATTATTCCTAAGCTTCTCCTATGTTCAAAAATACATTTCCTTGACCTATACCAACCTTTCACATCTCATCGGGACCAAAATCTAACCAAAACTACCCCGAAATGGAACTACTAATCAACCTTCATGTCCTTGACTTCTTCACTTCACCAATCAACCCTATTTTCCATCAATACCACTTGACATCAATGAAAACACCACTAACAATTACTAGTGTCCATCAAATTCCCCCTTTTTCATTGATGTCAACATATTATAAACCTACAAACTTTGATTGAAAAAACATTTACATACCTAGTTTCATTTGCAAACTCGTATCTCTCCCCATTTGACATCATTGATAAAGGGTTCTTGTCCACTTGACATGAACCAAAGAAATTTAAGGACAAGGAAACATGAGAAATTATACTTACCTGTCCACAAGCTCTACCTTGGATGGTGTTTCTCTTTTCTCTGGCTCTTGTGCTTGCCTTAAACTCCCCTTGAGCACATGTACTCTTCCTTTGCAAAACGTTTCCTATCTCACCATGAGAAACATTTCTTATTGCAATCGCAACATGCCAACACTGTTAGAGGACTGATAATAACATGTCGATGCCAAAATCATGATTTAGAAAGCAATAGAGTGTCTTGTTACACCTAAACACCTATAACCACTTGCGTTGTGGGATATATCAAACTCCCCTTTCTTTAAAGACAAAATGCAACATTCTTATCATTCATACCACTATCTTTGAGCATTGTAGATGTGTCTTAGTATTCACTTGGGGATAAGGAAACAACTATTAGGCTGAACTTTGATCAATTTACCCATAAAATACACTTATATTCTATCATGTATAACTGAAAAGATATACTTACTTGAAGGCTCATACCTTTTCCATCCTCTATCCTTATGATATTATATGATTTTTTCAAAATTTTAGCTTCAAAATCCTTCTTCTGACCATTAAAAATCAAGTTTCCATCTCTCCTTCTTAAGAGGACTGTGTAGAGAAAGTCGTAGATGGTGAGGTTTATAAAATGGCTTGATTTTTCGTGTATCACTTGCAAGAAAGCACAAACACGTTTCAAAGTAATCTTCAAACATGATGAACACCTCCTCAAGAAGTATTTATCATAGACAACCCTTGTAGCAAAGAAGCACACACAAATCTTGATGCACTTACCTCCATTGACATCTTAGGCTTGATTTGAACATCCTCTTGAGCACATACTCACATCCATGTCTCCTTGGTTACATGTAAGATTGAAAGTGATGAAATTCTAGGGTCATATCAATTAAAATCCATTGTTGTGATACTGAGATTGCATCCTTCAAACTATGAGATTGAGCAATCTTTTGCATCTACAGTCTGCGCTTAGAATATCACTCTTTGCTAGGCATTTTGAATCACTTGGCAACCGACATATCATTCTTCTATCACTTCCATAATCTTCCAAGAATCTTCGTGGATTGTAATAATTTATCAACCATTTAGAGTGCTTATAATTATGACACAATATCTTTACACACTTTACTTTACTACCGATGGATGAAGGCCACTTTGTTTCTTATCTCTTCTTTCTTTTAAGAATCTTGAGCTGTATCAAGGAAATAGAAATTTATTCTTCATAATCTTATGAAACTAATTCTTTCACAATTGATACTCAACAATCCTTACAAAGTGAAAAGGTACAAAGATATATTTATGTTCTTTAAGATCCACATAAAACTCTTCAACGTTAAAAATCACTTCGACAAATCCTCACTGATATCAACTCAACACTAAATACAATTTTCCATTCAAGGCATACATTGATCTTTACCCATGAATTCATGATTCATTTTATCTCAGGTTACTACTCGTAATGTGCACATAGTAAGAGGAAATCTCGATAGTATGCATCTTTAAGGTGCATCAACAAAACTTTGCTCTTGCACTTGAATACCGAGACATGATTTTCATAAGACAACATTTGAATCCTAGATGAAGTATATATTTATTCTACTGTATAGAACTTGTCATCCCATGTACTCTAATCTAAAATCCAAAATTCTTAATTGATCAATACTTTATGTATTTAATCTAAGAAATTTTAGGCCATAAAGACATACTAATAGGCATTCATAGTTCATCATGACTTGATCTAGACATGAACCATGACAATTGATCGCCACAATTTTCTTGATGTAAGAATACACTTTGAAATTTTGGAATAATCAATATTCGAGACACATAAATTTTTCCATATACAAAAATAGCGAGGACACACAATGAATTCACAAGATCTCTTTGACTAAAGAAACACATTTTGTCAAGATACACAGAATGTACTCACTCTTTAAAATTTCACATACTTGTTTACCATACCTCAAGTTCATCTTGTAATGAGAAACCTCACACTCATAGAACTTGCACTTTTACACTTTGAATGATTTAAGTATCCTCAACAATGACAATTCAGACTTCTTGGACTACTATAGCTAAGAAAACACATACAAGATATACAAGACATTTTCCTCATACCCTTGAGACATATTTATCAGATACCATGACGTCTCTTTTACCACTTTACTATAATTATGACACCATCAAGGCTAGGATTTTAACACCAAGATTATTAGAGATGTAAACCATACTTATGATTTTATGACCATAAGACTCATGATCAATCATAATTTTCCTAGATAGACTAACATGATCTACAAATGACCACACATCTCGTGTTCATGAAATTTCAACAAAGAACACTCAAATTGAACCTTGGCAATAAACTCGTAAATAATGATGAATTACCTTATGCACTATGGAGAAGACTCATTACGACTCCAAAGCTTCATTTAAGTGAATATGCCTCATATAATCTTAGAGAATGCATACTATGAGCCTTGAATCTAAAAGGAACGATAACCGATCATTCCAAGCCAAGAACACAGATGCTAATCAAACTCCACAATCAATAAGATGAAAGCAATTCACCATAATAACTTTACATAAAAAATTGTAAACAAATGAGTAAAGCAATATCATATATTATTATGGAACTCAATGAAATACAATGATAATGTTTCTTTCTTATATAGGCAAGGAATAATTATCTAACAACTAGTCAAGGTCATATATCAAGCCATAAATCATGGAAAGAACTAGTCATAAAAGAACTAGTTAAGTCCATAGATTTATGAGAGAACTAGACATCAAGGATATAGTAAATACAATAGATCAAGGAAAGAACTATACCTAACAACTAGATAATATGCCCTAATATCTAAATAAATAAAAGGAAATATCCACACACATAAGTGGGTAAGGATAAATACAATAAAGGTAAATAAAGTACTTAGGTGAATATGAGCTAAGGTAAATACCCATTATAACACCCCACTCAAGTGAAGATAGGGGCCAAAATAGAAGTGGAATGTCCACAATATGAGTCCTAGAAACTAGGCTCGATGAGGTACTCATGTATGATATATCCATGAAGAAATATTGAACCAAAAGAAGGAAAGAGAAAGAATAAGAAGAAGGAAGATGTTCTCATGAACACCCACCAAGAGAAACTTCAAAACCCCAAGCATTCCAGTGCAACTCAAGGTAGCGAGGTGATGTAAAAGGATTCGTAAAGATGTCTGCAACCTATTGCTGAGTCGAAATGTACTCCAAGAAAAGAACCCTATCTTTAATGTGCTCACAAATGAAGTGCATGTGTATCTCAACATGTTTAGTCTCTGGTGGTCAACTAGGTTGCAAGAAATGTTACTTGAACTTTGGTTGTCACACCAAGTATAGTCGGTGAATCCTATGGAAATCCAAACCTTGTCAATAAATTGTAAAGCCAAAGAATCTCGTTGACTCACTTCATGAATCGCTGCCTTGTATTTGCCTCTAAAGATGAAAGTGCAATACCCTGTTACTTTTTGCATGCCCAAGATAATCGGAGAAGAACCAAGAAAGAAAAGATAACTAGAAGTGGAGCACCTATCATCAATAGAACCTGTCCAATCTAAATCTATATACCCAACCAATTGAATAGAACCCTAGTGTAGTGTAGGCCAAAGTGGGAAGTGTCCTATAAATTGCACAAAATCCTCTTAGTAGCTGCTAATGACTACTATGAGGAGAATGTGAAAATAAAGATACAAGCCCTACTGCAAATCTAATATCAAGGCAAGTATGGGTCAAGTACATGAGACTCCCAATCAACTGCCTATACAACGTAGGATCACAAAGTTCTCGTGGTACATGTGGAAGTAAAAATAAATCCAGACTAAAAGGGAGATGGACTTGGCTTGCAATCAGCCATATCAAAGTGCCTAAGAAAATCATGGGTGTACTTTTTCTAACTCAAATGAATCCTCGAATCTGTTTAAGAAATCTAAAAACCAAGGAAATAATGCAATAGCTCAATATTTGTCATGTCAAACTATGTAGAAAGATCCCTCGAATACTCGAATGTGGGAAGAAGAGCTACCAAGTAAGTAACGAGATCATCAACACATAAGAAATTTATCACAATATCCTAACCAACATGTTAGAGATATACTTTGTATGATTGGAGTGGCAATGAACAAAACTATTAAATAGAAGAAAAGAATCCATCTTCTCATACCAATCCTGAGGGGCTTGTTTAAGACCATAGAGAGACCTTCGGAGCCTACAAATAAGAGAAGAATCCTAAAAAAATCTAGCTAGTTGCTCCATGTATATTTCCTCTTGTAGATATCCATGTAAGAAGGAACTCTTCACGTCTATCTAGTATACGAGCCACCCTTGTGATGTAGCAATAGAAAGTACAATGCATACATAATCCATCTTGACAACGGGTGTAAAAGTCTCAGAGTAATCAATGCCTTCAACTTGTGAAAAAACCTTTGCAACAAGATGAGCCTTATAGTTGTCAATGGACCCATTAGCTGCGTATTTGGTTTAGTATACGCACTTACACCTAACCATATATTTTCCTTTAGGAAGAGATACCAAATCCCAAGTATGATTCTTCATCAAAGAAGAATAATTAGCTGTCATCGCATCATCCCACTCCTGTATCCCATGAGCCTTTAAAATAGACTATGGATCCTCGAACTGCCGACACAAAAGTCCATAACCTATAGAGTGTGTGTGATGATGCCTAGTGGGTGGAAGATCCTGTATGAAAGGTGTTTCCTCAGAGACTATAGTACAATACCACTTAGGCATAGTGACAACATCAGTGGGAATAGGATCCTCAACGGTATCTATAACCTCCTCATCAATCTCCTCAAAGAAAGGATCCTCAAGATGAGAGGAGGAAGAATAAAGAGGTATGGAAGAAGATGAAGAATCATGAGGAGTGAAGCACTCATCAAACTAAACATGTGTTTGAAAAATAACGTCATGTGTATCGGGATATAAAAGATGATAAGATCTCATGTCCTCACAATACCCTAAAAAGATCAATGGTTTACTCTTCTTATCCAAAGATTTTCTTTTATTATTTGGCACAAAGGACAAAGCATGGATCCTAAAGACTTGAAAAAATGAGACTTCGGCTTAGTGTTAGACAAAGCTTCCTTTGGAGTCAAATTCTCAAGTGCTCTTTATGGTGTGCGATTCTGAATGTAGTTAGCATAATTAACTACTTTTTCCCAAAGATAGGATGTAAATCTCTGAATACATCATATAGTTAGCCATTTTCTTCAAAAATCTATTCTTCCATTCTCGCTAAGCCATTCTTTTGTGGAGTATGAGGAGAAGAATGCTAGTGAATAATGCCTTGAGTTGCTAAAAAGTCAAAAACTCATTGCTAAAGTACTCCCCCATTATCGCACAAAGGTTCTTTATGCAACTTGAAGATTGTTTCTCGACCAAAGCCTCAAGAATTTGAAGTGTGAAAAACATAACTTTGGTACTAGAGAAAATAAACCCAAGTATGCCTAAAGAAATTATCAATAAAGGTAAGTGCATACTTAGATCCATTGAAAGATGGGGTTGGAAAAACCATCAAGTCATTATACACAAGCTCAAGTGGTGAAGAAACTATCTTAGACAAATTATGAGGAAATGGATCTTGGTGTTGTTTCCCTAATGCATAGCCAGAAAACTCCCTCAAGACAAGAAAATCTAGGAAGACCATCTACCATACCATGAGTGCTCAACTCCTTCAAATATATGTAATTGAGATGTCCAAATATTTCATGCCAAAGCTTACTCTCTAGAATATGCATGAGAAACCAATCCTGTCCCTATAGAAGAAGTGTCATCAAAACCCTCAAAGTGATATAGTCTAGAAATATGATCAACAATACCCTAAGCAAATAGTGAATGAGGCTCTAACAAAGTTCATACTTCTGCTCCATGTGGTGTAAAAGTCACTATTTTTCCTTGACCATAATGAAAAATTTGATATATAGAAAGAAAATTTGTAGTGATGTTAGGAACATATAGTGCATCTTGGATACTGCCATCATCTAGTTTTATATCACCTTTTCCTTTAACGAAAGAAATGAAGAATCTCCAACCTCATTTTTGGAAGTAAAACTCAAACTTAGAGAAACAAAAACTCCTTGGAAGAAGTCATGTGATGAGAAGCACCGGAATCTATAACCCAACTATTTACAAGTGGGGACTAAGATCTCCCAACAACATTAAGTTATTTTCCATGCTAATTAGAATGAGGTGGCATGGAGATAGAATTTTTTTGTTTCTTGACATCATTCTCTAAGGCTTGCATTTGTTTATAACACTTATGTTCTTCATGATTACTACCCCGGAAAAAGAGCATGAATGGCTAGACTTATTCTTGGATTTAGAAGACTCCTTGGGTTTTGAGTTGTTTTCTTTGGGTTTAGGAGAATTTTGAGATGGAGAAGGTGTGGATTTGGTTTTATTTTTTGTTTTCCCTTGCCCTTAGGATTAGATGCAACTAATACCTTTTGAGAGGTGGAAGACTCAAGGTGAGACAATTTAGATTCTTCCTAGTAAGTCTTTCACAAAATGCTTCTAAGTAAGGAATTTTGAATGTGTCACCTAAGGAAACCATATTAGAGAAAAATGTATAAATTTTTTGGAATGGTCCTCTCAACTTGGATAGAATCGAGTAAACACATGCTTCATCTTGCTTATCTCTACCACTACCCTTCAACTGTGTCAACAAATGCTTGAACTTGGTAAGATAGTCTATAATTGTTGGAAAATCTTTAGGATTAAGAGAGGTGATCTCAATTTCAAGTTGCATGGCTCTCATATGATCCACATTACTAAATAAATCCTCCAATTTCTCCCAAATTTTGAAAGGAGAGTCACATTTTTCCAAATGAAATAAAATATTGTCACTTACATAAGTTCCTATCAAACCCATACACTCATCAAATTTGCATTGGTACTGAAATTTCTCATATTCTCTAGTGAACACTGGTTGTTCTAAAGAAGTTAAAGCCCATAATAATTTCCACTTAATTATTGTTTCCATTCTTGGTTTCCATGTGTGGTAATTATGTGTTATTAATGGATCAACATGATCTAATGCAAAAGTAGATGCCATTCTCAAAAAATCACCAAAAGAAATGCAAGAACCAAGCAATGCAACAAGACCCCCAAATTTTGGCACTTTATAATGAGTGCATGTTAAAAATGAAACTTTATAATTACAAAGTGAGATTCTTAAAATAAATATTTCCAATGGAAAGAGCACAGAAAAACAAGCACTTTTATAAAAATGACACTCAAAACCGAGTTACTGATCAAACGTTACAAGCTTTTCAATATTATTCTCTACTATTTATTTCAGTTGTCGACAACAAAATAAAATGCTCTTTCCTTCACGACACAAATAAAATGAAAGGGGCTGGAGTTAAGCAGCTACTAGTTAGAATCACAAGCTTTAAGCCCTCATATGACCATACCATATGACCAAGGGCTAAGGATTTCAATGGGTTTTGCAAACAAATGAGCAGCAATATCATATATTATTATGGAACTCAATGAAATACAATGAGAATGGACCTTTCTTATATAGGCAATAACAATCTAACAACCATTCGGTTGTAGATCAAGACATAAATCATGGAAAGAACTAGTTAAGTCCATAGATTTATGAGAGAACTATAAATCAAGGATCTAGTCAATACCATAGATCAAGGAAAGAACTATACCTAACAACTAGATAATATCCCCATAATATCTAAATAAATAAAAGGAAATATCCACATAAATAAGTGGGTGAGGATAAATACAATAAAGGTAAATAAAGTACCTAGGTGAACATGAGCTAAGGTAAATACCTAGTCTAACATAATAATCTCAAAATAACATGGTGGATCTATTTTCCCTTTTCTTGTCCTCAGAACCCTATTTACTGTATTAGTTTCTTTTATGGGTAAGATAATCTCATTACAAGAGCTATCATCTTCTGTTAGAGTGTCTGATATGCATTTATGTTGCAATTCATACACCTACTCTACCACTACTTGAGGAAGAAATTTCTTATCCTTGGCACTAGAGTTGTTTTCTTGCCATTGTCAACCTTTGTTGATATCTCATGTAAGTTATTTTATCCCGAAAAAATATTGGCTTGTTGCGCCTCTTCTTCGTATATACCCATGTCACTTATTTTCATTCTTTTCTATTTCAACTTATGAATTTTTTTTTCTTAATCCTATATACCCATTTTATTTCCTTCTTTCCAGGAGCTGTTTGAGGCTTGACTGATTTTATATACTTTTTAGAATTTATCTTAATGTTAGAGGATTTATTTTCTTTCCATCTGAAGGTATAGAACTTGTTGTTGTGTTTAGGTTTTCCATAGTTATAGCAATTCTTCCAGAAATGTCCAACTTCATGACATGTATAACCTATGACATGATTTATCCTTCTATTTGAATAATAAATTCCATTACTAAATTGACTTCAAGGTTATTCTAAGCAATACCTAGCAATATGACCTTTATTTTTACAATTGAAACACAAGATGTTTATTTCATATTTAGTAGCACAAGATATCCATTGGTTCTCTTTGTCATATATTTTTTATGTACTCCCTATCTCTATGTCCGAATCCATAACATGAGAAACAATATCCATTGAATTTTCTCTCATACCTAGATGCATTTGGTTGTCTAATTGGCTTGGAATTTCCAGTGTTAGTTTCCTTGGTCTGCTTCTTGTTTGGTTGCATGTTGGGACCAACTTTATCATCCACTCTGTTCTCTGAACATCTTTGACAAGAAACATGACTTGGTTCAGCCTTCATTTCTTTGTTCTTTGCTTGTTCCATTTCTTCTCTGAGAGCACTCAGATCAACATTTAACCTCTCACATTCTTCACTCTTGGCATGAATTATTTATTGGCATACCTCATGCTCTATCTTACTAGAATGTATTTGCGTGCTTCATAAATAATTAAGTTGATTAGTAGATTTTTCCAATTCAACCTTCAAGGCCTTTAATTCCTCTTCAAGTTTTAGGAAGTCATTCTCCTTTTGTTTCAGAGCTCTTGAAACATTTTCTACAAATGAATCCACTTCATTTAGTTATTCAATATGGTAAGCTTCCATGTTCTTAATCTCATTATTCAAACCTTCTATCAAAGATTGAGAAATATCATACTTTCTCTTCAAGGTTGATTCAGCTAAAGAACTCATACTTGTGTCTTTAGGATCACCTCCAAGCTATTAGGATTAACTCCATAATACAACGCTTTGATACCATTTTTTGGATATCAAAAGAACTAAGAGGGGGAGTGAATCAATACAAATCAATTTTATAACCTTTGAACCTTATTGACTAAAAAAAATCTAACCATGAACAAATTAAATTGTATGCAAGAATACAAGTACACAAGATACCAAATTTATAGTGGGAAACCCATAAAGGGAGAAAACCCACTTGAAATCAAGGCTTTTTATTAGGAACACCAATTCCTAGTATACAATGATTTTGACCTTGGTTGAGTACCCACATAACCTATGAAGCAACTAATTCAAAATCCTTCTAGTACTCGGTAGAAGGTAGCCAGGCACCCACTCAGCTAGTTTAGAAAGTAGTAACTTGTTAGAAGCACCTACTCATGTGACCTAAGCACCCACTTAGGGAAAATACAATGACACTGTAAAGATTGACCATTCAGCTACTTATTTCTTTATCAACAGATCATGAACACCTTACTAGTGTAATTCATTCAACAATTTACAATTCACCTATTTCTAAAGAATGCATACCTTTTCCCTTGCCTCAAATTCTCTCTACTATTTGTATGCTAAACTTTTTCTTCCTCTCGATTTGTATGGCACAAAGATATCGACCTTCACTAACTTAAGATATTCATTTATCATTGATTTCTTGATCAAAATCAACTCAGACCTCTATTTTTGATCTATTAGGACAATGTTATACTTTATGTATTTATGTCTTCTTTTTCAATTTATTCCTTCCATCAAAACCCTCTCTATCATTTGTCACTAGTTTTCAATTTACCATTATAACATTCATCTCAATTTTATGTTCACTATTTTTACACTCATGAATCCACTATATGCTCCAAATTATTATTATTTCTTTACAATTAATGCATGTTCACTATCATCTAAGTCTCTCCTTTTAAAGAAAAATCACGCCCCTTGTTTTCCCATTAATTTTTGGTTTCACTTTTGACCCACGACTTTTCATCTATCCGATATCAAAAGATCTTTCATTAAATGAATAAGACAAATAGAACTCTCTTTTGAACACAATATTACTTTAAGAAGGTTATCACACAAAAATTGATAAGTTTACTTTTTTATCATTACAGATCAATCATTTAGTCTTTTTCCCATCTATTCAACTTCAACTCTAAAACATCGAATGAAATTCTTCTCCCTTGGCCTTTCACATGAAATAACACCTTGCATTTTGGTTCAACATTTTCTCTTCAAATTTTGATCATTTTCTTCTTAATATTTTTTCATATTCAAAAACTTTGCATTTCCATTCAAACTTCATCCATATGACTCTTCACATCAACTCAAGACACCAAAAGTCTTTGTCAAAGAGAAAAACAATCAAGAATTGACAGTTGATCTTCTATTCAGGATTGAAAGGAAAGATATATGTGTGAATTTGAATTTTCTTTTCACTTACCATTTTTAAAACATTGATCCACTTCAAGGTGAAGTTCACTTTGCACAAATATCCATTGCATTCTAGATCATAGATCTCAAATGATCATGATAACTAAAACAAGAATTCATGCTAGTAAATTCCCTTCGCCATAATTTTTCACCTCTTTAAGATAATTTAGAACTCCAAAAAGTTCAACTCATCAATTACTGAGTTATATAAACCTTTGTAATAAGATTTGGCATGAAAATATTCAAGAAATCCATCACAGACCTTCTTTTCTAACCCTACACAAATTGAAGGAGGAATTTTGAGAAAACAGACAAAGGATTCTTCTTCGATACATGATGAAAACATTTAATTCCTTTTTCAAATGCAGCGTACTCATCATAAAAACCTATCCCCAAAATTTAATGATTTTTTATTAATGAATTTTTGAGAAAAATAATTTTTTTAAAAGCCTTGGCATCAAGGTTTTGCCAACTATACATACCTTAAAAAATCTAAAAGTATATTTTTACAAAATTTTTAATAGAGCTCAAAAATTCCAATTGTTGTGGTCCTGTGAGAGAGTCAACATCTCTTCATGACTTCCAAAAATAAAATAAAAATAACAAAGTAGCCTGAAACAATTTAATGTGCATTGCTTATTGAGCTCAAAGGTTGTATGAAAAGTATTGATTTGGCATGGTGTGATGATGAGGCACCCTTGAACTTCATTGAATGAATTATCACTACATTAAGCACCAACTAATCACCTTTTCACTGATATCCTATCATGCATAGTGGGGATTTATTTTACATAGTGATGATAGAGTGATGAAAGCGCTTAAGAGAGAGAAAATTATTGCTAGAAGAATACTCATAAATTATGCAATACTTGTCCAATTTTCCTAAAACATTTTCAAACACTTCAAGCTTGGAGTCTACTAAAATTTATTTCTATTATTTATCCAAAGAATCCCTCATATTTTTTCTATGATTTATCTGAAGAGTCCCTCATAGAAAGTTTTGAGTTTACAAACTTACTAGCCTTTAATAAAGAATCTAACCTTCTTCATGTTTCTTGGTGATAGAATACTAGAATTGAGGTACATATTTTAATTTGATAACCTCTCGAGACTAACTAATAACTCTTTTGAAAAAAATAGCTTTAGATATTGAAGCTTCAAACATGATAGGTGTTCTTAAAGAGTCGACTTTGAGATTATAACCACATACCATCAATTTTCCATATAAAAACAAGGTCCCATTTAGCAAGTATTTGAAGGAAGAAGGAATCAATTACATTCATAGATTTTGATGTAGCCATAAATTTTATAGACTTGTTATCTCACACTAACCCTACAAACATACCTCATTCATGCCCCGAGAATACCATGCATTAAGCCAAACAAGCTTAAAAACCAAGCCAATACGAGAAGCATGTTCACATCACTAAAATACCATGAAAATATTTAAAGAGTCTCATCCAAGTGATTTTAGGACAAAATAACCAAATTTTCCATTTTTGACTTCGTAAAGTGCTTAGGAGAGAGAAAATTATGGCTGGAAGAATACTCATAAATTATGCAATACTTGTCCAATTTTCCGAAACATTTTTAAACACTTCAACATTGGAGTCTACTAATTTTTTTTTTCTATGATTTATCTAAAGAATCCGTCATATTTTTTCTTGATACCTAAGAAGCCAGGTAGCTCAAAATGCATTTATCAAGGAGACTCTTTTAGGTAAACTTGAATAACTCAAAACAACCATTACAAAATCTAATTAAATTTGAGATAGAGCATTGCAAGACATCCCTCTATACATTCTAGTTATTTTTTAGCCATAGGTTTTCCTGTGAAGCATTGACCAATCATGTTTTCCTTAGTAAATATTGCTAGTTCTCAAAGCCACTTTCTGTGCACTTTTGAATTCTGACTCCAGGAGATAAACTGAGCCTTGTTTTAGCTCACACATGTTATAGACACTATTCCTAAGCTGCTTCCATGCTCACAATACCTTTCCTTAATGTGTACCACCTATCGATCTCATCAGTACCGAAAACTATCCCGAAAGGGCACTACCAATCAACCTTCATGTCCCCGACTTCTTCACTTCACCAATTAACCCATTTTTCCATCAATACCACTTGACATAAATGAAAAACCACTGAAAATGAGTGGATTCTAACAATAATTTCATATGTAAATCCTTCATATTTAGATTGGAGATAAGATGGATCTTCATTCACTTGCTCTTTACAACCTAGGGCTAATAATTCTTCTTGGATTGAACTAGGCCTTACAAACTTGATCGCTTCCTTTTTAACCATATCAAAATACCTTGGTAACCTGAAGGATCTTAATTCTCCTTAGATATCACTACTTCTCTCTCCTTTACATCCTTGTCATCACTAGGAGATACTCCACCAAGACTTATAGTTGAATCATACTTCTCCATCACAAAAATTTGATCCTTATTATTCTTTATTTCTTTGACATATTTAGATTCCTCAAGTTTAGAAACATCCTTATTGACCTTAGAATCATCCATAAGAATGTTTTTATTTTATAAAACTCTTTCATTTAGTCCATTAGGAGCTTTAAACCTTTTATAGGATTTTGTAGATTCACTTTGTTTAGAAGATCCAGCGATATGTCATATGTCATAGGATTCACTTTGTTTAAACATCCTATAGGATTTTTACACTTATAGCACATAACATTCTTTCATATTATAGGCTCATATATATTGATATTTCAACCAAAATCATCTCTGTCTTGTGACCATGCTTAAAACATGAATAACATTGTCCCTTAAAAGAGTTACTACCATTCCATGAGTGTTCATACTTAGATAGATTTCTTTTGTAATCCCTAGCTCTATGACCAAAACCTTGAAAAGCATAGTAATAGCCATTAAACGAAGAATCATGCCTCATAGAATTAGGTTTCCTAATAGAGTTAGGACTTCTTGGATTGGCCTTCTTGATCAACTTCATGTTTTCATGAGATCTTAGACCTGGTTTATCATCTTTATTCACATGTTCATTTGTGTATCCTAAACCTATTTTCTTACTAACATGTCTTTACACCTCTAAAATTCAACTAAGAACTTCATAACTCTTTTCTAGCTTATCATACATTTCCAACTTATTAAAAGTATCTTCAATAGAAGATTCTAACACCTTCAACTTATCTCCATACCTGAGACAAGTATCTTCCTTTTCCTTTAGAGCTTTATACATGATTTTAACTTGATTTTTTATCCTTTTGATGGATTAGCCATGATTATTCTCCATGAAATTGATTTGATCTTGTAAATTTTGGATTAGGGAATCATTAATCTCACAATTCTTCCTCAAAGATAGTCTAACATCTAAAGACTTACCCATTGATTTTTCTTGAAGGATATCCTTCATGTGATTAAAATTTACTCTAAGGAATTTCTCTGATACCAAGTGTTGAAAGAAAAATGGATAGAGGGGGGTGAATCACTCTTAAAAAATTCTTATTTAATTTACCATTAATCAAACAATCAATAACATGCATATCTTCACACACATTCAACCGTATCTTATTAAGTGTGCACAATACATTTTAATAGCCATAAAACATAAGAGAGAGATAATAGACACAAGATTCAACTTGGAAAACCTCATGGGAAGAAAAACACCGAAACATAAAAATTATATTTCCATGCTTCAAATTTAGTAAGGCATCAACCCCTAGTTTAGTAGAGCACCAATCTTATAAGTAGAAACAACCCCTAATTTATTGAAGAACCCACTCCAAAATGAGGATAAACCCCCCAAGATGACCAAGAACCAACACAATAGCTCGATAATGATGATATCTAAAGTTTGTTTCTGCCACAACCGATGGAGATCACTAATTCAGCTCACAAACCCTTTCTCAAACCCTCATACCTTTAACTCGTTGTTTCTTATTCCTTCTAAAATTATATCAGATATAAATACTTTCTATCATGCTCTAAATTAGTATTCAACATATAACACAACTGTTCATCTTTCAAAATATTCCCTCGGGCTGTAATTCACTCCCTACAAGGCCGCATTTCTCATCCATGTAAGACTAGCTCATAGAATGAGCTCAAATACTAGATTAATTAGCCTTCTCTTCCTTATAACCCAATAGAGGTTAGTAATTCACAACTTAATAGACCAATACATCATAATAAAATTCAAGTAGCCTCATTAAAATGGTCACATATAACCCATATAGGTTAGTCATGCCTAGAACCATCCAAAATGCACCAAACAAGCTCAAATCCAATTACACCAAAAAATGATAATTCAAGCTCAAAATTCACCACACACGAGTAATATAACATTAAAATCATCATACATGGTCACACATTTTATTATAACCATAAAATATTTAATTAAATGGGCACGGTGGCTCATATCCTTCTCAAAACAATTATTTCCAAAGACCACGTCCTTACCTTTAGGCCTCAAGACCCCTCAAGATGAACTAAACTATGGCATGTGACCAAAATATGGAATTAAAAGGAAATGTAAATAAATTATATGAAAATTACAAATCATGAAACATCCATATGCTCAAATCACAACTACTTTCCTCTTCACCAAAACAAGTTTCCCAAAAATAAGTTTTAGAAACTCAACTACTTTAAACCCTTTATGTCAATTTAAAGACATAAAAATTCATTCCCTAGGAAAAAAATTCATCACTTGTCACTCTCCAAATGATATAAATCATTTACCCATTCCTATCGTGCCTCAAAAACTCATTCTTTCAACAAGAACAAAACTATCTTAAAACCCAACATACCTTCTTCTTCAAAAATTGACTTGAAATAGCCATAAAATAAACTCACCAATATAATAAATTATATATCACTAGAATTTTATTTGAATCATATTTCCATCACATATTATAACTCCTTCCAAATCCAAGTGGAAGGCCTTGAACCACCCAATCTCTCGAAAATCACTTTTTATGCCTTCTTGGACTCAAGAACTGACTATTAGCCCAACATGCTCCATCACCTCAAAAAAATTCAATATTAACAAAAGAATGGAACAAACTTATACATGATTTATAATCAATCTTCAACCTTCACTAATCACGAATAACTCATAAGCCGTCACTTACCTCATGAAGCCACTTTACACCCTGGTGGAATAAACATCCTTCAAATTTGACCTTGAAAGAATATATCGTAAATTTTGCATACCATATCAAA
Source organism: Taxus wallichiana var. yunnanensis (assembly GCA_018340775.1). NCBI lineage: Eukaryota > Viridiplantae > Streptophyta > Pinopsida > Cupressales > Taxaceae > Taxus > Taxus wallichiana. The sequence goes on from CM031242.1 coordinate 903,997,579, forward strand.
AAAAAAGTTTGATATACCAATGAAAAAAAATATGCACCATCTTCACAAAAAACTTGATTTATCTCCTAAATCATATTGTATCTTCTGCAATGTCAATTTTACTACAAGATGCTCCGAACGCCCCAAAACCTAGTCTTCATAAATAGGGAAAAATTTGAACTGCTTTCTACTCAACCCTAACCTAAAACCTTTATGAACACTAAGAAAAATACTAGGATGAAAAATGTCAATTTAATATTTAGCTTATTTTAAAAATTTATCCTCAAACTAGACTTCTTCAAAATAAGAATTTTCGTGGGGCCCACATATCACCACATGCTCTCATATACATTTCTATAAATCTAGAGGATTCCTCTATAAAATCCAATCATAATTTTTTCAACACCAACCAAAACTGGGCTGGTACAAACAATCTTCTCCAAGCTTCTCCTATCTAGAGTTTTGCTAGGGTTTCAAACCAACTTACCTTATTAACGATCATTTATATAAATGCGACGATAAAAAAAACTCATTATTTTTTGTGAAAAATTCATATATTACCTTAGAGTATATTCCAAAGAGATGAGGTCCCTATGCAAATTATACAATCCACAATGAGCATCCGAAGGTAAAATTTTTATTTAAAAACAGACTCAAACCTACCTAGTTTGGCCAAAACCTATATATTTTGCAATTAAAAATTTAGAATGGCCTAAAAAAATTCATGAAGCATCATGAAAACATCCTATAACTGTCCATATTCACCAACTAACTTGAATATTCTTATAACTCTCTAGCCATAATGACTTACCTATGCCAACATGTCTGTTTCTTAGTTGCTTACTTCTCAAGCTCCTTGAAACACCTCTAAACCACTTAGTACTTGCCTCAAACTCACAATATACATCACAAAAACTAATACCATGCTCCACCATGACTTATTAGGTCCTAATCTCACACATCTACCTCATTTTGTTTGCTTTGGGGCTAGAAAAATCATGAAATGACCTAACTCAACCATATAACCTCATGACTTGACCATCTTGACCCCATGTAGACACATAGACACCCATGCTACATCATATGAACCATGGTTTACCCCATGATACCCTCCAACTAGATTGGGAGGTATCAAACCATGACTCAACTTACTAGACTAGCTTCTAGGACCATATAGAACACCAAACTTGACACTACCAATCAACTTTCATGCTTGACCGTTGACTAACATGTCATGGAGAAAAATACCACACCATGAAACCTGTTTCCATTGGTGGAATTGAAATCAATGAAAACACATACCCACAATTCCAGACTATTTCCCCCTTTTTCATTGATGGAAACCACCTTCAGAAACATTTATGGTAAAAACATGACCAACACCTATATGAATTATTTTCCATGTTTTTGATACTTTTCTCCCCTTTGAATTCTATGAAAAAGATATAATGACACTACTGCATGGAAAATGACAAAAACAATTTAAATAATGCAAAAACTTGACTTACTTGCTCAAATGACTCCCCACAGGGTTGAGATATTTCTTCTTGGACTCCTTCAAGAACATAAGATGATCGTATAGACCTTATTTGAGCTTATAAAGAACTCCCCGTGAACATATGCTCTCAATTTTTTCTTCATTCTTGTTCATCCATTTCTCTCTAGGTCTTGATCAAGCTCAAGCACAATATTTTTCTTCAAGATTTAACATGATAGATTTTAGGACTACTTATCCCTAAAAACTAACTTTAGTGCATTTTGACCAACTTTCCCAGTCTCTAGAAGCCAAAATCATCATGATACTCCTCTTTATGGCTCCCCCGGACTGTGACATCTCCTTCTAACTAAAAAACACAAATTTTGAGCTCTTACCTTGCTTGGATGCGATGAAAAATAATTCATTATGATCATACAGTCCTAAAGTGTTATCTTAGAGATGTCTAACCTTCTTAACATGCATAATGTGGTTTGCTTCATCATACTTCTTCTTTTGTAGTGTTCCTAAAAAAATGACTATTTCCCCTTTTCTATCACTACTAGACATGGTAATATTACATGCACCACATTATTCATGATCAGAGCATACTCATTCTGTCTTATGAGGATGTATCATACCCAAAACTTGATATTTTCTTTTCTTTTCTCAGTTAATGTTAAGGAAAATAGGACATTTTCCAAAATATCAAAGCATTGGAACTTTTCTTCATGAATTATAGATGCTTCTTGACACCTTAAAATATACTTGAGTGAACTTAGCTTGTTCCACATATGTCAATGTTTTCTTTACAAACCATGTTCATGAGGATCTCATTTTTCACAATCGTAGGACAAAGTTAAGGCACAACATTTAAGGAACAACCATTGACTAGTCCATAGATCCAACTTTTAAGAGCAAAATGTGATAAACCACACTCTAAATCTTCACCTTATGAATGAAGAAAATTCTAGCTTCAAGATGTATATAGGACTGCAATTTTCTTCACCTACAACCTAGAAATAACACTTGATACATTCTTCCCATTCTACCTACCATGAAACATGCCTATGATTACACTATTTCATCATATGCATGAGACTTGACACTGTAAAAATTTCCTTACCATCTATATCATCTTTAAAGAACAAACATACCCCTTCATAGAAAACTTATCTACTTTATGCATTCTTTAATGGTGCTCATTCATCCTTTGATAATTCAAATCTAGACTAAAGAATCATCTATAAATATTTTTCTAATCTTCATTGATCGTGTACCTTGCAACCTTAAGCACCTTATAGATAACAATACTCTATTCTTTAGCTAGTATAATACCCTTGCATAGTTATATTTTACAACTTTAAACTCTTCATACACTCTTTAGTATAAAATAGTCATCATTGCAGCCTTTGAGTTCTTTTTGACTTGCATATTGTATCTCATAAGCCTTCCAAACATCTATAACATAGCATCTAGACCACCTGTCATAATTGTAGCACCTCATTTTGTTTTTATTGTGCATTTCATCTAATCATACCTGGCATTTAATCACCATTACACCTACTAGGGGTGTAAATCAACTTGCAATAATTAATATGTTGTTAATTTAATCTTAGTCATTTAATTATCAAACCAAGGGATGTAAAATTGAAACATTGCCAATGTTGTATACAGATTTCTAGTATATTTATGAGGTTGGAAATAAATAAATGTCACAACAAATCTTGAAAGTAAAAAAAAACTTATAACTGAAAATGAATGGGTTATAAATGCTAGCACTAAGACAAAGCTATAAATTTAGAATGAAGATATAGAAAGTAAATGGTTCTTAGGTAAGCATACATGCAATAAAACAAGACAACAATAGAGGGGTTTAGCATACCACAAGTGGGCCCTGAATTGAATGTTAATACCTCATAAGTTGTACTACTAAATACTAAAAACAAAACTCGGACACCAAAGAAAAAGCAATCTCCTCCATGATTTTCTCGGATAATGAATGTCTCTCATTATCAACACTAACCTTTTCTTGTATACTTCTCATCTTACAATGAGATGTTAAAGAAGAAGAATTCAACATGGAGTTTCAAAAAAATAAGTGAAATATATTTAATAAAACAATGATAGATTCAATGATGCAATGTAAGTGAAAATGAGTTCACATAAAAACTTTTCAAGCAATATAATATTTCCTTCAACCATGTGTTAACTCAATCATTCATTTCTTCACTAGTTTATAATGAATGACCAAATAAAATGTTGAGTTATCTCCTAGTTCTACATATTCCAGATGTAACCACTTCTTCAACGGTACATTCAAACTTTAGCACCATTCATCATTCCTTCCAAAATATATTCATAACATGGAATCTTTCGTGTATATGATTTCCTTTGGCTATGGATGGGTTGTTGCGGACAAGTTCTTTGGCTACAAATGGTTCCTTAGCTTCATACGAGATGCTACATATGGAAAATTTCATACAATCAATAGTGGAATCACACATATCATCATTCAAAAAACTTATTGAATTAATAAGAATAAATATACAAAAATACCACGTAATAAATATAACTAGGTAGAACTATATTAATTAGTAATTATGGCATAATTTCAAGGTTTTCCACATGTTCAAGGTTATAATGATAATGTTCGGTAGTGTAATTGGAAAATACGTGAACATAAATACATAGGCTTGAGAAAATATAGAATATGAGTTTTTACAAAGGTAATTAACACAACTCATGACACCCCCTGAGCTTAATCTCTTGAATATCATCATTCAAGGATTTCATATCTCTGCTTTCTAAAAAAGCTGAATTAACACCTAAAATCATTTGGGTTATCACATACTTCTTCCTATGACAAGAAATAGCTGATATTCCTCATGAATATGCTCCAAAATATTTCATGTATCCTTTTAGTGAGCAGAATGTCACTTGTCCATGTTTGATTAACTAAAATATGAATATTGGAATACTTAAAATAATCTAGAAAGACATGTAAATACAATAAATAAATATGGAAAATAAAACAAACAACCAATTTAATGAAAGTAAAAACCATAATATGCAAGATAAGTATGGAAGTGATTTAGCTGATTATAGAAGCTTGCTATACTATGTCATAGAGTAAATATAATAATTTGGAAGTAGTAATGAATGTGTAGATTTCCTAAAAAGAACATATCTAGACTGCTTCCTCGGATCGGGAACCCAAAGAAGGTTTGGGAGCTTGGAGAAGGACTGGGATGCATGCGGGTGCTTTGATATGTAGAATGGGCACTCTAGTCTATGCAAAAGGTTTGGAATTGAGTTTCACAGTTCGGAAGGTCGTCTAAAATCTTCAATGTGTGTCACATCAGATTTATTACACTGTTCTAGGTGTCACTAATAATCTAAGATGATGAGAAGACCTACGGGATGACTAGAAGAAGTATCAAAACCGTAAAAATGAATGCAAATAAATGAATTGGAATGACCTCAGTTACTACAAAAGTGGTCTTACTAATCGAGAAATGCAATAAATATTAGACCCCAATGTAGTTCTAATGTGTGTGTGTGTGCATTATGTGCTCTAGGTGCTCTTGTGCTAGTAGGAATTTCTGAAGTAGCGAGTAATAACTAGATGTAGAATGTAGTAGAATGGTGCATGAATTAGAATATAATCCCTTCCCTATTCTTGTGTGATGTAGATGCACCAGATTGTCCTTGTGATAGAACTAATGGATGCAAATGATCTTTAGATGGATGAAAATCTAGGTTGATGATATTAGTGACTAGTTCTTGGTCCCTCATTATGGTCTCATAACTTTATATTTATAGGGTTCTCTTGATCTAATTTTGTAATTAACCCCGAATGTCCAACCACCAAAAAGATAAGAAAATGAAATGGCTATAAAGTTCCCAAAAAGTGGTAGGAAAGTTTAAAAAGGATTGGCATGCCCTGGTGGGACCAGAATGCCCATAGGTGCTCGACACTAGCATGGGTGCCCCAATCAAGGATAAAATAATGAGAAATGGTAGAATATGACTGGGCATGTGGGTGTAAGAGGTCAAGAATGATGAAATAAAATAAATAAAGAAAGCTAAAAGAAAGGAGTTAATTAGTACTTTCTTCAGTCAAAAACCTTTTCAATAGTAGTGTGAGAGTGATATTATATAATATCTAAAGTGCATGATTTTGTGACTACAATGGTGGTATTGGAAAATGAAAAATTTATGGATGATAGCCTATAAGAAACCAATTGTCTTCACATTCCTTAGCTATCTCAATGTATGCATTTACTCTTTTCAAAATTGGATTTTTTTTTTTTGGATAAGAGTGCATCTCTTTCCTTCGTAGTTCTGGGGATATCTTATTCCATCTAATTCTACAAGATTTTAAAACTTTAATCCCATGTTACTTGATCCTTTCCCTTACTTCTACGTGGGTTGTTGTCCTCATTTGTAACACTCTCTTCCTGATCACCTTATTCTTTATATACTTTTCATATTGCTGTATAACCTCTTCAATTTTTTGGCCTCATCCCTAACAAACAATGGTTGGACCTTCTCTATATTTGTATAATATTTCATCTTCCTGGCTCTATCTAATTCATTTAAAAATAAGAGCATAAGGCCTTAACTTGTACATCCCCAATGTATAATATTGGGATCCAATATCTATCATACTGTAGGGCATAGTTGTGGAAATAAATCTCACATAACAAGTTTTGGAGTTCATGGGTGTTGTTCTGGTATAATGTAAAGAATCTCCTAGTTGAGATGATATCATATAGCATGTTAGAATTAATGCAAGTAATTTTATGTTGCAACATCTTATCATTCAAGTAGATTACATTTACACTTGATGGGGTATGTATTTAAATATTTCATGTGCTATATGAATTGTTTCTACTTCAACCTCTTAGTTTCTTTATCCTTGTCCTCTAGTTCTTCCTTGTGCTTAGAGATGAGGGATTCTTTATATTTTTCCCATTTTCCTTTCAACATGTTAATGTAGGTTTCCAATTTCAGCAACAAATAGTCAATATTTGGTCCCATTGTTTGTTTTTCCATCTCATTAGAAGATGGTTTGATAGGCTATCTCATAATTTAATGAATAACAATTTGGGTTTGCATTTCCTTCTTGCAAAATATCATGTAGTGTTTTCTCAAAAACTTGATCAATTACTTGGGCAATGAATTCAATAATTTGTTCTTTCTTAATTTCTTGTTCCTATTTCTCAATGACTTTCTCAAAAGCCATAGGAATTTGTTCTTTTCAACTTCCTCTTCCAACTTCCTATTCTTATCCATCTTTTTCTCCATGTTTATGACCTTCCACTTCATGAACTACCCCTAATTATTTTCAGGTTCTTCTTTATCCTCCATGGGTTATTTAGGATATTCCCTCTCATGAACTATGGCATCAATATATCCTTACTCTACCTCCAATTTTTAAGGCTCAAGGATTTCCTCTATAGCTTCCAAATCATTGTCTAGTGAGATGGGTTGTGAATGTATTGGGCTGGAGGTTTTTGGTATTTTTGTTCTAATCCTATGAGAGTGCTTAGGTTGTGTAGGAGTAGAATGAGAGGATTTGCATTTAGCCTTTGAAGTGGAGGGTTTAGGAGAGGATAATTCCAATAGGGATTCAACTATGAAAATTAATTCAGGAGAGATAGATACATGGTGTTATTCAAGTAGGAGGAAGGCCTTCAAAATCTATGAGTTATTGAGGTTAGGAGGTGGATGGTGCAACCTTAACTTTACATGTGTAGAAGAGATCTCAAAGTGCTTCTCCTTCTGTTTCTCATGTTTCCCATCAATGTCTCAAGACTTTTTACCCTTACAAATTCTTCCCATGGTATTTGTGTATGATCCCTTTTCAGGTGTGTTTAACCACTAGGGTTATAAGACAATGATGTGATAATGTTGCCCTACCCTTTGTACTTTATGACTCATTTTCTTCAACATTTCATGCAAGAAGTTTGGTACATTCACTTGAAGGTTGTTCTTCAGATGATTCAACAACTTAAAATGAACTATATTCAATCTAGAATACCTCCATTCACAAGTAAAGTATTGACTAAAAAAGTGTCATCTTGTTTCCACATGATAGGTTTTATCCCATAATGCATGGAGGAGCCAAAGCTAAAATGTGTAGAAGCACGAAATTGGACGATCACAACAACATATTTTATTTAATATATTGAAAAAATACATATAGTGAAGCTTCTCCTATAAACAAGGAGATTTCTCCAACTATTCCTCCCATAAATATCTTGCAATTTCCTAAGTTGGTGAGTTGTGTGAATCACACCAAAATCATGTAAAAAACTATTATAAAAAACTCCCAATATATATTATTGTTACATAACAATAATATTAACTAGCTTACCATACTGTAAATAACTACCAATCGTGTGAATACTAATTTTTCCTAACATTCCCCCTCTTAGTGTTCATATGGGGACAAAAATGCCCCCAAAAATGCGGACAACATCTTCACCTAAAAATACATTTGATTTTTCATTGAATAATTACAAGTTCATGTCCATGGAAGAACAACTTTACATGTTTTATTTGGAACTGACACAAAACACTAAAGATGACTCAAAACTCTAAGCAAATTTATGACACATTAGACTTTATTATAGACACAAAAGAAACTTTTGACATTTTAATTAATTTTGACGGATGACTCATGAAACAAATTCAAACTTAAAAACTATACTATATTAAACTCAAATATAAACTTTGTAAAAATAAAAATAAAACAACACTAAACAAATAATATAAAATCTTAAAATATAAACATAAAAATATAAAAAATAATACTTAACAAATAAAATCAAACCAAAATTAAAAATAGACCACGTTATAATCCAACTAATATATGAATGACCAAGGTATAAAAATAGACAAAACTTAATTAAAATACTTAAAATAAACTAGTAATCAATTTTAAAATAGCACCATAGCTTCAATAAATAAAAACATAGTACTATTATCCATTTTCCTCCACGCATAAAATAGACAATGGGAAAGGATTAGACCTGATCCAAACCAGGCCTTCACATGTGGATCTAGGGTTTTGGCATGATCGGGGGTTTCGAAATGGGAGGTTCCAAGGTGAGTAATTCATTGAAGTGGGATGAACGCATTGCAAAGGAGATCCGAGTTCAAGCTAGTTTAGGGAATGAAGGAGCTCTGAATTCACACAAAATTTATTATTCAGAGGTGACATCATTTGGAGGTAGGTTGAGATGAAATTTGGGGACTCGATGGAAAGAAGCATGAAAAAGGGAGAAGAAATTATGAAACCCAAACTATGAATTTTGGAGTTCGGATTTTGGAGATTCGAAGGTTTCATGAACCCGGGAAGGTGAACAATGCAACAATTCCAAAGACAAAAAGCTCAAAAATCCAAAGTTTGAATTTTAGACTTTAGGGTTTCGGCATTTCAGAACATTTTGGCTTTTAGTCAAATGAACAGTCGCAAATCCTCAAAAACTTGAACTCCAAAACCCAAACCCCAAACCCGAACTCCCAAAACCCCGACACCCAAACTCCCGAAACCACTAAATCTAAACCCCTGAAATCTCGATGGTCTATAGTGTTTTTGGAGTTCAAAATTTCAGAGTTTCGGAACATTGTAACTCCAAAACACAACTTGAATTAAACCTGAAGTTTCAAATTCCCAAGGTTTGAAATTTCAGATTTTGGAGGGTACGATGCACGGTCGAAGCTCCAAAAGGGTAGATCAACCACTCACATTTATTGCAATATGGCACCCTCATCTTAAGATGGCCATAATTGTTGACTTGGAGCTCATATTCACACAAAATAGGAATTTTTGGAAAGCTCTCAGTTTCCTCTACACATCAACAACTAGATTTATTATTTTTATTCGGGATAAATATTTTAAAAATCAGAAATAAAATCTGCCATTTAGAGTAATAGTTGTAGGTGATTCAACCACAAAAATTGATGAAGCTTGTCCCCTTCTCTTCTCCAAAAAGGAAGGTACATGGATGTATGGGTTTTGAAGTGGAACCCATCATTGTTGTAGGTGATTTTAATGCACTTTTAGGTGGTTGAAGAAATATTTCAAATTCCTTCTCTCTCCCTATCTCTCATTCTTCCTATCTCTCATTCTTCCTATATATTGTAAGGAGGGTCTCATTTCAAAAGGTTGGACACCTTATATATGCCCCTCCCTTCTTTCTTGTCTGTAAGATATTTTTGGAGCTCAAAACCTCCCTATTGAACATTGTAATGCAAAATCCATGCCTTTGGCCCTAAATGTGATGTATTGTATCAACTCTGAGAGTAATAAAATCATATCTATGGATGTTTCAAACCCTCTTGTGTGTTTTATTGCAAATTTTTGATCTTTCATTACATGCAAGGTTATTGTGTATTGTTTTTTTCTCTTTACAAGGTTCTAGTAGTGTTATGTTTATTGTGTAGATTGTTCAACATCCTTCTTAGTGCATCACATTCCCTTAGATTAGCTTTTAATTTTCATGCATTTTCTCTATCTCTGTCTCTTTGGAAATATTGGATTAGGTTAAATCTATAACTCTCCAAACTTTGGAGTAGTTTGCACTAGGCTAGGATATGAAGTCAACCTTCTTTGGAGGGTTATTCTTATTTCAAAGTTTGACACTTTGGGATAACTCCATGTTTGAAAAATCACATTGACTGCCTCATCCATTCACTTGCAAGCAATTAGGGGTGCTGTCATTTTTCCATAACAAGTACCTTAAAAAATTAAAATTTAACAAAGGGAAGACCAAAAATTTTTAAAATAAGGATAAACATAAAAATCTAAAATGAAGACTCTTACTTTTATCTTCCACGAGTGATGGGAGGAGACAATATATGGGGTGATATGGGAAGTTCGATGGATGATCCATTGTCTACATTATGCAAAGATGATTATTGAGATGATGGAGGCTCAATCTACATTTATGAATATATTCAAGGAACTTACAAGATTTTCAGATGAAGATGTTGTCCAAAATAATCTCACGCTTTATTTTGGTTGACTATGACAATTTTCCCTTTTTAGTTCTTCAAAATAATATTTTCTATATATTTTAAGTACTTGAGGATCCCTAAGAATCTTCATCAAATAAGAAATTTCTCCATCCTTCTGAAAATATAAAGAAGTCCTTATAACTCTCCCTATTTTTCAAATTTCAGGGTTTCGGAGTTTTTTTCACACTTTTACACTATCGAGCTTTGGGAACTTTTTTGCAGTTCTACAATGTCCGGCTTTGGAAACCTTTTTGCACTTATGTACTGTCAAGATTTGGGATTATTTTCACACTTTTTCACTATCGGGCCTCAGGGGATTTTCTCAGTACTTTTGTACTTGTCTTGCCTTGGGATATTTTTGCACTTTTGCATTTTCGTCATCTCTTGTGCAGATTAATGCAAATTTTCAAATAGGAATAACTTTTGACTGTTACTCAAAATTTGAGAAAAATTTATATTGTTGAAAGGTATCAACATCCTCTATTCCATGTAAAATTGAAATATTAATTTTAGTGAGGTAAAGTGGGTGTAAATAATAAAGTATATTGTGCTCCAAAAATACGGTTCCAAGCATCCCAAAAACAAAATAAATGAAGTATGGTGTCCATTTCTTCTCCAGCAAGAAAGACATCATGATGGAATGGCCTTGACAAGATGCTCATGCCCCTTTTCAGAAATTTAATGCATCTTGTTTGTGGGTAATAGAAAAATTTCAAGTTTCCCTTTTTCTCTCTCTCCCACATTCTTCTATATATTGTAAACACTTCTCATTTTGGCGGGGGATAATCATGTAATTTGTTTTCTCAAATTCATTGAGTTACAAACCTTCATATGAAATTTTAAAGTGCATCTATGCCTCTATTTTACAAATATAGTTGATTTGTGTATTATTTTAAGAAATAAATCACATGTATTGTGGTTTCTTCTTTAATCCTTTCTCAATTTTATTGTAATTTCATGCCTCTCCAATACTGCTATTATTTTATGTGTATGTTCTCTAACACTTGCAGGTTCGTATTGTTGTGTTTATTGGAAACCTTGTAATGGGTGCATTCTTGGGATTATGTTAAATCTTTCCTAACCTCTCTCAACTATATTTTATTTTATTTTCCTCCCTCAACATGTAATGTTTCACAACCCTCTTTTATTGGTATCACCTCTTTAGTGTAGGATTTGTTAATTTTCATTCTCTCTCCCTCTCCATGGTCCCTTGAAAATTATAGGTTAGGATTAGATAACATATTTTCCCTTGATTAGGATTTGTTTTAACATTAGTTTAGGAAAAGAACCATATTTATCTCGGAGAGTTGTATCAAATACAAAGTCTCACACTTTGAGAAAATTCCATGTTATCTAGTTACATTGATTTACTGGACATATTCACTTGCAAGAAAATTAGAGGATGCTATAATTTTGTGATAATATTTCTAACACACCCAAAGGTGGGACCAAAAAGAAGTATTTATTTCATTGCAATGAGATTGGTGTGGTATTTTTGTAATTTCCAGCATTTTGAGGCTTTGTAACAAGCACATTTGATGACTCCAAAGGGAAAAATCTAGTGGTTTTAGTAGTGCTAGTTTGTCGTGGTTCATGAGAAGAATCAAAAAAGGTCTAGATCAAGAGAAGAAGGTATTTTATAATATTTACAACTATCTCTAGGTAGAAGAAGGAGAAGAAGAAGATTTCGAGATATCACCATCTCCACCAAATGTAACCTTGTCAACACCTCTACCTGTAGACCATTTATTTAGTGAACTAAAATTCTTAGACCAATTAGAATGGCTCATCAACAACCACCACCATGACGAAATCCTTTTGTCAACTTTACGAGTAGCAACCCACTTTCTCGTTAATTTACAAAACACAATCCCGAGTTACAACATTACAAAATATCTCATATTTCACTGGGAAAATCACACAACTCCGATTGGTCACATTCAAGACATTGGAAATGTTTGTGCTATACATGAGGTCAATGAGATGGATGTGGAAATCAAATTATTGTCTTCTTCTTTTAAAGAAAAATCTTTACAATGGTTCAAAAGTCTACGACTAGGATTAATTAATAATTGGGATTCATTTTGTATAGCTCTTTACAGCCGATTTAGAGAAAAGGGGGACAAATTATCTCTATTGGAGTAATTAACCACAACCAAGAGAGCACAAAATGAGAAAATGGCTTATTTTAATTTTATATTTCAAAGGACATGGGATAGGATTCCAATTACAAAGTGAGACCATAACCCAAGGTTCTTTTCTCTACTTCCTAAAAGCTTTAAATTCTTATATAAGAATGGTGACACAATCTATAGGGGTACAAATTTTCCCACAACTTATAACATTGTTATTACAAATAAAAGATTGTTTGATTCAAGCTAGTAAACATGCACCCAAGCCACCTATGCCTCTTTATCTGAATTAGGGAATCCAAGTTCTAGTCGAGAACCTGCATTAGCTCCCATTCCTTCCCCGTAAAAATAAGAATTCTAGCAAAACTTCTACTTCTTCTTCTAGCACCACAAACGAACTCCAAGAATTCATTAAATAGTTGCAAAACTTATGCAAGGAATTGGTGACAATTAAGAGGTAGCAAGCTCAAAATTTCAGATCATACTAGCCTCAAAGCTAAACCCAATAGACCCCATATAGGTTAAACAGCCACCTTCCTGTTAACCATTTAACCTACCTTAAAGAAAAATATGTCAAACAAATTTTTTAAATTCCTTTGTCAGACAATGAAATTCTCCAGGCCCGAAATCTGAAATTTTCAATATTCAGACTTTAGATATTTTTCTCTTTTGGAGAATTATTACTCGATTTGGAATTATTACTTTTTGAACTCTCCGAAGTCCGAAACCCCAAAAGTCTGAAATTTTGGATTTTCGGGCTTTCGGGTTCGGAAATTTTGCGCCATTTTTTTAAATCCCTTTCGATTTCCGAAATTCTAAAACCTGAAAGTCCTAATATTCAAACTTTTGGGATTTCATGTTTTTGGAATTGTTCTAGTCATTTTTAGGATTTTTACTTTTGAACTTCCGAAGTTTGAAAGTCCGAAAGTTTGAATTTTTGGACTTTCAGGATTTCAGGTTTTGAAAAGTTTCATTTCCAATTTGTTTTTTCATCTCCCAATCTCCAAAGTTTGAAACCTCAAATTCTGATTTCGGGCTTGTGTTTCGGAATTGTGGAAGTCCTCCGCGTAATTAATTCTTCACCCACAACCGTATGGATTGGGTTTTTTCCATTAATATCAGGTTTTCTATTTAAACTTGGTTTTTACTCCTCATTTTTACCCGACACATTTGCTCTGACATTTCATTATTTGTACTTTGCTATGTATTTTTAAAGGTATGGTAATTTGTTTATTTTCTTTTTGGTTTAAGGTCTTTTACTTTGTTTCCTTCTCATTTTGTTTTCTCTTTGGTCTCCCTCTGTGTATTTTTCAAAATGCCAAACCCTTTGTTCGCCATGTTTTGCATTTCAAGCTTCTTCAGTATTCAAAGTTGTTCGAAGGATCCTCTTGAGTTTCCCATACTTCTTCTCAAAAATTCTCATTTTTAGGTTTTTGGGAACTAGTATTATTTGGCAAAAAATCCTATCCCTTTCTTTTTGGAGAACTTTTTTGGAAAAATTTTCGAGAGAAATTCTTTCAAAGATTTTCTTTTTGGAACTCTTGGTTTCGTATAAATTCTTTAGAGAAATTCTTTTGGATATTTTATTTTGATACTTTTTCCTTTCGAGATTCCAATTGGAGAAATTTTTGGACATTTTCAGATCAGTGATATCTTTCGAAATTTTTAGTTCGGGACTTCAAAAGTTTTTTTCTTTCCAGTTTTGAAATTTCTCCAACTTCAGCTTCCGAAACTAAAATCTTGATGTCTGCTTCCACTTCAAAGGGAAAAGAGAAGATGAAGTACTCATTTCTTGGGGTTGCTCCTCACTCCTGCCTATCTTTTGACTTAGGGAATATAGGGGACACCGACCTAGGGAAAATTGATTTTCCATATTTCTGGGAAAGAGTAAAGGCTCCAAACAAGAAATCATGGATGCAGGCCATCTACGATAGTGGGCTTGCCTTGTTACCGGTTTCCCAAATCTATACATCACCTAGAGTTTGTTTTATCCACAACAGCCCACTTTGACAAAGACTCCATGTCAGTCAGAGATAATGATGATAAGGTAGTAATCCATTTGGACCCAGACTTAAAGATCTGCTCAAACTTCTCGACATTCAAGATTATGCCACAATTTCACCAGAGTTAGCAGTGGAACATTGGGACAAGAAAGAGGAGGTATGCTCAAAGATCATGATGAAAACTTATCTAGCCAAGAGCTTCGCCAAATTACCCAAAAATATGCATCGATCAGATTTTATTCAAGAGGTCAATGATCTTATTGTGTTACTAAGAAGAGTTTCAGGTCTCCCTTCGCAAAGGAATTCTAGGAATGGATTTTTTTGTACATCGTGACTATCGAGAAGAATGATGAGTTTATACAATGGGGGAGCATATTAGTAGCTCCATTTGCTATCAATTGGGTAGGGTGTCAGATATGAATACTTTCTACATGACATCCTTCCTGGTGTATGTTGTTGCTACTATGGGAGATTTTACTAGTTTGAATACTAGAGGTGTTTGCAACACTTCCCAAATATATGAGTTTTATCCCCAACTCACTTTGGATGAGGGAAGAAGACATTTCCACAGAGTCAATGATGCTTTCTTTGATGTCATCCTCTATCATTTTGACAAAGAACTATATAATCAGATGATTTCTGATGAAGCTATCAAAGAAGTACGGGAATGGGGAGAAATTTACTTTCAGTTTCCTACATTCCCTTATATCTGGATTCTGGGTTTCATAGGTGCCCCAAGAAAATTTACAAGGTGCCTCACTGACAAATGGATTCTATTGGAATTGGTTTGGTAGTTATTAGATTATCATCGAATCCAAAACAAGTGTCACAAAGAAGGAATGCATTTACCTATTTCGATTGGCAGGTACTCTTGCCCAAATATTCATAGGGCTAAACATGTTGATGCAAAAATGGATGAGGTAACCCTGCGAACATTTCATCCATGGACTAATTTTGATTATTGCGGTAAGTTCGGGAAAATGGTCACCCATTGTCACGTTCTCCCAATTGAAAGATATATGAATTCATTTTCGGATGAATACATCGTGCGACAAAGTGATAATGAAAGATTGACCCTTGACGAGGTTCAACAGCTTTGGTTTAGCTAATGTGCCAAAGGACATACAAGACAATGATTAGGTTTTGGATTCATCATACAAGGGTGATAATGTTTCCAATCAACCACTGTCATGGATTGATTGGTATGTGGAAGAATGCAGCAATACAAAGGAGAGGGTAGGACCCATTCTAAAAGGACTTTCAGTTTGTTTGACACCTTGGGGATCTCACCCAAAGGGGAAGATCAACCTACAAATACATGAGCTCTACCACCAATAAGCCAACCAACACCCACTAAGTGAAAAAGGTTGACTCAAAATTCTCCTACAATCCCATAGAAGATTTCATTTGTTGTTGGTGTTTCATCTCTCTGTAAGGCTCCTACTCCCAAGGTTATGTCTCCTACAAGACACTTGTGGCATGTATGGTTGAAGTCGGTGACTCTCCTAGTATCACAAAAGTTTATCCATATTTTCCTCTTCCATTTTCACTTCCAATATCATTTCCTTCCACTTCCACAATCATTTCTTCCTTCCCATCTACTTCTATGGCCCAAGTATTCTCATCACTTCCAGGTCCTATCACTTGGGAAAAATATTTGGTCACCCATTTCCTCTTCATTTCCTATAACACTTCCATTTTCTTCAATTGTACCCCTAGCATCATTCTATCAACTCCTATGGCTGTCCTTACATCTACGCCATCTATAATTTATACTTCTTCTCAAATAGCAGGTGGTGTTTCTAGTGATCTTGTTTTAACCAATGTTTCGTATTGGATCTCGCTACTCCATCTTCATCAGCTTTCACCATACCCGAATGGTTGTTTAAGAAAACTCCCAATAAAAAGAAGAATGTTCCTCTAGGAGACGTTATAGATCTCAACATATTGGATCATATGCCTAAGAGAAATGTCTAGAGACTAAGAACTGTGTCAAGTCCAAACTCAACCCATCCGGAGAACGAGTGATAGAAGTTGTGGTGCCCATTGAGGGGAAAACTAAAGAAACAATCACAAATGCAAATTATCGGGTCTCAAAATTATCATTTGGGAAAGCTAGTCATAAAGGAGCCAAGCAAGATGTGCACACTGCTCTTGGGGCTCTTTTTGGTAAAATATGACAAAGATAAGGCCACCAAAGATGAACTCAAAGCCAAGGTCAAGCAACTCACTGCACAAAGTAACCCAACCTACTCCATCTACTCAAGTCTCAACTACTATGGTTATGACAATTTTGTCTACAATCAATGATATTTCTTATCATGAGCTCAAGAAGCTATGCCAAAAGGGAGATCAATGAGTGGACGGATGGAGAGAAAACTACAGAAGACAATCCTTTAATCAAGGAAGTAGTTGAGATATAAAATGATCTCGCAGTTGTGAAAACCACTATTTCCAAAATGGATGAGGCCTTCTCTAAAGATAATAATAATCTAAGTTTAAAGTTGGCAACATGGATTGAGATCAGAGAGGAAGATCCTGAATTGCTTCTTATGGAAGAGGTGATTGATGATGCCTCAAAATTATTTGAATATCAAAAAGTCATGGAGTTCCGGTGCTAAGTATTGCAGGATTTGATTAAGAAGTTGGAGGAGAAACGAGTGGAAATCACGGATGCCCTGAATGAAATCTTAGAATAATTTGATATTGGTAATTGCAAATTATTCAACGAAAACATCGATACTCTTCCTGAAGATCAGATTAAGGGAAATTTCAAGGATTTGGTGAAGCGTGATGATGAGGTCACCAAAACTTTCAATAGTGACTCCATTGACCGATTGGTCTTGTGCTAAAATTTCATATAGAGACTGAAGAAATTTATGAATAAATTTTGAAGATTCCCAACAAGGATCACAAAGGAGATTGAAACAACATATGTATTGAATCACTACACATGTGGGCTTGGAGATGAATAAATTCAAGGAACTATCAAGCACTTCATTTATTATAAGCAATGAAGGGCTATGTGGGAAGGAGGACAATAGACACTAGCATGCGAGGAAGGTGTGGTTGAACTAGGCCAAAGCCGAGTGGCCATGAAAAGAAAAATCCAAGCTCTAGATCGGTCAAAGTTGCGAGGTTGATTCGATTCAAACCCTCAGAACAAATTAGCTATTTTCATGGGAGGATGTTGTCTTAATTTAATGACATTTCTATTTTTAGGAAAATTTTATTTAATGGCTCACCTAAGAAATTATAAATAGTTGATGCTTCAAGTTAGCAGATATAGATTTTTTTTTTTGGGAGGGGTCGCTCTTCAAGCTTGAAAAAGTGCTTTAGAGATTCTAAGAAACCTTTTAATTATATTAAGAGTTACACCTTACTATTGAAAATCTAATTTATTGTGTTGAATGTTTAATCAATGTTTACTTTGTAGATTTATGATTCCTTAGTATGAGTGATTATATTACCTTTATTTCATATTATCTATTTCATGTTGTGAAGGAATAATGCGATTATCTTTTACGTTAATTGTGAAAACTTTATTTTCCTTTTGTATTAAGTTGTGTCATCATTATCCCTAGTTGCATAAATATATGTTTGACATATGCATGTGTGGTTGAATCCAATTGGATATATCCCTATGTATGCTCAAGTTTAATGAAGGAACGTATGCCTTGGTTTGTGGTATTTTGTACCCTTTCGAGTGGTGATAGGTGAAGGTGGTCAATGATGCAAGCATCAGTCTCACATTAACCCTTTCGGATGTTGAACATCCCTTATATTGGTACATCACTACCCTTAGCATAGTTTCATTTCCATAAAATATCTTTCCTTAAAATTCATGAAGATGTTATCTTATGATTCGATGGTCATTTTATTTAACTAGGAGTAGTAAAGCATTTAGTTTAGGAAGAGGAAGTATTCCTTCTCTAGCGGTTCACCTTGAGCCCAATTTCCACAGATTGAGAGGTGATCCAATGTGTCCCAATCACACTGAACGACATGTTCACATTTTGGCCATTTGGAGGGTGTAGTTATTTGGTGACAATAATTTTTGCAAATGATCTGGTGGACGAGTTGGTACTTATCTTCTCATTCCATTAATTAAAAGTACTTGGTGACATCATCTCTCGTATTTCAAAGTTCAATATAATCAACTTATGTGAAGAATTCACACAAGAGATTCTTCAAGGCATGAAAATTATAAGCATAAAAATTTTCCTTGTCTCCCCGCAAGGAGAAGGGGAAGAAGCCTTTCAGTAGCACCAGCCACTACTTTACCTCATAGAGGGCATTCATCTCCTCTTGAGGGACATTTTCCTCCACTAAGATGCAACCAACTTTTGAATTCCATGGAAGCCAATGATTGTCCTCCTTTCAACACTAACAGTTTCTTTATTGTTAGCACAAAGAGATGCCATACCGGCAGCTGCCTTAAAAAGTTTACCATTTTACACTGTGGAGACTAATGTTTCTTCCTGGGAGCACAGACCGGATGTAGCTAGCATTTGTGCAACACACACTTTACAAAAGATAATGGGAAGTTTGACTCCTTGCTACTTCATTCAAAGGTAGAGCACTTTAAGGGTTCCGGAGTTTAATCTGCTAGATCTCTTACCACTTGGAATGAGTTAGGCACTAAGTTTTGTAAGTAGTTTGAAGAAAAAGTTATTATATCCCCCTTGTAGAACAATTCCATACTATCAAGCAGTCCCCTAAAGAGTATATGAGTGATTTCAACCCCCTTTTGACAAGACTTGGAAATAGATCCCAAAGACTTATAAGGTCAGTCTCCAGAGAGCATTCAGATATTACTTATGGGCATTGAATAGTGATGTATCCGTCATGATTCAATCTATGGGGTACTATTATCCCCGATGCTTACGAAATCTCCGTAAGAGCTGAAAAATTGCTTAATTCAAGAAAGTAAAATTACTCCTAGACCTCTCATACATGTGTTTGCAGAGCTTACAGGAAAAAAACAATCATTTCCCTAGTTCTAGTAGCATCTAGTCCGATAGCTATGCATGTTTCCAATCCTCAAATGATTTGGATGAGGTAAAGTCACCATTAAAAATGTTTGGTATGAACTCATAGAAATGAAGAGGCAATGAGCCTCGGTATGCTCTCCCCTTTCAACCCCAATATCGGATGAGCTATCCTCCATTCCAGGAAATGGTCATTTACAAAATCAGGCCACAAGCCAAGCCGTGATTGTAAAACATTTGAAATTTCGTAAATCCTTCTCTTCCAGATCTTCTAGAGCTATAGTCTTGGTCTAGAACAACCTCATCCAAGACTATGAATTGTGTTACCCTTGTTCTCACCCCCATAATCAGAACCTCTTTGCCCAAATGGAGTTTTAAGTTATGCCTTTATGGTCCAAAGCATATCCACTCTACCTCGAATCATTTGTTGGACCATCCACTCTCGAAAGTCAATACCAACCTTCTGATGAAACTAAACTACTAAATTGGCAAACAAAAGAATTTTGAGGCTTGAATATTGATGCCTCCACTATAACATCCAACACACATTCCAAGAAAATGAAATAGATCCGCAGTCTTCCAATACTGATCAAGCATCTACTTCTCAGCCCCCAACTAAAATACTTGGATGATAAAGGCATGAGAACAAAATCACTAGAAGTATCTATAGATTAGTCCATAAAGTAGGATGGGACTTCAAGTATCACAATGCCAAATAGGCATTTTCCAAAAGAGGGCACCAATGCCCCAAAAGGCATGGGAAAAGTGGGAGCAATTCAGTTTAGCATCATGGAGAAAATGAAGAAGACCAATTTGAGTGTCACAATGTGGGATGAAATCTCTATTCCTTCTCATAGAAACTTGCTATGGGAGGATTTGAACAAATTTGGCACTACTAACAGATCATCAAGAAGTAGCAATGGCAATGAGATTATGCCAACCCGAAATAAAATATGCTAAGCCCAACAAACCTTGACCATTCTATATCTCACTTTGATTATTGGTGGATATTTGGTACACAATTGTATGATCGATTCTAGAGCCAGTAGTTCCATAATGCCCAAGCAGGTCACAAATGTACTACAAATTCCATATACTCCAATTTTAAGAGGGGTTGTTCAACTAGACGGTACTGTAGTCCAAACTATGGGGGTCATTAAGGGGCTTCATCTTACTATCCACACATGTCCTAGCTTTACATTCACATAGGACATATCTTTCATTGATCTTCCTCCCCTCTTTTCCATTTTCTTATCACGGGATTTCACCACAAAATTGGTGGTTATTTGTCATCAAACTGGTCACATATGATCCTGAGGACCCGGTATGAGACTAAGGTAACTATAAGGGCAGAACCAATTGGTCACAATCACATGGAACCTTACATGCCAAACCCATAAACAAAGAATTATGCCATTTTTGACTCAAGATGAGGATGCAGATCATAAGCCAATTACTCTTATAGAAGAGGTTCCGGATACAATTCTCGATGAGGTGAGTATAGATCATTATTATGACCCTTATTCGATTTATTGGAAAATGAAGAATCTGGTCTGTTATTTTTGGAAGAGACTAGATTAGGTACAAACTAAATTCATGAAGAAGATGCCATCGTACCTCAACTTGTTAAGGCATCAAGCGATACAAAAGGACTATGGAAAATGTTCTTTGATGGCTCACAAAGTAAAAATGGATCTAGTGTAGGGGTTATGTTAATTTCTCTAGAAGGAAACAAATATTTCTCTTCCTTTCGGTTGCAGTTCAGCTACACTAATAATGTTGCTGAATATGAAGCTCTTATACAAGGAATTCAATTGGCCCAAAGAAGAGGAATCCAAACCTTGACTATCTTTGGTGATAGTGAATTGGTTGTGCACCAAGTTACAACTCGTAGTGCATCAAAAAATGATCTACTGAGGTCATATAAAAATTAGGTTTGGGATCTGATAGAAGATTTTTAGGCTTTTGGAATTCATGCAATTCCTAGGAAGCAAAATCAAGATGCTGAGAGGCTAGCTACTATTGGTTCCCAATACGATATACCTATGAACATCATGAAAGAAGAGAAGACGATAGTCAAAATGGTGGTCCATCCCATAGTACCAGATAATGTGAGTAGTTGGTAGGTGTTTGATAGTGATCAACATATTGTTCTCTTCCTACATCAAGAAGCAGAGTTCGTTGCCAAACATCAAGATAAACTTAAAAATTCTTACACCGATCAAATTATACAGCTGAAAGGAAACAAGTTACTAAAATGCCTGGTTACATTGGAATCCATCTTCAATTTGGATGATCAAGCCAAGCAGAGCACTAAAATGGTGGTCAAGGAGGAGGATTTTGAAGAGGTCGAGGTGGCAAGTCAAATTTTTTAAAAATTGGTAAGGTATGCACTACTCGGAAAATAAATCTTTCATCAAATTAGGTCAGGAATACCATGACATTTTCACATGGAGCTACATGGACTTGCATGGTTTTGATCCTTGCTTAGCTCAAAGATACTATTGAACTGGATCTCAACTCCAAGCCGCTTTGTCAAAAATAGAGGCCAATCAATCCCAAAACCGAGCCATTGATGAGGAAAGACCTAACCAAGCTTATTGAATCCTACATCATTATTACCATCAAGCATTCTTCATGGGTAGCCAATCTGGTGCCCGTGAGGAAAAAGAATAGAAAGATTTGGTCGTGCATAGATTTCGTGGGATCTCGAACCACCCTCGTTGAAGGATCACTACCCTCTCCCATCAATTGAGAAAATCCTCCAAAAAATGATAGGGGCTCAAATATTTTCTTTTCTTGATGGATATTTAGGATATAATTAGATTCTAGTTTAAGAATCTGATCAATTCAAAATGGCTTTTACCACCAAATGGGGCACATACACTAACAACAAGATGCCTTTTGTGTTATCTAATGCAGGGGATACCTTTTAGAGAGCCATGGATATGGATTTTAGCAGACTCATCAACGATATGATCTTGGTTTATCTTGACAATATCATTGTCTACTCGAAGCATGATGAGGATCATATCACTCATCTAAGAAAATGTTTTCAAAGGTGTAGAGAATTTGGTGTCTCACTAAACCCTAAGAAGTGCATTTTTGCGGTGTAGGAAGGAAAGTTTTAGGGGCATATTATTTTGGCGGAGGGGTTATCTATCAACTCAAATCGAATTTAGTCAATTATATCCTTATCCCTCCTAAGTCATAAAAAAGGTCTCCTGGAGTTTCTTGGGGACTATAAATTTTGTTTGAGATTCATTCCTCGGTTTGCAACATTGGCAAAACCACTAATAACCATGCTTAAAAATAATATTCCATTATCATGGATGAAGGAAAGAAGATAAATATTTGAAGCCATCAAGAGAGCCATCTCCAAGGCTCCTACGTTGGTAAATCTTCTATTTGACAGGATTTCATTCTTTATGCTTTCATAGGTTAGGAAAGTATTTCAAGAATCCTCACCCAACATAATGATGATATGATGGAGTAGCCCATTTCCTATTTTAGTCACTCTCTTAAGGAATAAAAACTCAAATATTCCTTTGTCGAAAAGTAGGTCTTTGTAGTCATTCGATCCCTAAAGAAGTTTAGTCATATATTGTCTAACAATAAAGTCAACTTAATGGTTTCTCATCCCAAAGTGTCAAATAATTTTTTTGAATAAAGAGATGAATGAGAAACACACTAGGTGGATTAAGAAAGTAATGGAGTATGACGTACATATCAAGGTCACTAAGCTTATCAAGGGAAAAGGGTTATGTCAATAGCTAGTTGCAGACATGGAGACTAAAGATACAAAAGATTTCATGCTTCTGAATGCTGATGAAGGAAATGATTAGATTGATTGGTCAACTAAGATGTAAAATTTTATTCTTTCAGGGATATATCCTCTAAACATGGATAAAGTCCAAATTTGTACTTTCCATCTTAAGTCTATTCCATATGTTGTGATAGATAATGTTCTCTTCTGAAAGGATTTAAATGGTTTTCTTCTATGATGTATCAAACCAGAATAGGTGAACAATATATTAGAGGAATTTCAAAATGGCCTATCCAGAGGATAGTACTCTGCATGAACAACTCGCAACTAAGATCATGTGGTCCGGTTATTACTAGCCGACTTGTGCAAATACTCTCATATCTCGGCGAGGAAATGTAAGGAGTGTGCTCTCTTCCTGTGCAAACAGAATCTTGACACTCTCCCATTAGATCCTGTTCAAGTGGATCAACCCTTCGTTTAGTTAGGATTAGATATCATCAGGATGATCAATCCTCCATCCAAAGAAGGGACATAAATGGGTCCTTATTGCAACAAATTATTTCAATCGCTATATAGAGGTAGTGGCCTTAAAGGAAAGTAATGAAAAGGCTATTCTAGATTTTTTGGAAAATTTGATGACAAGGTTCAGTGTTCCTTTTATTGTTATCTCATAAAATGTTATGGATAAAGATAAGTGAATGGGCCATCAAGAATGGATTCTATCTCAAGACTTCGTCTAACTATTACCCATAGGGGAATGGGTTGGCCAAATCTAGTAACAAGAATCTCATAAGAATCATCAAGTGCACGATGGAGGCCAACAAAAGAACCTGACATACATAGCTCAAGATCACCCTATGGGTTGATTGGATTATTGGTATCTAAATTGATTCTCCTTTGGAAACCGAGCAACATCGAGAGATTTAGCAAGACACTAAGAGATAAACAGATCATATTATGAGTCATTTTGTAACTAGGGAGGATATTTTTCTGACCCTTTGTCACTCGGGCATTAAAGAAATGGATAGCATCTTCATTAAGGTTTTGATCTATCCTCACTATTTTAGGTCATGCCTTTCGACCATGGTGAGATGAACCGTTTTGTAACCTCTGTCGGTGAAGGATAATGAAGATATCCTTATTTACACAAATTTGAAAGGGGCCCCGAGAAAATATGATTAATGCACCAAAATTTAACTCTTACGAGTTGTCACTTCTAAAGAATGGTGATATTTCCTAAATAGGGTTAAAGGTTACTAGAGAAATCATGGAATCCTAATTGCTTCTACAAATTTTGGAAGTATAATTTATAAACTTGTGGATACACAGGGAAAACAGGGGTGGTTTAGGATGGATTCATTATTTTTGAATAATTTTGGTGAGAAATTAAGTAGGATAAAATTGATTATGCCAGATCTTTGAGAACCTTCACAACAATTGGAATACTAAATGACAGAAAGCTTCAAAATAGCTGAAATATTCCTTCAACCAGAAGGTGTGCATTAATGGAGACCTAGATTTACATGGTTTCACACAATCTCCAAGAATTTAACACGAAGTCTCAAGAGAAAGACTAAATTCAACATTAATACCCCTAGTCCCTCACGCCTAAGATACACTCAAAGGCTTACATACAATCTTTATCAACAAATGATAGTAAAATGATTTTAAATTGTTTATCTCATTATAGGATGAAGGATCTTCTTGAAATGAAATTACAAATTCCACTAAACTATCACAGGGACAAGATCCTATGTGATTCAAGGGAATTTAACACAAGATTACAATAGGAATAAGAAAAACTACTTGCAGACATTCTGAAATAAAGCAGACACAAATTGGTCCAAGATTGACACAGATTAATTTGAAATTGATTAGATTCATCAGCAAGGGAAATTTTATTTTAACAATCTCAGAGCTTGTCAATGGTTGTACACTCATAACCAAATTGAAGTGATTTAAATCTAAAACATAGGAAATTAATAGGTTTCTTGGATTGGTCTCTCAAGAAGATGGGCTCTCTCAAATTTTCTCTTAAGAATTCAACCCCGACCATTTGTAAGAGTATTCTCATTGCATTTATACATTTCACTTGCTCACTCATCCCAAAATTTCCCCAAAAAGAAGAATATTCAAGGAATCTTTTCTTGTTAACAATTTTCCTAAGAAAATGACCTTTAACAAATTCATACCTAAAAGTTTCTAGTTGGACAAATTATGAACTAGTCACATTTGTCCGATCCTCGACTAGTGACTAGGATGCCATGCAACAACTTTTCAAAACTCCTTTTAATCATTCTTATTTTGTCATGTGAGAAATCCCCATTTTAATCATTTTCTAGTGGCCCTGTATAGCTGGATCTGATAGGAAATCCTTTTCTCCTTAGAGGCAACACCTTTTTCATCTTTTTCCCATTCTTTCCTCTGTAACTCTGCTCTGCATCTAGCTTCCATGGTAATTCACATTTTTGTAAGTGCCCAAGTAATTCCAAATTAAAAATATCACCCTTTACAATCCTTAGACTCACAAATTAAGTTCTAAATCCATTCAATGACAATTTGTAGACAAAATCGACAAGAAATTTCATCAAAAAATGATGAAAAATAATGTGTATTTGCATCCCCAATAATCTCAAAGAAAAAATGGCAAAAAAATAGATGTGATGCACAATAACCATTGATTCTTCCCCTTCCCACTTTAGATTAGAGCCGTCCATGTGTTTCCTTGGTGCACAACTACAAAGGTGAGGTATAGAGGCAAGTTTTCAAACAAGTGTGGGCCTTCCACGTGCCCCACCCAAGAAAAATGCCTTTTGGCCTTTAAAAGTCTCAGTATAAAGGAGCTAGTAGAAGCCTCCACGTGTCTCCATAGCACACCTTTGGTATGGTGCCAAAAGTGGAGACCCCAAACAAGCATGGGCTCACCATGTGTCTTAGTCCAGTAGAGTATTTGAAAACGTTTAAGGACCAACGGAAGGCGCCATGTGTCTAGGGTTCGAGATAGTTTTCCTTGGCATTGAAAATTCCAAGCAAGGGCAGAGTGAGTGGAAACTTCCAAGTGTCCTTTGGTGCTTCTTCAAAAGTAAAGTACAAGGGTAGGTCCCCAAACAAGTGTGGGCCCTCCACATGTCCCAGGCCTTAGAAAGTTTCTTGAAAAGTTTTAAGTATAGAGAGGAGCCATCGAAGCCTCCACATGTCTTCCTGGCGCAATTTTGAGATGGTGCCCAAAAGAGGAGACCCCGAGGTAGGACCTAGAGGTGGATCCTCAAATGAGTGCTGGCCCTCCATGTGTCCATGATTCGACAAAGTTGCACCAGCATGAAAAAAAAGTTCTTAGTCTGGGAAAGGTAGCAAAAACTTCCACATGTCTCACTCTTGCGCAACTCTAAAGGTCAAACCAAGAGGTGACTTTTCAGATGAGTGCAGGTGCCCTCCACGTGGACAAAACTTGAGTTGAATCGGACTTTATATTTTCAAAGTTCCCTGCCAAGCCGCATCCAATTAGAAAGGGCCACATTTCCATAGATGTTGAGATATAAATTTGATGGGGAAAACACAATTGTCAAACCGTAAAATGCAGGGAAATCACCATTTTCTCCCAAAAATGAATCTTTCTTTAAGGACAGAGAATTAGGAAATGATATAAGGACCAAATGTGATCCAATGAGTCACATCAAATTAGAAAGGACCAATTTTCCATAGGTATTGGGACAAAAATTGACAAGGAAAACAAAATGTGACTGTGGAAAAATGGAAGGAAGGGAAAAACTCGAGTTTACACCCAAGTTACAAATTCTTTCACATGGATAGAGGAATGGAAATAAATTCTAGATTTAAAATGATCCTCGACCAAAGGAAGGGACTGATCATGGCAACCAAATGAAGGATAGATATTTTACACATCAACACAGGGAGATAGAAAATACGACAGAGACTACAAACTGAAGAATTTCAAGGACAAATGGGGAAGGATCAAATTAAGCACCAACATCAGCTCCTACTCGGGATGGGCACTCCCCATGAGTTCCATAAAATAAATAAAGAGAAACAAGTGCCAAAATTAAACTATTGGGAAACAGATTCAAAGAACAAGCTTGCAGAGCAGAACAATAATAACCAACTCCCCCAAGGACAAACTAAGAAACCAACAAAATGGCCATGAAGGACCAAGATGAAACAAAATAGAAAAACACAAAAGCAGAAAGAAACCAAATGACTATACACTATACAATGGTGTATACCTTGATTCTAAGAAATCAATCAAGGAAATGTTTCAAATGCCTTCCATTAATAGGAAACTCAAGCAATTCCCCATCTAAGTCTTTTAAGAAGAAGGTATGTTCACAATTTAGAATGTCAATAGAATAAGGGCCCATCCACAATGCATCAAAATTTCCATGTTTTCCTTATCCTTGGGCCTACTATCCCATAATAGGACAAGATCTCCCACACTGAAAGCTCTTGGAGTCACCTTCTTATCGAACAAATTCTTCAATTTCTCTCTAATTTTACATGCCTATGATGGGATGCCCTTATTTCTTCATTTAACTCAACAATTTGATTTATGCGAGCATCATAGGGACTAACCTCTTGATCTTCTAGTTGTTGAAGAAATTGAAAAGAAGACAAATTGCATATGTAGGGGCAGCAGAGATCTTGAGTTCCATATACCAACTCAAATGGTTTTTTCCAAAGAGCTCGTTTAACAATGATTCGATCATCCCAAACACCGAATTTCAACTGCTCACCCCACTTCCTTTTGTTCAACTCCAAAGTTCTTCTAATTATCTTCAACAAATTTTTATTGCTAGACTCTACTTGTCCATTTCCTTAGGGATTATAATTGGAAGCATATGTTAAATTGATCCCATATCCATGGCACATGACCATTAAATGTTTATCTCGAAAGCTCATGGCATTATCAACAACTATTTTGGTAGGTACCCCAAACCTCTAGATGATATAATTCAGGATAAAATCCATGACAATTTGGTGAGTTTCCTTCTTGGTGGGGATTACCTCCACCCACTTGGTGAAGTAATATGTGGCCACTAGTATCCACTTATGTCCTACACTTGAAGGATAAGAAATTTCCCCAATGAAATCCATTCCCCATTTCCTGAATGGGGCTTCAATTGATATAGCTGCAAAGGAAGGGATCCTGAAGCTTTCATTTTCAGAAAAGCGTTGGAAACGTTCACATCTTCTTACCAACAGAGTTGTATCCTTGAAAAGAGTTGGCCACCAATAACCAGCCC
Organism: Taxus wallichiana var. yunnanensis; assembly: GCA_018340775.1. NCBI lineage: Eukaryota > Viridiplantae > Streptophyta > Pinopsida > Cupressales > Taxaceae > Taxus > Taxus wallichiana. Next base: position 904,026,215 of record CM031242.1, read on the forward strand.
TTAAGATCTTATGAGCTGTGACTCTTCCAGCAAAATGCCCCCCAAAAACTCCTCCATGGAGATCAACAATTATTTTAGGGGCTTCATCTTCAATAATGCATCTTAAGAGAACTCCCTCAAGGTTCTTCCAAGCTAACCCAAAATCAGTAATGACATATTTTTGGGAAGCTAACTTAAGTGCTCTTTTCTTATTCTTGCTCAAATGTTTAGGGCACTATAGATGTTTGAGATAAAAAATTATGTCCTTGTACCATTCAGAATTTATTAGTTTTTCAAGGACATTCAGCCTTTCTTCTTCAACTTCATTTACCTCAATTGTCTACAGATTGCTCTCTACCATAAGTTTTTCCAGGCCCAAACCTCTAACCAATTTTGTTTTTTGGATATCCATATCATACTCTTGCAATTTGTTTACCCATCGACATCTCTTTCTTGAAACCTCCATTTCTGATAGGATATATTTCACCATGGTGTGGGGAACATAAGCAATGACTTTAGAACTTAGAATATATGGCCTAAAGACCTTTGTTGATTTTACCAAAGAAAATTCCTAATTTTCCATGATAGTATATTTTAGCTGAGCTCCTTGTAATGCCTTATTAAAAAGGAAATTGGTCTTTCAGCTCCGTCATCATCCTTCTCGCAACAATAAAGATGCAATAGTACTTTCTCAAGAAAAGAAAACACTTTTGGAAAGCCTTCTTATAATATGGAGCTGCTAAAATAGGGGCATTCTTTCATACTTTAGGTTCTTCCCATTTCAACATTTGGTCTTTCTTCAGTGATTGGAATAGTTAGTTCAAAAATTTGGAGATAAATCTCGTAATAAAATTAATCTTCCCAAAAAATGATTTAATTCCTTCTTAGGTTCTTACAATAGGAATTTGCTGATGGCTTCTACCCTCTCAGGATCAATCATGACCCCTTCCTTTGACATAATGTGTCCAAGAAACTTTTCTTTCTGAAATCTAAAGTGGCACTTCTTGGGATTTAGTGAAATATCATCTCTCTAGATCTTAACCAGATTTTTCTAAGTGTTGTACAGTGGTAATTAATACACCTAAAACAGAATAATCATTTTTGATATACAAAAATGAAATATTTTTGATTCATAGAAAGAGGTGGAAACTCCTACAAATGAGGAGTCAACTCCAATCATGAATCAAAGGCATTATCTCTCCATGATCCACATATCTCTCACAAATCCCAAGATAACACAACTCACTCAACTTAGTCCTAATATCTCTCTAGAGATTACCTACGTGAGTTTTATAAACAACTCACTTACAATATATTAAATTATTTCTCACACAACTCTAATGTTCACAATAACATTTATAAATTCCTAACATTCACCCCCTTAGTGTGAATTCATGGGAAAAACATACACACTCTTATCTATATATGGTCCCCTCTATGGAGCATGTCAAACTTTCGTGACTCATGACCTGATACTAATGAAGGGATGAAATGCTCAATCCTTCAATTTTTACAATTTTCTTGCATCCTTGACGTGTAAGGATCCATCACCTTCCACCTAGTGTTATTTTCCTTTTATCTCCCACAAAATTTTCAAGATCCATGAACTGTCTTACTAGTGGTGATTTTGTTCACCTATTTCATTTCATCAGGAGTTACATTCAGGAATTTTATACATTACAATTGAACAATAATTTGTTCTTATTTTCACAATTTACTCTGAAAGAAAACACTCATCACACAACTGAAAAAACATGGCCACCAAATCAGTACCGCGGCCTCATCGATGGTGCCTGACGAGAGGTCACTGATCAACCTCCTTCCTCCGTTGCCTCCAACCTCCATGTGAATGTCCTTTTGACTCAGAAAGTATAGTTGAGGACAATACACGGTATTCCTATCGCGATCAAGGCTTTCAAGGGGTAGAGCCCCAAAGTCAAGAATGGTTTTCATTTTCATTTTCCCTTAAAAATGAGTGTCAGATTACACTGAAAAATGCACTCATTTGTCCTTTTGTTTTGGTAACAAATTTTCAACTCAATTTTGACAACTAGAGTACATTGACACAGATACTTCAAAACTCAATTTTGATGACGACTCTTTATAAAATAGACACGACACAAAATATATATTAGAGCCGACTCAACATATATTTTTGAATTTTTCAAGGTATCCCAATTGCTCCATTATGATGTTGACCCAAAAAAAAATTCTTTTAACAATTTTATGGACGTATAGTTTTACTTACAAAACAATGAGGACGACATGATTTTGACAATGTGACATGTAATAGACACTATATTTTTTAAAAATGACTCTTGTAATGACACGTCTATAACACGAAATGAACAATAAACAAGACAATATAAAAAACAAAATGACATATAAACACCAAACTAATAGACACATAAACGACTGTATAATTTTGACTCTTTACTCGACATAAATAAAATCAAAACATATCGACCTTGGAACTTGGAATGTAGTCACCATACACGTGGATGTTTCTGAAGATGCACAATGGTAGAGGATCTGCACTCAAAGTTTTAATTAATTAGAAGAATATGATGTTCTTCCACGTACGCAGATCTAAGGTCTTCATTTTTGTTTTCCACGTAGATTTCCACATTTTGCTTTCCATGAAGACAGTCTTCTCTCCACCCATGTGCTGCCTTCCTTCACTTCACAGCAAATCAGTCACGCAATAGAAGATTCCAATATTTTCCACGCATGTATGAAGAATCTTTTTCTCTCAGACATAAAATGATAAAAAAAATAACTCAAAACTTCCACGCAAGGAATTCTTCCTTTCCACGCAACAGCAACAAGTTCAATTTCCACGCAAAAAGAAGACTTCTCAATGTGGTCATGGGTAGGGGAAAGTTTTTACGTAGGTGGCTAAGTAAATCTCCATGTCCAGCTTGTGTTTGATCCTCAGATCGTTGTCTCTCCACGCATCAATAGAAAAAGAAATGGTCTCTCCTTTCCAATGCACAGAAGAGATCAAGTTTTCTTTTTCTTGATACCAAATCTTATTTATTGAGCTTGAAGTAGATTTAATAAGAAAAGTATAGAGAATTAATACACCGTGGAATAATACGAGCTTTGATATTGAAAACTTCAGGGATATTTTTGATTCATATAAAGAGGTTACATATAAAGAGGTGGAAACTCCTACAAATGAGGAGTCAACTCCAATCATGAATCAGCCTTATCTCTCCATGATCCACATATCTCTCACAAATCCCAAGATAACACAACTCACTCAACTTACTCCTAATATCTCTCTAGAGATTACCTACATGAGTTTTATAAACAAATCACTTACAATATATTAAATTATTTCTCACACAACTCTAATGTTCACAATAACATTTATAAATTCCTAACAATATCATACTCCCTACATCTTAACAACATTTTTTCTAAGTGTTGCGGTGGTCACTCCTTTTTTTATTTAGAAAATAATTCACATCATCTTGATATACATCTATGAAATACTTAATATAGCTAGAGAAAGCTACATCAATTTCTCTTTGGAAAGTGGCTCCAACATTCATTATACTAAAAGACATTCGACATTACATATGTTCGCTAAGGAGTGGTAAAGGCAGTCTTGATTCGCTCTTATTCCTTCACAACTACCCGGTTATATCTAGAAAAAGCATCCAAGGTGGATAAAAATTCCAAACCAAGAACTAATTGTAACATATTGTCCATATTTGGCGGGGGTAGTTTATCCTTCATTGATGCTCTATTCAGTTTCTAAAGTCCACACATAGCCTTATATCTCCATTCTTCTTTACATGACGGTACTAAGTTTGTAACCCATGATGAGTACCTTATGGGCTGTATGATTCCTCCATCCCTCAACTTTTTCAATTCTTCTTGCATCTTCATGGAAAGGAGTGGATTGATTGGCCTCTGTTTCTTCCTAAATGCCTTAGCAGAAGCTTCCAAGGGAATTTCATGTGTTGAAAAGATCTTCTCTATATGCTTTCAGTTCATAATAAGACCATGCTAAGAAGTCCTGGTATTTCTTCAACAATTGGACATATGACTACTTTTCTTCCTTGCTCAGATTGCTACATAGCCATATCTTACATGGTTTATCCTTCATGCCTAGGTCATGCTCTTCAACATCCCTTGAGGCTGACATGTGTCTGTTGATAATGCAATCAGAATTATCAAAGTTTGATTCAAGTGCTACCAAACCTCTGGGAATAGTATTAGTCTTTAATTGAATGATATCTTTTCCAAATAAAGTCTCCTTTCCATCATTAGCTACACAAAACATTGGCTCCCAATCTATACACTGATCAACAAATTCTCCTTGGTTCTACAAAAACATTTGCACTTGGGTCATATTCAAACACTTTCCAATGTTTAACATTGTCAGGAATAGATGGCCTAGTCAATACCTCAATATTATACTCACAATAGGGGGATATAGTATAATTTTCAAATTTGGACCCCAATATGGCCAATTTTTCTACTAGAGTATTGTTCTTCCTATCATGATGTATTATGTTGAAGGAGTCAAACATCTCAATAAAATTCCTAGACTACATTCTTATACTACTTCATTCTCTAATTTTTTGTTACATACAATTTTCTAACCTAGTTGATAATTATCTTTGAATCTCCTTTAAAAATGATGTCTCTAATACCATATTTCCATGCAATCCTTAGACCCAAGAGTAGTGCTTCATATTCAACAATATTTTTAGTGCACTCAAAGTTGAGTTTAAAAGAGAAAACAAACTCTTCTTGGCCTGGAGATATCATAACAATACCAACACCATTTTCAAATTTAGAGCAAGCCCCATCAAAAAAAAAAGTCCAAGGATAACCTACTTGATTAAGAGACTTGCATTGATCAATTTTTTGCTCTTTACCATCAACAAATCCAACAAAGTTATCTAGCATCAATGTCAATGTATAACACTTCATAGGAAGCATTATTGGGATCCTCAATGAGATGTAGCATCTTATTTTCACCATACAACTTTACAGGCTGCCCTCAATAGGTATAGTGGCAAAAGACATATCCATTTGCACACTACCACCCACACTAGCAGCCCATTTTCTTGATAATAACATTCCCCATTTGGTAGGGCAATAAACAATAACAACATCTAGTTTTAAGTTCTTCACTGGTAAGCTGCAAGTTGCACTATCGCACCTTGACACATCCAACCACTAGAACCTCTATGGAATCCATGGCAGTGCACTTCCCATAATCTTCTGTCACTTTGATATCTAATTCATTCATGACCTCAAGAGGCATAACATTGCACGATGCTCCAGAATCAAACATATAGTTGTGTAACAACCTATTCTTAATAATCAGAGAAGTGAAAAATGGGTCTACATTTAGTTGAGACTTAAACAAGGATGTTCCTAAATATACTTCAGGTGGCTCACCTAGTTCTTCCAAAGACTTGGGGTTTTTCCAACTCTGCAATGGTAGGAGGAGTCTCAACATTGTTTACATTTATTCCTTGGTTAATCTTTTCTTCTTTCAATCCCAAATACTAAAAGGACCTTTTCTTGTGCTTAGAATCCTAAGTAGCTCAACAATTGGAACAAAAATCTTGATCTTACTCAAGACTTGGGAAATTCATAATGAACATATTTGGGCAAGGAAACATTTGGAGGAAGACTAAGAAAATCATCTGACAACAAAGGATTTTTCATGGTCTGAGCATGGGCAGGGATACCATTTCTTTTTGGGGACACAAGGCCTTTTCTAGATGTATCTTTCTTAGGAGTTTCTTTTGAGATATTGGTGAGAACTAGAGTTTTTGGTTTAGCCTGAGGCCCTACCCCTTTGACAACTTTACTCCTAGTGTTATATTCCTTTTCATGGCCAACTACAACATTCATTAACAAAACCTATCCTCCTCAGAAGGGATTCCTCCATCATAATTTTTAATCATTAATGCCCTTAAGTATTCAAAATCATTACTAGGAAATTCAAAATCTTGTACCATATCTATTTCAAAAGTATGAGAGGGAGGAAGGGGTAATACCCGGTGGATGCAATCCCAGAAATTTGTAGTAGTTCTGGCACTGATTAATTCAGTCGAAGTTGCTCCTTGTTGTGAGCTTGTAGAGCACCCCACCATGCACACATCATCATCAGTGTCATCATCAGCTTCCTCAACTTCTTTGTCTTCATCACATGGGGCATGTGGTAAGAAACATATGTCACACCACTCAATTTCATTGGCTTCTTCCACAACAACAACTCTAGTAGTCAAAGGATCAGGCATAATTCTATTCTCATGGGCTTGGGGCTGTCTATTTCCTAATCCCACGAGTCCTTTTCCTCTATCATCAGATCTCTGATCACCCCTAGGATGATTTTCAAATATTTCTTGACCTTGTGCTTTATGATGACCTTGGGAACCTTGTCCAATCCCTTTCTCGCTCTAGCCAGTTTATAGGATATTTCCTTAACATCTCGGCCAAAGTTTTTACAACCTCCTCCAGATCCACAACTTTACTTGACTAAGGCTTCTCTGGATTGATCAACTTGATACCTTCCCTCTTAGGAGGATTACCAACTACCTTGATATTATTTTCAATCTACAAAGCCATGGTGAAGGCCTACCTCAATGTTGTTGGGTTCTTATCCCTTAAATAATAGGCAAATTTCTTATCAAAAGCATCAGAGTATTTTATCAAACAAGAAACATCACTTGGCCTCAAGATTATAGGTAGCCTATTTAGGGTCTTATTGAACCTTGTATTGAAGTCATGAACAAATTCATTAGGATTCTTTTTTATATTTTCAAATTCTGATAAAAGAAACCTAGGGTCTGTTTTATCTCCATACTGCAATCTAAAAGCATTCTTCATTTTTGTCCATGAATCAATGGAGTTGTCTAGAAAATATTTATACTAGTCCCGTGCATCCTCTTCTAGAATATGAATAAAAAATTTTATGTACACATCCTCAAATTTTGATCTCAAATTCTTCCATCATATTGACAAAAATCTTTAAGTGCTGATCACCAGATAATAGCATTATTTCCTTGAAATTTAGGCAATCTATTTCTAACATCTTGGGCACAACATTTGGATATCCAACCATACCTCTGAAATCTATAGACCAAAAGTGTTCACAACAAATGGAGGTCTGGGTGGGGGTTGGGCCATATTGTTTTGGGGAGGTGATCTTACAGGAGAAACAAAATGATGAGGAGTGAGGGGTCTGTGAGGCACATGAATGCAATTCTTAGAATGAATGTTCTCTAAAAATCTATTTCTTAGAAGATCCTATCAGCTTTGGAGAACACAGGGACATAATGAGATGCAAATTTTTCAAATACAAAAGAAGGCCCCTCTCCAAATGGAGAATTCAGATTTACAAAAAGACTACCTGATTCAGAAGCACTTGAGGAAGTATGGCAATCTTCAATGACATGTTGATCGGTTTCCACAATTGATAACTCTTTTCTTGATTCCTGATCTCCAACAACTTTCCGATTCTTCTTCCTTCTGAATTTTTCTTTCCTAGCTCTGAAACAACCTTCTAGTAAGGTCTTTAACGAAGAAATATCTTCTTCCTTCCAGCTTTGCAAAGATTAGTGATAAATTTTGATTGATAGAGGTTAAGACACTGGCATTTATCAAAAGTTAATTCAAAATGGAGTCGCCACTAAGGATTTTCACCTTAGTTGTGAAAATGCACTAAAATTGGTCTATCAAATGTCTTTCAACACTAAATTCATGCAAAGCTTCACATATCTGACCTTCCTTTACCCGTATTTAATATTGTTGATGTAAACTTAGTGCAAAAACCAACAAAAACTAGAAATATTGCACACAAAAATTGTAACTTTTCTCAATTCTTAAAAATCGGACATAGGATGACGTTTCAACAATGTATTTACACTTTAAAATTTGTAAGAAGCATCTACCAGGGTCTATATGCATTTTTGATGTTGAAACTTTGCATACACCTTCATGTCCCGAGATAATGGTGCCATTCTCGTGTTTGGTATCCAAATTTATTCTCCTTTGGAAATTGAGCAACATCAAAGATTTAATAAGAAACTAAGATACAGACAAATCATATTATGAGTCATTTTATAGCCAGGGAGGAGATTTGTCTGACATTTTTCACTCACGCATCGAAGAAATGGATAACACCTTCATTAAGGATTTGATCTATCCTCACTACTTTAGGCCATGCCTTTTGACCAGGGTGAGAGGACCCATTTTGTAACCTCTGTCGGTGAAGGAGAATGAAGATATCAATCTTTGCACAAATTTGAAAGGGGAGCCCGAGAAATGATCATGATTAACTCTCACGATGCACTACAAATTGATATTTCCTAAACATGGTTAAAGGTTACTAAAGAAATCATGGAATCCGATTGCTTCTACATATTTTAGGCGATTTTATACATTAATGGATACATAAGGAAAATAGGATTCGATTTCATTATTTTTGAATAATATGGAAGATTGGAATCCTGAACATATAGGATAAATTTATGATTATGGATACTAAGTAGTTATCCAAATAAGCCCCCTACTTATTTTGGCTAACTTACCTTCTTTCCTTCCTCCCTTGAGCTTCAATATCAAATTTTACACATTTCAAGAACTCAAAAGTTCTTTGATATGGCTTCATCAAATAGGATTTTTCTTCCCCTTTCCAGAAAGGTAAACTTTTCCTCCTAACTCCTTGTAAATTTAAAGTTATGGCTCGTGGAGATTTTTGGGGAAATTTTTCTAGGGTAGGCCCACAACCAATGGAAAGGTGCCATGTGGCAAGGTGGATCACCATAGATCAGAGAAATTTCTGGTTTTTCGGTGAAGGGGTCAATGGAGAAAATCTGAGCGGAAGCCCGCCGAGCATTGAGGGGATGACACGTGTCTTGTCAGCGGCACAGGTCGGAGTAGTGGAAGAAATTTGAAATTTTTTCCAAAGTGGCTAAAGCACAAAGGGAAAAGGTCGGTCCACACCTCCACACCAAACTAGAAGTTGACATGTGTCACTAGGAGAGCAGTGTGGGGAAAGTTTGGGAAATTTTCCCGATGAGAAATCAAAGGAAAAAGGCAAGGTTTGAGCCCGTGTTTCATCAGCGAATGGGAAGGTGCCACATGGCAGTGAGTGGTGGGGCATGGGGATTTTTTGGGAATTTTTCCAAACTCAAAAAAGGAAAAATTTCAAATTTCATCCCGCAAAACCCATTTTTGCCCTAATTTTGCTAGTTTTGCCCTAAATCTTCAAAGGGCCATATCTTTTGATCCAGAGCTCGGATTTTTGCGTTTTTATATCATTGGAAATATGTTGAAATTATCCACATGATGGAATATTCAATTTTATTTTTTGGTGGATTTTGGTGGGAGAAAAATGAGAAAACATCTCTGGCATGCAAAAATACAAAATTGACATTCAACCACCAAAATTAATGAAGTATGGGTCATTTTTTGGATCTGATTAGCAAGGTACTTTGGTGTATGGGTTTTCCATGAAGCCCATCACTTTGTAGGTGAAATTGAAGGGATTTGATTGGTAGTTGAGCTCATAAACCATTTTTCCCATGTTTTTTGCTTTCCCTCCTTCTGCTTCGCCATTAAAAGCCAGTTTTGGCTCATTTGTAAAGGGTTGGAAGTTTTTGTTCTTGCAGACTCCCCTCTTCCCCTTAGCACGTGAATTCAAGGAGTTTCAGACCTTCCATGGAACTGTGACACGTTTTTTTCCTTTCTACCAGTGTAATGCATTGTATCAAATTTTGGAATGGTAATGCATGTTTTGTGAATGATCTTCCAATCCTCTCATGCGTTTATTATTATTTTCTGGTCTTTCATTACATTCTAGAAATTTGTGCATGCTTGGTGTTACATCTCTATGATTTGTGTTTATTTGCAAGATATAATTTCATCACTCCTTTGGTGTATCACCATTTTACTTAGTTTTGTTTCCTTTTGCATCCTTTATCTCTGTCTCCTTGGAATTTAGAGTAGGATTTAACATTAAACCTCTACAAAATTCATGCATACACCTAAACAAAGAGGAGTAAGAACCAAATTTCTCTGGAGAATTTTCTCATCTGGCAGGTTCCCACACCTTGGAGAAAATTCAATGTTGTGCAATCACACTAAATGACCCCATTCTGAACTACAGATCTGGAGGTCATTTAGGGGGTGCTATAGATTTGCACTAACAGTTTTGGCACACTCGGTGGGACCTTAGAGGTATTCATCTTCATTACAAAAAAGTTGATGTGTAATTGTTGTAAGTTTCTTGCTTAAAAGAGCCTTGATTTGCACATCTGACGACTCCAAAAGGATAGAATCAACTGGTTTCAATAGTCCAAGCTTGAAGATTCATGAGAAGGATCCAAACAAGGTCAAGGGCTAGAGAAGAGGGATTGTCTGAGTATCTGTAATTATCCCCAGAAAGAAGAGAAAGGGGAAGAAGGATTCAAAGGTCTCCATCTCCACCAAATAGAACTCTATCAACTCCCCCACCTAGTAGACCTTTCACCCAATCAACAAGGGTTCTCAGCCAATCATAATGGCACAACCCAATCCTTATGTCAACTTTACTAGGAAGCACCCACTTGCTCTCAATGCACAAAATCTAGTTCCAATTGCAGCATTGAAGAACATCCCATACTTTACTAGGGAAAATCAGACCACTCCTGGTGATCATGTCAAAGACATTGCTAATGTTTGTGCAATCCATGAGATTGTTGAGATGTAAATTGTTGTTAAATTGTTGGCATCTTCATTCAAAGGGAAAGCCTTGCAATGGTTCAGGAGCCTTGAGGTAGGCTCTATCCAAAATTGGAACAACCAATTTGGAGAAAAGGGGACAACTTGTCTCTATTGGAGAAACTGACAACTATCAAGAGAGCTCCTAATGAGCAGCTAACAGACTTTAATTTAAAATTTCAAAGAACATGGGATAGAATCCCATTGGCAGTGAGGCCAATATCTCAAGGGGTTTTCTTATACTTTTTCAAGGCTTTAAACTATAAAATTTCTATGTTGATACAATCCATGGGAGGTGCAACTATACCTGTAGCTTACAACATCACCATTAGGCTAAGAATTATTTGATCCAAGCTAGTAAACTTGAACCTAGGCCTCCTATGCCCTTATATCCAGACTTGGAAAGCCCAAATACTAGTCAAGCACCTACTTTAGCTCCTATTCCCACTCCTAGAAATTAGAGTTCAAATGAAACTTCTACTTCATCCTCTAGTGCCTCAAATGAGCTTCAAGAAGTTATGAAACAATTACAAAATTTGGGCAATGAGCTGGTTATGCTCAAGAGGTAGCAAGCCCAAAGTTTTAGGCCTTCTTATCAGTCTCAAACTCAGCCTAATAGACAACCATATCAACCTAATAGGTCACCCAACCCATCTGCAAATCAAAATCAAGTAAGGCCTCCTACCAATAGACCATTTCAGCCCTATAACCCCAATGTTGCATCTACCTCTAAAGCCTTAGTGCCAGTGTAAAATAATATAGCTCAAGAGTATGATTGGTGTTTCCCATGCAATGAACCTCACAACTAGTCTATGTGCTTCAATGGTGCTTTGAACCAAGCTTTGATGGTGACAAAAACTAGTGTAGAGAGTGAGGTGAGTCAAGAAACAAACCAACAACAAGGGACATCTCAACAAGATACAACTCCAAATGAGACTACACTTATGAATTGGTAAGCTGAAGATTTTTTGGTATGAATCAAACACCTGCTCAAATGTAGCAGCTAACACACAATCAAAGAAGAGGAATATTGATGAAGGGCAATTCATTAGCTCCAGGTGATCCATAACCTTCCATCACTCCACAAGGTGTTTTCAAGCAAAATTTAGTTCCCAATGTGCAAGGACAACCCAAGCCACATTCTAGACTAGCTCAAATAGTGGTTGTTGTAGCCCATGTACAAGAGAAGAATGTGCGAGACTAAGGGGAAGAAAAGGGATGTTTCAACCCCATTTAGCATCAAAGAACAAATGAAGAAGAAAAATGTGAACATATCTATGTGGGAGTCACTATCCATCCCATGCCAAAGGGATCTATTACAAGATTCCATGAAGAATTGGTCAACTTCAAATTAGCAAGCTCATATGCAAGAGAAGGTACTCACAAATGCTACCCATCCTGAGGGAAAGCTTGGAGGATAGCAAGGTAAAATTTTGAAGCCCCCTCCATTCTATGTTTCATTGATCATTGGGGATAAACTAGTACATAATTGTATGATTGATTCTAGGGCAAGTAGTTTTGTGATGCCTAAGCAAATAGTTGATCATCTGGGCCTTCAATATGAAGTCATATCCAAAGGGGTGGTGTAATTAGATGGGACAATAGTAACAACAGTTGGGGTAATTAAATATTTGAGCCTTACTTTACATGCATGCCCCAATGTCACTATTTTGTAAGATGTGTCAATGATATATTTTCCACCACTCTTTGCCATATGTTTGTCAAGGGATTTCATAGCTAAAATTGAGGCTACTTATCTGCTAATTGGTCACACATGTTGTTTAGGACAAGGTATGGAGCCAAGGCCACAATCAGGTCTGAACCTATTGCAAATTTTCACATTGAGCCTCATACTCCAAGCCCAATCAATGCCAATTGTTCAACATTCGATCAAGAGGATTATCCAAGCACACATGAAGCTGACACCAAAGTTGGAAGCATTCCAGATTTTACCCTTGATGAATGGGCAAGCAAGATACATGATTTTGATCCCTACAAGGAAATAGAGGAATCTGAACTAGGAGTCTATTGCATGCATGAAGAAAATCAGCCTCTTCCTAGCATCACCAAGCTAGACCATAAAGATAACAATGAGGTATGGCAGCTGTTCTTTGATGGATCAAGAAGTAGAAAAGGTGCAGGAGGAGGAGCTATGCTTGTTTCACCTCAAGGCATTAATTATTATTCAGCTTTTAGATTTCAGTTTGCATGTTCTAACAACACTGCTGAATATGAAGCTTTGATACATGGATTGCATTGGTCAAGAAAGAGAGGTATCAAAAACTTACAAGTCTTTGGTGATAGTGAGATGATTGTTAATCAAGTTAAAGGACAACATGCTACCAAAAATGACCTGCTCAAGAGTTATAAGAATAGGGTGTGGGACCTCATTGAGGATTTTGAGGGCTTTGGCATCAACTCCATCCCTAGGAAAGAGAACCAAGCTGTTGATAGGCTTACAACAGTTGGAGCAACCTTTGATGTTGTGGAAAGTATCAAAAGGGATAAAATGCAGCCAAACATCCATGTGATTGTGAGGCCATCAGTGCTAGACAATAATGTAAGTTGGCAAGTGTTTGAGAGTGACCAACAAATCATCAATTTCTTGCAAGAAGAAGCTGAGTTCTCAACCAAAAATTAGGAAAAGTTAGAACAACAGTATGGTGATCAAGTGGTACAACTGAGAACCAACAAACTACCAAAAGGACTTGTGACTTTGGAGTCTATCTTTAATCCTAATGATCAATTTAGGAAGGAGAAAGCAAATATCCAAGTCAAGGGAGAAGATTCAGAGCCCATCTCAGTTGGAGAAGGCAAGTCACTTCAAATTGGTAAAGTGGCAACCGAGCAAGAAAGGTATGAATTCATGCAACTTTTCCAAGAGTTCCTAGATGTATTTGCTTGGAGCTATGAAGACTTGAGAGGTTTCAATCCCAAGCTAGCTCAACACACAATTGAACTAGATCCAAGTGCTAAGCCCATTAGGAAAAAAAAAAGACTGGTCAATCCACACATTGAGCCTCTCATGAAGAAGGAATTGAATAAGTTAATAGAGGCAAGTATCATATTCCCCATCAAGCATTCAAGCTGGGTTACAAACTTGGTTCTAATCAGAAAGAAGAGTGGAGAAATCAGGTTGTGTGTAGACTTTAGAGATTTGAATAGAGCATCCCTCAAGGATCACTACCCACTTCCTTCTATGGAGTAGATTTTACAGGTTGTTGTTGGCTCTAGAGAGGTTTTCATTACTAGATGGTTATTCAGGGTATAATCAGATCATGGTAAAGGAAGATGATCAGTTAAAAATAGCCTTCACCACCAAATGGGGAACCTATGCATATAGAAAAATGCCATTTGGGTTGTCTAATGATGGAGCCACTTTCCAAAGGAAAATGGATATGGCGTTTAAGGGATTGATCAAAAAAATAGTGCTCTTATACCTAGATGATATTACTGTATTTTCTAAAAGTGCAACAGATCATCTCTTTCATTTGAGACAAGTGTTCCAAAGATGTATAAGATTTGGGTATCCTCGAATCCCAAAAAATGTATTTTTCTAGCTCATGAAGGCAAGCTCCTAGCCACATCATTTCCAAAGAGGGATTAGCAATTTATCTAGAGAGGGTTGAAGAAATAAAATCACTTCCATTACCAAGACATAAGAAGGCTCTTCAAAGTTTCTTGGGAAGAATCAATTTTGTTTGAAGGTTTGTTCCAAATTTTGTAGCCCTTGTCAAGCCAATAACTATGATGTTGAAGAAAAGTATGGCATTCAAATGGACAATTTAAGGTAAGGCAATTTTGAGGCAATCAAATAAGCTATCTCACAAGCTCCAACTCTCATTAACCCATATTTCTCCAAAGATTTCATCCTTTATGCATTTGGTGGTGATGATACAATTTATGCAATTTTAGTACAAAGAGAATGAAGAAAATGTAGAGAAGCCAATTTCTTTCTTTAGCCAAAGCTCTGGAGGACTATGAAGTAAGGTATTCCTTCATTGAGAAGCATGTTCTTGCAGTGATTAGGAGCTTAAGAAATTTAAGCATCTAGTTTCAAAAAACAAGGTTCAACTCGCTTGTTTTCATGTGGGAGTTAAAGACTTCCTCCTCAACAAAGATCTAAATGAAAAATGTGCAGGGTGGATTACTCATGTCATGGAGTATGACATTGAGATCAAAGTCACCAAGCTAGTCTAAGGAAAGGGATTGTGTGAGAAATTTTCCTTGAGCCAATCAATTGAAGCAAGAAAAGAGAAGAATGTTGTTTTGGTGTTGCAAGACAACCAAGAACAAAGAGATGTTCAAGAAGAAAATGGTGGTATGCTCACTCCTTTCTGGACCCAAGACATAATGCACTTCTTACAAATAGGCCTATGCCCTCCAGAGATGAACAAATCCAAAAGAAGACACTTCAAATTGTAGGATATTCCATATGCACTTGTTGATGGTGTCTTGTTCAAAAAGGATATCAATGGAGTGTTGCTGAGGTGCATTGAGACAAATCAGATTGAGAGAATGTTAGAAGAGTTCCATGGTGGATCAGCTGGGGTCATTTTTCTCCAAGAGTGACAGCTCTCAAGATCATGAAGGCTGGCTATTATTGGCCCAAGGTGTTTAGTGATTGTTATGCATGGATCAAGAGGTGCAAGAATTGTGCATTATTCATAGGAAAGAGAGATTAACAACACTTCCATTGCACCCAATCTCAGTTGACAACCATTCATGTAATGGGGTTTGGACTTCATTGGATTCATTAATCCAAACTCAAGCCAAGGGCACAAGTGGATTCTAATAAAGAATGACTACTTCACCAAATGGACTGAGGCGGTGGACTCAAAGAGGTAAATGAATCTAGCATTCTAGACTTCTATGAGGGGATAACAACCAGATTTGGTATACTTGCCACTATAATATCAGATAATGCATTAGCATTCATAGGATCAAGAGTCACTGAATGGGCTGTTAGAAATGGGATCTATCTGAGCACTTCATCAAATTACTACCCCCAAGGTAATGGCCAAGCTGAGTCTACAAACAAGAATCTATTAAGGATCATCAAGAGGACTCTTGATGAGAATCAGAGGACCTGGCACACTAAGCTCAAATCAGCTCTATGGGCTAATATCATAACTCCCAAAAGATCCATAGGTAACTCTCCATTCAGACTTATTTATGGGAGAGGCAATCTTGCCTATGTCACTTGAATTGATAACATTGAACTCATGAAGCAATTGAATTGTTAGAGTTTGAGCCCATGGAGGTTAGATATGCAATTGATGGAACTCCAAGAAATCGAGAGCATGTAGCCCAAACAATGGAAAAGGACCAAGCTTTGATCAAGAGAAGCTTTGATAGGAAATCTAAGGCTAGAACTTTCCAAGTTGGAGATTTAGTGTTGAAATGGGATGCAGACCGAGCAAAGCCAAGAAGGCATTCAAAATTTGATGCCATTTGGAGTGGCCCCTACATGGTCACAAAATTCAAGGACAACAATGCCTTCCAATTATCTACATTGGATGGTGAAGAACCGCAGATTCCAGCTAATGGAATCCATCTAAAGAATTACTATTAGAAGGGAAACTTCTCACCTTATACATAGCTTATCTATTTTCTCATTCCTCCAAGTGCTTGTCCACATTGTTTTGTTGTAGCTTAGATTTACTTTTCCCTAAGTGCTTTGGCACAAGTTTTTCTGCCCCAAGGATGCATCTTTTACAGATCATGTTCTAGATCAAGTAATGTTCTACTCTCACAATATTCATTCTAGATATTTTCTATGAGTTGAGAGTAACAAGCAAGTTAAGTTGATGACTCCATTGCCCAATGGATTTCTTCAGGTAGCTGGTCACTTCATCTAGTAGGCAGATGACCCTCTGAGTCACCAAAATTGTTATCCAAAATAAGCCCCCGCTTATTTTGGCTAACTTGCCTTCTTTCCTTCCTCCCTTGTGCTTCAATATCAAATTTTACACATTTCAAGCACTCAAAAGTTCCTGGAGATGGCTTCATCAGATAGGATTTTTCTTCCCCTTTCTAGAAAGGTAAAATTTTCCTCCTAACTACTTGTCAATTTCAAGTTATGGCTCGGCAGAGATTTTTGGGGAAATTTTTCTAGGGCAAGCCCGCAACCAATGAAAATGTGCCACATGGCAAGGTGGAGTGGTGGAGGTTGAGAAAATTTTAATCTTTTTGGTGAAAGGGGTCAAAGGGGATGGAAAAATATGAGTGGAAGCCCACCAAGCATTGAGGGGACGATACGTGTCCTGTCAGCGGCGCAGGTCGGAGCAGCGGAAGAACTTTGAAAATTTTTCCAAAGTGGCTAAAGCAAAAAAGGGAAAAGGTTAGCTTGCACCTCCTCACCTAACCAGAAGTTGACACATGTCACTGGGAGAGTGGAGTGCGGGGAAAGTTTGGGAAATTTTCCGATGAGAAATCAAAGAAAAAAGGAGAGGTTTGAGCCGACGTTTCATCAGCGAATGGAAAGGTGCCACGTGGCAGCAGAGTGATGGGGCATGGGGATATTTTGGGAATTTTTCCCAAACTCAAAAAAGGGAAAAATTTCAAATTTTGGCCCGCAAACCCATTTTTGCCCTAATTTTGCTAGTTTTTCCCTAAATCTTCAGAGGGCCATATCTTTTGATCCAGAGCTCATATTTTTGCATTTTTTATATCATTGGAAATCTGTTGAAATTATCCACACGATGGACTATTCAATTTTGTTTTTTGGTGGAGTTTGGTGGGAGAAAAATGAGAAAACATCTCTGCACGTAAAAATATATAATTAACATTCAACCACCAAAATTAATGAAGTATGGGTCATTTTTTGATCTGCAGAGCAAGGTACTTTGGTGTATGGGTTTGTCCATGAAGCCCATCACTTTGTAGGAGAAATTGAAGGGATTTGATTGGTAGTTGAGCTCATAAACCATTTTTCCTACATTTTTTTCTTTCCTCTCTTCGCTTCGCCATTAAAAGCCATTTTCTCGCTCATTTGTAAAGGGTTGACATTTTTGTTCTTACAGCACTCCCCTCTTCCCTCGGCACGTGAATTTGAGGAGTTTCAGACCTTCCATGGAACTTGTGACACGTTTTTTTCCTTTCTGCCAGTATAATGCATCGTATCAAATTTTGGAATGGTAATGCATGTTTTGTGAATGATCTTCCAATCCCTCATGTGTTTATTATTTTTTTCTGGTCTTTCATTACATTCTAGAAATTTGTGCATGCTTGGTGTTACATCTCTATGATTTGTGTTTATTTTCAAGACAAAAGTTCATCACTCCTTTGGTGTATCACCATTTTTACTTAGTTTTGTTTCCTTTTACATCCTTTATCTCTATCTCCTTGGAATTTAGAGTAGGATTTAATATTAAACCTCTAAAAATTCATGCATACACCTAAACAGAGGAGTAAGAACCAGCTTTCTCTAGAGAATTTTCTCATCTGGCAGGTTCCCACACCTTGGAGAAAATTCAATGTTGTGTAATCACACTAAATGACCCCATTCTGAATTATAGATCTGGAGGTCATTTAGGGGGTGTTGTATATTTGTACTAATAGCTTGATCTTTGAGAACCTTCACAACAATTGGAATACTAAATGATAGAAAGCTTCAAAATAGCTGAAATATTCCTTCAACCAAAAGGTGTACATTAATGGAGGCCCATATTTGCACAGTTTCACACAATCTCCAAGAATTTAACACGAAGGCTTGAGCTAAAGACTCAATTAAACATTAAGACCCCGGTTCCTCATGCCTAAGATACGATCCAAAGGCTTACAAACAATCTTTAACAAATGATAGTAAAATGATTTTAAATTGTTTATCTCATTACAGATGAAGGCTCTTATTGAAATGAAATTGTAAATGCCACTAAACTACACAGGACAAGATCCCGAGTGATTCGGAGGGACTTTAAATCAACATTTCAATAGGAATAAGAAAAAATACTTACATACATTTTGAAATAAAGTAGACACAAATTGGTCCAAGATTGACATAAATTAATTCAAAATTGATTAGATTCATCAGCAGGGGAAGTTTCTTTGAACAATCTCAGATCTTGTCAATGGCTATACACTCACAACCAACTTGACGTGATTGAAATCTAAAACACATGAAATTAACAGGTTTCTCAAATTGGTCTCCTAGGAAGATGGGATCTCTCAAATCTTCTCTTAAGAATTCAACCCCGACCATTCGCAAGAGTAATCTCATTACATTTATACATTTCACTTACTCACTCATTCAAAAATTCCCCTAAAAATAATAATATTCAAGGAACCTTTGCTTGTTACGAATTTTCCTCGAAAGAGACGTTTAATAAATTCATACCCAAAAGCTACCAAGTGAACAAACTATGAACTGGTCACATTTTGTAGACCCTTGACTAATGATTAGGATTCCATGCCACAAATTTTTGATAGTTCTTCTAATAATTCTTATTATTTCATGTGAGAAATTCCTATTTTAATAATTTTCTAGTTGCCTTGTATAGCTAGATCTGATAGAAAATCCTTTTCTCCCTAGAGGCAACATCTTTTCATTTTTTCCCCTTCTTTCCTATGCAACTCGCTCCGCATCCAACTTTCATGGTAATTCACATTTTTGCAAGTGCCTCGAGTAATTCTAACTTCAAAATATAACCCTTTACAATCCTTGAACTCACAAATTAAGTTCTAAATCTATTGAATGACACTTTACAGACAAAAACGACAAGGAATTTCATCAAAAAATGATGAAAAATAATGCTTATTCTCATCTCCAGGAGTCTCGAGCCAAAATGTCTCAAAACAGATGCGGCACAACAATCATTGATTCTTCCCCTTCTCACTTTAGATTAGAGTCATCCACGTGTTTCCTTAGTGCAACTACAAAGGTGAGGTATACAAGTGAGTTTTTAAACAAGTGTGGGCCTTCCACGTGCCTTGGGCCCAATAAAAACACATGTTGGCCTTTGAAAAGTCTCAATATAAAAGGAGCTAGCAGAATCCTCCACGTGTCTCCTTGGTGCACCTTTGATATGGTTCCCAAAATCAGAGACCCCAAACAAGCGCAGGCTCACCATTTGTCTCAATCCAACGTAGTTGTTGAAAACATTTAAGGACCAGCGGAAGGCACCATGTGTCTAGGGTCCGAGATAGTTTCCCTTGGCCATTGAAAAGTCCAAGAAAGGGTAGAGTGAGCAGAAAATTCCAAGTGTCCCTTTGGCACTTCTTCAAAAGTAAAGTATTAGGGTAGGTCCCCAAATAGGCGTGGACCTTCCACATGTCCCAGGCCTTAGAAATTTTCTTGAAAAGTTTTAAGTATAGAGAGGAGCTAGTGGAAGCCTCCACAAGTCTTCCTAGAGCAACTGCTAAGGTAAAACCTAGAGGTGGATCCTCAAATGAGCGCCAACCCTCCATGTGTCCATGGTCTGACAAATCTTGACCATCCACATGAAAAAATGTTTAAGTCTAGGCAAGGTAGCAGAAACCTCCACGTGTCTCCCCTCAGTGCAAGTCCAAAGGTCAAACCAGAGGTGACTTTTTAGATGATCGCAGCCCTCCACGTGGAAAAAAATTGAGTTGAATCGACTTTAGAGTTTTAAATTTCCTTGCCAAGCCGTGTCCAATCAGAAAGGGCCATGTTTCCACAGAAGCTTTGAGATATAAATTTGATGGGGAAAACACACCTGTCAAACTGTAAAATGTAGGGAAATCACCATTTGTACCCGGAAATGAATCTTTATTTAAGGACAGAGAATTTGGAAATGATATAAGGCCCAAATGTGATCCACCGAGCCACATCAAATCAGAAAGGACCACTTTTCCATAGGTATTGGGACAAAAATTGACAGGGAAAACAAAACGTGACTATGGAAAAATGGAAGAAAGAGAAAAACACGAGTTTACGCCCAAGTTATAAATTATTTCACATGCACAAAGGAACAGGAAACAAATTCTAGATTTTAAATGATCCTTTACCAAAGGAAGGGACTAATCATGGAAACCAAATGAAGGACAAATATTTCACGCATCAACACAGAGAGATAAAAAATATGACAGATCCCGCAAACCGAATAATTTCAAGGATAAACGAGGGAAGATAAAATTGAGCACCAACACGGATAACACCTAAAAAGGCCATCAAAGTTTCTCCTTTCATGCTTGTATATGGATGGGAAGTGAAACTTCCACTTTCCTTAGAGATGCCTTCCTTGGACTTGACTTATCTCGCTTGAAGTTATGGAGGATGATGCCTTAATGTGAGGTTTGCTAAACTCATGGAGCTAGAAAAATTAGAAACACAACCATGAATATGTTGGGACAACATTAGGCTCAACTTAAGAAATCCTTTGACAGAAATCCTCTTATAGTATTTTCATGGAGGGAGATTCGATTCTAAAATGGGATGAATATTGCTCTAAACCCGTAAGGCACTCCAAGTTTGATGCTCTCTGAGCGGACCCTATGTTATTACAAGTTGCAAAGAGGTGAATTCATTTCACATATCTAGACTCAACGGAGAAAAATTACCCATTCATGTGAATGGGATACACCTTAAAGCTTGATATTGAGGATATCTCACCCCGCATGCTGTTCTTTTTATTTTCCTCCAAGTACTCGCACATCGTTTTGTTTTGTTCTCTTTTACTTGTGTGTTTTCTGTTTTGGTTTTTTCTTTTTAGGACTCCTTTGCCCAATGTTTTGCTTAAGGCTACTGGTCTAAAAGCTTAGCAGGAAAGCATTCCCTAGAGGTCACTAAAAATGTTAACCATTTAACCTATTTTGAAGAAAAATATGTCGATTTTTTTTTGAAATCCTTTGTACAATGAAATTATCCAAGGCCCGAGATCTGAAATTTTCGATCTTCGAACTTTGGAGATTTTTCTCTTTCAGAGTTTTATTGCTTGGATTTGGAATTATTTATTTTTGAACTCTCTAAAGTCTGAAACCTCAAAGTATAAAATTTCGACTTTTAGGTTTGAGAACTTTTGGCCCCATTTTATTTAAATCCCTTTCGGACTTCCAAAATTTTGAAACCTGAAAGTTCAAACATTTGGACTTTCGGGCTTTTGGGTTTTCGGAATTCTCCGAGTCATTTTTAGGATTTTTACTTTCGAACTTCCAAAGTTCGAAAGTCTAAAAGTCCAAATTTTTAGACTTTCAAGCTTTTGGGTTTCAAAATTTTCATTGCCAATTTGTTTTTTCATCTCCAATCTCCAAAGTCTGAAATCCCAAAATTCTGATTTCAGCTTTCGTGTTTCGAATTTTGGAAGTCCTCCCCGCAATTAATTCTTCACCTACCTCCATATGGATCATGTTTTCTATTTAAAATCCATTTTTACTCGTCATTTTTACTTGACACATTTGCTCTGACATTCTATTTTTGTACTTTATGACATATTTTTCAAGGCATGGTTATTTGTTTATTTTATTTTTGGTTTAAGGTTTTTACATTGTTTCCTTCTAATTTTGTTTTCTCTTTGGTCTCCCTCTATATATTTTTGAAATTTCAAACCCTTTGTTCACCATGTTTTGCATTTCGAGTTTCTTCAGGTATTCAGAGTTGTTTGAAGGATCCTCTCGAGTTTCCCATATTTTTCTCAAAAATTCTCATTTTTTAGGTTTTGGGAACTAGTATTATTTGACAAAAATCATGTCCCTTTCTTTTCGTGAGAACTTTTTTGGAGAAATTTTTTTAGAAATTTATTTCGAGATTTTCTTTTCGAACTTTTGGCTTCAGAGAACTTCTTCAGAGAAAATTTTTCAGAGATTTTTTCGGAGAAATTATTTTAGAGATTTTCTTCGAAAATTTTGGCTTCAGAGATTCCATTTCGAGATAATTTTTTCAGAATTTTTCATCTCGATTGATATCTTTCGAAATTTTTAGTTTGGAACTTGAAGTTTTTTCTTTTCAAGTTTTTATAATTTCTCTAACTTCAGCTTCCAAAACACGGGGCTTGATGTCTGCTTCTAATTCAAAGGTAAAAAAGAAGATGAATTACTCATTTCTTGGGGTTGCTCCACACTCCTGCCTATCTTCCGACTTAGGGAATATAGGGGACACCGACCTAGGGAAAATTGATTTTTCATATTTCTAGGAAAGAGTAAAGGCTCTAAACAAGAAATAATGGATGCAAGCCATCTACGACAGTGGAATTTCCTCTTCGCCAGCTTTACGACATCTATGCATTTCCTAGACTTTTTTTTAGCCACAACAACCCACTTTGACAAAGATTCCATGTCAATCGAGAGATAATTATGATAACGTAGTAATCCATTTAGACCCGCAGACTTCTTTAAAGATCTGCTCAAACTTCCCGATGTTCAATATTATGCCACGATTTTGCAAGATTTAGCAATGGAACATTGGGATGAGAAAGAGGAGGTATGCTCAAAGATCATGATGAAAACTTATCTGCCATGCTCTACATCAAATTACCCAAAAATATGCATCGGTCGGATTTTATTCAGGAGGTCGGTGATCTTATTGTGTTACTAAGCGAGTTTCATGTCTCCCTTCGCAAAGAAATTCTAGGAATGGATGTTTTTGTACATCGCTACCATTAAGAAGAATGATGAGTTTATCCGATGCGGGAGCATATTAGTAGCTCCATTTGCTATCAATTAGGAAGGGTGTTAGATATGAATAATTTCTACATGACATCCTTCCCGGTGTATGTTATGTTATTCTTTGCTATGTGAGATTTTGTTGGTTTGAATACCAGAGGTGTTCACAACACTTCCCAAGTATATGAAGTTTATCCCCAACTCACTCTAGATGAGGGAAGCAGACATTTCCACAGATTCAATGACACTTTCTTTGTTGTCATCCTCTATCATTTTGACAAAGAAATATATAATTAGAGTATTTCGATGAAGCTTTCTAAGAAGTACAGAATGGGGAGAAATCTACTTTCGCTTTCCTACATTCACCTATATCTCTGGATTCTAGGTTTCATTTGTGCCCTAAGAAAATTTCTAAGGTGCCCCACTGATAAATGGATTCTATTGGAATTGGTTTGATAGTTATTATATTATCATCGAATCCAAAACAAGCATCAAAAAGTAGGAATGCATTTCCCTATTTCGATTGGCAAGTACTATTGCCCAAATATTCATAGGACTAAAAATGTTGATGCGAAATGGCCGAGGTAACCATGCGAACCTTTCATCTGTGGAATAATTTTGATTATTGGGGTAAGTTTGGGGAAACTGGTTGGTCCAATGCCAACATGCCCCAGTTGGAAGATATATGGATTCATTTTCGGGATGAATACATTGTGCAACAAAGAGATTATGAAAGATTGACCCTTGATGAGGTTTGGTAGTTTGGTTTGGGCGATGTGCCAAAGGACATGCAAGATAATGATGAGTATTTGGATTCATCATACAAGGGTGATAATATTTCCAAACAACTGCTGCCATGGATTGATTGGTATGTGGAAGAATGGAGCAATACAAAGGAGAGGGTGGGACCCATTCTAAAAGGACTTTCGGTTGGTTGGCCACCTTGAGGATCTCACCCAAAGGGGAAGATCGACCTACAAATGTAATAGTTCTACCAACAATTAGCTAACCAACACCCACTAAGGGAAAAAGGTCAACTCAAAAGGCTCCTAAAAACCCAAAGAATATTTCATTTGTTCTTGGTGGTTCATCTCTCTCAAGGCTCCTACTCTCAAGGTTAGTTCTCCCGTATAGCCGTGATAGAAGTGGTTGAAGTCGGTGACTCTCCTAGTATCACACAAGATCAGCCATATTTTCCTCTTCTATTATCACTTCCAATATCACTTCCTTCCACTTCATCAATCATTTCTTCCTTCCTATCCCCTTTTATGGCCCAAGTATTCTCATCACTTCCGGTTCTATCGGTTGGGAAAATATTGGGTCACCCATTTCCTCTTCATTTCCTTTAATACTTCCATTTTCTTCAATCATACCCCCTAGAATCGTTATATAAAATCCTATTGTTGTCCTTACATCCACACCATCCATCATTTATACTTCTTGCTCAAATGCTAGCCGGTGTTTCTAGTGATCTTGTTTTAACCAATGTTTCAGGTATTGGATCTACTGCTCGATTTTCATCAACTTTAGCCATATCGGAATGGTTGTTTACGAAAAATCCCAAGTAAAAGAAGAATGTGCCTTTGGGAGACGTTATAAATCTCAACATATTGGAGCATATGCCCAAGAGACAAGCCAAGAGACCAAGAACCGTGTCAAGTTTGACAGTAAACCCATCTAGAGAATGGGTGATAGAAGTTGCCACCCCCATTGAGGGGAAAACTAAAGAAATAATCACAGCTGCAGATTATCGGATCTCAAAATTCTCATTGGGGAAAGATACTCATGAAGGATCCAAGCAAGATGTGCACACTACTCTTGGGGCTCTTTTAGAAAAATATGACAAAGATAAGGCCACCAAAGATGAACTCAAAGACGAGGTCGAGTAGCTCACTACACTTCTACGCAAAGTAACCTAATTGACTCCATCTACATCAAGTCTCAACTACTACGGCTATGAAAATATTTTCTAGAATTGATGATATTTATCATCACGAGCTCGAGAAGCTAGGCTAGAAACGGAGATCAGTGAGTGGATGGATGGAGAGAATTTTGTAGGAAGAAAATCCTTTAATCAAGGAAGCAATTGATATATATAATAATTTGCAGGAGTTACAAAAACCACATTTTCCAAAATGGATGAGGCCTTTTCTGAAGATAATAATAATCTAAATTTAAATTTGGCAACATGGAGTGAGATCAGAGAGGAAGATCCCGACTTGCTTCTTCAGGAAGAGGTGATCGATGATGCCTCAAAATTATTTGAATATCAAAAATCCATGGAATTCCGATGCCAAGTATTGTAGGATTTGATTAAGAAGTTGGAGGAGAAACGAGTGGAAATCACGAATTCCCTGAATGACATCTCGGGAAGAGTTTGATATTACTAATTGAAAATTCTTCATCGAAAACACCCGTGCTCTTCCTAAATATCGATTAAGGGAAATTCCAAGGATTTGGTGAAGCATGATGATGAGGTCACCAAAATTTCAATAGTGACTACATTGACCGATTGGTCTTGTGCCAAAATTTCATAGGGATACTCAAGAAAGTTATGAATAAAATTAAAATATTGCCAACCAGGGATCACAAAGGAGATCGAACATCGATGTATTAAATCACTATGCATGTGGGCCTAGAGATGGATAAATTCAGGGAATTATAAAGCAATTCATTAAGTATAAGCACTAAATGGTCTGTGTGGGAAGGAGGAAAACAAAAACTTGCAGGAGTAAGAAAGGTGTAGCTGAACCAGCCAAAGTGAGTGGCCATGAATAGAAAAATCCAAGATCTAGATCATTCAAAGTTGTAGTGTTGAATGAGTCAAACCCTTGTAAAAAATTAGCTATTTTCATGAGAGAATGTTCCCTTAATTTAGTGACATTTCTATTTTTAGTAAAATGTTAGTTAAGGGCTCAAATAGTACTAGCTTAGCCTAAGAACTTATAAATAGTTGATGCTTCAAGTTAGTAGATATGGATTTTTTTTTGGGAGGAGTCACTCTTCAAGCTTGGAAGAGTGCTTCGAGATTCTAAGAAACATTTTAATTATATTAAGATTTATACCTTGCTATTGAAAATATGATTTATTGTGTTGAATGGTTAATCAATGTTAACCTTGTGGATTTACAATTCCTTATTATGAGTGATTATCTTACCTTTATTTCAGATTATCTATTTCATGTTGTGAAGGAATAATGTGATTATCTTTTATGTCAATTTTGAAAACTTTATTTTCCTTCTAGTATTAAGTTATGTCATCACTATCCCTAGTTGCATAAATAGATGTTTGACATATGCATGTGTGGTTTCCTCATGATAAATTAATTTTGTGGTTGAATCCAATTCGATATATCCCTATGTATGCTCAAGTTTAACGAAGGAACGTATGCCCTGGTTTATGGTATTTTATACCCTTTCAAGTGGTGATAGGTGAAGGTGGTAAATGATGCAAGCATCACTCCCACATTAACCCTTTAAGATGTTAAACATCCCTTATTTTGGTACATCACTACCCTTAACATAGTTTCATTTCTGTAAAATCTCTTTCCTTAAAACTCATGAAGATGTTATCTTAGGATTAGATGGTTGTTTTATTTAACTAGGAGTAGTAAAGCATTTAGTTTAGGAAGAGGAAGCCAGCCTTCTCCAGAGGTTCACCTCGAACCCAAGTCCCACAACTTGAGAGGTGATCCCATGTGTCCCAATCACACCAAACGTCCTGTTCACATTTTGGCCATTCGGAGGGTGCAGTGATTTGGTGACAATAGTTTTTGGCATGCACAGTGGGATAGAGTTGGTACTTCTCTTCTCATTCCATTAATTAAAAGTACTTAGCAACTCCATCTCTTTGGATTTTAAATTTTAGTACAATCAACTTATGTGAATAATTTACACAAGAGCTTCTTCAAGGCAAGAAAATTATAAGCATAAAATAATTTCCTTGTCTCTCTCAAGGAGAAGGGGAAGAATCCTTTCAAAGCAAAGACACTTGCTGCCACTTTACCTCGTAGAGGACATTCAACTCCTCCTGAGGGATGTTTTCCTCCACCGAGACATAACCAACTTTTGAACGCCATGGAAGCCAATGCTTGTCCTCCTTTCATCACCAGTAGTCCTTTTTTGTTAACACAAAGAGATGCAATACAGGAAGATGCCTTAAAATTTTTACCATTTTACACTAGGGAGACTAATGTTTGACCTTGAGAGCACATGTTAGATGTAGCTAACATTTGTGCGGTACTCAGTATTACAAAAGATAACGTGGCAGTTTGACTCTTTGCTACTTCATTCAAAGGTATAGCACTTCAATGGTTCCAAAGTTTAACTATTGGATCTGTTACCACTTGGAATGAGTTAGGCACAAAGTTTTGTAAGTAGTTTGAAGACAAAAGTGATCATCTCTCACTTGTAGAAAAATTCCATACTATCAAGCGGTCCCCTCAAGAGTATATGAGTGATTTCAACCTCCATTTTGAAAAAACTTGGAAATGGATCCCAACACTCGTAAGGTTGTCTCTAGAGAGCACATTTATATATTACTTACAAGAATTGAATAGTGATGTAGCCGTCATGATTCAATCTACGGGGGGTACCATTATCCCTGATGCTTATGAAATCACCGTAAGAGCTGAAAATTGCTTGATTTAAGCAAGTAAAATTGCTCCTAGACCTCCCATACCTGTGTTTGTAGAGCTTGTAGGAAAATAGCTAGTCGTTGCCCCGATTCGACGGCTCCTAGTTTGACAGCTACGCATGCATCCAATCCCTCAAATGATCTGGATGAGGTAAAGTTGATAATACAAACTTTCGGGAATGAACTTATAGCAATGAAGAGGAAACAATCCCGAGATGCTCGCCCCTTTTAACCCCAATATTAGGCGAGTCATCTTCCATTCAAGGGAAATGGTCACACAAAATAGGGCCACAAGCCAAGCTGTTGATGTAAAACCTTTGAACTTTTAGAATCCTTCCGCCGCTAGTTATTCTAGAGCTATAGTCCTAGTCCAAAACAACCTCATCCAAGAATATGAATGGTGTTACCCTTGTTCTCAGCCCCATAATCAGAACCTCTCGCCCAAATAAAGTTTTAAGTCGACCCTTATGGTCCAAATCATATCCACTCTACCCGAAGCATCTCGCCAAACCATCCACTCCTGAAAGTCAAGACCAACCTGTTAGTGTGAAATCACAGCACCCCCAAATGAGTCATGGATCTACTTTTCTAAGGCAGGGTCTATTTGTGTGATTACATAACATTGGATCATTCCCCAAGCTGTGGGACTTACAAATGGGAATGACCCTCTAGAGAAGGCTGGTTCCTCTTCCTAATCTACCTACCATAAGCTATTCCAATGCAGGAAAGCTAATATAATCCTAATCTAACTTCCAAGGAGACAAGGAGAGAAAGAAAACAAGGAAAAACAAAGCCTACACTAAAACAATGATACACCAGAGAAGGAAAATGTTGATCATCTACCAAACGCCATGGAACAAAGAGAGGTGAGCAATGGAAAGGATGGATAGTAGCATCACAAACCATAGATCATATTCACACAGAAAATGTTCCAAAACCCCATGAACACAGCTCCCAGATCTGCAAGTGAACATTCAAAACATGCACAGATACCTAATGAAGAGAGGCAAGAAGAGACAACCAAAAATGAGCAAGGATGGACAAATGCATCACAAAACACATTTTTATTGCTTCATAGTTTACATAGAGCATCATCTATAGATAAGAGGAAAAAAATGCCATTTTATATAGAGTAGGAGGAGGTTTGAACTCCCTTTTCGACCCTGGGGAAGAAAAAAAGGGGGAAGGAAGAGAAGAAAATGAACTAATTAACCTTTTGAAATGATGCCTCTATTACAATATATAGAAGAATGGGAGAGAGAACAAGGAAAGAATAAAATTTTATCCAACCACTCGAGATACGCATTGAATCCCATTTCGAACGCTCAACCACAAAAAATCAATGACTTCTGCAAATCCACCCATAATATGTCATTTTTGGTTCTCCAAATGAATCAAATTGAAACAGATCTTGTAGTTTAAGAGATTGGATTATGCAATAATGGCCTGGAAGAATTTTCTTCATTTTTCACCTACCAGGGCTTGCGAAAAATGATTTTCTATCCTCCATGGCCTAGAGGACATTGCAAAACTTCCAACGGTATTAGATTCGCTATATTTTGAGCCCCGAATTGAAAGATATGCCCCTTCAAAGTTTACATCGGGTTTGTACAAATGGGTGGGAAAACTAGTTTGAAAAATGGTCCCTCCCTTTAATATGGGACATGTGGCAGCCATATCGAAATAAAAATCAGGTTCACCAGCTTAGAACTTAACTTTCCTCCTTTTCCTCAAGAATCCCAAAATCCAGAGAAATCCCACGACCTGTTGCTCCTCCCGACACGTGGCTCTTTTTGGTTGGTCTGGGAAATGCGCTTCCTTTTTACCTTTATGCTTTTTGATGAAAGGAAAACTTTTACTTTTTCCCGACTCTCTGCCTTTGGCTTTGACTTAGGTCTAAATCTTAACTTTTCCCTTGGATGGAGTTGTGGGCCATTTTGTAACTTTTATACCTTTCGGGGAAAAGGGTGAAAAACTAACTTTTTCCCCGATGACCTACTTTCCTCTAGGACACGCATCATTTTGGCCCTCATTTTGAAACCTTTTCTCTATTTGACCCTTGAATCAGCGTTCGTCATTAAGACACTGGGTAGCCTCCACTGGCATGTTTGTGCATTGACTATTCAACTAACTCTGCCCCCCCTTGATAGAACACATGGAGGCACCATGCTTGTTTGTAAACCCGACCCAAAGTTTTCCTTTAGAGGAGTGCTAAGTTGACACTTATTGGCCTCACTGATCTGTGGAATTTTCAACAATCTTTCTTACTTTTAGACTTTGGGCTACATGGCGAGCTTGTGCTCATTTGGGTCTTCACCTTGGGACCAACTCTTGGAGATGCACCTTGTTGACACTTGGCACTCTCCGCTCACACATTCATACTTAGCCGATTTTGAGGCCTCGCTGTCCGCATTTGAATTTGTTTGACCATTTGACCCTACCTCCATTATTCCTTGGAATACATGGAGATGCGGCACTTGTCTCGAGCCTCTCTATTTGGATTCATCTTTGGAGAAGTGCTGCAAGGACACGTGGCTCTCTCCACTAGCTCCTCCATACTTAGTCAATTTTAGACCTTTTCATGAACTGTTTCAAGCCCAAAACTTCAAAACTTCACCGCTTTTTTTTTCACATCTGGCCTCTTTGAAACCATCTCCTCCTTCTTGTCTGACCTTGAAATTTCATTGTTGAGTCTTGCTGAAGCTTGCAAAATATATTTAAGAAATGGAAATGCCCAAAAGAACCATTTCTTTTATTTCTTCTTGTGTAGGGTTGAATTTGACTCTCTCAGCTTCGCTTTTGCTTTGCTTGGTTCTCGAATGTGAGCTCATGGGTCTCAGTATCATTTCAATTCATGTTTTCTTCATGTGTAGGGATTTTTCTGACCAAATTTTCTAGGGTGGTGAATTTGGGATAACAATTTAGCGACTCACGAGGACATCTTCCTGCTAGATGAAGAGACCAGTGGCCTCGAAGTATCCATTGGGCATGCAGTCTACTTGATAAACATGGAACTGATCCTTGAGCCACTACAAGTCTCGAATACAAGACTTTTCTATGTCTTTCTTATCCCCGAGCCTTGCCACACATCTGCACTTTCAATTTTCATAAGAAAACTTTGAGACAATGATTTCTGAGAGTAGAAAGTTGATTTGACCCATGGTTTCCATCTGTCCCTCAAATGGACTGTCTCAAAATGGCTTTTAGTTTCTCTGCATTTGTTCCCTATTTCAACTTGCAACTGTCATAGGAAAACATGAGCCTTCTTTCCTTAAATAGTTTAAGAGCCTAGCCTCATGCCCCTCTAAAGCAATACAAACAAAACTTATATACAAAGATCAAATCATACATGCCTCAAATGAGACATGTAGAATGTGCACAAGCACTTCTTCTGCTGAAAACAAACCTACCTACACTAATCTAATGAAGAGCAAAGGAAGCTCAAACAAAGCTTGCAAATAGTAGGGAGAAATAAATTCCCTTCCTAAAAATGGCAGCCGTGCAACTGATTTGGAACTGAACATGGCTGGTTGGATGAGTGAAAAACTAACTAGAAGATCATCTTCCACCCAAATTACTAAAGTATCAGCTGAAGACAAAACCAATACCTCTTTTAGTTGCTCTCCATTTGGATTGAAGAGGTATGATAGCTGATCCTTGGTGCTTTGTAGCTCATCCCCATTCCCTAAAGTAGGCATGACTAGTTTTGGCCTCTCCTTTGGCTCCAATGAAGCCAAATACTTGATTAGGCAAGGTCTGATCCATTTGATATGCCCATTGCTATGATTTTCAACTCCAAAAATGGAGTCCTCTTGTAGACCTTGAGTGGATGGTGTGAGGAAGATGATGAGATATTTCTTCTCTTTCTCTTCCTCCTCCTGTGAAGAGCATGGAAGGTTCGAGTCTCCCAAACTTGAGTCCAAAGAGCTACTGTAAAATGAAGGATGTTCCAATTGAATGCTCTTTTCCATGACAACAAGTTCATGTGTTTGAAAGGTCGATGATGAAGGAGAAGACAATAGGAACTCAACTGGTCCTTCCTCATCAAAATAGTCCTCCAAATCAGACAGATAAATTTTCCCATTGCCTCCCTATTACAAATGTTTAACCTCTTCCATGATGTCCTCCTGATCTGTAATTTGATCACCATGGTTCTCCTCATCCTCAAACATGAAGTTTGAAAGATCAAACTCTTCCTCAACATTAGAGATTGAAGGAGATGAAGTGGGAGGAAGAACTGAAGGCTCCTTTGTAGCTTTTGTCCTCCTCCATTATGGGTTCATTAACCAAATTAGGCCCTTCGAATGAAAGCAAGGGATATTCAATGATGATTTCTTCATTGAGTGGCTTCAACTTTGATTTGATCTCTCCCATATACTCCTCTTCAATGGGACTTGGAGCTGATTGTCCCTCCTCTTCAACTAGTTGTGTAGCTTGGGTTAGATCAGTATCTTCTTCAGGAAAAGTGCCATAAACAGACTATTGATTCTTTTCCTCTTGTTCTTGTTTTACAACAAACTCATCCGCAACCACCACTGGTTCTTCAACTCTAACCTCCTCCATTGGTTTAACCATCAAAGGAATATTTGTAAACCCAAATTTGGCAACCCAACTCTTTAGATTGTTTGTCATTTCTTTTCTATTGGGCTCCTCTTCTTGTTGTTCTCCTTTACTTGTTTCTTAGGTCTCTTCCCAACATGGACTTGGAAAAGCAAGAGGAGTGATAGGTTGGGGTTCAACCAGATTTGCAATTGTTTTTGGTGGGGAGGGAGGTGGAAATTTTGGTTCGTTTGGAGGGGATGACTATTTAGAAGGGAAAGGAGAAGAGGAACTAAAATGGGGTGGAAGACTAGGGAATGGAGAAATGGAATCAACACTTGGGGTAGCAACTGGGAAGCTTGGAAATTGGAGCTTGGGTTGAGATGGTGCTGCTTGAGAAAGAGAAAAAAAAAACTATGAGATGGTGGACTTACCCATTGACAAGGTTGTCTTGACTCCAACTCATAAGCCTCAATCTCCTCAGTCCATTGTGCAAGTTGGGGCAGCATTTCAACCATGAAGTCTAGCTTCTCCTGAGGGCTGTAATGTCTTGGAAAAGGGCCTTCCCATGGACAAGGTGCCCTGAAACCAATCTAAAACTCCTTCATTTGTGCTATACCCCTTGACTAAACCATGCCAACCTCCATTTTTTGGATCTTCTCCAGCAGACCAACATCTTGTATTTGATTGTCTTCATTGTTTGCATACCCCTGCTCTTGGAAAGCTCCATGGCCAAACTGACTTTGGCTCTACTGTTCATAGAGGTAAGCATGCTGATTTTGAGTCTACTGATTATGCTGATTTGAAGGAGTTGTAAAGTACATTGGAGGTTGAATATACTATTGTTGTAAATGTGAATTCCATGGTGGAAATGAATTCATGATTGCACAACTTCATGGAATGGAAAGGATGAAAGAGATGGAAAGAAGAATGAAATAGAAATGGATGGAAAATAGGTCTACAACTCAGAGATGGGTTGTAAACTAGATGGAGTCGCTAGATATGAAAATTTTAAGCTTCTCATAAGCTAGATATTGCAACAAGTGCACATCAACCTTGTTGCAATGAAGTGAAGACCTCTAAGGTCCTACTGGGCATGCCAAAACTGTTAGTGGTGCACGGTGGTGTAGGTTTTGGTGTTTTTGGTGAGACACTAAGAGAAGATGAAATATATAACCCCAGTGTCCTCTTGAGCGTGCCAAAAATGTTAGTGCAAAATCACAACACCCCCAAATGAGTCATGGATCTGATTTTCTAAGGTAGGGTCATTTGGTGTGATTGCATAACATTGGATCATTCCCCAAGTTGTGGGACTTGCAAATGGGAATGACCCTCCAAAGAAGGCTGGTTCCTCTTCCTAATCTACCTGCCACAAGCTATTCTAGTGCATGCAAGCTAATCTAATCCTAATCTAACTTCCAAGGAGACAAGGAGAGAAAGAAAACAAGGAAAAATAGAGCCTACACTAAAATGGTGATACACCAGAGAAGGAAAATGTTGATCATCTACCAAACTACCATGGAACAAAGAGAGGTGAGCAATGGAAAGGATGGATAGTAGCATCACAGAACATAGATTAGATTCACACATAAAATGTTCCAAAAACAAATGAACATAGTTCCCAAATCTGCAAGTGAACATTCAAAACATGCACGCATACCTTATAATGAAGAGAGGTAAGAAGAGACAACCAAAAATAAGCATTAATGGAAAAATGCATTAAAAAACATGTTTTTATTGCTTCAGAGTTTTCACAGAGCATCATCTATGGACAAGAGGCAAAAACACCATTTTACAGAGAAGGGGAGGAGATTCAAACTCCCTTTTCGACCCTGGGGAAGAGAAAAAAAGGGGAAGGCAAAGAAGAAAATGAACAAAAACTAATTAACCTTTTGAAATTATGCCTCTATTAAAATATATAGAAGAATGGGAGAGAGAAGAAGGAAAGAATTGAATTATGCTCTAACCACTCTGAGATACACATTGAATCCCATTTCTAAAGCTCAACCATTGAAAATCAATTCCTTTTGCAGATCCACCCACAATATGTCGCTTTTGGTTCCGTAACGGATCGAATTGAATCGAGATCTGGTAGTTGAAGAGATTGGATTCTACATTAATGGATTGGAAGTTTTTTCTTCGTTTTTCACCTACTATGGCTTGTAAAAATTGATTTTATATCCTTCCATGGCACAGGGGCGTCAGATGCTTCCAACAATATTAGATTCGCTATATTTCGAGCCTTGAGTCGAAAGATATGCCTCTTCAAAGTTTTCATTGGAGTCCATGCATAAATGGGCAGGAAAAAAGTTTGAAAAAAGGCCCTCTATTTAATATGGGACACGTGGTAGCCGGATCATCGGAACAAAAATTGGGTTCACGGGCTCGTAACTTAACTTTCCTTCTTTTCCGTGATAATCGGAAAATCCAGAGAACTCCCGCGGCCCCGCTACTCCGCCTAAAACATGGTTCTTTTTGGTTGGCTAGAAAATGTGCGTCCATTTTTACCTTTATGCTTTTTTGGACGAAAGGCAAACTTTTAGTTTTTTTCCTCGACTCTCCGCCTTGGCTTTGACTTGGGTCTAAATGTTGAATTTTCCCTTGGGTAGAGTTACGGGAAATTTTGTAACTTTTACACCTTTTTGGGGCAAAGGGCGAAAAACTAACATTTTCCCCAATAACCCACTTTCCTCTGGGATAGGTTTCAATCAGGGCGCTCATTTGGAAACCTTTTTCTATTTGACCCTTGAATCGGTGCCATTGAGACACTTGACAACCTCCGCTAACCTATTTGTGCATTGACTATTCATCTAACTCGCCCCCTTAATAGAACACGTGGAGGCACCACGGTTGTTTGTAAACTCCGAACCAATGTTTACCTTTGGAGGAGCACCGAGTTGACACTTGTTGGCCTCCGCTGATCTATGGACTTTTCAATAGTCTTTCTTCTTTGTTAGACTTTGGGCTACATGGCGAGCTTTCTCTCATTTGGGTCTTCACCTTGGGACCAAATCTTAGAGATGTGCCATGCTAACACTTGGCACTCTCCACTTGCATGTTCATACTTAGATTATTTTGAGGCTTGCCTTGTTCACCTTTGACTTTATTTGACCATTTGACCCTGCCTCTGTTCCACCCTGGGACACATGGAGATGTGGCGATTATTTGATCCTCTCTATTTGGATCCATCTTTGGAGAAGTGCTGCAAGGACACATGGCTCTCTCCACTGGCTCCTCCATACTTAGTTGATTTTAAACCTTTTCCTGAACTATTTTGAGCCTAAAAACTTCAAAAATTCATTGTTTCTTCTTTTCTTCGCATCTGGCCTCTTTGAAACCATATCTTCCTTCTTGGCTGACCCTGTAATTTCATTTTTGAGTCTTCCTAAAGCTTGCAAAATAGATTTAAGACATGGAAATGCTCAAAATAATCATTTCTTTTATTTCTTCTTGTGTAGGGTTGAATTTGACTCTCTCGGGCTTCTGTTTTAACTTTTCCTAGTTCTAGGATGTGAGCTCATGGGTCTGTATCATTTCCCTTCATGTTTTATTCATGTGTAGGGCTTGTTCTGACCAAATTTGTTGTGGTGGTGAATTAGGGATAACAAAACCTTCCGATAAAACTACACTACTAAATTGACAAGCGAAGAATTTTGTGGCTTGAATACTAATGCCTACATGTGCCTTGGGTTAGCTTTTAGACCAATATGGATGATATGATGACGCATATGGGGTTGGTTGTTAAAGTAAGTAGTGAAAAGAGACTACATCTTGGTTCCATTGCCAAGACCTCTTTCAAGTTGTTGTGATAATGGTGCATGATGATAGTGTGCTTAACCTTGGACAAAGATTTCGAATCATGGCTTAAAAGAATAGAGAATGAGTTTTCTTAGAGATTTAACACTAGACCTGAGTTTGATGCATGTAAATGGGTAGAAAAACATCTGTATCATGAGTTGTATGAGACCTTCTTTTATTGTTTCTAATGGAGTTATATGAATGGATTTCAGCGTATGCATCTAGATCAAGCTGGTACTATAGACCTCATGTTTGGACACATAAGGAATATTATCGGTTGCATGATGTCGATTTGACATGGACCCGTGTTGTTGATCATTAGTGGAGTAGAGTGCTGACTAGTTATACCTTCTAATATGCTATATTTATGTATTATTTCCTAGAGATTGCTAATTTTGAGTTCTTGAGGGATACAAGAGGATCATTCTTGCATTTTATCCCTTTATCTATAAAGATCCTAATCATTACATTGAGTTTGGAAGCATTTCCTATGGCCGGCTAAGCTTCTTCTAAGTGCCGAGGAGGAAGCTAGAGTGGAGAAATATGGTTTACCTTGTGGATGAAAAGAAAAGGAAAGAGAGACGTCTTTAATATAATGAGGCTTGGGAGATGGAATTGACAAGAAAATGCAAAGCTACAGGAGTGATGGATTTATGGAGGAAAATGTTACGGGAAGGATTTGAGGTTCATGTAAAGGACATGGAACCTGAGCAGTTTGTGCTACCCCATCTTGGCAAGAAAGGAAGATAAACCCCCTCAGCTTCTGGAGAGAGCTCGTCATATGAAGAAAGGAGAAGATCCATTGGCGCGTATTTGAATCCACCTAGTGACCAACCTCCAGAGCTTAGTTTTCCAAATATAGAAATAAGTATTAGTAACCCAGTTGGTATTGGTGAAAGTAACCAATCAACACCTAGGAGGTATAATTTTTCATTTGGTACATCCATGGTTGCATAATCATTTCCTATGTTCAAAGGTATATTTTCTCGGTATAACATTTAGACAAAGTGAGGATATAAAAATCTTGGGTATTGCATCTAGAAGTGGCATGGGACACACATCTAATAGCGGTGTAGTATCAAAGATTAATAGAGCATAGTTTAGCGCGATAGTGGGGACATAAGGTGCGATCGCTTTAGGTGGAATAGGAACTAGAGGACTTAGCAGATCTAGTGGGTAAAGAGGAACATGTGCTCATGGATCTAGTGGATCTAGTTATGGATACAACACCGGGGAATCAAGGTTCGGATTAGGAAGAGAATATCCTCAACCACCTTAGAAAGTGTTCTTTGAAATGTCTTTGCATCTTCCAGATTACAAAGGTGTTGAGGATGCTGCAGAGCATGTACACAAATGTGAGTTACTATTGCACGTGAAGGGGATCACTACCACATAATGGAAGGCAAGTCAGTTTGTAATGACGTTGCAAGGGCACGTGCATAGATGCTACCAAAAGTATGACCCTCACTAGACAGTAGTAGATTATACCATATTGTGTAATTCCTTCTTAGCTAAATTCCATATTCCTAAATTTCAATATAAAATAATTAACACGCTGAAGGAGATTCAACAAGGTATGATAGAGAGTGTGTGGGAGTATGATGCATGCTTTAAGACTCTCTTGTCAAAATTATCTTATAATATTCATCCTTCTTAGCATGCTTAATGGTTTGTTGGAGGATTAATAACTCCCTTTAGGAGAGTGCTATCACAGAAGAATTTCATAGATCCATGCAAGGCCTTGGAGGATGCCCTATGCACTAAGGCTATGGGAAGCATGGATATGGGTGTTAGTATTTTCTTAAAGCTTAGATTGATGCCATGGAAAAGTAACTAGAGAAGCTATGTGTGAACTTGGAAAATAAGACTCGTAATGGCTTATGGTGCACAGATTGTGAGGTAGAGGGGCATACGAAGGAAATTTGTCCTCAGAGATTGGTACGCACCATGATGATAGACTGTGACATTTTCCATGAAGATCATGATGCAAGTAGGTGTCTGTTATTACAACGTGTGATCCATAAGAATGTGTCTTGCTATTGTAAGATTTACACCTCTATTACTCATGACACCAAGGATTGTAGATTGATCGATTAGATACATGATGCCATTGATATTGGTGTGAACCATACCAACATTACAAATAATTCCAAGGATGACGGTCATCACTATGAAGGGTGCACAAATCAAGGAGCTCGTGGAAGAATATTTTGTGGAGTACTTAGAGATCATGGAAATTGCGGAGGTAGAAGAGGTGAATTCCCTCACGGAACTTGTTATAACTGTGGGTCCATAGAGTATTACAAGCGTGAATGTCCTGACTTCCTACAATGCTCTTGGTGTGGGAAGAAGCAAAAGTATGAGGAGTGCATGAAATTATTTAAACACATGAGCCAACAACAAGGGAAAGACAAGGGCGCCAAGATGGTAAGTATGAAGAAAGAATACTTGTAGTGGATTCCAAGGGTGGTGCGTGAGTTAGAATTAGAACCTATACTTGGTGATGATGCAAGCTAAGGCTGGACATGCTAGGGAAATACCAAAGCAGAGACCACTTGGTTATAAGGGAAGAGGTGGTATATGGGAATTATTCCAACCCCACTCATCAAAAGGAAGTTTATCAAGAGACCATGGATGTGACTCAAAGCCTACAAGGAGAGAACTAGTATCTCGAAGAAGCGATCCACGACAATAGAGCAAAATAAGAGTGTCGAGGCTCCACAAAAGGATTTGACCGATGTTAAGGAGGTATGAAAGATGTTGAGGCAAGAAAATAGCATCCCCTTATATTGAGATTTATTAAGAGAGAAATTACCAAATGTTGGAGTAGAGCGTGAAAGGAAGGTTTATTAACTATGATAAGGAAATTACCTTTAATTTCATGGTTGATGGATGGATCTTGAGAAATATCCTAATTAACACGGGTGCGAAGTGAACCTTCTCACCTTGGACGTGCGAAATCAAATGGGAAGACCCCATTACAACGCTTTTTAAATGTGTTATATTTGGTGAACAAATCAAAGGAAATGCCCATTGGAGTTTTGAAGGATGTTGTTATCACTATCCAAGGGTCGAAATTCACTTGAGACTTAGAAGTCTTAGTGCTTGCTGATGCGGAAAACTTTCCAAAGCATTTCTTGGGTACCCCTAGTGCTATAAGAACAATGTTGACTTACATTTCAATAAGCAAAGTATATATGTTTTGAAAAAATGAGGAATGTGTTATCATCCAATTGATAGATGGAAATTCAATGACCTATATTGACCCCTTGGGAGATGAAGATATAGATAGAATATATGTGCGCACTATCAGAGATCCTAAATTTTTGCATCCTACGGAAGGGGTTATTCATTGGGAAGATGCTCAATTTGTAAGTGATACCACTAGTATAGCATGTGCTAATTGGGTGCACGAGACATATGAGTTGGTAAGAAGGTAGTTAAGAGGATCTGTGATGAGAGTAAAAAAGACGTGCTTAGCTAAGAACCTAGGAGGAAAGAGGTTTCTAAGTTATACTGGGGAGATGACCTGGATGTTTTCCTATGAGAAATGGAGACTGAGTGGAGATGTGAGAAAGAAAAGAGAAGAATGCTTAGCTATACCTTTCTCAAAACCAAAGCACATTGGTGGGTGACCCATCACCATAACCTTCTAGAGTGGCGCGAAGTGAGAATTGAGTTCTCTATTAGGTTTTTCATGAGAAATGCACCTAGTATCATACAAGATTATCATGGGAAGGAACCTACATCGTTTCACATCGAAGCATGTGAGAAGGCTTGGATGGAAGGTACATAAGCCTTTCTACCTTCTTGGGTGTATAAGTTGTACTCCACCTTACAAGGTTTCGTGTGTGCATGGTACATTCACTCAGAGATGTGTCGTCGAGACATCAAAATAGAAAGAGTTAACAGTTGATCTCCTTTAAGCTTTTGAATATCGAAGTACTAAGCCATTAGTGGGTGAGGTGTTATAAGTTGTTAAGTTCCTAAATATGGGAGATAGTGCCATGCCGGAGGATAGAATACTAGAATTATTAGGTGAACTTGGCTCAAAATAATACTTTGATGAGGAAGAATTAGAGATACAAATTGAGCATGCATGCATGGAAAAAGAAAAAGGAAAGTTGGTCTATGTGATCGATGGTGAAGAGGTGGAAAATTTGGATGTTAACCATACTATGGGTACACGTGAGGTTATGGATAGTGTTGATGAGAAAGCATATGTCTACCATGAATCCCTGAAAACCAATAAGGTTAACATTGGTTCTAAGGTGGATCTTAAGGAGGTTACTATCAGGGACTACTGGTCAAAGAAGGAGGTTTTGAAGATCATTGATCTGTTTCACAAGTTTCAGGATTTATTTCCATGTGGGTACCATGAGCTTAAGAGAGTTCACCACTCTTTAGGGGAGATGTAGATCAAACTAAAGGAGGGATCACACTCAATTCGGAAGAGACCCTATAGGATGAATCTGAATTTATGTGTCAGGGTTAAGGAAGAGATTGAAAAGATGATAGCTTCATGTATCATTGAGGTTGTTGAAGAATCAAAATGGATAAGTCCAATGGTAATTAGCATTAATAAGGATGGGAGGATAAGGATTTTTGTTGATTATAGGGATCTGACTGTGGTATGTGTTATTGACCCATTTCCAACACCCTTCACTAAAGAGATCCTGCAAGGAGTAGCCGATACAAGATCTATTCTTTCATAGATGGATTCCCAGGATATCATTAGGTTAGAATTGTAAAGGACGACCAAGAAAAGAACACTTTTGCCACTAAATGGGGAAGTTTTTCCTACATGGTCATGCCTTTTGGACTGAATAACGCACCTACCGTGTTTTCGTGAATTATGGTTCGGGCATGTCGACTTCATGCAAAAGTTTCTACAAGTCTACTTTGATGACTCGAAAGTATATTGATTAGTGAGGAACCATTGTGACTATCTGAGGTTGATGTTTGAAAGATGTTGGAAGTTGAGGATATCCCTCAACATTAAGAAATATGGATTCACTACTCGATTTGAAACCCTTTTGGGACATATCATATGTAAGGAAGGCCTTCTAGTGGATCATGCCAAAGGTATCATTATTGTGGGATTGGGGGATCCTACTAGCCATAGTAGTGTGTGTGGATTCCTTGGGCATACAGGGTATTACGGAAATTTATTAAGGGGTATGCCAAGATCACTAGGCCATTGGAAAAGTTTCTAAAACACAAAAGTACATTTCATTGGGGAGAGGCACAATAGATGGCATTTCATACATTGAAGAATAAACTTATTACTGCACCCATATTACACTTTCCTTCTTAGCACAAACCATTTCATGTGCTTGTTATTGCTTAAGGGATGGCAATCAAGGAAGTGTTGGCACAACTAGGTGAGGGAAATGTTGACCAAACTCTTTATTTCACAAGTAAGAAGCTAATCCCACTGAAAAAAACTATACTACTACTAAGTGTGAGGCATTGTCAATATTCTACGTGATACAAAAATTCAAGAAGTATCTATTGGCAACATCTTTTATATTCTACACAAACCATATGGCATTAAAGTACTAGGTAAACAAACCCATGTTACAAGGGCACATATGTAGGTGGGTCCTGTTGTTTCAAGAGTTTGAGTTTACGGTTATTGTGAAACCAGGTAAGAGTAATTTGGGACTTGACCATTTATCAAGGTTTGACTCAGGGGAGGACATGCAAATCATTGAGGATACAATGCAAGATGTACAACTGTTTATATTGTGATGCGTTCCCTCTAACTTGTAATATATTGTTGTGTTTCTTAAAATGGGTGTGGCACTAGAGGGAATGAAGAATTTAAAAGGAAACAATTAGCTATACACATCACGCCCTACATGCTAAGTAGTGGATAATTATAAAAAATAGGCCACAATAAGGTTTTACATCGGTGCATGTTAGAGCATGAACATGCTGCAATCATGGAGGAAGCACATGGTGGAATTACAGGAGGACACTATGCAGGGAATGCAACCATGCGCAAAATCCTTCTAGCAAGATTTTTGTGGGAAATGGTTTACCAAGATTATATCAGTATTGCAAGGCCTGTGACCACTACTAGTGCCTTGGTAAACTAGGGAAAAGAGATAAAATGCCATTAAGGCCGATAGCTAGTGCTGAGCCATTTGAGAAGTGAGCGATTGAATTTGTAGGCCCTATTTCACTAGCCACATGGAGAAATGGTTAGCACTATATAGTTACCTATACTAATTAATTAACATGGTGGATGGAGGAAGCACCTACAAGGATTGCACTTTGTAGCCACAATAACAAGATTCATGTGCAAAAATATAATCAACGGTATGGGTGCCCTTTGATTTTGACTAGTGGTAGGGGTACACATTTCTCGAATGAGACGATTAGGATCCTCTTGGCGAATTCATCGTGGCTACCCCTTATCACCCTCAAGGTAATGGAATAGTTAACTCTTTCAACAAGATACTAAGTCACACATTGACTAATATTTCTGATGTTGGGAGACAAGATTGGGATGAAAAAGTCTCATCCATGCTATGGGCGTATAGAAGAACCT
This sequence comes from Taxus wallichiana var. yunnanensis, assembly GCA_018340775.1. Taxonomy (NCBI): domain Eukaryota; kingdom Viridiplantae; phylum Streptophyta; class Pinopsida; order Cupressales; family Taxaceae; genus Taxus; species Taxus wallichiana. Next base: position 904,069,026 of record CM031242.1, read on the forward strand.
ACAAGAGATTGAACAAAGCCTCACCATTTCAACTAGTGTTTGGGATGAAATTCATTTTACCAATAGAATTTATTCTACCCTCTCTCCGTATTGCGCGCGTGCGGAGGATTGGTTGACAAAAAAGCATTACAAGAGCACATGGATAAGTTAATGTAGTTACATGAAAGGAAATCACTTGCCGGATGGAGTTAGAAGACTGAGAAAGTGAGACAAAAAGCATGAAATTAAGAATAGATAATTTGAGGCTGGGAAAATGGTTCTATTTTATGATTATAAGTTTTTGTGTCATCCTGGAAAGCTCCAAGTCCATTGCTTAGGGCTGTACATTATGTCTTACATCCTTGATTTAGGTGCGTGTTAGTTGCAAGAAATGGATGGGACAAGGTTTCCAGGATATATCGGTGGGAGTAGGATGAAGCCCTACTATATATAAGGCTTCTATGTGTGTATAAAATAAGGGAAATTTTCCAATTAGATTAGGTTTCCCTTAATAATTTCCCCTTTCAGTTGTTTCCTTTATCATCCTTTTTTGGTTTTGTGTTTCACGTTGGTGTGTCAAGATTCTAATTGCATTAGAAGTGGTTCTATGCGTAGAGGACAATGCATACATTTTTGTGTTGGGTTTATTGGTAGATATGCTTGGATACATTTAAACTTTAAGGTGTTGGAAAAATATAAATATAAGGATAAGGGTAGTTGTTTCAACTACTTTTCCTTAGAGAATTTTTTGTGTTGACGAGATCAAAGTGCGACAATAATTTTAGAAAGGAGAGTGAATAAATTTTCATGAACTAGTGTGATTATGTGAAGTTGTGGAGTAATATTTTGGTGCAAACAAGAGGAAAAAGGAGACAGCAGGGTAAGAAGGGGTTGCGTGAGAGAGAAGCATGGAAGTTTTCGAGTTAGGGAAGATGTAGGAGATGTTAAGAGAACCTAGGAAAAAATGAAAGAAGGAGGAAGATGGCACCAAAGAAGGCCTATACAAAGAGACTAGTGGTGGAAAAGGAGGATCCCGTGGAAATTTACTCAGAAATGCAGTACCCTCATGGAGTTATCAAGGCATAAAAGTGGAGCTCAAAGCTATACAAATGAAAAATTAGTGAGTATAACCATAAGACAAATGAAAATGAAAATTTGATGAGGGTAGAGTTGGTTTCAGACACTCCGATGGTAAATGAGCTCAGAAACCCTAGGGTTGATGACTCAGGACAGTGAGAAGAATTACAGAAGACCAAAGTCTTACAAATATGGGATCTTCCTCTTTGCAAAAACCCACACATTATTCGATGGTTAATGTCGTGGGTGCATGAGGAATTAATTTATTTTGCAGGGTGAAGGATGATGATAATGAGACCACTTGATTAGGATAGTTATAGGAGTGATAAACACTAGTGAGGACATGGCACTTGATTTATGTGTCACTGCCAAGATTGAGGAGCTGATGAAGAAATTGAACTATGAGAAGGGAGGTAGAGCGTAGGTAATTACAGATCTCCTAGACCCAGTGTTGAGAGTCACCTCCCAACTCATTATCTCGCAAATTGGGTGCATCGAGATAAGGAAGGACATTAACAAGAGGTTCTTCTACGTGGCCCACAGAGTGTCCAAGTGGGCACATTACAAATTTGTAGAGTTCATCATGAAGGGAATTGTTGAGGAAGCATGAGTGCAGAACAAGGTAGGAACAAAGATCACATGGGGCTTCATCCTACGATTGATCATGTTCTCAAAGATTTGTGTCCCAAACGGGCTAGTTGGGAACATTTGGGGTCACCCACCCACACACGCATCCCCTGCACTCCAATTCACAAGGTTATCCTATGATGGGAACATCTCGAGAACTTACAAGGCTTAGATGAACAGTAGTTTGAGTGATTGTGCAAAGCGTTTGAGAACGAGTGGCACATCCCTCATGAGTGACCACAAGTTGTTAGGGACCAAGTAAATTTTTTTCATACAACATTTTTTTCTCGGAAAAATTTATAATGGCCAAGGGAGAGATGGGGCCATGGTGCAAACTCCCCTTCGCATTTATCGCCACATATTTGAAGTGCGCTATCAATTAGATAAATGATGCATAGAAGTTGTTTTTGATGTGGAAAAAGTAGATGTTGATGTCCACACATTATGTGCAACATATAAATTTGGCACTTAACCTACTTACATCAAATTTTTGGAGCCATATTTTCTTTACTTACACCCTAAAGTCGGCATTTCCATCAATGGGTATGTCCATTGGGTGTTCGTGTAGTTGCACTCCAGTGAACACAAGGGGGGATTGAGGTTGAGGTTAAAGACTCTCCCTTTCCAAAGCCACATAAGACACCAATCCCACCCATGACATTAATGTAGGAAGAAGAGGAAGAAAAAGAGGAACAGGATGAGGGAAAGTTAGATACTTCCAGGAAAAGGAATTACTACATGCACTGGAATGGGAACAAGGGTGGCATCCTTCACAAGGTAAAATCGAGTCTTCATTTCTACGGCAAGAGAAAGGGATAGAAGAGGAGGATCCTGAAGAAAATAAGTAGAAAACACAAGATGTGTCGAGCTCTGCTATAGGCTTAGAGGAAGGATAAGAGGAGGACAATGCCACCTTCAAGGTAGAGTTAGAGGTAGAACTTGAGGAGTAAGAAGCCAAAGCTAGAGCTAGGGTTGAAGGTGAGGTACGTGAGAAAGGGAATGAAAATTCTAAAAATGAGGAGATAGAGGGGAATCCTTCACTATAAAGGAGGATAAAGGATTTACCCCAAGATCAAAGAAGAAAAATACCAAGCACAAGGTAATGAGGAAGAAGTGGAATCCCATGTCCCCGCATATGAAATTCATGGATGACCCCACAAAGGTGTTGCATGTGAGGTTCAAAGACACCCTCCCACTAGAAAAATTGAATGTATGGGATTTGATGGACCAAGATTGGGGTTTTCCAGACCGTGAAGATGCTCGGCTAGAATATGCACTTTGCCACTCGAGGAACCCGAGTTCGAGGTCAATGATCACACAATAGGGACCGTTTATTTGAAGAAGAAAGGGGGAGATATATTTAAGGTGGTGGATCCTAACCACCTAATAGATGAGCAGGCATGCAATGTATTGTAGAATATATCCACAGAGGTTATTTGACGTAGCTTGGGTGTAGGAGCCACTATTCAGACCTTGATCATGGAAAATAAAGAGAAGGAAAAGGAAGTAGACAGATTCCACCAAGGACTAAATGGAAAACAAGTGTGAACCAAGGAGGCATATGACCAAGTTGGTGTTCTAGTAAAGAGCATTCTAGGATAATGTTTGACATTGGTAAGCCAAGTCAAGATCGACTATAGAGATGAAATGGAATACCTCAATGACCTCGTGGAGATGTTACTTAGTAACATCAAGGGTGATGCATAACCCACAACTACATAGCTCGAAAAGATAAAAAAGAGAACAAGGTCACCATTGAAGCCTAGATCAATGAGTTGGAAGACTTTCTATCCCAACTCAAGGAAGAAAATATACTAGTAGATAGGGGATTCAACAACTGTAGAAAATGCGAGCCAATTATTGATGCGCGGGTGACAGAGGAGGAGGAAGCCCTCAAGGTTTTGTAGGAGACCATCCCTACTAACAAGGTGGAGTGGGCACACTTGGTCATTAACACCATGATGTAGAATGAGAAAATTAAGAAAAAAACATGAAAACATATAATTCATAATCAATGAACTTTGAGACTCCATCACTAAATGGATGGATGAGTTTGAAGGTATCTGCGTGGAGTTGGGGGTGGCTATTAATGCATAGTTGGGGAAGGTGGAAGAGATCCACCTGCAATAGGTGCCCAACATCGTAGGGGAAGCATCGGGAAAGGCCCTATCAAAATTGAGGGCCTGGGAAAATTTGAAGGATGAGATAGATGTAGAGTTCCCCAAACTCCTCTAATTGGTTGGATAACATATTCCTCCATCCTTCAATTCTTTATTAAGATTCTTTTCAAGAACTATTCTTTATTCTTTAGAGCAACATTATTCTCTTAGAAAATTTGGGTCAACAATTTTTTTAGGGAGCATGGAGGATTGCCAGGGTGGCAACAAATTTAGTGTGGGGTGATGTTGGACCCCTAAAATAACTAAGTACCTAAGGTGCAAAGCCTTGTGGTGCGTGGAAGCACAAAATGAAGGCACACGAAGGAGTAGTTTTGGAGAGGTGTGAAGGATCGCACCCAGGACATAATGGATTCAGGACTTAGTGAGTTTTGGACAATAGGAAAAGACATGCAGAGGAAGCAAACATAAAAGTGACCAAATGTAGATCTAGATAATCTATGGAGACTTGTGGCTCAAGAAAAGGATATTACAGGGCATCAATATGGTTATCATAAAAGGATAAGTATTCGAGGTTGTTGAGAACTAGCTAGCATATGTATGGTAAAGGAACTCAATTGAGGGAAACACATGATGACATCGACATATTCCTGGGTAGTTGTAGAGCAATCATGAGAGGATTCCATCAGATTTCACAAGTAATAATGAACGGTTAAGAGAAGATTCCATCTTGTTCTTCGTATCGATGGTTTTCTAGTAAGGTTGAGGGAGAGATCAATTAGTATGTTTGTGTAGATATAGGCGAGGACAAGAGAAATAAAAATATATAGGTATTGTGTAATGTGTAATGGTGGGCTCTGTAATGTATAAAATCCCTGTTACTATGAACGTTCCCAGAGATGGAACCCTTCTTGATGTAAACTTGGCTACTATATTTGATTAATGAATATAATGAAGAGTTTTAGAAGCACTCATGTGATGGATATATATATATATATATATATATATATATATATATATGTTACTTTCCTTATGTTCTTCTTCATGTTATGGGTATCTTTTTTATATTATTCATGGTTTGGTTCTACTTTCAATTAGTTGATCATGTTATAGCATGCTCTAATGCATTAGACTAGGACTAGTTATTTATCCCAATTCCTAGAATGAGTATGTTCATTCCATGTTTATGTAAGAGATCCCTTACCAAGGGTGATCATTCTCACACAACACACATAAAGGTGAGGCTCGGTGCTTGCGCACGCCTCAAGTGAGCTTCCAAACCAATCTGGATGATATGTCGACGTTTGGGGTTGTTTGTTAAAGCAAGCGATGAATAGAGACTACAAGTTGTAGCATCTCATTTGCAAGATAAATTTATGAAAAATAAGGGGCAAAAAAAGGATAACTCATCTCCATTCAATATCATAGATTAAATGAATAAAAAAAATGTAAACATATCAATGTGGGAGTTGTTATCTATCCTAGGCCAAAGAGACCTATTGCAAGCAACCATGAAAAATTGGTCCACATCAAATGAGTTATCCAAAGAGTAAGAAAAGGTGCTCACTAATGCAGCTCCACAAGAAGGAAATCAAGGAGGTCAACAAGGTAAAAACATGAAGCATCCTCCATTCTATATATCTCTAATATTTTGAAATAATCTTCTACACAATTGTATTATTAATACGGAGCAAACCGTTACTGTGATGCCCAAGAAAATAGTTGATTAGTTGGGCCTTCAATATGAATTCATTTTTAAAGGTGTAATGCAATTAGATAGAAAAATAATGAAAACTATTGGTGTAATCAAAGGATTGAGCCTAACAAAGGCATTTCTTTCCCAAAGCCACCGTATTACACGATGTATCGCTTATTGACTTTCCACCACTCTTCACACTATATTTTTCAAGAGACTTCACAGATAAAATTCGTGGCTATTTGTTTGTTGATTGGTCACATATGTTGTTCAAAATGAGGTATGGAGCTAAATCCATTATCATATTTGAACATATTTCAAACTTTCATATTGAGCTATATGTACCAAGCTCCGTCAATACAAATTGCTTAGCTTTTGATCAAGAAGATTTATGAATTAATCTAGAGACAAATACAAAGGTTGGAGGCATTATAGACTTAAATCTTGATGAATGGGAAAAAAGAGGTATGCTTTCGATCTATACAAGGAGATGGAATAAGCTGAGTTGGGGATTTATTGTTTGCATGAAGAAAATCCACATCTCCCTAGCATCACCAAATCATATGAAAAAGATGATAATGGAGTATGACAACTATTATTTGATGGTTTAAGGAGTAGGAAAGGTGTTGGAGGAGGAACAATGCTTGTGTCACCTCAAGGTATTAAATACTACCCAACTTTCCATTTTTAGTTTGCTTGTTCAAATAACACAATTGAATATGAAGCATTGATTCATGGATTGCATTGGGAAAGAAAGAGAGGTATTAAGAACTTACAAGTTTTGAAGATAGCGAGTTGATTGTAAACCAAGTTAGAGGACTAAACACTACCAAGAATTATCTTCTAAAGAGTTATAAGAACCAGGTATGGGATCTCATTGAAGACTTTGAAGCATTCAACATTGAGGCCATACCAAGGAAGAAGAATGAGGCTTTAGACTGACTTGCAGCAGTTGGAGCAACATATGATGTTGTTAAAAGTATAAAGAGAGATATAACTCAGCCTTGTATTAGAGTGGTTGTAAGGCCATCTATTCTAGAAAACAATACGAGATGAAAATTGTTTAAAAATGATTAGAAAATCATCAATTTATCACAGGAGGACACTGAATTCTCCGCTATAAATCAAGACAAATTGGAGAAACAATATGGTGACCAAGTGGTGCAGCTTGAGAACAAATAAATTACCAAAATGCTTAGTTACTTTGGAGTCTATCTTCAATCCCAATGACCAATTCTAGAAGGAGAAAGATAATATTCAAGTTAAGGGTGAAGATTTAAAGTCTATTTTACTAGGTGAAGGTAAGTCTACAAATTAGCAAGGTAGGTACTCAAAGAAGAAAATGTGATTTTATCCACTTTGCTAATAATTTCTTGATATCTTTTCCTAGAATTATAAAGATTTGAGAGGTTTCAATCGAAAATTGGCATAGTATACTATTGAATTGATTCTGAAATCCAAGACCATTAGAAAGAAGCAAATGCTGATGAATCCTCATATTAAACCTCTCATGAGAATGGAATTGAATAAACTCATAGAGGCAAACATCATTTTTACAATCATGCACTCAAATTGGGTTGTAAACTTGGTGCCTATACGGAAAAGAAATGGAGAAATTAGATTGTGTGTGGATTTTTGGGATCTAAATAGAGATTCTCTCAAAGACCATTATCCACTTCCTGCTATTTGATTTTTCCCCTTAGGAGAAATTAGACAAACATGACCTCAAAAAGATAAAATGGAAGGATCTATTTTTCCATGGGAGCTCGTATTAACAATTCAAGGTTCGGATCAATGGGATAATGACACAAAATGATCACGAGAGGGGTCGGGCTCAAGTCAAGTAATGAATCATTTAGCCAAAAGGAATAAGGATTTGGTAGTGTAGGAATGGTCGGGCTATGGAGGGGAGATTGGAAGGGGACTCCCTTAAGTTTGGGGGCATGTTGGCAAGCGGGGAAGGAACGAAGGCTCGTGCTTGAGCCAAACAAGTAATTTGGAAAACACCAATGCCTAAAGTCTAAAATTTTTAGACTTTGGGGATTAAGTGATTCAAAGTTCTCACTGTGTAAAATGTAAAAATGAGTCGAAAGTGTGAAATCCCAAAAGTCTTAAGTCCAAAAGGGCTCTGGGTTTTTGGGATCAACTCCCCTTTTGGGGTCAATTCTGAAATTACAGGTCAATGATGCAAGAAATTTGGGGAATCGGTAAAAGGAAACACGAAAAGGGGGAGAACAAAGGTCCGAAACTTGAAGTCCAAATTTTGGACATCGTGGATTTAGATTTTTTGAGGTTTCATGAGCTAATTCAAATGAATAGTACCCAAAATTCTTAAACCCAAACCCCAAAATCCCAAAACCCAAAAACCCTAAAAAAACACAAAGATCCACAACCCGAAGTGTGAAATTTGGACTTTGGGGTTTCAACATTTTCAAAAAAAATTGTCAGACCAACCAAGTGAACAGTGCCACATAATATAATTTCGAGTCTAGACTCGGAGTTCAAATTTCAGACTTCGGAGGTTTAGCATTTCATAAATCTCAAACCAACCCACCAAATGAATAGTGCAAGGATCTCTGAAGTGGAAATTCTCAAAGCTCTTAATCCCAAATTTTCAAAACTTCAGATTTCAAAGGGTGCGATGCATGGTTGGAGTCTAAAAAGGCAGATCAACCACTCACATTTATTGTAGTATGGAACCCTCATCTTTAGATGGCCATAAATTTTGACTGAGATCTTGGATTTGCACAAAATCAAATTTTTTGGAAATCTCTCAGTGTCCTCTACACAACTAAAACTGTATTTCTTATTTTTAGTGAGAGATAATATTTCAAAATGATGAAATTCATATCACCATTTTAGAGGTGTGCTTCCAGATTTCTCACCTACCTAAAATGATGAGGTATGGCATTCTTTTCTTCTCCAAAAAGCAAGGTATAATAGAGCATGGGATTGGAATACTTCCCATCACTTCTGTAGGGACAATGATGGATTTTGCAGGAGATTAGAGTGCATTTTTGGATTTTCTTCCCTCTCTCTCCTCATTTTATTCCTCTATAAATTGTAAGGGGTTGCATTATGCAAAGGGTTGGTCATTTTATTTCCTCCCATGCACCCCATTATTCTTGGGGCTTCAAGCCTTCCTCTCAAGATCTATAATGGCTTCATGCCTTCCTCTACATGCAATGTACTATGTAAATATTAAGGAGCAATAAAATTGTGTTGTGTTGATTGTTCGACCTCTACATGATTTTATTATTTTGTCTTTCCTCTCATTGCAAACAGATGGTTGTGTATATCCTTGTTCATTATAGATTTGGGTGTGTTGTGCTCATTTTGGGAATGATGTACTGGGTGTGATCTAGTTTGTGGTGTAAGACCACCCTTTCTAGATTCATTTATTCATCATTGTTATAGGTTGGGGAAGTGATCAACACTCCTTTCTTGGTGTATCACCACTCTTAGTGTAGGTTTATTTCATGCAATCCTTATTTCTTTGTCCCCTTGGAAGAATTAGATTAGGATTAGCCAGTATTTTTACCTACATTAGGAGTAGTTAGTGGTAAGTAGGTTAGGATTGGGAACCTTCCTACTTCAGAGAGCTATCTCATTTCACAACATCCCACACTCAAGATAGCTCCATGTTATGCAATCACACTAAATGCCCCATCTCAAACCGGGTAATTTGGGGTGCTATGATTTTGACATAACGCTCCATTCAATGGAACAAATCTTGCGAGTAGTGGCTAGTTCGAGAGGGTTTCATTGATGGATGGATACTTAGGTTATAATCAGATAATAGTAAAAGAGGATGATCAATTTAAGACAAACTTCACCACCAATTGGGGTACATATGCTTATAGGAAAATTCTATTTGGGTTATCAAATGTCGAAGCTAAAATCCGAGAGAGGAATGGGTATGGAATTCAAAGGGCTAATTAACAAGATGAGTCTTGTTTATCTAGATGATATCACCGTGTTCTTTAAAACGAAGCAGCCCACCTCTTCAACCTTAGAAAATTCTTCCGAGATATAGGAGATTTGGAGTGTCTTTAAATCCAAAAATGTATCTTATTGGCACATGAGGGAAAGATATTGGGTCACATTGTTTCGAAAGAAGGATTGACCATTGATCTTGAAAGAGTTGAAGCTATCTGAGCACTTCCTTTTCCTAGTCACAAGAAGGCTCTCCAAATTTTCTTAGGGAGAATCAACTTTGTCTCCGCAGATTTGTGCTTGATTTTTCCACTCTTGATAAACCATTAACTATGATGTTGAAGGAAAAATGGCATTTAAATTAACACTAGAAGGGAAAGAGAGTTTTGTGGCCATCAAGCATGCAATATGTCAAGCTCCAACTTTCATAAACCCAAATTTTTCAAAGGACTTCATGTTCTATACTTTCAAAGGTTTGGATACAATCTTAGCCATCTTGGTAAAACTGAATACAAGAGGTTCAAAGCATCCCATAAATTTCTTCATCAAATATCGAAGACTATGAGGTGAGGTACTCTTTTCTTGAAAAGCACGTCCCACTTTGTTATAAGAATCTGAAGAATTTTAGACACTTGGTCTCAAACAATAAAATTCAATTGTTAGTATCTCATGTTGGGGTAAAATATTTTCTCATAAGAAATGATTTGAATCAGAAAAAGGTAGGTTAGATAACTCATGTGATGGAATATGACATTTAAATCAAGGTGACCAAGTTGGTCTGTGGAAAAGGTTTATGTGAGTAGCTAGTTTCTAACCAACATTCTTAGTTAAATGATGAAGGAGAAGTTTTCCCAGTAATGCAAAATGATCAAGAACATCCATTTGATGGTGTACCCACTCCATGTTGGACATTGTATTGTTGCTAGAATAGATTTCCATTTCCCTAGGTTCCTTGGGAACATGTTTTGTTTCTTTTGGTATCTCTTTTACATAGTTCACTATGTTTTCAAAGAAAATATTGTAGAAGAAATCGAGTTGCAAGTAATAGTTTCCATATTCAAGAAAATTCAAATGTAGAGAAACTAATATTAGTTAAGAGGCATATTTGAGTGCTCTTATTTTTCTATCTCTTTGGATCATCGGTTGAGTTTATCATACCCTTTTCCAAAATAGAAAACAATCTTGGGGGAGATTTTGGTGTTGTAGCAGATGACATGTTTCAGGACCTTATATGTTTCCAATTGTTGCAGCCTTTTGCCAGAGTGCCAGTAGACCATGGAAGGATTAAAATAATCTCTATAGCAGCTCTGAGATGCCTTATAGATAAACATGTGCTTCAAGGGGTGTAGTGCTTCATGTTTTCCAAGGAACTATCAATCAATTGTGCTTCAAGTCTTGGGCAAGAAATCAGTTTTTAGAGAGCCCCAAATTCCCCTTTCAGTGTGATGAATCATACTTGAAGGAAAGAGATGAAAAATAAAATTTGACACAATTTTCCAGTGTCATAAAATAGATTTTGAAGATTCTTATTATGGATTGGAAAATTAAATAGCAGGTGCAAGCTTCAAAAGAGATTGAAATTGGCTTATGGATATAGGTTTCAATTGGAATCACTCGGATGATTGAAAGGAATTAATGCCCAATGGATGCATCAAGGAAGATGATCAATTAATGTAGCAATTATATGGCCCATATAAGTCACCAAAATGTTGTCCAAAATAATATCACACTTTAGTTTGGTTGACTATCACCATTTTCCCTCTTTATTTCTTCAAAATATGATTATATATATATATATATATATATATATATATATATATATATATATATATATATATATATATATATATATATAAGTACTTGAGGATCCCGAAGCATCTTTATCGAAAGGAAATTTCTTCCTCTTTCCAAAAATATAAATAATTCCTTTTAACTCGTCCATATTTTTAAAATTTCAGGGTTTGGGAAAATTTTCACACTTTTACACTTTGTTGGGCTTTGGGAACTTTTTTTGCAGATGTGCGCTTTGTGGATTTGGGAATTATTTTGCAGCTTCTACGTTGTCAAGCTTTGGGAGTTTTTTCACACTTTTGCACTATCGGGCCTCGGGGATTTTTCCATAGTTTTGCAAAGGTGTCGATCCTTGGGATATTTTCTGCACTTTTACATTTTCACAATCTTTTGTGCAGATTAATATAAATTTTCAAATAGGCATAAAATTGACCAATTGATCAAAATTTAACAAACTTTATGTCATTGGAAAGGTCCCGACATCCTCTACACCATAGAAATTTGAAATCTTAATTTTGGTGAGGTTATGCAGGTGAAAAATAAGATAACATACTTAGCTCTGAAAATAGAAGTTCCAGGCATCCAAACCACTAGAATTAATGAAGCATGGTGCCCATTTGTTCTCCAAAGAAGCAAGAAATCATGAAGGAATGGCCTTGACAAGCTTCCCATGCCCCTTTTCAGAAATTTAATGCATCTTGATTGTGGGTGGGAGCATAATTTTGAGTTTCCTTTTCTCTCTCTCTCCCACATTCTTCTATATATTGTAAACAATTCTCATTTTGGAGGGAGATATTATGGAAGCTTGGAGAGACTGTCAAATTGTTTTCTCAACTTCATTGAGCTATAAACCTTCATATAAAATTTGCAAGTGTATCTATGCCTCTATTTTACAAATATAATGGAATATGAATTATTTGACACAATAAATGGGTGTATTGTGGTTTCTTCTTTAACCCTTTCGTAATTTTATTTTAATTTCATGCCTCTCCATTACTTGTTGTTTTATTCTATGCATGTTCTCTAACACTTGTAGGTTCATATTGTTGTTTTTATTGGAGATTTGGTAATGGGTGCATGCTTGGGACTATGTTAAATATTTCCTAACCTCTCTCAACTATATTTCATTCTATTTTCCTCCCTCAATAGAATGTTTCACACCCTTATTTTGGTGCTATCATCTCTTTAGTGTAGGATTTGTTAATTTTTATGATCTCTCCCTTTCCTTGGTCCCTTGGAAATTATAGGCTAGTATTAGATAGAATATTTTCTCTTATTTAGGAGTAGTTTTAACATTAGTTTAAGAAGATGAACTAGCTTTCTAGAGATTTATCTCAACTGCAAATTCCCACACTTTGAGACAATGCCATGTTATTCAATTATAATGATTATATAGAAAACTCACTGAAACAACTCAAAGGGTGCCATAATTTTCTCGATAAAAAGATAGCAAGGACGTCACACCCTAAAAACCATAATTACATGCCTCTTTTTCACTACAAATAGATCCTTGGATATGCAAAATTTTGTCAAACAATTTTTGAGTTTTTTCCCCTTATATTCAGCTTTCCAATACAATATGAATCACCCAATTTCGTTGTGAAATAAAAAATATATGATATTTTTGTGAGCTATATAAAATCAAGTTTTCCTAAATTTTTTTAAAAATCTCCAGATATGCATGAATAATGGAGTTATGCCCATTAGATGAATTCTCATCATTGCTTCGCTTTCTTCTCCATAACATTTCTTCAAAAAAATACATAGAGATAAGATAAAATTAGAGATATTTTTTTAATCCACAAGGGTTTAAGAGAGGTTATAAATGTACATTTCCTATCTGAAATGAGATCATTGTCATCATCTGTGAACTCTCTCCTTGCTGCTTCTAGATTGGATTTTTCTGGGAACATTTCTCCTTGTCCGGTAGATCAAGAACTTCAGCAATAATTTCATTACTCGAGCTTGATTGCTAATAATTTCCACCTTGCCTCTCCATTGTTGAGTGTGTTGGAAAATTTTGTCACAATTACTTCATCAAAAACATGAAATGTATTGATATAATTCATCCATCCATGGTCTTCAAAATAATAAACAATTTTTAGATGCCTCAATAGTGACAAATAAACAAAGTGTGTTCTCACATTATCAAGTCACCTCCCATGGAAGACACACAACTTAATTTGGCTTCAATATACAACAACACAATTCTCCTTTAAAGGAACTTTGCACAAATTATTTGTATTGTTAATTTTTCATATTTTTAAAAATTTTGTTACTAAGATGACAAGTGACACAATTACGTATTAATCAATCATTAATAGATGTGACAATGTGGAACATATGAAGCAAGGTCATCTGACAACATTGGTTTATGTGGAGGGGTAAAGTAGACACATCATTTCATAAAAGGAGGAGGTCTTTAAATTTTACATGTGCATGATGACTCGACATAACTTATAATTCAATATAATTAAAATAATTATACTTTATTGAAGTAATAAATGAGTGCAGTTATCGTGTTTATTGCATGTAATGATGGTTGTGCATGCTTATTTGAACTTGAGTCTTGACTACATGTAATTTGTTGTGATGATCCAGATGTATGTCGAAATGATGTTGGCTTCTCTTTACTATAAATAGATAATACCCAAAGAGGGAATTCCAATCGGTTGGGGTCCAATCATTAATTTTCCATTACCCACTTGTGTATGCGTGTTTGATCTTTATTATTCTTTCTTCATTCTACCAAATATAAAAGACAAAGAAAGGTCTTGTTTCATGTTGTTGCAAGTGGAACTCATCATCATTACACTCTCTCCTTGTGATGGAGATCATGTTGTCCTACATCCTCCTAACATCAAACCCTATAAACCAAAAAAATTTATATGGTAAATGTTAGCAGAGTGTTCCCGATCATCCGTAGAGGAAGATCATAGAATGTTTATTTGACCTTGGAATAAACAACAAGCTGAGTGCACCAAAGCCACTAAAATATCTTCAATCCTCTATAATATTAGAAGATGATCCAATAATCTAAGCCTCCGAGGTGAATTCCGATGTCCCTAGTTCCATTCTCCTTTGAACTCCTCCGAATAGCTTCATGAATGAATCTATGTCAACCTTTTTTGTACAATCTCATCATGTAGCCATTCACAATTAGCTTGAATCTCACAAGATCTATAGTAGTGAGATTTACAACTCCATTGAAGATTTTTTCTAAATTTCATAGGGTCCTAGCCACCTTGTCTTGAGATTTCCTATATGATCCTTATATTTTTAATCAAACAAGACTGCCACACCTTTTTGGAACTAACTTGTCTTGATGTATTGGTCATGCCATTTGACTCTTTGCTTTTGTACCACATCTTTGTTCTCAGTATTTCCTATCTTCTCAATTCATTCAACTCATTGAGACGAAGTATTCATTTTCTTTGAGCTTCGATAAATCTATGCCCATCCCAAGTGCACTCCTCAATGTTTTGTGCTCAAATTCAATTGGAAAACAACAGTCTTGCCATATTGGATTTCAAATGGTGTAAAGATAGTTGTGGTCTTCCATTTTGTGTTGAATGCCAAAACCGCTTTTGGAAGCATGTCTACCCAATTTTTCTTATGGAGTGCAATTGTTTTTATCAATATGGCCTCTATCTCTCTATTGTAACTTCTACTTTTCCATTACATTGGGGATGATATGGTGTAGATTTCTATGCATGATTTCATATTATTTAACCACATCAAAAATTACATAAATAATGAAATATGTACCATGTTTTTTTAACAATATCCCTTGTGGATTTCGATATCCGTGAAGATGTGATCATATAAGAACTTGGATACTTTCTCAATTTTTGGTTTGGAAACACCTTCACCTCTGTCCACTTGGTTAGGTAATATGTGCATACTAGGATGAATTATTTCGTTGATATGGAGGGTCTATTAGGAAAATAAAATCTAAGACACATTTTTCAAAAGGCTACAAGACCAATTGAGGCTACAATGGCATCTAATCGGATCTAGTGGGATTACCCGTTCTTTGAAATTTATATCACATCTCTTGGTGTATAGTACGCATTCTTCCGTAATGTTGGCCACTATTAACCACTAGTCAACACATTCTACGTTGTTCTTTTTGTAACAATATGCCATCCACAAGGTTCATTGTGGCATGTTCGAGGACATAAAATATCTCCTCATCATCTATACACCTTATTATTTGATCTTGTCCCTTATGAAACCGAAATAAAACTATCCAAGAAAAATATAATCTATTTTCAATTATATATCCATTCTTAGAGTATAAGTAATCTGGAAGTGTTTTACTTGAGATTAAATAGTTTGCTATGTCTGCATACCAGATGTTTTGTTAGAAATATAAAATAAGTTCTCATATGGAAAGGAATCATAAACTACTTTCTCTTCACTTTTGATATCCATCCTTGAAAGTAAATATGTTACCTCATTATCCTTTTCGTGCTTGTCCACTATGGTGACATCAAATTCTTGTAAGAGGATAATCCATCTTATTATTCTACCGCTTTACTACCAGGTTTGTTTATCAAGTATTTTATTGTAGCATGATCAATGTGAATAAACAATGGATATCATATGATGTAGTATCTGAATTTTTGATATAATATACTACCAAGATCTCCTTTTTTGTTATTGTGCAATTTAATTCGCATGCCGCAAGTTCTTGCTAACAGTATATTGCATAATTTATAATTCCATATTTTTTTCCTAGGACATATCTAATAGGATGATCTGATGCATCTATGTGGATGTGAAAACTAGGGTTCATTTTAAGAAGCCCCATCAGAAAAATTATTTTAGAATTTGTGGCGAATCTCAAAAATTGACTTTTGAATTGTTGGCGAATCTATGAAAAAATGTTTCAAGGAAAGACAATTTCACATGGAGTAATTTTATTGAGGTTTCATATAGTTGGATGGGATGGTTGGTTAGGTAGGTCAGGTCACCGTAGTTTGGTTGGATAGTGGGTTGGGTAGGTTAGTTGGGTGGGTTAGTCGATATAGGCTGGTCGGTGGTAGGATGGTCGTGTTGGGTGGTAAGGAAGATTAGTCGGGTAGGTTGGCCGGTGGTTTGATGGGTGGGTTAACCATCAAACTATGCCATCCAACCCCTTATTCATCCAACCCCTTAGCCATCTAACCCCTTAAGCACTAAACCCCTCAGCCCCCTAACACCTTACCCATCCAACTCCTTAACCATCCAACCCTATAACCATCCAACTCTATCACCAAATCCCTTGGTCATCTAACCCCTTCACCATCCAACTATTGGCCATCCAACCCAATATCCATCCAACCTAACATTGGTCGCACCTTCGAGCCATCCAATCAAAGAGCTTGGGTTTGACGGGTTGTATCATTAGGTTGGTCAGTTTGATTGGTTGAGTGGGTTAATCATACATCCAATGTGGGTTGGGCGACCATCATATCTAACCAATAGTTTTCCACCATGTGTCCCTTAAACCATTCAGACCCCTATATATACCCCTACAAGGTTCATTTCTTCACTTTTCCACAAACATTTCTAGTACTCTGAGCTCTCCATTCTTCAAATTTCTCCCAAATTTCAACAATGGCAAGCACCACATATGCTCCTACACCCAAATTCCAATACAAAAACCTCATGTTCCCATAGATTGTAGCTCTAATGAAACTAAAAGATGCACAAAAGGAATGGCTGGAAAAATCACAATTTACCGGGCTTGTCAACATGCCCCAATTCAATACTTTGATACTTTTGTCCTTGATTACCTTCTCGCCTCTTACAACCAGAATGAGGGACAATTTTCCATTCTCCTCATGCATTCGATTCATTGTCAAATTTATTTCACAATTGAGACTACAAACATACATCAAGAACTGGTTACCATTCGAAAAGAAACCACCTATTACTATAAAGGTTGTCCTTACAAATGAAGACAATTTTTTTGAAGCTTCATTACAATGTGCAAAGCTAATGGTAGGTTTACTATTTTCAAATACTTTTTTCTAATCATTACTTGACCACCAAAATTCTAACATCCAAGGTTCACTTTAAGAAGCCTCTGGAAAAAAGGAGGTGGAAAATCCTTGTGAATATTCCTTTGGCCACATTTGCCACAAAGGAGAATTTTCGTAGGTTTCTGCACGAAATATTTTCCTAATAGTTTTAAGAAATCAAATGTGAAAGTCACGTGCTAGCAAGGTGTTGTTGATGCATGTCAACAACACCTTGCCGTTGCATGACAAAAAAATGTTGTTGACACACATCAACAATCATGAAACCTAAAATTTCCCTATAAATACCAACACGGCCCCTCATTTTCACGTTCTCCTTTCCCGGATACCAATTTTTTTCCTTCTCTCGAGCACTTCTTGCTATAGGTATTGTACATTGACATCAATCAAGTCTCCACATCACCACAATCAAATTCATGGCTT
The DNA here is from genome assembly GCA_018340775.1 of Taxus wallichiana var. yunnanensis. Taxonomy (NCBI): domain Eukaryota; kingdom Viridiplantae; phylum Streptophyta; class Pinopsida; order Cupressales; family Taxaceae; genus Taxus; species Taxus wallichiana. The sequence goes on from CM031242.1 coordinate 904,086,701, forward strand.
CTTGTGCCCAAGGAAAACCTCAGGATCCAACACCGAGACTCCAAGGGAAAGATTCAATACAGAAGTGCTATGTGCCCCCACATATATGTAGTTATGGAAATGAATGCAGAATACAAGGATTCAATAGTAGCATCTAAATTCCAAGGGCTTATTAGCATGCCCCAGTTTGAGGTTGACCATCAGATTCTTAACTACCTACTTTCGTCCTACAATATAGAAAACAATACTTTTACTATTACATTGGAAGATCGACGTACATTCTCCTTTAGTGTCAAACCTATTGATATCCATCGATTGACAGGCCTCCCTTTTAAAAATGTGCCAATAGTAACAACCAAAGCAACCCTCACTAAAAATGATAAGATTTTCCTCGAATCTAGTTATGGTTTCAATGTTGATTGTAAGTGTAATTTTCTCTCATTTGAATGTTTTTTTATATTAATTCAAATTGATATTAATTCCGATGACTTTTATAGCTCATGTCAACAAATCAAGATGAGGAGTGGATATGCAAGATGTTGCACACCACTTTCTTGCTGCCTTGATTTCTTTGTTTCAAGCCAGAATTATTATGCAGGGTTGACAAACTGACATTCCAAATTGGGTTGTTGCATACATTCTTGCAACAATCAGAAATCAAAAATTTGACTGTGCACATTTCTATCTAACAAGATAAAGTCGACATTACCAATGCATCAATTTTAGAAAAACCAGTTATTCATTCCACAAACTATCTCCTAGCTCTTTATTATGAGGCTTATTATAATTTAAAAGATGAACCAACTCCAACTTGCACAAATGAGACAATGAAGAATTTTTCAATTCCACTTGAAGAGCAGCAGGTAAATAGTTCATATTCCATCTTTACCAAGGGTTGTATTTTTATGTTTTTCTCATTCTGATCGAATCTTTGTGCACTAATATAATGTAATTTTGATTGAATCTTTTCTGTATGCAAAAAATATTTGTGGAGTCACTTCCACGAAAAAATCAGCATCAAGAGGAAGAGGCCAACAACATGTTGAGGCCTCGGAGAAACATAATCTAAAATTGAAGCTTTCTCATCAACTCGATTCCTAAGTATTCTCATTAATGAAATGACACAGATGTAATACCCTTAACATTCAAAGTAGGGTTGTTTACATTTTGATTTTACCATTTAATGATTTACCATATTGAATTGACATGTAGTTCCTACACTTGTAGGGACTTTGGACTACACACGTGCTTCAAAGCAAGCATCACCAACTCACTCGGTATAATCTCATGTAATTTTTGAATCTCAACAATAATTACCACCATCATCTCCAACTAAAACAATTCAAACTCTATCACAATGCCCCATGTTACACAATCAATTCGTACAACAACAAAATCCCACTCAACAAGGTATGACTTCATTTATTTTGTGATTTTTTTAATACTTTTACATATTATTTAGTAATTACTAATGATTTTGTTCTTTTTATTCAAATTTGATAGCAATCCTTTGTCTTCTACTCAAAATCTGCAAACCCCACCTACTCAATCAACCCCGCAATTACAATTCAAAATGGCGACTAGAGGTTAGGACAAATGACTAGTGGTAAACGCATGTCGTTGATTCTAGCCCCTAGCAAGACACTAAACATTCCCTCGTCATTCATTATTCTGACCCTCTCTCTTGCTAGTTGGTCCATTCCAATAGGGAAATAAGTTTTGAATCAAATAAATTTAGATGAAGATTATTTGGGCATTGATAGCAGTGACCCAATTGGTTATTTTAACACACGTGATATGATTCAGGGCCAGTAGGTATATTTCCATATCAATGTAATTTTATATTTATTTAAATTTTCAACATTTCAATTTCAATTTTAATATTAATTTCTATTATTGCTATTAGGATCAGCGCTCCCAAAAGTAAAACGATGCAAAGATCGTTGCTCAACCTGAAATCCACCATACTTCTCCTTCAAAATCCTCCTCCTCTGATACAAATAGTGATGACTTGCCAACATTTCCTTTGGAGAACTTGATTGGCTATGATTGTCAATCCCACATGAATGAATTTATCACACCTCAAATCAGTGAGCTCATTCAATGGGAGTGAAGGGAAAAAGTATTAATATCTGAGATAATAAGTCATTATGATAACCATTGGAAAAAGAGAGATTATTTTCTACAGTCCAAAATCAACCTGCGAAGATTAATGCATTATTCATCGAGCTAAAATTCGGACTACCACATATAAGAACACCTATAACGACAATATTTTAAATAAATTATTAAACAAATTGGAAAATATTAGTGCTGAGGCCTAGGCCTATTTCAATAAATGGTCTAAGGACAAGGATATGGTGGTGATTGCAAATGCCGAAACAGATAGAATTTTCATAAGTATAATCAATCTGGAAAAATATTTTTTATTAATTTCAATAAAAATTAGTTTTTTAATATGTTTAATTGAATTCACTCTTTTTGTTGCAGCTGAAATATGAAAATTTAAAGAGTCAAGCTAAGGTGTTCCAATTTCACTTGAAATGGAAAATAACATTTATTTGCAATGCTTAAGATGAAATAAATTATTGTTTTGGTTGTGAACAAAAAAAAAATACACTTAAGTGGATAATTAAAGAGAATGGCTATAACCTTGATATTTTATTCAAAGTAAATGCAAAGTGGAAGATCCTTCTTTGACATCCCATGGAGATTCTAAAAGGAAGAAGAAGTAAATGCTAAGAACCTAGACATGAATGTTGAGGATCCGATTATTTCGGGATTATTGAAGCAAGGAATACCGTAGGGTCTAGTGAAAATGTTAATGATTGAGGATTGAGGATTGTGGAACCTCAAAATAGAAACTTTAAATATTTTATATATAGAATAGTGAAAGTTGATACTTGAATATTTATTTAATTTGAAGTTTGGATTTAAAATTTATCCGATATTATTTTTACTTGCAATGATGATCATAGTTACATTTATCATTAGATGTGCATCTCTAAATAATAAAATTATACTAGATTTGGTTATAGTTATTATCCATTTATTCATTTATAATGTGGTGTTATGTGGACATTAGGTGTGGATGTCTAGATAATGAAATCGAGTAGATATGAAAGATAATGAGTTGTACGTGAAAAGATGAATTGTATGTTGTTATATTTTTATATAGAACTTCTATATTGTATATGGTGTGTATGTTTGATGGATAATCATGATTCATGGATTTAAACTTTATGCAATATTATCTCTTCTTGCAATGATGGTCATGATTACATTTTTCATTACATGTGGATGATGACATGGAATATGTTTGATGACATTAGAATAGACATTAGAATGGATCATCCATTTATTCATTTAGAATGTGGTGTTATGTGGACATTAGATGTGGATGTCTCGATAATGAAATTAGAGTAGATATGGATGATGATGAATTATATGTGACTAGATGATGATAATGGATAATTGTTTTAAGAAAATTAAGAATGTGGTGTGACAGATACATCTTAATACAGTAAAAGATTTTTCTCTATTTTAAATTTTGAACTCTTTAATATGTATATAATTTCTTTCCATTTATTTTCAAACCTTTTTACCAAATTTAAATGACAAATTTCAAAGGAAAAAAAGAATGTGGTATGACACAAATATCTTAATACGGTAAAATATTATTCACATTTAAAACTATGGCTAAGATAGGGTTTAAGGTACCTCTTGTCTTCTTGAGCAAGCTAGATGACCTTCGATTCTCGAGAATTCAACATGAAAAATGGATAAGGATTAGAATTAAAATGGGTGAGTTTCCTGACAATGTCAATCCTAAGAAATGATAGCTTCCTTAGATGGATGTCAACACACATTTTTCATAAACATTTATGAAATTAAGAGAAATTAAAATGCAGATTCCATATCTAACCTAAGAAAATTAAACAAAACCAAGACATGTTCATATCGAAGGTGACACAAATATAAAGAATGCATTGCAGAGTGGACGACAATTGTACCAGACACTAAGCATGGAAGAATATGTAGAATCTAGATCTAAGATTTGAATACCTTGTAAAATACAACATCAAAGTGGTTTGAAAATTAAAAATACCAATGAAATAAATCCGATTTTAATAAATAATAGTATTTGAATAAATGTAAATATACATACCTGTAACATCTTTGATGATAACTACAAATCAAAAATAGCCTCCTCACTATCAATATTTACATCTACAGAATTACAATGGTATTTATGTAAAACTATAAACAATTAAATTAGAATCTATTAATATGAAATTGAATAAATAAGAACAGTTAAAGTGTAATGTCAAGGTGATACCTATTTAAAGCTGAAACAATCCATTTTCAATAGCTTCTTCGTATTCAATATTTGCATCCGTAGAGTTTGACGATGCACCACTTCTAGTCTCATCATTGAGATTACTTGGACTTGTAGTAGTATTATTTACACCTCTTCTTTCGGCAAGGGAATTCCAATGCACAATAGCTCTATCAAAAGGAAAGGTTTCCAAAGAGTAGCGAGAAACATAACACCTTATGCAACTTTCGAGATTTTTATCCAACCTATTTCTCAGTTTTGATTTAATAAAAGATAAAGCACTGAAAACTCTTTCATCCTCCACAGATCCCAAAATCATTGTTTGGCACAACTCATACAACCAAAAATATTCACTGATGTCTTCCTGTAACACACTACTTTGGTAGATTTTTCACCAAATCCTTGTAATAGCACCACTCTCTAAAGGTTCATCTAAGATTTTATATTGTGACCTCATTTTCATTGCAAAATTAGTTGATTGAGTCTTTATTAAATCAAAATTCAGTATACCTTTTATTTCAATACCCTCAACCTCTGATGTCTTGCTGAAATGATCCAATATTGTACCCATGTATTTATGGAAAAGCTTACTTACAAAATCATCACGACCACCTTCTGTATTCCAAAATTTGGATTCATCACACCTATGGCTTCAAGAATTTTGTCTTTGCTGAAATGTTCTCTAATTTCTGATGCTAAGGATTATGCAATTTTTTTAGTTTTATTCTTGTTTCAATTACTACAAAATCAAACAGATTTCATGTCATAGGAACTTCTTTTTTTTCATTGATGTAACATCTTTACTTTTTGTAGAATGTGCAGTGGTATCTCTTTCCCACTAACATGGATATAGAGGTGATCATGGATATTAAATCTCAAAAATTTATTGGGATGATTAAGATCCAATAAAAATTTCTAGTTATCAAAAAATAGTGTATCAAAACTATTTGGGGAAGTGTATAGGGCATCAAGACTCATACATACCATTTTTCTCATCCATATAAAATCAAAAATATAGATTAATCTCCCTTGTGCATGCTTCATCAATGTATTGATCTCTTGCAACATTGGAAGAATGCCTACCAATGTAAGAAATGTCTCCAAATTAGTTAGAAAAAACAACAAGTCCCTCACCCTGTCAATTTCATGATGATATTTGTGCATGAAACCAACCAACAAAGGATACTCCTCATGCACTTTGCATGTAGGCTCATACAAAGAAATCCACCTTGTCTCAACATCCTTCGATTTTTATTTTCCATATGTAATTCCTATGGAGAATGTTTAAAACTCAAGAAATTGCTTTGGGTTGCCCGCCATATAGGCATGCCATTCTATTATAATATCCTCTACTTTTGCAACATTTTCGTAGTTGCTAACGATTTTATATGCTAAATTCATTATGTGAGCCATACAAAGTGAATTGCTAGCATATAAGGGTTCGCTGATGTTTGTAATTGAACACACAACCTAGTTTTATGACCCTGCATGACTAATGCACCATCTACTCCCACGCACACCAACTTTGTAGCAATTTCATTAGTATTCATGTTAGTAATTTATTTCAAAAGAGAATTAACTAGTTTATATATGTTTTTTGCATTACAATTTTCAACCGTTTTCTAAACACCCAATAGATATGGAGTCCTCATATGATTTTCTAAATTATAAACATGGATACATACCCATGTAGTGTTTTCAACATATGTCACTTCATCAATTGACAAAGAGATACAATTTACATTTTTACACACTCTTTCAAATATTCCTTCTCAATCACAACAAGGCATTTAGTCATTTCCCATGCATTGTTGTCTGACCAATGAGACAGGGGAACATTCGCATTCCATTATATTGATATAAAACTTTGAAATCGATGAAATATGAAATTTTCTTCCTTTCTTAATGATGTGGAATAAAGTAGAAAACTATATGAGTTTAGAAAAAAAAATTATTGATTCATTTGACCAATTTACAATGTGATTGTTCTACCATTTTCTACGAAAAGTCTGCGTATTTTCCGATCTACCTCATATTTTTCCACATATTTCACATGTATACATTATTTTTCATTTTTCCATCTATGTATTTTTATTTTTGGCCATCTTCCCCTATTACAGTCAAATATTGTTTTCCACAATGTTTTTCAAGTGTGTACAACTTCAGTTGCATTTTTTGTTGCCTTCCCAATTTCCACATACATAGTATACATGTAAATTCCCATGAAATTTCTTCAGCATTAGCTAGCTGTACAAGTTCTATAAATGGAAATTTTGCAGCCCAGTCAAACTTGTATGTCCTCCCAAGTGTCCACATATTGTTGTTCATTTTCACATTTTTACTTTTACAAGCAGAGCTTTTAGGAATATCACGATCATCAGGTTTCCTTTTCCGTGAACTACTATTTGCATTTGAATTTTGTGTTGTAATTTGCACTCCTGGTTACACATCAATAGTAATATCTTCAAGTGCTTGACATGGTATTATTATAGGTGTCATTTGGCCGATAATGATCGAATGCATGTCTACTTTAATAACACCTTCCACATAGTATGTTCTTGGATTGATTTCATTGGGAGCTCTATGGGTGTTGGTGGTTGTGGTATCTGAACAATAAAATTTTAAAAAATACTTGAACAGAGACTTTTGAGGTTTTTTTGTAACTTTTTGGGTGTTCGAGCTCTAACACTTCAATTGTTCTATTCATGATAAATGTGAGTTAGATAAGCTCCCGGTCATCCATTAACAAACACAACCTATTGTGCACTAAAAATAGTTCCATGTCGTGCGTCAGCAATGGAAACTTTTCACGCTTCAACCAAAACACATTGTCATGTGCCAACCAAAATAACTTGTCCCGCATCAACAACCGTTCCTGTTACATGTCAAAAAAAAAAATTTACACATTAACCAAAACACCCCCGTCACGCATCGGTAGATAATTCTTGTTGCATGTCAGTAGAGAGTTCTTGTCACACGTCAATAGAGAGTTCTTGTCACACATCAGTAGAGAGTTCTTGTCACGTGTCAACAAAGATTTCTTGTCACGTGTCAATAGAGAGTTATTTTCATGTGTCGCTAAGATTTCTTTTCATGCGTCATCGTGAGACTTCATGTCATGCATCGAAGCTCGTTATTTTTGTGTGTCAATAGAGTCTTCTCAAAACTATACTTTGTGTACTGGCCTCTATTGCTTCACAAGTTTGTTGTACTTGATAATAGATATGCCCCCATGTGGTATGAGTTAGCAAGTAGTGTTCTACCTAGCGAATAATATAGGATTATATAGGGGATATTTTAAAGAGGTAGGTGAAGCCGACCCCTAAAAAAAATTAAACTGTAATTTTTAGGTGAACATGTCAATGACCCGCGCTAGAAAATTTTCCTTTTCAATTTTTTCTAAAATGGAATATTCACCATATTACAAATATTCGCCACTAAAAAAATCACTTCCAACACATCTTGTCTATTATTACAGCTCCTCTTAATCATTTAACAAGAGGCCTTCTTGTACAAGGTATTACAAACTAATTCTTTCTTGCAGCTTACATCATGTTTTTCAAGCCATGATTATATTATAGGGCAGATCTATAGACATTCCATATTGGGCAGTTCAATATATATTGTGGACACTAGAAGGTCAACAATTCGATTGGTGCACATATTTTTCCAACCGAATAAAAATATATCTCCCACGCCCGTAATGTATCTGATAAATCCAATATTGTATTCTCTTGTTGTAATTATATTCTTGCTTTCTATCAAGAAGCTTTCTTTGAATTGCAAGCAAAAATTCCAACTACAATTAATGATAAAATGATTGGTCTCACTCTTGAAGAACAATAGGTAACAATTACTTTTATAGTTTTCTTGTTATAACGATTTCTTATTCAATATTTTCAATAAAATAATAATTGTAAGATTTTATTTTGCAGAGAATAATTATAGCTGCAACATCTCATAAGGAGGTAATTTCTTGAGGTAAAGCCCCTCTAGAGGTCTCTACAGATTTTGACATGGATTCAACATAATCAACACCAATACAAGTTCCTCATCAAAAGTGACCTAGGGGTTGGTATGTGCATCACATCTACCATCACATTTAACTACATGTATGAAGTTTTATTTTTATATAATTAACTAATTCAAACAACAAGTATAGATTATGTAAGTAGTACTATTTTTTAATATTTCTACTCTTCTTTTCTACATTTATTGTATTCAGAAACTACTAAAACTAGTGATGAAGATCAAACTCATTCCGATGGTCAAGATCAAAATGTCACGTTTGCATCTCCGAACATGCAAGGTAAATTGTAATATTTAATATTTAGCATGTTTTGTTTAGTTACAATTTTTAGCATTTACAAGGCCCAACCATATAATGATAATTTTCTAACAATTTTTTGTTTTCTTCTTGCAGGTAATATGGCTTCTGAGAACATTCCACTTGCAAGGAGGCCACCAATACCGCCAACACATACAATCCAAACAAAAAGAATATCTTCAGAAAGAATATAAGGTTTCCTGCAGACTCGGCTGGAACAGTTCATCCTATAACCATAGAATTTCCTAGACTCTCACTAGGTGGTGTTTTAAGTGTAATGACCACACAAATTTTCAACAACATCACCCTTGATGAGGAGTATTTGGGCTTTGATAGTGGTGATGTAGAAAAGGGTAACTATTTTGACACCCATGATATGATTCAATCTACTCCACCTCCACCACAACCATAAAAAAATGTGCATGAAGTACAAGAAAATGACTCTCCTCCTCCAAAAAAGATCCACAAAAATATGATGAAAAGAAACATTTTATATTAGAAAATTTGATATCATATAGTATGGGGGAAATAATTCAAGAAGTTGTAATGTCTGATGTGGATTTGGTGCGGTCTTGGGAGAGGAGAGATAAATTTTGATAAAATAAATAAATACATGATACCATAATCATGCTCAAAGGCATTCATTGTTCACTACCGTAGAGAGCCAACCGACAAGGCAGGACATTTTGCTAAACAAAGCTTAGTTAGGGACAATTTCATATACTAATGATTACAATGATGATATTATAGAAATAATGTTTAACAGGTTGGATAATCTGAATGTTGAAGAAAAGGATTAGTACAAAAATGGACTAAAGACAAGAAAAATGTTTTAATAGAAAATGTAGAAAAAGAAAAAGTTGTGGTGAGTCATCTTTTACATGCAAAATCCTAATATTATAAGCGTTGCAATATATTTTTTCAACTTATCTAATAGACTAAAAATTTAATATTTTTATTTTGCAGGAAAAATATGAAAATTTAAATAAAGAATAAAATGTATTTGAAGCCCACTTGAAGAATGCCCTCAAAATTCTTAATTCATTTATACAATTGAAGGAAAAACTCATAATATTAAATAAAAAAATAATATATTGAGAAGGATAATCAAGAAGCATAAGATGGATCTATAAGTCTTATCGAAGGAAAAGATAAACAAAGATGTAACACTTTTGTTAGCAAGAGATGTAGCGAGGGAGGAGCAAAATATTCTTGAAAATATCAATACCGCAACATGAGATTTTCAAGCATCAGGAGTTATAACAGATAGATTTGTATAGATAGAGCATATTCCTCTGCCTCTTACGCAAGAAAAAGATCAAGCCTCCCCTACAACATAGAAAATTTAATATGTTAGCTAATTTCACCATGTGACAGTGTGTGTATGATGATTCGATATTGGCATATGAATTAAAAGATAGTGGTCAACCCTTTTTTTTGCTTTTTATTCAAGTGGCGAGATGTAAGGAAAACTATGATTCACAATCATAGGCAGAAAAGAGGATGCCCTCATAATGTGTCATAATATGACAAAACTTGTCCGGAAGCTTTGAAATTTTATTTACAACCCCTTTTTGGAATTATATTGGCCAACAATGCTTTATGAATTGATACTTTTCTTCATAAAGTAATCTGCCACATGAGAGAATGATTTCAAGAGTACTTTGGAATTGTAACTATATTTATTGTTAATGGATTTCTACATAATACAAATGATGTTTTTGTTTCTTTGTTTACATAAATGGTGCTTAAATTTTCATGATTTTTTTGTTTAAAATATTTACATTTTTGATTTCATGCAGATGTAAAAAAAATCAATTAATAGATATAAAAGACAAATATGTCCTTATTTTAGTCTGAAAACCAAATATAAAAACAAATGGGATACAAGAAAATGATAGTGAAAATTTTCCAATGGTAATGGATCAAATAAAGACATGGAATATTGCATTTATTGAAAGTTGTAATCTTTTTATGAAATACATCAATACTTATTACATCAAATTATTGTAAATAGTCTCAATAATGTATAGAAGAAATGAAATCTATGTGAATTTGAACAGTATCTGGAGTAACACTTTCATTCATGTCTTGGAAATCAACTGTAGTATGATATGTCGATGTGTCTTGATCCCCTGGGTTACGTGGAATATTACTAACTCATCTTCTTTCTACTAGTGAATTCCATAATGTGAGTGCTTTATCATAAGGAAAGACTCCGATGAGTAATGTGATACCTACAACCTCGATGCATGATTTCTAGATTCATATCCAATCTATTTCAAACTTTTCAATTTAAAAAGGATAGTGCACTAAAAACCCTCTCATCTTCCAGAGAACCCACAATCATTGTTTGACAGAGTTCATACAACTAAACATACTCACTCAAATATTCACATAGAATACAACTAGAATAATTATCCTTCCAAATCCTTTTGATGACACCATATTCATGTGGGTTTTGTAGAAGTTGAAATTGTTGTATCATAGTATTAGCATAATCCATTGACTAGGAACTAAGTATTTTTATTTGTAAAATACCTTCTACAGAAACTCCATTTATCTCTTCATTCTTAGAGAAATGGTCAGTTAGATCACTCATATTTTTGACAAATAAAGGACTGATAGATGTATAAGGTTTTATGCCAGACAAATTCCAAAACTACGGATTTACAACTCCCATTGCTTCAAGTATTTTATCATTTTTGAATCTTTCCCAGATCTCTTTAGCTAAAGATTCAGATATCTTTCTCAATTTATTCCTAGTTTCCAATAATACTACATCATATAAATTTCGTGTCACTCTTACTTCTTCCATTTCTGAGACAACCATATTAACTCTTTTTTGGAACATATGAAGTGGAATATCTTTCCCATGTGTTTTTATACATAGATGATCATGTATATTGTATTTTAAGAAGCACCTAGGATTTTTCAAGTCTGTCAATGCATTCTAGTTTTCAAAAGCAACACCCTGAAAAATCCCATATGAAATATATAAAATTTCAAGACTCCAACACACACATCTTCTGAGTCTTATAAAAAAATTTATGTAGAAGGAACCATATTTTGCATACTTTGTTAAAATATTAAGCTCCCTCAACATGGGAAAAATACCATAGAGTGTGAGTAAAGTTCTTTGTCTATTAGACGACACAATAAATCTTTAGCTTTATCTACATCCCTGTGGTATTTATACATAAATCCTATCAATGAAGGATATTCATCAAATATTCTATAGGCAGTTCATACATAGATATCCATCTGATATCTACATCTTTGAGAAGCTTTTTTCCCTCTGTCAGTCTAATTACAAATTTCTAAAATTTTAAAAATCTCTTTGGACTGCTAGAATAATAAGCATGCAAATCACGTATCAATTCCTCCACTTTAGCTACATTTTCAAATGTGCTCACAATTTTTAGGTCAGATTCATTATGCGAGCCATACAATGGATTACAATCATATAAGGATCAAAATTTGTCTAAAGTCAAATGCAGACCATTTCTAGCTCCTTGCATTACAGATGCACCATCGGTTCTAACACAAACTAATTTTGTTGCAATGGAAAAGTCATCCATTATAGTGATATCCTTCAGATTTGAGACCACCAATTTATAAATATTTTCAAAATTGCAATTCTTAGTCATTTTATGAATTGTTAAGAGGTGTGGAGTTCTTATTTCATTAGCAAATGTGTAAACATGAATACAAATCCATGAAGTATTATCCATTGTAGTAACCTCATCTATTGAAAGGGAAATATACTTTTCCTTTTGAACACACTATTTCAGATCCTCCTTTTCTACCAAAGATAGACATTTTGTAATTTCCTAGCCACTGGTATCTAACCAATGAGATTGAGGAACATTCTGTAGACCAATAACCTAATACATAATTTTATTTTCTCTAAAATATGACATGGGTCTTCCCTTTTCAATATATGGAATATGATAGCAAACTGAATACTTTTTGCATGCATTTCTACCTCTATAGATTTTCTCAATCTTACTACTATGGTGCCACCTTTTCAATTATATTGTTCATACCTTTTTTTTCATTTTCATATTCTTCTCGCGTATTTTACTTGTTGACACTCTTTTGCATCTTTCCATTTATGCATTCGACTATGCTTTGCCATCCTTTTGCTTTTGGGAAATGTATATTTTCCCAAATTGATTTTCAATTATGTCCAGCTTTGAGCTGCATCATGTGATTTTTCCCCTGTTTCTAGCCACATATTTTACATCGACATTGTGTTGGAACATCATTATCATTTTTAGTCTACACAGGTTCAATAAACCAATATTTTGCATCCCATTCGAACTAGAAAGTCCTTCCAATTGTCTAGTTTTTCCTCTTTCTTTTGACATTTTTGCTTTTTTTTCTTGGGGTACAATTTCTACATCTAGGCTCTCGGCGCAGAATATCTTGATTTTGATGTCTCCTTTTTCTCGAAATAGACCTTGGAGTAGAAGCTTCCTCTCTCGGTGTATCATGAGAATTTTATGAATTTTCTTGTACTTCTATGTCTTCAAGGACGAAATTTTTTCATCAACATATAATGGATCATCGTTATCTTTAAATTGATTATTTTGTGAAGGAATTTGTGAAACGCTCCGCATATAATTCTATAAAATTGTTACATATATAGTATTAATTGTATATATAGTTATTTTTTTACACAAAGTACAATTTTTTGAAGAAAAGTATAAAAATGTAATTATCAAATTCTATAAGACTAAATAGCCTCTCGAATGACACGTGACCGATATTTTTACCTGATGTAAAACCCCTTCATTTTTGTGATTTTCCAAAATATCCAAACAGATTCTTTGCACCCTTTTTTGAATCGGGTTGAATTTGTAACCATCTTACCCCGATTTCCGTAATCCATGACTCGCTTAGTGATGACTCTTATGTTTGAAGGCTCGAGATTATATGACTTATGATTAGACAAACCTAGTTTAGATGGCTCTAGGTTTAGACGGCTCTTGGGTTAGATGGCTAGTGGTTGGATGGTTCTTTGGTTAGATGGATATGTGGTTAGATGACCAAGGGTTGGATGGATAAGGGGTTAGAACATAGATTTGGATGGTTAAAGTATTGGACGACCGAGGGGTTGGATGACTAAGGGGTTGGATGGCTAAGTAGTAGGACAATAGAGTTGGATGGTTAATGGGTTGGATGGCTAATGGGTTGGGCGCAATAGGGGTTGGACCACTAACTCAAGTTAGACAAATAAGGGGTTAGACGACTAAGGTGTTGGATGGCTTATAGTTACGGTTTGACAACATATGTTGTATGGTGCTAGTTGTTTATGTTTACTTTGGTGAATATGCACACGAAATGATTTGAAATGGTGGAAAATTACATTCATAAGCTCTTATATATGTGTAAAATATAGGTGAAATAAATAATATAAGGGACATGTCAGTCAAATTTTTTGACAAATAAGTCAGTTGCGAATCATAGAAAATTCTCCAATTCGAATTTCCATAAACCTCTATTTTTTTGAGTTCACGAAAATTCACCACTAAAATTTTTCCTGGTCAAAAGGAAGGTTCCAAATCAGTCTTATAGATATAAGATAAATAGTTAACATCTATTTCAATGTTTGAAAAGCACCTTCATAACACTCAGCCCATAAAAATCAACATCCTTTCCAAGCAATGAAAAAAGTGGTGTTGTAATTTTGTTGAAGTCTTGAATAAACCTTTTGTAATATCTTGCATGCCCTAAAAATCTTCTGACATCCTTTTATTTCCTTGGAGTTGGAAGATTGAATATAAACGATACCTTTTCTGAATCAACTTGAATTCCTTCTGATGAATGGTAGTGCCCCAACACTATAACCTCGACATCATCATGTAATACTTTTCATTGCTTAAGGAAGAATTGTGATCTTTTCATATTTTTAAGACCTTATCAACAATTTATATAGCTTCTTCAAAAGTTCTACCATGTACAGTGAAGTCATCCATATAGACTTCTATGTAGTCATTTTTCAATTCAAAAAAGATACTCAAAACTTCCCTTTGGAATGTACTGTGTCTATTACACAAGCCAAATGGAAGAACTGAATAGGAAATTGTTCCCCATGGACATATGAAGGCATTTTTTTCTTGGTCCTCTAGTGCAATATGGATCTAATTATAGCCACTATATCCATCAAGAAAAGATAAGAACTTTTAGTAGCCAAAGCATCAAATACTTGATCATGAAGGGCAATGAGAAGTGATCTTTTTTTATTTCTAAGTTTAGCTCCCCGTAATCTACATAGATCCTCTATTTCCCATTTTTCTTTAGAAAATTTACAAGAGGTGATACCAATTGAATATTTGATTTAGGGTATAGAAATCCAACATCTAACAACTTCAATAGTTCATTCTTCACAATATCTCTTATTGTTGGGTTTATCTCGCCTTTGAGGTCATTCGACTAGTTTACAATCTTATTTGATGTAAATTGTGTGTTTGCAAATCCTAGGATGAATCCCAAGCATATCACCATAATCCCAGAAAATGTTTTATGTTTTAGAAGATGGGCAATCAAATTTTTTTCATGTTATCTATTTAACATCTTGCTTACATTGAGTGGCCTCCCGGTGTTAGTTTTACTTGCTTGAGAGGTCCATCGTTGAACACACATTTTTGATAGCAAAATTTACTATGCGATCCGGGGAACAAGTTGGCGAAGAATACAATTATTATTTGGAATATCCATGGTGCTTTGCAATGGTAGAACTTGGTTCAAAGGACATCTTAAGCACCGTAATATTTCATCCACTTCTTCATTTATTCCATATTTGTCCTATAAGAAATTGGAAATAACTACATATTATTTCTAATCTTTATTTGTACAAGAATTTTTCAACATCATGAGTTGTTGTATAGAGCTCGATCAACTTTGCTTCTTTAACCCAAATTTTTTGTTCTTCATCATTCAATGGTTTGGCAGAGGATAGAACATAAGCTTATTGGTACCACTTTCATTAGAGGTAATCATGTTTCTTGACCTCGTAACCTATAAATGCATTAGTAGTGGCCAACCATGGTCTTCCTCATATAATAAGATATACTCCTAAATTTGTTTTTGTTAAAGGAAAATTAAATCAGTAGGGTATTCCCAAGAGTCTACCACCACAACAATGTCCTTAAGGAGTCCTTCAGGTCTCACTATTGATATATCTACCAATTGCAAGACTGTAGTTATTGGCCTTAGTCCTTCCAAGTTTAGGTAATCTATGATTTGGTTGGTCATGACATTGATTACTACCCCTAAATAAATTATATTATGTTTTATTTTAGTTTCATTGATAGTAATGTTCACCAAAGTACTGCATGGATCTATGAATTTATGTAACATCAAATTTTCAAGCATGATATCAGCCAACTAATCAAGAACTTGTATAGTGGACGAATCTTTCCTTTTTCTTCCCATATTTTTAATACGTAGATCCTTAACCATTGTTTTTATAGATGGGGACATACTTAATGGCTTGAATAGGTGGAATATTCACACAAATATCCTTTAGTTGATTGAAAAATTCAAATTAGAATTCAATTTAGGGCCGTATTTATTTATTGTGATATCTTTAGAAATGGGGGTTCATTAACTTGTGTCTTATCCTTACTGGAAATTTTTTCATGTTACTTTGGATTTGGTTGTAGTGTTTTTGCATTTTTATGGATCGATCATGGGAACTATGGTTATTTTACAATATATGTGATAGTGGGTTTATTGGTGGGAGAAGTGCTCTTCCTAAGTAGGGATGAATATCATTGAAATAAACTAAACATGTAGATTATTCAATTGTGTAGGCTAGATGAGCAAATTTATTGTTAGGGTTAAGTGATGGTTGAGTGGAAGTTGAGTATTTTTAGTCAATATTTAGAGTGGGAATTTTACATCAAAGATTAATGTTGTGGGTAAGGAGGTTACTAGTATGGTTATTGATAGTTAGGAGGTTGATTACTCTATCGCTTTCCTCCTCTCCAAGTTTCCTTCTATGAAGAAAGGGATTTTTCCATCGTTGTCCTTAGAACCGAGGTTTCCATGGCTTGTTATATTGGCTTAGGCTAGGGTATAGAGCCCATCCTTGCTGAGTATTAGCCTAAGGCGGGGTTACAAATATGAATTACTAGCACAATATTTAAAATATGGCATGGGATTTTATGATATACCTCCTTGTCTTGGTGGCCATTGATTCCTTTGAGAAACATAGAAAACTTTTCCATCCTCCATTTCTATCATCTTGAATTATGGTGCAGCCTTCTTTCCTTCTATAATCCCGTCCAATCCCCTTATATTTGTAATCATCTTTATTTATTTTGCATGTATGGAAGAACTCGTATGTGTTTCCTATTATTTTTGAATCACAGTACCCTCCAATTTGCAAAAGTAAGTGTGTGTGTGTGTGTGTGTGTGTGTGTGTGTGTGTGTGTGTGTGAGCTCATGGTGTGATTTGGTAACATGTGTTCTATCTACAAGTTGTGGGACTTGTTACTTGAGATAGACCTCTAAAGAAAGTTGGTTCTTGCTCCTAAAATACCTTCCACAATCTAATTTAATGCAAGAAAAACTATCTAATTCTAATCTAAATTTCTAAGGGACCAAGGAGAGAGATTGCATGAAAAAAAATCCTACACTAAAGTGGTGATACACTAGAAAAGGAGGGTATGAGAATAACTTTCCAATGTGTGAAAATGGAAGAAAAATACATACTAGAGAGGGTGATAACAGTTATCCATAGTCTAGCAATTGCATTCACAATAATATTTCATACACACACAATAATAATGAATCCTTGTAAGAGCATAAAATAGACACAATACATTTACAATAAGATTGAAGAGGAAAGAAGAATGCAAACAAACACAATAAGGGAAGATACATCCACAAACTTGCATCTATTACTTCATTGATATACACAATTCAATCTATTACAAAGTAAAGGCCTAGATCACCATGCAAGGAGTCCACTATAAGGGCTTGCAACACATTGGCTTCACAAAAAAAAAATGATAGATTTTTTCAACGTAAAACAACATCCTCTTACGATGATCCCAACACTTTAATTTATAGAATTTGGAAGAGAGAGGATTGAAATCCCAAAATATTTCTTTCAACCACTTGAAAGAGGTAATAAATTAAGTGAAATGATGGTATGTTTCTTGCAAAAGGCACCCCATATTTTCCCATGACACGTAGCAATAAAAAATGTCTACCCATACTTCAATAAATGCATCCCCAACCACTAATAAAATCAATGTTCAAACCTAGCACGTTTTCCTTAAAATCACCATTAATTCTTCATAAATTTCTAGATTTCCTTATTTCTGCATCAAGCTCGAGTCATGATTCCAAAAAGACCAATTTTTTATGATTTTTTTGATAAATGCAAAATATATGGCAATCTGAGTGTGAGCATTTATTTTGAGGTTACCAGGGATTTCTTGCATTTTACAAAAATGAGCTTTTAATTTGTTAGAGTTGGAGATGTTTATTTTATTATTACCCACCTACCCTTATTAAATATAAGAAATATAGTTTCTTTGGCATAGAGGAGGTCGTGCCCTTTACGAAATGTTAAATTTTGTGGAAATCGTAGTTCGAGTCAAAAGTTATGACTCTTTGAAGTTCGGGGTTGAGCTCTCCACTTCCCTTTATATTACGGGTTTTTAGGTAAATCATGTCCCCATAGCACTTAGACCGTGTGGGCATCCTTTCTCCACGTCATCCGATTCGAGATTTTCTATCCCTTCCCGTCTGCTTTGTTGACTAGGTTAGGTGGGTCGTTGACCGCCGACTTCTCTGCACCACTCACACATGGGTATTTCAGCTATTTCAGGTCTACATGTCCAACTATCCAGGATATTTTTCTCCGCCATCGCTAAACTTCACTAGTCATTGGCTATTTCAGTTTTTGGGGCCCATGCATACTTTAGTCCTGATCAGACTGTGGATTGCATGGGATGTTTTTATCTTCCTTTTCAACATTTTTTTTTTGACCCACGCTTCGATCGACTACTTCGGCTTTTTTGGGCCCGAATGTCCTGGAAAATGTTTTCCGCCCTACCTGCATTTCACTTGGTTTCTTTGTTGATCGGGTACTTTGGCTTTGCAGAGAACTTACGACACAAGTGAAGGACATGCCGACCCAAATTAGCCATAATACACTACTTCCTTAGAATTTCAGGCCCGAACTAGGTATGATGAACCTGAGTACATAACACATTGGTTCCATCTACAACCCCCAAACCTAATTTGCACTAAAATAGGCCCTTGACTTCATTTTTAAATTTTTTTGAAATTTTCACTAACTCAGATTGTTATTTGGATAGGGAAGTTAGAGAAAAGCTAAGGGATCCCTCAAAACCTAATTTTGGGCCTTAAACCATTTCTTCTTGCTCAAGCCTGAAGAAATTGTGCAAGTTATCAAAATTACCTTGTGGGTTGAATTTTAGATAACATTGCCTCTCGCATCCTTGCTCTTATTATTTTCATGAAGAGCACCAAACTAGGTGGTCATGTCATTAACTATTTCCTTTTTCATGTTTTTGAACATGTTTACAATCTCCGATTTAGACATGTCTACAATTCCTTTGGTATTTGATCCACCCTTTGATCTAATAGTTATGATTCTCTTTATATTTTCTCTAGAATAAGTCCTGCAAGCTTAAAAATATCATCAAAATTAGCTTTTAAGGTATTTCCATCTCCTATCAGTCCAAAGCATCCATATCCTCCTCATTAAGTGCTTTTCAAAAATTAACTTGAGAGACTCGAGAGGTGACCTTATGTGTCTTAGCTTCCGAACGTAAAATAGGAATATCTCTAGGTAATCTTCTAGTATCTCATCTTCCTTCTGTGCCATCTTGAAGATTTCATCTCCTCATCTTCTACTTAGTCTGTAATAGTCTTGGTACTTAGTGAGAAAATTTTCCTTCATCTTTTTCCCGGTAGTATCGACATATCTTCCTAAACCCATAAACCATATCAAGGTTGTATCATTGAGTGTAGCATGGAACATTTTCATCTTATGTGCATTATTTGGCTAGTCATAACTCCCGTGTAAAGCATCAAACTCAAACATGAAGTTTCTAGGTCTTCGGTTATAGATCCATGAAAATTAGGAAGAGATGATGAAGAGATGTTCTTCATTACAATAGGTTGATTATTATTGGAGATAGGGAACTCAAATGTAGTTTCCCCTTCTTCAACATTTTGATTCACCTCCTCTGCCATGATAGGTTGTTTAGTAATATCCTGAGAAATATTACTTCAAGGGGTTTTTCTTCTAGCAAACCTTGTACAGAGGAAGATGTTTCTTCTTTATAATGATAAGAAATCTTTACTCTTTGGGGATTAGGTGGGAATATACCATGGACATATCTTGGATGACACATACATAAATTGGCTCAACCTTAATAGACATTCATTAGTGGGGAGGGTTTGAAGGTTGAATTTTTACAACCTAACCTATGCTAGAAATTTAAAGGTGTATAAACCTCACAAAAATTTCTATAACTTGACAATATCCCTAGTAGCGGTACCAAAAAAGGTGGTGAAAATCAAATTTTAGAAATTAATTAGATGTTCGTTGAATCAAAATTATTTAATTATCAAACCAGCGGATGTAAACTTGAAACATTTTTAGTGTTGTATACATAGTTACAAAGATATCTAAGAGGTTGGAAATAAATAACTATCACAACAATGCTTGAAAGTAACTAGAAATTATAACTTAAAATGAATGGTTTCTAAATGCTAGCACTAAGACAAAGCTATAAATTCAGAATGTAGATACAAAAAGTAAATGGTTCCTAGGTAAGCATACATGCAATGAAACAAGACAACAATGGAGGGGTTTAGCAGACCACAAGTGGGCCCTGACTTGGGTGTTAATCCCTCCTAAATTATGTAACTAGAGAATAATAAATAGAACTTATATATTTATTGAATTTATATGAATATTACATCAAGGAACAAAGAAATCTCGTGTATAAATTTATCTGATAATGAATGTCTTTGTTATCAAGCACTAACCTTTTCTTTTATACTTCTCATCTTACAACAAAATATTAGAAGAAGAAGAGTTCAACATGGAGTTTCAACAAACTAAGTGAAAGATCTTCAATAGGATAATCGAAAGACATTTAATAGAAAAATGAGATATTAAACACATGCAACGTAACTTAATAGGTGTTCACATAAAAATGTTCAAGTAATCTAATAGTTTGTTCAACCACATGTTAACTCAATCAATCAATCCTTCACTAGTTTACAACGGATGACTAGATTAAAGGTTGAGTTATCTCCCAATTCTACATGTTCCAACCGCAACCGATTATTGTACATTCGCACTTGAGTGTTGTTCATCATGCCTTCCGAATATCTTCATAACATGGGATATTTGTTGAAGATGACTTCCTTTGGCTACGAGACGGATTCTCAGTGGACAAGTTCTTTGGTTGTGGACAAGTTATTGTGGATGGTTCCTTAGCTATATGTGAGTAGGTGAATATGGAAACTTTCTTACAACGAAGAGTGGAATCACACATATCATCATTCATAAAATTTATTTAAATAATAATAATAAATACACAAAAATACCAAAAATAAATATAACTAGGTATAATTATATCGCTTAGTAATTATGCCACAAGTTTAAGGTTTTCCACAATTTCAAGGTTGTAGAGATAATATTCAATAGTGTACTTGGAACATACATGGACATAACTACAATGGCTTGATCAAAATATAGAAGATTAGTTATTTATAAAGGTATTTAACACAACTCATCACCTACGATACTTCAAGTTAACTTAGAAAACTGTTAATGAATGGTGACAACCTTGAGGAGTTCAAGAAATCTAACCTCATACTATTTGATGGCTATTGAGACACATCACCTATTGTCATGGGATCCTACAATGATCCAAGTTTCTCTCTTTTCTTGATGACAAAGTACATATGTCCAATTCAAGAATCATGCAAGTTCAGGCCTTACATACCTCATACGAGATGGATATATAGAGAAAAATTACACTTTTAACCTTTAGAAATGTGAGCACATAACTAGATATTTGGTCTCATGGTCTAAAAACACTGTCACGTAGTCATAACATCTTTAAAATCTTAAATCAAGAACTTTGACTGTATCTCACCCTTGGAGTTTATGCTTGTTCACATTCTTAGAGCACAAATGATATGTTAAGTGCATACAACCACCACTCTTCAAACCTTGCTTTAATGACTAAGTCGGGAGACTTTTAAGGAAAAACATAAGCTACCATTGTTACTCCATGTTCAAATCTTGATATGCTCTCCGAGTATCACCACACACGATATATACTCTTCCACTTGAACTTTTACTAATTGTTAGAGCTCATTTTTAGGATTCAAAATCTTATTTTCATCCTTGTAAAAATTAATACTGACTCAACACTTTGTTGAGTCCATGGAACTTGTGAAACACCAATACAATCTTCAAAATAAATCTTTCCACCCTGTATCTTACCATTGCATTCATGAGAAGAACCTAGGAACAAAATCTCTGTTCATCTTAGTTTAGACAATAATGAAAAATATCCTTCAACAATTCTCTAATACCATTATGACATAAATATTAATTTCATACCATAAGAACATGCATGACATAGATCATGAACAACAAATAATAATTCCTTCTTAATGATAGTCATTACATCCCTCCTTGAACTCTTATGAAGACCAATCTTGTTCCAAGATGATGACACAAAACTTCTTAACATGTCTTGAGACCCTCATTCATGAAATTCATACTTATAATATTTTTTGAATAATAAATCCCTTCACATCTTGAAAGATGTCTTGACACAATTCACAACTTGACTCAAACACAAAAACCTTTTATGAACCAATATGACATGATTTAGATATTCACAAAGAACCTCTTTGAAGCATACAAATATTCAATGTAGATATTCACTTTTAGACTCACTATTATAGGCTTCAACCTTATATGACATTACTTTTGAAATCTTTACAAACCTATAAAACTATAATGGATGACATGAGCCACAACTACTAAGACTTAATAGATTGGACTTTTTAGGACTACTAATAACTTGAGCACACAAAACATTTGTACCAAGACATCGTTCTGACAAAGATGACCTTACAAAAAAATTTCCTAAGAGGAAAATTTTGTTTCCTAGTACATGGATGATGATTGGAACATGTAGAGGACTCCTTCATCTTTCCAAAAGGTATGGTAGAGGTCATGGTGATGAGTGGGCCCTAGTCAAATAGGCCAGTTTATGAGGAATAGTGTTTTGGGAAAAGGTTTTCTAAAGGAGTTGCATGATAAATTGACATTTTGGAATGTATGTGAGTTTATATTGATGTAAAAATAGGTTTTAGGAAAATTTGATTTAGGTACATGGTCAAATGAGCTCCATTCAGGTTGATTGGTCAAAGGGCGTTTTGAGGCCATAAAAAGCACGGTGTTCAAAAGTAAGGTAAGAATAACTAGAGATGCAAGTGGATTTTGGAGACGATTCAATTTTTTTAGAAAGAGAATTCAGATATAATTTCTTTGATATGAGTCATGTCTCATGATGATTATACTTTATGTGGTTTTCAGGTCAATTTTTAGACAAGAATATTTTTTCTAGTGCAAGATAGGCCATGATTTGCTAAATGTTTTGAGTTGTTTAAAGCATGAGATGGATCATTTGATGCTTGATATCACCTATAATGTGAAGAGGGATGAATGGGGCTTCTAATGATTCCATTTATAGGTCTTTATTGTTCTTATAAATTGTTTAATCAACTAATCTTTGAAAACGTCTTTATGGGTAGGTTGATTTGATGAAGACAAAATTGATTGTGGTTTGAGCACACAATTGTGTCAAGACTCATTACTTGCTTATAGGTATTTTAAATGTTTTGTAATTTCCATAAAGTGGTTACATGTCATGGTTTTGTTTTTTTATAGTGATTTGGTGTCATAATTAAGTTTCCAAGGTCTTGAATGGTTTAAGAGACAACAATTTTGAGATGAATAAAGAGTACTGGCGCCCATTAAACAAAATAATTTGATTGGTTGAGCTAAATTTAGACCATGTATGAATGTTAAATGTTATTTTAAGCATTTTTAATGATTTATGGTTCATGAATAAGTATGGTTTTGATGTAAGGGCATTTTTATCTTTGTGCCCATGGGGTTTTGAGCCATTTTGGAACATATAATGAGATTTTTAGCTAGGATGACCTACTTGGGTCACTTGGGATTTTTGTAATTTTAATTTGGGATGTTTTTATGATGTATGGGTTGAGAAAAAGGAGGGAAAAGGTTTGTGTTTTAATTTTAAATGAAGAGGAGCTTATAAAAGCATTGTTTTGGGTGTTTTTGCAAGCTAGTTGGGTGTATGCATTGTTTGTGCAAGAAGTGTGACCTAGGTTAGAGATATTTTAAGGTGTCAAAGCATGAATTGAGGTTATATCAGGTGTGTTACAGGTCAAGGAATATCAATAAGGATGTGTGCATGTGTTTGAAGCTTGAAAAGTGAAGAAAGTGATTACAAGTGAGAGATTGAACACCTAGGGTTTGTATGAGGGTTTGAAGAAGTGCGAGTTGAATACTTGGTCTCCATCAGTCATGGGTGAAATAAATCAGAGATAATATATTTATAAGGTGGTTGAGTGGGTGCTTTATCATCTTTGGGGTTTGTAACCTCCTTGTGGAGTTAGCGCCTCACAAAATTAGGGGGGCTCTTTGTTGGGTTAGTGCTCTTTGTTGGGTTAGTGCCTCACTAAATATTGAAACATATCAATATAAGATTTTGTTTATGTGGTTTTTCTTCTTGTTGAGGGTTTCCAAATTATATCTTGTGTCTTTTTTTGATATCTTGCTTATGTTTCTTGGACATATGATTATTTGTCGTATGCACACATTAATGGATGGTTGGTTGCTTATGAGTTTTGAACTAGAACATTTGAAATCTGAATTTAAATTATTTTAATGATTGAATCACCCCCATATCAGTCCATTTTTATTATAACAATTGGTATAAGAGAGGGTCCTTTTGGAGAATTTTTACATCTTTAAAGGAGATCCTTGAAGCACACTATGGAAAGGAAAAATTCATTGGAAAGGCACCATTGTTTGATGGAGTGAATTATGGTTTTTGGAGCTTGAGGATGAAGTAATTCATCATGGCTCAAGGTTTTGATGTTTGGGATGTTGTTGAGAATGGATATAATCCTCCCGACACCTCCTTGACTAATGAGAATGAAAATAAGGAATATACCAATAATTCAAAAGACTTTAATGCCATCATAAGTGGCCTTGGAGAATCATGACATGGGAAAAGTGATGCATTGTAAAATTGCAAAGGAAGTATGGAATAAGTTGCAAGTTTTATATGAAGGTGACACAAAGGTGAAAATTTCAAATCTCAAAACATTTATAAATCCATTTGAAGGTATTAAAATTAATGATAATGTGTATATTTTTGCATACCTTCTTAGAGTTGATAAAGTTGTCAATAATATGAAAGGGTTAAGAGATGAGGTAAAATAAGAAGTTGTTGTTCAAAAGGTTTTGAGATCACTAAATTCTATGTTCGATTCCAAAGTTTCTTCTATTGAAGAGGTAAAGGATATAACTACCTTGAAATTTGATGAGTTGCATGGTACTTTTACTGCTTATGAAATGAGAATAGGTGACTCCAAACCAACCAATAAGGAGATTACCTTCAAAATGGAGAAGATGGCTAAGGAAAAAAGGATAAATCTGAAGATACCACCTTAGATCTTGATGATGAAGAGCTATTTTCCATGGTTTCTAGAAGAATGACACTTGGAACTGGTAAGTACAAGGGTAAACTTCCTTTTAAATGTTTTACTTGTGGTAAAGTAGGTCATTTTCTGCCAAGTTTCCTCATATACATGATAAGAAAATAAATGATGAACATGATAGTGATCATGAGAAGAAAAATCAAAAGTTTGATAAAAATAAGAAAGGGTTCAAGAAGAATGAATTCATGAAGAATAATAAGAAGAGTCTCTATACTAAGAAAGAGGATTCTTCCTCTGATGCAAGTAGTGAAGTTGATAGATCTGATTTAGAGATTGAATCTGATCACAATGATGTAGGAGATGAGGTTATTTTCATGAAAAAGGAAGCTATGAGATCCTCTAGTGGTGGCTCCACTTTGTGGGGTGATATTTCACCTGATTATTGTAAAGAAAATGAAGGAGGAGATGATGATTTAAGGCTTGAGTTGACATGTGTCCAATCTAAACTTGAACATGCTGAAAATAACAATAATAAGTTGACTTCACAAGTCAAAGAGTATGAAGCAAAGATACAAGAGCTTGAAGGGAAACATTGGGCCATTTCTAAAAAACTTGAGGAATCAATGAGAAGGTTAGAGTTGCAAATGAGTAACATGACTCTTAATTTGCAATCTAAAGAGGAAGAGGTGATATTTCTCAAGAAGGAACTCTCAGATGCTGCAAATAAGATGAAATCCTATCAAATTTTTGAAGAAAGTACTAAAGCTCTTGATAGTCTCTTGAGAAATCATAAATTACAATTGACAAGGATGGTTTGGGATTCAATTCTGAAGTCAAAGAAAACAAGGTGAAGAAAGAAGATATGGTTTCATAAAAAAGTAGGAGAACCAAGCACCAAGGAAGGAAAGAAGGAGATCCATATCAAGGACATTGAGAAAATCAAGAAAATTAGGCAACCCAATGCCTCAAGGTATGAAATATCTTTTAATGGTTTTTTCTATACATGTAATGCATTGGTCATAGGGCTAAGGAGTCTAGAAGGCCTCCTAGAGATACTCAACCATGGAAAGAAAGTAGAAATGATCATGCTAAAGATGTTATATGCTATAAGTGCAATGAGGTAGGCCATATTACTAGCACTTGTGTGAATGTTGCATCTAGATGTGTTGATGACTTGAAGAAAAGAAGTATTGTGGTATGCTTCAAATTGTAATAGAGATAGTTATATTGCAAAGGATTATTATCAAGGCTATTCAAGTCATAACAGAAGTTCTTAAAGTCAAAGAGTACAAGCCTATGAAGTGCAAATACCTAGAGTATATGACAACATCCTAGAAGGACTTGGGAACCAAGAAGAGATCACATTGTTACTCCAAGATTAGTTAATGATGGAATGAAGGGTAAAACATGAGAGTTTTATAAAAAAAAGAGGATGAAGGATTTTTGTAAGTGCCCAATAAGTCTTAGGACCTCATCAAGACCTTATTTTAGGTCTTCTTGGTGTTTATATACCTTCACTATGCTTCTTGAAGGTATATCAATTCATATGAAGCATTGGTGTACAGGGAGTGGCCCGAGTCGATTGTGCCTCCTTCATAAGGTAAAGGTATGTCTTTTCATGCTCTTGTTCATTATTTTTTTGGTTCATGATGGTGCTTATTGTGTGATATGTCATGATCTCAGTCTTGTGGTGATAAGTAGTACATGTATGTGTTCTCTAACTCGTATGTTGTATCATCATGGTGTGGCTAGTATGATATGGTTGTATAAATGTATGAGTCTAACTATCATGTTCATTGAAGTATGTAAGTGTATCTAAACTCATGAAGTATGTTTCATAAGTATCTGATATTATACTTAGTTTAGTCACAAAATCATGCACTTTAGACACTATTTAATCCCAGTCTCATACTACTATTTAGAAGGTTCTTAAGTGAAAAATTACTAATTACACCATGTCTTTGACCATTTTTATTTGACTCCTATCGTCATTTGCACCCTTTATTGCACACTTTCCCAAGATATTTTCCACATCCCACATTATTCTCTTTAATATTGGGGCACCCAGACAAGTATTGGGGATCTTTGGGGCCCTAATCTTACCAGGGACGCCTAATAATTTTTAAATTTCCCTCCACTTTTTGGGCACTTTCTAGACATTTTAAATTCTTATCTTTTTGGTGGTTGGTTATTTCGGGAAAATTACTAAATTAGATCAAAATAACCTTATAAATATAAAATTATGAGACCTAATGAGGGACCAATCACTAGTCACTACTATCATCCACCTAGGGTTGCATTCATCTAAGAAATTTAGAGATCATTTACATACATTTCGCTGCATCATAAAGGACAAGGTCGGTTCATCTACATCAAACAAGCATAGGGGAGGGATTCTATTCTATTTCATGCACCATTCTACTACATTATACATCTAGTTACTACTTTCTAATTCACAAAGTACAACCGACACAAGAGCACCTAGGGCATATGATGCACACACACACCAAAAATACATTTGGATCTGAAATGTAGTGCAACGCTAAGTTAGTAAGCCCAATGTTGTGAAAGCTTAGGTCATTCAAACACATTCATTTTTATTCTTCTTTTGAGGGTATTGATACTTCTTGTGGTCTCTTACAGGTCTTTCTTTCATCTTGGATCATCAACTACACCTAGCGCAGTGCAAAAAATTTGATGTGACACAAAACGAGGGTTTCAAAACACTATAGGTACCCAAAATTGTAGGGTATTGTACCACTAGAATGATGTTACACATGCCCTAATGATGATACAGGTCACCTCGCAAGGTGTTCGAAATCTAGGAAAGCTCGCCAAGTGTATGTTAGCATCCCAAGCACCTTGTCTAAGCTTTGTGTACTTCGCTTTATCCTCTGCCTTTCTTTTTCTAGCTTTTTGACCTTCAGTGATGAAACCGCCGCCCTACCAAGATGGTGGTTTTGTAACTACCACCCACTCAGGCGGCAATCGTTTATGCATTCTCCAAAGATGTTCTTTTGATCACGACATGCATATTTTTTAAACATTTACAAAATTTTCTCAACCGCCTTAGCTTTTATTAATGTTTTATGTTCCTTGAATAGTGTTTCTTCGTTGTTTAATAGTAAAAGAGTTCTAATATGAATTACCTTTGGGTGAATGTGAAATCTATAAATAGCTAGCTTGTTTTCAATGAAATGGCCCCTTAACTTCTCATTTCCATTTTTAGTCTTTCAATTTATTGCTTAGAATTCATTTTTTTTCATGTTTACATCCATGCCGCTTTTCCTTTGTCTTTGTTAGAAGCCATTTGATCTTCTTGCTTCAGTCTTGTTCATTGTTGTTCATACAAATTAGTTTAGAGGAGAGTAGTGTCATTTGTAGATTGAATCCATTAGAGTTGCAGGTTGTGCTCTTCACAGAAGGTAGATTCTAGAACCTCTCGGTACACTTGTGTTGTATTCCCGTAACAAATCCCACTAGGAATTGCATAAACCAAGCTCTATCACTTTCACTATCCCTCTCTTACTCACATTAGATTCGGTCTATATCCAAAGCTACCATTGTTCAAATACCTTCTTCTCGTGATGCTAGCATATACACGCTCTTCCGGATTCACGTGAACACAAAGGAACAAAGAGATCATTCGAGGGGACAAAGTCATACACTCTTTGGATTCGCCACTATTCTTCAAATTCTAGGTTTTATCTCACAAATTTCTAGTTAAAACATATCAAATAGAGTAGTGAATTATTTCACTTCAGCTAAATTTCACTTTCAATATTGCCGAGAAGCTGTGGGGATTGATAGTTTCTCGTAAAATATGATTCATTCCTCACTTCGAGGTAAGATCGAGAGTCTTTCAATTAAGTTAATCAGCTATTTAATTATTTAGGATAAACTCACAACTGCACAGACAAGTAGCTACACCGGGTTACCTTGCTTGTTTTAATTTTGTTATTAGATTAGTTGTCATTTTCTGAATATATTAGATTAATTGCTCTTTTAATTCTATTAAAAATTCTATCAAAAATACAATTAATAGAGGAATATATATGTGTGTGTGTGTGTGTGTGTGTGTGTGTGTGTGTGTGTGTGTGTGTGTGTGTGTGTGTGTGTGTGTGTGTGTTGTAGATATATCTTGCATAATTAGTTTATTTCATTTCAATTAGGTTTATATTGATCTTGTATGACAATCACGGGACCTAGGGAGCCCAGGGAATACATTTTTGAGCCTATTGTGCCTCAACAAAAATTTTTGTAGCATTAATTGACATAGACCAAAATCCTAGAATTCAGATCTTCTCAACAACAAAAGACCTACAAGAAATTAGCACACAACTACGAGGATTAAACACAAAAGATGACAAAGAAGACACGTTACGGTCAAATTAGCCAAATTATAGACTGCCTTGATAGATATATGTATGACTCGTAGAAGGCCCTAAAAGAGAGCAGAGTAGTTTCATTTACACATTTCATTACCCTACCAAGTGGCCATCTACGGATCTAAGTGTGGATAAACTGCAAATCAAGTCACATTCTAAACTATGGAGTCACTTGAGTAAGATAGGTTTGTAGCATCCTAATTTTGTTCCACCAACTCTTTTTCTATCTCCCATCATTACCATTTCAAAACACCTCATAGCTTGTGCCCTTTCTAGCTCTTCATGGTGAGCCCTCACATCTTACTAGTTGCATGGAGTTAGGAGTGGGGCAAGTTCATCTTCTCATCATACCATCTCATCATAATATTTTTTCAAAACAATATGAAGTACCGAAAATTGCTTATAGAAACTAAATTTCAAGATCAAAAGTTCATTTGCATCATCATACATCAGCATCATGAAATACATACAAAAAAACATTTGTGATATTTGTTCTCCATTACATACATTATGAAAAGCATATAAAAACAAAAACACTAATAAACATATAGCATACATGTGGAAATGAATCACAAAACTCTAGGTACAAAGAGATCTAGATCCAAAAAGAGGTATATATATAATCAGGTTTCATATACAATGCAATCATGCACTAGGCATGTTCAAAACACTCAATGATCCCAAAAATACAAAATGCTCGTATAAAAAATCTAGCAAGAGTCACTACAAAAAGAGACAAGTGGCCTCTCAATCCCTATGGGATCCCTCAGAAGGTGCATGACCACGTCTAGGACTCCGGTGCTCTTAATCCACCGAAGGCTTGCAGTCACTCCCGAAAGCTGCTTTGTCTCACTACGAGAATGGCTCCTCCGTCAGCGCGCCTGCTTTGTCTATATCAAGCTATCTCTCGTGCAGAGAGAAGTCATGATCTTTTCCGCATGCTAAACAAAATCAAAAACATCAATGTGCCTACCGGCTCCTGAGGGCTCCCCCACATTCACAGAAAGATCATCACAAGTCTTCTCCAAGGGGAGAAATAGGGTATCGGTACACACTTGGCAAATCAAGTCTCGCCACTCATCAGCGGTCGCTACAAACAAAGGAGAAAACGAGTTAGAAAACAATCAAGGATAAAACCAAGAGTAAACAAAAAAAAGAGATAACAACTAAGGCAATTCTAGCTAAAACAAATATCAAAAGAAGAGTGATAACTCACTCAGATCTATGAGCCTCCAAGAAGGGTCTCTTGGATCCACACCTATCACCGACACCGCCACTGACTAGCACCCCTTGCCCATGTCTAGGGCAACATGGCATCCTTCCACTGACTCGTCCTCTCCACCTAGATCCCGAGAGAGTAACTCCTCTGAAACTAGAGTCACCCTCTCTCGCACTCCGCTCCACCCTCTCGGCTGTAGGATATCCTTAGTATCGTGCCACTCGGATTGCTATCCTCTCCCCACCCGACTCACTGATCTCCATGTCCTTGGTCTCCTCCTCTATCTATCCCCCTATGAACTCCTCAGAATTAGAGTCTATATCAATGGGATCATCACTGCTATGGGTGGGACCAGTGGTAATCTGATGTAAGGATGGCTGAGGAGCACTAGCTCTACCTCGAGCACGTACCACCCTCCCGGCTGCAATAGGGACATCAAGAGTAACAACACCCAACCCCGGACTCTAGGACCTCCCTAGCCTCCCGAACTGATCGACACCGGCATCACTGGGAAGCATATCAAAATAAACAAGGCCAAACTACTGAGGCACTCAATCGAAGGGGTGCATCTCTACCTTCCCCATCATGTCCATGAGCTGCCCTGTAATAGAGGAGGAAATCAAGGTGTGTACATCCTCACCCCACAACCCTGCCATGGCCTAATAAGGTGTGGCCTCCATATCCGCAGTGGTCAATAAAGTCACCGAGTGATGCAAAGGCCTAAGCACCGTCATCCCTGTCCATCTAGCTACCTTGATGGCCCCGGGATCCACTGCATGTATGCCCCTCCCATAAGGGAAAATGTGCTCATAGACCCAGCTCATAACTAAGGTTGGATGGCTCAGTGATCGCTCTCGTAATCGAGCCACCCCGTATAAGTCGTGATAGGTGGTCTCAAGTATATCGGCTCCCTAGACATAAATCCGACCATGTGCCTCAATCGTGCGATGATGGGGGCCCAAAGAAGAGAGCAAAGTATCCCCTCCTTTGTCCCCGATCAATCTCAAAGCAAGGATGCCTATAAATTCCCGGAGGATCGGAGGGATGGGCAAGCTAGAAATAGAAATGACCTTCACCCCCTTCTTCGAACAAGTGGAGACAATCTGCAAGTCTCCCATATAGGTGACCCATTGGGTCACTCCGAGCTCTAGATCTTTGCTGTATCAAATAAAAGTGTCCTCCCAATAATCAGGGACTCCCAAAATGCTGTAGACATCCTCTAGGGTGATGGTCTACTCACCCCTAACTCCCGGAAATCGAAGGTGTTCCTGTCTGCATCCCAAGAAGAAAATAAATCACATAGTATGTGATCGGTAGGTGCAACGTGGGGACCCACGCGATCCTCAATATACCTTCCCTCTGGAGAGTATCCTACTCAGCCTAAGAGAGTGCATCTAACACTGTTGGAATCCAATCACACTCCCTCTCTTGGCTCCATCTAATGTACTCTTCCTTCTTGTGCAAAACACCCAAAAACACGCAAAGAGAAGCAAGTTAGTGTCAAGATTGCATAGGAAAAATCATTAAAGTAAGTAGGAACACTAAAAATGAAAAATAAAATAAAAATAGTGTTGTTTTAACACTCAGAGAGACCACCACATTCAGCAGGGCGGCGGTTCCATAACTACCACCTTGAAAGGCGGCGGTCCCATAACCGCCACCCTGCTCAGGGCGGCGGTCCTTTCCCACGACTACAAATGGGTCGCATGCCCTAAAAATGCTCAAAAACACAAAAATTGACCATTTTAGCTAAAATGAAAGCCTACCCATTAGGCGTCCCCCCTAAGAGACACATTTAAAACTAACATTTCTAAAAATAACCCCCCCACAACAAAGATTTCATCATTTTAACATTTTGGGTGTAAAAAGGTTAAATCGAGAAGAACTAGCCTGAGATCTCGTGGGTCGAGGTTCTACTCACGGAGGCATGATCGCTATCTCACTATGAACGTTTCGACTATACTCTCATTGAAAACCATCACCGTGGGTCCCAGAGCTCAAAAACTATCAAATCGACATGCGTAAATGAATAGGAAAATAAGCCGTTATATATATATATATATATATATATATATATATGGTGTTTTGACTCATTTTGAATGCCCCTTTCATAGGTTTAGAGCATCGACGGAGGTAAGTTCTTATCCCCACACAAATGGTAAGTCCTCATTTCATACTAATTTAGTATTTATTTTATCTATCTACACTTGAGTCCTCTTTCCATTTTATAGGTAGCGGGAACTTGGATGGCGACATTTCGACACATGAGTGTGTCAGGTATAATTTCTAGCTTCCTGTTTTAGGACCACCATACTCGACCCACCATTTTATGCCTCTTCATGGTTAAAACGCTTCTCCAAGGGGGAAATATGTATGTACCCAAAATTGTAGGGTATTGTACCACCAGAATGATGTTACACATGCCCCAATGATAATACAAGTCACCTCGCAAGGTGTTTGGAATCCAGAAAGCTCGCCAAGTGTATGTCGGCATCCCGGCACCTTGTCTAAGATTTGTGTACTTTGATTTATCCTTTTCCTTTCTTTTGCTAGCTTTTAAACTTCAATGACAAAACCACCTCCCGGCCAGTGGCGGAATCCTATAACCTCCACCTGCTTAGGGCAACGGTCCTTTACGCATTCTCCAAAGACGTTATTTTGATCGTGACTTGCATAATTTTTCAACATTTACCAACTTTTCTCAACCGCCTTAGTTCGTATTAATGTTTTATGTTCCTTAGAATAGTGTTTCGTCATTGTTTAATAGTAAAAGAGTTCTAATAGGAATTACCTTTGGGTGAATGTGAAATATATAAATAGCCAGCTTGTTTTCAAGCAAATGGCCCCTCAACTTCTCATTTCCATTATTTAGTCTTTTAATTTCTTGCTTAGAATTCATTTTTTTTTCATGTTTGCATCCATGCTAGTTTTTCCTTTGTTGTTAGAAGCCATTTGATCTTCTTTCTACAGTCATGTTCATTGCTATTCATACAAATTAGTTTAGAGCAGAGTAGTGTCATTTGTAGATTGAATCCATTAGAGTTGCAGGTTGTGCTCTTCACAGAAGGTAGATTCTAGAACCTCTTGGTACACTTGTGTTGTATTCCCACAATAAATCCTGCTAGGAGTTGCATACACTAAGCTCTATCACTTGCTACTGTCCCTCTCCTACTCACATTATATTCAATTTATATCCAAAGCTGCCATTGTTCAAATACCTTCTTTTTTGATGCTAGCATATACATGCTCTTCTCGGATTCACATGAACATGAAGGAACAAGGAGATCATTCTAAAGTGACAAAGTCATACACTACTTTGGATTCGCCACTTGTTCTTCAAATTCCAGGTTTTATCTCATTAAAGTTCTAGTTAAAACATATCAAATAGAGTAGTGAATTATTTCATTTCGCTTAAATTTCACTTTTGATATTGCGGAGAAGTTGTGGGGATTGATAGTTTCTCGAAACTATGATTCATTCCTCACTTCGAGGTAAGATTGATAGTCTTTCAATTAAGTTAATCAGCTATTTAATTATTTAGGATAAACTCACAACCGCACAGCAAGTAGCTACACCAGTTACCTTGCTTGTTTTAATTTTGTTATCGATTAGTTGTCATTTTCTAAATATATTAGATTAATTTCTCTTTTAATTCTATTAAAAATTCTATCAAAAATACAAAAATAGAGGAATATATATATGTTGTAGATATATCTTGCATAATTAGTTTATTTTGTTTTAGCTAGGTTTATATTGATCTTATATGACAATCACGGGAGCTAGGGAGCCCAGGAATACGTTTTTGAGCCAATCATGCCTAAAATCAATCTTGTTGTAGCATTAACCGACATAGACCAAAATCTCAAAATTTAAGTCTTTCGAACAACAACGAGACGTACAAGGAATCAACACATAGCTAAGAGGATTAAACATAGAAGACGAAAAAGCACACATGTTTTGGTCAAATTAGCCAAATTATAGACTACCTTGATAGATATCCATATGACTGTAGAAGGACCTAAAAGAGAGTGGAGTAGTGTCATTTACACATTTCCTTGCCCTACTAAGTGGCCATCTATGGATCTAAGTCTGGATAAACTACAAAATCAAGTCACATTCTAAACTATGGAGTCACTTGAGTAAGATAGGTTTGTAGCATCCTAATTTGGTTCCACCAACTTTTTGTCTATCTCCCATCATTACCATTTCAACACACCTCATAGCTTGTGCCCTTTCTAGCTCTCGGTGGTGATCCCTCGCATCTTACTAGTTGGGTGGAGTTAGGAGTGGGGCAAGTTCATATGCTCATCATACCGGATCATCATCATATTTTGTCAAAACAATA
Source organism: Taxus wallichiana var. yunnanensis (assembly GCA_018340775.1). NCBI lineage: Eukaryota > Viridiplantae > Streptophyta > Pinopsida > Cupressales > Taxaceae > Taxus > Taxus wallichiana. The sequence goes on from CM031242.1 coordinate 904,122,089, forward strand.
TGAAGTACCGGAAAATTTCTTATAGAAGCTAAAGTTCAAGATCACAAGTTCATCTCGTGTCATCATACATTAGCATCATGAATCACAAAAATCTAGGTACAAAGAGATCTAGATCCAAAAAGAGGTATATATATATATATATATATATAATCAAGTTTCATGTACAATGCCATCATGCACTAGGCATGGTCAAAATGCTCAATGATCCTGGAAAATACAAAATGCTCGTATAAACAATCTAGCAAGAGTCACTACAAAAAGAGCCAAGTGGCCTCTCAATAGCTATGGGATCCCTCGAAGGCACATGACCATATCTAGGACTCTGGTTATGCCAAAGCTCTTAATGCACCGAGGGCTCACGGTCACGCCTGTTAGCTACCGTCTCGCTACAAGAATGGATCCTCCTCATCGGTCTTGGTTGTCCTATATCCAAATACCTCCGTGCGGAGATAAATCATGATCTTCACCGCGTGCCAAACAAAGAAAAAACATCGGTGTGCCTACCGGTTCGAGGGCTCCCCCACATCCACGGAAAGCTCGAAGCATGAGTCTTCTCGACAGAGAAGCGGGGGTATAGGTACACAGTCGGTGAATCAAGTCTCGCCACTCATCAGCCGGTCGTTGCAAACAAAGGAGAAAATGAGTTAGAAAACGATCATGATAAAACAAAGAGTAAATAAAACAAAAAGAGATAGCAACTAAGGCAATTCTAGCTAAAACAAATATCAAAAGAAGAGTGACAACTCACTCGGATCTTCGGGCCTCCAAGAAGGATCTCTGGGAACCACACCTATCACCGATTGGTGCCCCTTGCCCACATCCGGGGCAACATGGCATTCTACCACGGACTCGTTATCTCTCGCTTGGTCCCGAGAGAGTAACTCCTCTAAAACAAGAGTCACCCTCTCTACACTCCGCTCCGCCCTCTCGGCTTGTAGGATGTCTTGAGTATCGTGCCACTCGGGATCACTATCCTCTCCCCCACCCGACTCACTGATCTCCATGTCCTTGATATCCTCCTCTATCTCTCCCCCTATGAACTCCTCAGACTTGAAGTCTATATCAATGCGATCATCACTGCTATGGGTGGGACCAAATGGCAATCAAGTAAGGATTCCCGAGGAGCACCAGGCTCTACCTCGAGTGCGTACCACCCTCCCGGCTGCAATAGGGACACCAGAGTAACAACAGTCCAACCCCGGCCTCTTGACCTCCCTAGCCTCCCGAATTGATTTGAACACCGGCATCACTGGGGGAAGCATATCAATATAAGCAAGGCCGAACTACGAGGAACTTGATCAAAGGGGCGTATCTCTACCTTCCCCATTCTCGTCCACAAGCTGCCCTATAATAGAGTAGGAAATCAAGGTCTATACCTCCTCACCCCACAACCTTGCCATGGCCTAATAAGGTGTGGCCTCCATATCTGCAGTGGTCAATAAATCCACTAACGATGTGGTTCCCTAAGCACCATCATCCCTATCCATCTAGCTACCCTAACAATCACGAGATTCACCGCCCGTATGCCCCTCCCATAAGGGATAATGCGCTTATAGACCCAGCTCATAACTAAGGTTAGATGGGTCGGTGATCGTCCTCGTAATTGAACCACCCTCGTATAAGTCATGATAGGTGGTTTCAAGTATATCATCTCCCCGAGCATAAATCGACCATGTGCCTCGATCTGTGCGATGATGTGGGCCCAACAAGAGAGCAAAGTATCCCCTCCTTGTCCCCGATTAATCTCGAAGCAAGGATGACCATAATCGCATGGTGGATCAAAGGGATGGGCTAGCCAGAATAGAACGGACCTTCACCCCTTCTTCAAACCAAAGTGGAGACAATCAGTCTCTCCAATATAGGTGGCCCATTGAGTCACCTGAGCTCTAAATATTGTTGTATCAAATGAAAGTCTCCTTCAAATAATCGAGACTCCCAAAATGTGGTAGACATCCTCTAGGGTGATGGTCCACTCACCCCTAACACCTGGAAATTGGAAGGTGTTCTGATTTGCATCCCAGTAAGAAAATAAGTCACATAGTATGTGACTGGTAGGTGCAACGTGGGGGACCCGTGTGATCCTCAATATACCTGCCCTCTGGAGAGTATCCTGCTCAGCCTGAGAGAGTGCATCTAACACTGCAGAAGCTAATCACACTCCCTCTCTCGGATCCATCTAATGTACTCTTGCTTCTTCTGTAAAACACCGAAAAACATGCAAAAAGAAGCAAGTTAGTGTCAAGATTGCATTGGAAAATTCATTAAAGCAAGTAGGAACACTAAAAATGCAAAAATAAATTCAAAATAGTGTTGTTTTAACACTCTGTAGAGGACCACCACTGGTAGGGCAGCGGTTCCATAATCCGCTACCTTGAAAGGTGGCGATCCTGCAACCGCTGCCCTGCTTAGGGTGGTGGTCCTATCCCACGACTACAAACGGGTCGCATGCCCTAAAAATGCTCAAAACCGCAAAAATTGACCATTTTAGCTAAAACAAAAACCTACCCATTAGGCATCCCCCTAATAGACACATTTAAAACTAACATTTTTAAAATTACCCCCTCGACAACAAATATTTCATCATTTTAACATTTTGGGTGCAAAAACGTTAAATCGAGACGAACTATCTTGAGATCTCATGGGTCAAGATTCTACTCGCGAAGGCATGATCACTATCTCGCTACGAACATTTCGACTATACTTTCATCGAAAACCATCACCATGGGTCCTAGAGCTCAAAACTATCAAATCGACATGCGCAAATGAATAGGAAAATAAGCTCATTTTATTTATATATGGTGTTTTGACTCATTTTGAATGCCCCTTTCACAGTTTAGAGAACCGACAGAGGTAATTTCTTATCCCCGCACAAATGGTAAGTCCTCATTTCGTACTAATTTAGTATTTATTTTTCGATTTATTTTATCTATTTGCACTTGAGTCCTCTCTCTTTTCTGCAGGTAAGCGGGAACTTGGATGATGACATTTCAACACACGGGCATGTCGTATAATTTGTAGCTTCCCATTTTGGGACCGCCATACTGCACTCCACCGTTTTACACCTCTTCATGGTTAAAACGCTTCTCTGAGGGGGAAATATGTACGTACCCAAAATTGTAGGGTATTGTACCACCGGAATGATGTTACACATGCCCCAATGATGATACAGGTCACCTTCCAAGGTTTTCGGAATCCAGAAAGCTTGCAAGTGTATGTTAGCATCCAAAGCACCTTGTCTAAGCTTTGTGTACTTCACTTTATCCTCTACTTTTCTTTTGCTAGCTTTTTGACCTTCAGTGATGAAACCGCTGCCCCGCTTTAGGTAGCGGTCCTTTACGCATTCTCCAAAGACGTTATTTTGATCGTGACTTGCATAATTTTTCAACATTTACCAGCTTTTCTCAACCACCTCAACTCGTATTAATGTTTTATGTTCCTTGGAATAGTGTCTCTTCATTTTTAATAGTAAAAGAGTTCTAATAAGAATTACCTTTGGGTGAATGTGAAATCTATAAATAGCCAACTTGTTTTTCAGAAAATGGCCCCTCAACTTCTCATTTCCATTGTTTAGTCTTTCAATTTCTTGCTTAGAATTCATTTTGTTTTCATGTTTGCATCCATGCTAGTTTTTCCTTTGCTGTTAGAAGCCATTCGATCTTCCTTCTTCAGTCTTGTTCATTATTGTTCATACAAATTAGTTTAGATTAGAGTAGTGTCATTTGTAGATTGAATCCATTAGAGTCGCAGGTTGTGCTCTTTATAGAAGGTAGATTCTAGAACCTCTTGGTACACTTGTGTTGTATTCCCAATAAATCTCGCTAGGAATTCTATACACCAAGCTTTGTCACTTGCGTTGTCCCTCTCTTACTCGCATTATATTCGGTCTATATCCAAAGCTGCCATTGTTCAAACACCCTCTTCATCGTTGATGCTAACATATACAAGCTCTTCTCGGATTCACATGAACATGAAGGAATAAGGATATCATTCTGAGGGGACAAGTCATACACTACGGGATTCACCACTGTTCTACAAATTCCATGTTTTATCTGTCAAATTTCTAGTTAAAACATATCAAATAGAGTAGTGAGTTATTTCATTTTAGTTAAATTTCACTTTCGATATTTTCGGGGAAGCTGTGGGGATTGATAGTTTCTTAGAAACTATGATTCATTCCTCACTTCTAAGGTAAGATCGAGAGTCTTTCAATTAAGTTAATCAGCTATTTAATTATTTAGGATAAACTCACAACTACACAGGCAAGTAGCTACACTGGGTTACCTTGCTTGTTTTAATTTTGTTATTAGATTAGTTGTCATTTTCTGAATATATTAGATTAATTTCATTTTTAATTCTATTAAAAATTATATCAAAAATACAAAAATAGAGGAATATATATATGTTGTAGATATATCTTGCATAATTAGTTTATTTCATTTCAGTTAGGTTTATATTTATCTTGTATGACAATCACAGGACCTAGGGAGCCCAGGGAATATGTTTTTGAGCCAATCGTGCCTCAACCAAATCTGTTGTAGCATTAACTAACATAGACCAAAATCTTAGAATTCAGGTCTTCCGAACAACAACAGACCTACAAGAAATCAACACACAGCTAAGAGGATTAAATATAGAAGATGAAAATGCACACACGTTCTGGTCAAATCAGCCAAATTATAGACTACCTTGATAGATATCCGTATGACTATAGAAAGACCTAAAAGAGAGAAACCATTCGGTTATGATCCACTAGTCCCACAAATGCACACGGAGACCTCCTCATTGATATAGACACTCGCTTACGTATCCAAGTTGCTAGAACACCTATTAGGTACTCCGAGAAAATGTGCAACTTCTAGTTCTAAACGTAGAGGCCGAAAAGGCATACGATTACTGGATAATTGGAATCAAGGATTGACTCTTCACATGACCATAGGATGTCCAAAGAAACCATGAACTTACAAACCAGTGATCCACAGTCCCACAACCCAACGTGCCTACAAATCAATCAAGTATTGACACCATCTTGCGAACGTTAGTATTTAGGTCGTCTCCACTTCCACTAGACATTATCACACAACTATAATTATTAAATGTAGCAGCTAATCAAGCTAAAGATTTCTGGACTAGACTAGAGAATCATCCATAAAGCACCAAAATATCCACTACACATTATTACCACCATTTTCATGACCTTGTCAGGAAATATATATGAAACATCCATAGGTTAGTTTCCACGTATTCAACAACCTATAGATAGGATCTCAGTTGAGCTCGATATTGATTGGAGCCTTCAAGCAGATATCCTCGCTAAATGATCCATCAAACCTATTCAGGTTAGGGGGCCATCTTTTCCTTAGATTCGCAGATCCCATTATTGCGTGTAGAAGACATAAGATTACCCAACTAGTCTATTTATAGCCTGTATATTCCATCCCCACCGGCTGTCTCGGCACGACCTTGGGAGGTCAGATGCGAGGAAGAGTTACTTGTAGATTCTCATGCTCACATGCCACTTTTCCATCATACAAATACCTACCAAACTTATGAAACTTAATTTCAGACGTTTTGCATAGACGAGAGCACCCATACTACGCACTGGGCACCCATAGGCACCCCACCTTCTCTAGGCTCCCTAGTCTAGAGAATAAATCCATATTTATCCTTTTAATACCTCTACACAATCGCTCCTACTTCTAGATTATTCTGTTCACTTTGTGACACAATTCATTCCTACCTCTCGAATCATCTAAGTCACTTCCATACTTCTATTGCATATTAAGGTTTATTCTTTCATTAGATTAATTTCTTGGGACATATTCCATACCTATTTATTACATTCATTTACTGTATTTAAATGTTGTTCTACATTATATTAACTACTATTATCAAACATATTAGTTAATTTTAATTAATCATATTGGAAAACCCCACGTTTCAACAGCTTACTTTTGATCATTTCATCTATTTATCAAGTTATGGCTCAATATTCTTATCCTACCTTTGTACCAACTAAGGTCTCAAGCATAGTTACTACCATTATCGATTTCATACATGTGCAAACCCAAATTCCTACTGCTTTTGTCACACCTAGGACCGATCCATCCATTAATGTAGTTATTACTCTCTGCACTCTTCCTAATATACCTATGGCTCAAACCACGTCTATTCCTCCACCCATTACTCTGAAGCTTATCCCACTGCTTCTAAGGGCTATGACATTATTGAACAACTTAAATATATTTCCTCTAAGATATCTCTTTATGATTTGTTACGTAATGCACCAGATTTTCGTAACACGCTAGAAGCTTCCCTTCATGTTATTCATATTGAAACCGATAATTACACAATGAGCTTTTCACATCTCATATACTCTCTTCATAATTTACCACATACTATATATTTCACAGATGAGGATCTTTCACCTTTCGCTAAAATAAATCATGTGCTCCTTTGCTCATTACTTCCATTATTAACACTACTTGCATTAAATAAGTCCTCATTGATAATGGATCAACTTTCAACGTATGTAGTCATTTTATTTTACATAGGTTGAGTATTAATGATAATTTAATTTCTCAAAATTCTACTCTCATTCAAGGTTATGATTCTACCACTCACACATTCCTAGGGACTATTTCATTACATATTTAGGTTGGGCCTAAGACTATTCTCACTAAGTTCTATGTTATTTATGCCTCCTTTTAGTTTATTCTCTTGTTAGGTAGGCCTTAGATTCACACGATGCATGTGACACTATCTACTATCCACCAAAGTGTCAAGTTCTTACATGATGGCTATGAACATTCTTTCACCACCGATCTATAACCATTCAAATATAGTCACATAGATCCCATTACTTCTATTCCTATACCACCTTCGCAAAGTATTCAATATAGAAACCTTTACATATATGACATTGGACAGTCTAACACTTCAAAATATTCTCCTACCACTATCAACGCTCTAGTTATCTCTACTCACACTATGGTTATTATTTCACCTACAATATCAGCTCCCATTAATGTCCCTTCTCAACCTATCATGACACCCTATATTACTACATCTATGGTAGCACCTAGAAAAATACTTGAAAATGCTACACAACATGATGATGCTCAAATTGATGATTCTGATGATGAATTTGACACTTTCGAAATTACAAATGAAGTATTAGGACATCTCGATTTTACTCCTCTTGACATAAACAACTCTTATTTTGAAGAAACCTTTGTTGTCGTTGGCCCGTGTGAATATAGGTTTAGGACCCTTGCTCTATTAATGATATGGTACTATACTAGGGGTATTTAAATAGTGTATATACTATTTCATCTTCTCCTCCATGGGTTATAGCTTTGCTACCTCCTTTTACATGTACACTATTCATCAACAGGTCTTTTTGGCAACACATCCCTATTGATTCTACTTGGTAGACACTATTTGTACAGATGATAGTTTGGGTATTTTTAGCATGACGCTTAATGACATATTACCACCTCTTCATTCACCACATCCTTATCATGGCTATTTTCAAATTTCGACAACTTATGTATTGTGTTTCCCATGTGACTCTCCACTCACACTTGGACAATTACCCCGTGCCTCTTGACTATATTGGCAGTACAATAGATGTTCATCACTCTTTTCTTACATTTCCTATGCATTTTGGCAATATCTCTATTCACAATGATTCTTCTCCCACTTATGTTCCAAATATCTCTCATTGGGATGCTCACAATTATCCATCAATCACCTATAGTGATGAAGAATATGCAATGAATGTGTACACACTCCATTGCAATAGATCCCTATATGAACCTCCTCATTGTATCACTTATCTAATTTCTCATGATTATCCAAAGAGTTTTGATCATAACAACGATGATCTTCTTTATAACGACACATAGTAATCTTCTCTATCATACACTTGGGGGCATCGATTTAAACCCTCCATTATAACATCTTTACATAGTACTACATCACACTCTTAGCATGTACGCATACATCATCTTAGCTTATAATCATATCTCATATTTGTATTCTCATAACTCAATTTCCTAACATGCATATACTCATTCACATGTTTAGCATTGATCATTACCCAATGACACACTCTTGTGTTGTGGTTCACACCTGACTATTGAGGGATTACTAAAAATGAACCCCACACACGCACTATAGACACAAAACATTAATTTTAATCATATTGCGTCATACATACTACATTAATTCTCCATCTGCATATATATACATTTTACATATCATCTACACATTTATTAATACATACCATTCATACTACATTGTGCATCTTACACTTGAAAGTATACATCATAAATTACACATTTCACTCATCACATGGTCATTTATCATCTTCATTACATATACTTCATCATCCTCCACTTGTTGCACTCACTACCCTATGACGAAATTTAGTTCCTCGATCCATACTAATTAACAAAAATTAACTAATACGTGGGATAAAAGTAGTTAATATAATATTGAACAAAATGTAAATACAAAGAATGAACACAATAAACAATTATGGAAAATGACCCAAGAAACAAATATAGTTAAAGTAGAAACCTAATATGCAAGAGAAGTATGGAAGTGACTTAGGTGATTTGAGGAGCACACTGACTATGTCGCAGTAAGTGACTGGAGAAATAAGAAGCATGAGTGACTTTGTAGAGGTAACAAAAAGATATATTTGAGATATTTGGGTAGAGTAAAGTGCCCGGAGAGGGACTAGGCGCTTTTGGGTGCTTTGGTTTGTAGAATGGGCACCCTGGTTTGTGAAAAAGGTCCGGAGCTGAGTTTCACTAGTTCAACAAGTGGTCTGAAACCATTGTTGTGAGTCACATCATATTGATACACTGCACCAGGTGTCGTAGATAATCCAAGATTAAATAAAGACCTACAAGAGACCACAAGAAGTGTCAAAACTCTAAAAAAGAATAATGCAAATGAATGGGTCGGAGTGAACTCACCGCTATAATAATGGGCTTACTAACTGAGTGTTGCACTAAATTTCAGACCCAAATATAGTTCTAGTGTGTGTTTTTGCATCATGTGCATTAGGTTCTCCTTTTCCAAAGAGCACTTTGTAAATTAGCGAGCAAGTAACTAGATGTAGAATGTAGTAGAATGGTGTATGAAATAGATTATAATCACTCCCACTATGCTTGTGTGAGGTAGATGAACCAACCTCATCCTTTTTCATATAGTTAAATGTATACAAATGATCTCCAAATTCCTTAGATGAATGTAATCCTAGGTGGATGATAGTAGTGACTAGTGATTGGTCCTTCATTATGGTCTCATAACTTTATATTTATAGGGTTATCTTGATCTAATTTCATAATTAACCCTAAAATGTCCTACCACCAAAAGACAAGAAGCTAAAATAGATAGAAAGTTCAAAAGGATCAGGGCACCCTGTAGAACTAGGGTACCCATGGGCACCTCAAGATAAGTTTGGGTGTCCCAAGAAATCTAAAATGATGTAAAACAATGAAAGTTGATCGGGATTATAGGTACAAGGAGTTGGGAATGATGAAAGAAAATAAAGTAAGATGGATAAAAGACAGAGGTTAATTAGTAATTCATTTTTTCAAGAACCTTATAAATGGTAGTATGAGACTGGGACCAAGTAATTTCTAATGTGTATTATTTTGTGACTACATTTTCCCCACTTCATGTCGGTGAGTGGAAATAAAGATAACATAAAGTAGATAGAGATCCGTAATCGATGTCCATGAATATTGTAGTAGAAAACACGCCGAAGGACTAGACAAAGCATGGAATGATAAAAATATTATGGAGTATAGAAATTAGAGATGAAAAACACAAAATAAAGTGATGAGAGTGAACCTAGGAAGAAACGCTTGTGCGCTTGTTGATGTCAACTAGAAAAAATATGTGAATGTGCATGTGTGGATGATATAGATAAATGAAATACAAGTATCAAAATAGCATGTGTAATAAAGTGAAAATGAAGAAGAAAAAGTAAGCAAGAGTAAAAGTAACCATAATATATAGTATGTTTTGGATGCATGGAAAGGAATGCAAGATGAATGGTAGGAACCGTGTGCCCTTGAGTGAATGGAAATGTATCTAGTGAGGTTCATTTGGTTTCCTGCCTCGGCATTCAATGATGAACCATAAATGAGAGTGCATCATCAAGTAATAGTGTGTGTTGTGTTTAGCCCACTATGATGAGTATGTATTTGTAGTGATGATGATATGTGACATATAGAATATATGTGCGTGAACCTTATATCCTAAGTATATATCATGAAAAATCAATGTATGAGTGATGATTTAGTCCTAAAGAATTTATCACTACAAGATGATAGATGAAGTGATGATATAGCCTATAGCATGTGTCACTACAATATGAATAGTAAGGAGTGGTGATGTAGCATAAAGTGTATACCACTACAATATGAATACATCAAGTGACGATTTAGCCTATAGCATGTTTTGATATCCTAGAAATGTCACATGATGAGATGTTGAATGATAAACACATGATGAATGTAAGGTCCATTTGATTTGTAAACCCTCGGAAGTTGAGTATGGACCGAGGAACTAAAGTGCGTCATAGGGTAGTGAGTTCAACGTCGTAGAAGATGATGTAGTATATGTAATGAAGATGATAAACAAACATGTGATGTGTGGTATGGAATGTAATATGTGTAGTATGCCTAAGAGAGTATAGTATGTAGGATGTAATGTTATATGACAATGATGAAGACTAGTATGATGTATCATGTATAGACATACAAAGATTGAAATGATATGGACTAAATGTAGAATGTGTGAAACATGATGTGTGGTGTCTACAAGTGTAGTGTATGGGGTTCATTTGTAATAATCCCTCGATAGTTAGGTGTGAACTAAAGCACAAGTGTGTGTCATCAGTAATGGTTGGATAGTATTATTCTATGTATAGTATTTATTAAGATGCATTATATTGAGCATATTTTTAGATGTTTTCCTAAAAGGATGGTAAGGCGATAGAATCAACCACCAAGTTTGTTAGTGATAATTTATGGGACAAGCCAATTGGGCTTGAATTTACCTTTTAGAGGTGCCTCAACATTTGTATTATTTTGATTTTATTTCATGACAAGGTCACCTATTTTGAAATTACAAGAGTGATTTTTGTGATTTTAGGCATGTACGATGCAAGATTGATATGCATGAATATGTTCATGCTTGGACACAAAACGAGTCCAACATTTCTAATTTGTGTAGGTGGTTGTCACAATATTCATTGTTTTTTAGGATGCCTTTGAGAGGAATCCAAAAGGAAGGTATTTCAAGATCGAGTGGAATAATGGCATCAATTCCATAAACTAATGAAAAGGGGGTTGCGTTAGTGGGTGTACGAATACTAATACGATAGGCCCATAGAGCATAGAATAGTTGATTATGCCAATTGGTACCACTAGAGTCAATGGTCTTCTATAATATTTTTATAATTTTTTTATTGGTAGCCTCAGCTTGACCATTTCCTTGTGGATAGTAAGGTGTGGAGAACGATTATTTGATTTTGAATTTAGCAAAAACTTTTTAACATCCTTATTTTTGAAAGAATGTATGTTATCCATGATTTTAGCAGAAGGAAAACCAAAATGATTAAACAAAATTAACTAATATGTGGGATGATAATAGTTAATCTAATCTAGAATGACATGTAAATACAATAAATGAATGCAATAAACAAGTATGGAAAATTACCCAAAAAAATAATGTAATGAAAGTAGAAACCCTAATATGTAAGAGAAGTATGTAAGTGACTTAGTTTATTTAAGGAGCTCCTGGAATATGTTATAGAAGTGACGAGAGAAATAGAAACAAGAATGACTATGCAGAGGCCCTAAAAAGGATGGATCATAAATATCTTGGTAGAATGGAGCACCTAGAGAGGGAGCAGGCTGCTCCGGGGTGCTCTGTTCTATAAAATAGATACAAAGATGGTCTATGTAAAAGGTTTAGAGATTGAATCAACTGCAGCCTTGTTATGTGCAATATCCATATTACAAGAAGATTGGATGGATGAGGCAAGGTCCGAATGGATAAATGAACCAATCAAACAAAACCTCATTCATCATCTGCAGAATGATCCAAGAATGTCCGAAAAATTTGTATTGAAAGGGGATGCTTTATAGTATAAAGATAGATTATACCTATGTAAGAACTCCACTCTTAAAAATAGGATTCTATCTGAGCTTCACTCTTCTCTAGTAGGGGGGCACTTTGGATTCTTGAAGACTTATCATCGAGTCAAACAAGATTTCTTCTGGGAAGGTCTCATAGGGGATGTCCAAAAATTTGTGGCGAGAATGCATGGTTTTTCAACATAATAAGGGTGAAACAGTTTGATCCCCGGGTATTCTACAACCTCTATCTATTCCTAGCCAGTGGTGGGAAGAGGTTTCCATGGAATTTATCACATGATTGCCTAAATCTAAATAAAAATATGTCATCATGGTTGTGGTGGATAGACTCACCAAATATGCTCATTTTTGTGCTCTGCACACCAATTAGCAATGCAAGCATGGTAACAACAGACTTCATGGACACAGCTTCAAGATTCATGGGACACTCAAGATTATAGTACGTGATCGAGACCCTAATATTTACTAGTAATTTTTGGATTGATTTATTCTCATGTTTGGGTACTCGGTTAGCTCGTAGCTCTTCTTATCATCCCCAACCGATGGGAAAACAAAAGTTTTTTTTTTTATTATTGGCAAATAGTTTTTTGAAAGGGACTATACCCTTGAATACAAAAAGAAGGCCTGAGAGCTGGAATAAGAGTGAGAAATAGAGAGAATGGAACAAGATCCAAGTGTTGCAATGCAGCTCCAAGTAGCTCAGAAACAACTACACAAATGAGACAAAACAAAGAAAACAACAAAGAAAAAAACAATAAACGACCGCAGAGACAACAAAAAAACAACTAAAAGTAGCAGAAGCATCCAGAACTACTTCTTGGCGGCTTTATCGATCTTGATCTTAACTCTCTTCCGTGCATGAAACATACCCAAAGCAATCATGTGGGCAGCATCAGTCTTATCAAGCTCCTCAATGGTTCTTTTGCTTTCTTTTCGTTGCCCCAAAGTGTAGCCGGGACACCGCTAAGGGTGGAAACACTTTGGCATGACCCTCGATAAACTCCTCAATCTCCCTAAAGGCGGCAATGTTGTAGTCATGTCCAGTCTTGGCCTTCCCTAAGCGTGAGTCTAAGGAGAGGTCAGGTTTCTTGTATATATCTTCAACTGATCATTATCAAAACAAAAGTTGTAAATAAGTGTTTGGAGGGATATCTCCATTGCTTTACATCAAATAAACAAGCAAGATGGGTCCAATGGTTGTTGTTATCCAAAATTAACCCCTCGAGGTAATTTTGATAAACATGCATGAAAATATTTAGTCCTGAGAAAGTAGACTAATTCAATTCCCAAAATCATGTTTTGGGGGTCACCTTGGTTTCTCTCGCAACTTTCCCATCCAAGGAAAAAATCCAACAAGTTAGAAAAAATGAAAAAATCCAAAAATTGAAGTCACAGGCTTGTTTTAATGCATTATAGGTCTGGAGGCTGCAGATCGTACCAAGGTTCATTGTACTAGGTTTGGAGCCAAAATACAAAGGAATTGGCTAAATAATATTTTTGTGTCCTAGACCACACAAGTTCAACAGGGACATGTGGGGTGTGCATTGTCAAAATCACCGCAGGTAAAGAAAATCGTAAAAAAGTGAAACTTTTTGTTCCGTGTGATCTGTGGGACAATTCGGATGTAGGTACGCATGGGACACAAAATATGATTTTTCCACAAGTCATTGCATTGCGGGTGGCACATAGAAATGTGTCTGGGGACAGTTGGGACATCGAGACGCAAGGGGCGCGTAAAGGCGAAAAGCCGCGAAGGAACCATACGCTGCAGCAAGTGCGGAAGTCAATGGCCCTCATGACATGGTCAATGACAGACATGCGGGGACAAGGAAGCCTAAATCAGGTGATGTGGATGAAAGTGTCTAGGACATGTCGACTTGATTTTGCTGAAATAGCAACAATGAAGACAAAAATTCAACGTTTGACCCCTGAACTTCAAACGACCATAACTTTTGACTCCAACCTCTAATTTTCATCAAATCGACTTTCTGAATGAGCACAAAGTCATCTTAATTTTAATGAGGGTAGATATATTAAAATAAATGAAACATATTCAGCTCCATTCAATTAATGCACATTCCCGTCAAATGACAAAAAATGCCCTAGACCTGCATAGCCGCCTGCACTGGCTAGAAGGCCTTAACTTTTGCATTTCTCAACGAAATCACACAAAATTGGTACCGTTGGAATCGTGTTTCCAAAAAAACTTCACATAAATCAATAAATTTGGGATTTGATGAGAAATAAATGGATATTTTTCATAAAACGTGGCCGGGTTCATGACAGTGTTTTATTTGGTAGTTGGGAGTGCAATTAAGAGGCATGGTCATCATTCTTTCTCTGTTGCAGCACCTAGGATAGTTTGGGGATCCTTTTAAAAGTAACATATAATAATTTCAATCCATTTAATCCTATTATAATTGGTTGAAGGATAGATTTTGGGATTTCCATTTTCCTCTTTTCTCTCTCTTCTCTTTTTTCTATAAACTGGAGTGTTAAGCTCATTATAAGAGTAGGTAGTTTTTGTTGTATCAAAGCTCTATAAAAATCTATTTTTGAAGCCAATGTGTTGTAGGCCCCTTTAGTGGACTCCTTGCATGTTGATCCAAGCCCTTATCTTATAATAGATTGAACTATGCGTATCATGAAGCAATAAAATAAAAGTTTGTGGATGCATCTTCCACTTTGTGTGTTTGTTTGCACTCTTCTTTCCATTTCAACCTTCATTACAAAATTATTTTGTTTATTTTTATGCTCTTGTAAGGACTCATTATTATTTTTCATGTATGAAATATTGTTGTGAATGCATTTGCCAGATTGTGGAGAACTATTATCACCCCTTCTAGTATGC
The DNA here is from genome assembly GCA_018340775.1 of Taxus wallichiana var. yunnanensis. Lineage (NCBI taxonomy): Eukaryota > Viridiplantae > Streptophyta > Pinopsida > Cupressales > Taxaceae > Taxus > Taxus wallichiana. The sequence continues at coordinate 904,137,125 of CM031242.1, forward strand.
ATTTTACTTCTATTTTTCACACATTGGAAGACTACTCTCACACCCCTCCTTTTCTGGTGTATCACCGCTTTAGTGTAGGATTTCATTTTTATGCATTCTCTCTCCTTGGTCCCTTGGAAAGTTATATTAGAATAGTTATTTTTCCCTGCATTAGAGTAGATTGTGGCAGGTAGTTTAGGAGCAAGAACCAACTTTCTCTGGAGGTCTATCTCAAGTAGCAAGTCCCACAACTTGGAGATAGTACCCATGTTATCCAATCACACCGTGAGCTCAAGTATATGCACTTGTGTAAACATAAGGGTGTTTTGATTCAGTGATAATAGTTTCCACTTGCGAAATGGTGGTATAACACTTCCTTCCATACTTCATCCAAAATTTCTCCTTTTTTTGCACTCTATGGGTACCATCCACCATCCATCACATCATCATTAAGAGGAAAACCATGGGTTAGAGCAGTAGAAGAACACATTCAGTATCAACAAGAGGTCCTCTCTAGTCTCAAGGAGAACTTGGTCATGGCACAAAATTGCATGAAGCAACAGGCTGATCAACATCATATGGAAAGGCATTTTGAAGTTGGTGATTGGGTTTTTGTGCGGTTACAACCATATAAGAAAATGTCTTTGAAACAAATACAAAAGGATAACAAAATTTCACCGAAGTATTATGGCCCCTATCAATTATTACAGAAGTTTGGTACTGTAGCATACAAATTAGAAATTTCACAATCAACTAGAATACATCCAGTCTTTCATGTTTCTTTCCTAAAGAAAGTAATTAGACAGAGAGTATCATCCCAAATAGTGTTACCTAAGCTCGATGAGGAGGGAAGAGTCATCTTGGAACCTAAATGCATCCTTCAAACACACACTAAAAGATTGAGGACATGGGTTATTACTGAGTACCTGATCAAGTGGAAGAATATGGATAATGAAGATGCAACATGGGAAGATATGACATTCCTGCAGCAAAGAACACCTGAGCTTCTCAACATTAGGGAAAATGTTGCTTTAAAGGGGAAGGGCATGTTACACCCTTAACCTATTGCTTGTACTAGGATATGAGTAGCTAGCTTGTGGCTTACCATATCATTTAATTATATCATTTATAATTTTACTTCCTTAGCGAGTCGGCCTTGGTGATGGCCATAACATATGAATATTATATATAGGGGATTGTAGGTAGTATTTGTTCATCATTGACAATTTGAGTCTTATTGTATGGTTTGGAGGTTGCCCCCTTGAAGTGGTGAAGCTATTCTAATTTCATATTGAGATCTCTATTCTAGAATATTGTTTTATTTGGTGTTATATTTCTTCTCATGATCGAAATTATACAAGTAATTTCATTACATCGTGATCTCAAGAATTGATTGCAATATGATACATGTGATTCATTCATACTCTTGTGCAAGAAATTTATTCAACTAGAACAAGACCTTCTCTCGTAAGATGCTACACGATCCTCCAATTTTTACTACTACTATCATATCATCTAGTTCTTCTCCATTTCCCCTAGTCAATCAAACCACAAAATATAAATTTCTTCCAGGAAAGTAGGCTCAACCTACTACATCACAAAAGTGTCCTTCTCATATTCCTCCGTGACAGGTACTACTTCACCATATAATCCATTTATTTCACATGATCCATTGCAATTATCTCATCATGCTCAATTACATGGTGTACTACATGTTTTACTTAATGAGTATCTTATTCGCTTGCCATGTAATCAACATCATCCACAACATCGTCTATAACTTCAGCATGATCAACCCTATTATAATTATCATCACATCAATATCCATACGGATAGTGATAATTTTTTCCTTCACGATAGATTGTTAGAATTAGAGGATAAGGACATCATTTCCTTTGGCTCTCACTCACATGAGTGGTCAATTTCCTTTGGATCTCAGCACGTTTCTACTTGGGTTGATTTATCTCCTCCATCTAGTGCTAATGTTATTATATGTCCATTGCCATAGGTTTATACTCATACACTCTCTCCACCACATCCATCCATTGTTGCACCATCACATCCACTTCATCCATTTCATCCACCACATCATGTTATTGCTTCACATTGGCTACCACATCCTTCCACATTCAAAGGTGATCCCACCGGTCTTGCTCTATATTATATCCGAGCTTTTGTTCATATGATCACGCTACTTTTATACCACATGCTTCCACCACTTCACGCCACCTTATTATTTGGCAGTGATTATTATCACCTTAACCCCTAATGAAGAACTTGTGTTCTTAGAGTTCTTATATAATAGTTGAGGGATTTTATATAAAAACCTCTCATCACGCACTTCATTGATTCATGTAGGCACTCAATCATTTCCCGATAACGGACTCTTTCCTTACATTATTCATTATTGATTGCTAAGGGTATTAAATAAATAAACCTCATCATCTATATAATGGGGGTATCCCTAATTCCAACTATCTTAATCATACTAATATACGGGTCATTTGTCTTAGTACATATTATTCAATCATTTATCACAATTTTATTTTCACAATCACACTATATACATTTCTCATCATCATCAACACTATATCATCATACTACAAATATCAATCAATAACCATAAACAATAATGACCACATTAGATAAATTACAATAACCATCACATGATCCTACATTATCAATCACATTATGCTAACAACCACAAATCATGAGGAATATTCATTGACAAATCATATCTCATTAGTCACATTATAACATTAATACATAATTAATATAATCATCGTATGTCTTTAACATCAAATATATATTGGATGTAATCATAGTTACAAAAATATTTCATCACTGGAGGAAATGCCCCTACATAATATAAAACAATAAAAATCAAATCTCATCATCACTATCACTCTCTGGTACTACAAGAGCTCTCAAACTTGATTCCTCACCACTATCTTTGTGTCATTGGTCATGGCCTTGATATCTCCACCTACCTATGTAATAGGTTAATCTCTATAGACTACTCAACAAAGTGACTTTGTAGTATGATAAATTACACAAACACATCTTGCACTAATGGACCACCACACACCGTCTCTCTCACCCATCATTTTTCCTCGCGTGCCTCATCCCTCTCACTTAGTATCACAATACACGTCACTACTACCATGACCACGACTCAAAAAAATGGGCATGCTCACTTGTAATGTCATCCACACACTCTAGTATCCCTCCACCCGTAGTGCTTCACTGGAAAATTCCGAGTCAAGGTGTGTATGGATGTGTCCAATATTAAGGACCAATATGCATCACCAAAAACACATAAAAATACATTAGATAACCATAACCATCATAGAAATGAACAACACATCACGAAATAATTATAAAAATACTCACACTCCACTACAACTACCGCTACATTATCGGGGCATGTGTTTCCCCCTCGTCCACTTCTCCATATGGTGACCCCACTCGCTTCTATGAACAATGGAAACAAGAATAACGATCGATGTGTTGCCTACCATCCATGGTAGGCCTCTATACACCAAAATCATCTCGAGTCTCATCGTATCTGCTTCATCTATTCCAGGAGGTACTACTTACTCTCACATGGGCCCTAGTCTTTCTCTTTCCCTCCTTGGTTCTCTAAATGCTCTTAACCATATATATGGATATGGGGGCACATCCTATGCTATAAAAACTATCGTGATACCCTCTTGACCTAGAATAACTCGGCCACCCATAAGAAATGATCCTCCAACCATATGGTCCTCCGTATGCACCGTAGCTTTATAACATCCTTTAGACATCCTTTATAGTCCCAATATGGCCTCCATATCACTTTATTAGGAATCATCCGATCTATCAATGCTCTATAGGTATATGTATCCATCTTGTGCCCACGTACTCCAACCCACTTCCGAAAAAAAAAAAAATTCCTAGCCCACTCTTCTCGCAGAGCACTAACTAGACTATATACTACTATGTTTGCATAGGCCCATACATGTAGGAAAGTAGTCATGTCAATACCACCTCCATGATCCTCTTGTGTAAATCAAGTAAAGATCTCTATACGGGTGGGCCAACACACATCGTGCCCATGCGTACCTAGTACTCTCCTCCTCTATCCAATGAAATATATTGTGCATCTTATACAATATGGCCACACCTCATCCCTTTAATATAGTAGATGAAGAAATAACCATGGATATGATATTCCACAAGCACGGAACCCCCGACCTCGAAATTGCATCCAATCTAATACGGGCCTCAATAGGTACACAAGTCCTCACAAAATACCATCTAGTAGCTTGAATATGTTTCTCCATATCCTCTAAGGGCATGAATTATACTCTCTCCCCAATAAATGGTAATCGTAATATGTGATACACATCTTCGAACATGAATGTCATCTCACATGTAGGAAACCAAAACGTACAAGTATTCATACACCACCTCTCACATTAGGCTATTAACATAGGAATATTATGGGGCACATCCCGCATCTCGGGCTATTTGTCATAGACCAACTTAGTACATAACCCCTAATCATCATTAGAAAAACCCAATCCAAGAAAGGTACTCAAATTACAACCCCTGTGGAATTCCCTCGAGTGGATATCCTCTCGCATAAAATAGAGAAAAAAACAAACATAATGTTAGAACACTATACAAACCCATACACACTTGCTTATCACATTACTATACAATAAAAATCACATTTACACCACTTAGGATTGAATACACACTCTCTAGATTAGCACACCCAAGTAGGATTGGGTTCTGAGGGTAGAGACACTAGTGCACAAGTCCGTGTGCTCATGTCCTGAAGGTCACTAATGCCTTAACAACTATTTTCTAGGTCTAAAATGCTGACAATGGTCAAAATCACAATTTTTCAAGAATTCAACAAAAATGAATACTATACACTTTTTTTTTTTGTAAAATAGCACACTTACCAACTCTGTCATCATACACAATGCTACAGTGATTGCCACCATCTCAAATCATTTAGGTAGTGCTACTCTAACTTACGACATTCTTACTTACTTAGAGCTAACTATCACTCCCACACAAAAGAAAAATAATGTGAGTAATCAATTTTTCACCCTAATAGTTAGTTTCAAATCAACCACTTTACTATGGTTATTATTTCGTGATCATTTTCTCAACTAATACAAACCATACATTTTTCATCATATCTTGAGAATTTTTACTCTGATTTATAACTTGTTTTCAAAATTATTTTTAGAAATCCACCTACAATCATATCATGCACATGACAGAGACATTATCTCTCCTCCAAATTGTCTTTTACTCAATCTATAAACCTTTTGATGATATTTATCACACATTACTTATCTCGTTCTTACTTTCACTTAGTGTTAATTCTTATAACCATCTCCCCTTTCATCAAAAGGGGTATATAATTAGGGTCATCATATAATTACCATTACGACATCATGTACTACCAACATTTACCAATGCATCATGTGATATTCCCCCTCTTGTCCTAACATGGGGGCAATAAAATGTAAAATTTCTCTATGTGATACTTCATCACCTCCCCTTAATGACCCAACCTTAGGGAACAATGTGTTAAAATATTTCCATGAAATCAGTCAACAATTTCTATCGATTCCTTTAATGACATAACCTAGGATAACTTTGACGACACAAAACCTCTCTATGATTAATCCATCAAAACAATCAATTAATTAATAAATGCATTCAAGTCTCTAACAATTGAAATTACACCATTCAATAAATACAAGATAACACAAGTGACATCCCAAATGACCTAACTTTGGGAGTTACATTCACTACTTGTTAACCACTTTTCGTAAATCATCACAACGGGTACCAAAAAAATTTAGTTGCCTAGTTACGACAGATTTGGAGTGCTTTGCAAGCACGTCAACAACTTTATGAGCTATTCCGAATGCAACATGTCATGTTTACCACCATTCCAAAGTGATGTCTTCAGAAAAACCATGCATTAGCCTTGAAGGCCAATGCAAGGCTTTGAAAAAGGTAGGAATGGAAGCAAATATTAAAGATTACACTCTCAAACAACAAATTAAGTTGTAGGTTTACATATGTGTGGAGCAACAAAAAAAATTAAAGTTGGATTGAGTGTTCTTATTCATGTTGGGAGGATCAAGAAAAAAGGTAAAATTGAATTGAATTTATTAAGTGTATTGAGTTGTACAAGTTCATTTATTATCCATTCAATTAAAGAAAGTACAAAAGAAGTACATACAACTCATTACACGAAAGTAACTTCATTTATTCATAAGGAATAGTACATTTATCCTAAACAAATTGTAGGATATGGATGAAAACTAAATGTATTCAAACTAAAAGCTAGAGACGTAAAGGGTAAGAGAAACCTTCCATTTCCTTATTGGGTGAGATTCTCTTCCTCATGAGCTGCATCTACATGACCACATTAACATTTTAGATGTACTTCAAAGGTGAAGCGTAAAAAATTAGATCTTGGGTTTTATCTTTCCTATTATACCTCTAGATTTGAATGTAAATGCATTATTAATCAAAATGGGAGGAACACAGTGCTGCAGTTGTCGTCAAACATTGATATTCAAAATTACAGCATGCAAGTTTCTCACATAATGTAGATTTGCAAGATAAGTATGAGATGATCTACATCAAAGAACATGAGCCCTTCCAAGCATAGATGGAAGGTAGAGTTTAGGAAACCATTTTTCTAAATTGTGAAAGAAAGAAATAAAGATAGAAGGCGTTAAATGCATAAATAACACCTGGATCAAGCTCGGGACAAGTGAAATAATGCCATCACATTTATTTTTAGTATGAAAAATTATTCAACCAGAAAAGAGTCTCATAAGGATTGAAAAATATGGAAATGTAAGTATTTTAATGCCATTGCAGCCATGCTTTCACAAGAGGAAGAAAATATAGTAATCATCTTGCAAAGATGCATAGGGCTATTAAAGCCATCTCATTAGAAGTACAACAATTTTTTAAATTATGGTGGATTATACGAGTAAAGCAAGTAATTTTTGTAATAAATAAATGTTTAGAGTCTACAATTTTTCATTAAAATACCTTTCACAAAAAATGATAAAGTCTAGTTTTAACTTCAAACGAAGTGTTAATCAAGAGTCAAACAGAGCTAAAAGGAAGGAGTTTCGTTATTTTCAAGAAAACTAATCAACGGAGCTAAAAATGGCAAATTCATGGTACAGCACCCAATTTTTAAAAGACTTACTGAGTTGTTAGCAACACATATTTATGCAATGTAAAACAAGAACTCATTAAATGAGCTAAGACACATGCCGAGTTACAACAATGAGCCAAAGATAGATTAGAGAAATATATTTAAACTCAACTTGAATATGTACGAGTCTATGCCAAAACATAGTTGTTTAATGAGTTCAATGTAGGTTAAAATCAAGCTACAAGTGTTGAAGTAATTTATAGAAAATGCAAAGCCGTGGTGAAGCCAAGGAATACATCACAAAATAGTGATCCATCAATGAATGTAGAGCTACTAAAACCCAAGGAAAGTGTACAAAATGGAATACAAAGGTTCATGGAAAATAACATCTGAGCCATATGTCAAAAGTAAAGCTTAGTCTACAAGTTAGTGGCAGCCATTGTTTTAAGGAAGTAAGAAACACCAAGCTAATGCATACATACCAAAGCTCTAAAACTCACCATGGTGGCCAATGTATGAGTAAAAGTCCCCAAATACCAAAGACTGCTCGAAAAATTAAATCCACCAAAAAGGGAAAGAAAGCAATGATGGCCTTGTATAAACAATACTAAGTAAGTTTTGGAAATGCTTGTAAGGAACCAAATTACTCAGGAACAGAGACAAAAACTAGAACAATTGAGCTCGTAAACGAGTAGTAATGGAAACCCAAAAGACGCAAAGCCTAGCAAATCAAAGCTCATTTCATAGGTAGCAACTCGACATAGAATGCACCGATTTGCAAGCAAGATAAAGACCCATAGTGCACAAAAGGGTGAAGAAGCCATGTTAAACAGAGTTAACAACCATGTAAAATCAACCTAGGAGAGTAACAATCGAATGAACAACTCGATTTCTTTTGAATGGTGGTTACGAAATGTAATATAGTAGGGAATACCATAGCCATGATAGAGGTTCCTCAGACCAAGAAAGAAAAATAACCCAAATCTACTAGAACCAAGGATAAAGGACTGAATTCAATAAAAGGAGGGTGAGTTGTTTCAATAAAATGCAAATCCCGGATATTAATGGTAAAGATTTAAGATGGAAAAATAAATAAGTTAGTATTTACCTCTCATGGATAAAAAGAGCATAGTGACCCAAAAATGCGAACCTATAGCCGGTGAAGAATGGCATGATACAAAAATGTGGGCACAATTTTCTATCCAAAGGAAAATTCTACGATCTTTTTACTAGTCTACAAGTGTGTTTGTGCAAACCCAAACCCCACAAAATTTTGGTGTATCACCTTTATTGCTTTCATTTTTACTTGTTACCTAGCTCTCAAACTGAGTCAAACCTAGATTTCAATGATTCATCAAAGGGAGGGAGGTTTCCTTATTTCAAGTCACCCAGAACTTAGAGGGAATCTCATTACACTAGCCAAAGTCAGAAGTTAGATTGCCATCTAGAAGGATTAATTTGGACTGATTACATGTTTTGGCATGCCCAGTGGGACCACATATTTAATTATTCACAAGTTTTCTAGGTTTGATTTTTTCTTGGTAAAATTTCATCCTATTGGAGGTAACTTTTATGATCAATATGGCCATCCTTATAGCTAGTATGTTGTTTAAGAACTAGAATATTTTGCAAGTTATGCAGATCATTTAGGATAAGAATAGTAGTATACAAATTATGAAAGCACTTGCCAATCTGAAGATAAATTTTAAATCAAAATTCAGATTTGGGAACACTTGTGGCTAGTTGAAAATGAGAAAGTATGATGTTTGTAAGCTAAACATCCCAAATAGAGCATATGAGTCGGTGGGAAGGTCCTCTAGCTAGTTTGCTTATCCCAAAGTATAAGGTTAAGGTAGTGATAAAATATTTCCCTCAATTGGATGATTGTAACAAGTTTAATGAAGCATTAGAGAGTGATAAGCATAAGGTTGAGGTTCCCTATGATCAAAATCTAGTTCCTATTCATAGTCAACAAAATCAGCCTACTAATAAGTTTCCCAGTTTCGTAGATGCTACAATTGTTGCACCATTTCATCCAAAATAATATTTTACGCCGCATCCCTTTGAATAAAAATTACAAAATCAGCCTGAGACTCATCCCATGCCTCCTCCTTCATCCTCAAAACTGATTCAAGAAGGTGATGATCGAAAATCGAGTTAGGAGGAAACTAATTGAAGAAACCAAAGACATGCTGCAATTTATTGAAAATTTACAGTTTGGGATACCAAGTTTAAGTTCAACTAGATTCTACAATAGGAAAAAGAGTGCAAGAAATAGGTGATGTTTGATTTTGTAGAGGAGTGATAAAATTTGGAGCAAAGGATGGCTGATCCACATGAGTTTAAGGAAGAACAAGCATAGGAGGATGCAAGTGTGTGTGAAGAAGAGATTGAGATTGACACTCCTAAAACAAAACTTGTATATTTTTCAGTGAAACCCAAAATGAATAGCACCTTTTGGAATTGGTAGGAACTTCAAGCTACATTGAGGAGGAATATTAGGATAAAATTGTAAAATTTGATGGTTTAAAGGTACTTACATCCCTAATTGAGGAGAAAGCAAGCTCTTGTAGCCCAAAAATCAACTTAGAGTAGGTGGAAGATTCAGATTTAGATTGGGAGGAGTATTTTCAGATCCTTGATGAGATTCAAATTCTTTGCAAACCTCTTAATTAGACCGAGGAGATTATTAGCTTGAGGAAGAAAAGGAAGGAATAGGTTCGGGATGTGTTTGATCACAATTTATCCTTATAAGACCGTGATGAAGATTGGGAGTAATATATGCATCTCCTAGATGAGTTGGAAGGACTTGCAGGTGAAGAAAGAAGGATGATGCCTCCCAAGTTTTCATGAAGCATCAAGACATCCATATTTTATCACCAATTGAGTGGGTTTTTATTGGGGATATGTTTATCTAAGATAAGACAAATTATAGCAGTGTGCCTATGAAACCCATAAGCATGGGTTGTGGGCAAAAAGAATTTTTCTTCCTCTTTTGTAGCCTTATGGAGATGAAATCATAAATTTCCCTTTTGACCTAGGAGGACCAGCAAGGTGGAGGTTATTTAGTACGTAATTGTTTTGCTTTCAATAAATGGCTACAAACTTAATTAGACTTCATAGGAGTTGTTTACTTCCACCAAGTGCTTTGTCCACATGTTGCAGCATTGTAGTTGATATTTTCAGTTGTTTTCAAGGAGGATTTCAGTCTTTATCAACACTATGTATCCTTTTGCATGCATGTTTAGGCTTAGTAAAATATTTTAGATTACGATTACATCATAAATTAAAGAGATTCAAGGGTTCTCCTTATTTTATCGGAAACTAGGGAAGCATCATCACCAAGATGTTGACCAATTTTGGTCAATTATCGAGAGGCGGAGTACAAATCTTTTGTATTTTCCTAATCTTGATTAGATTTGGAGTGGTTTTGCAAGCAGGTCAACATCTTTATGAGTTGTACTGTGAGTGGAATACCTCATGTTTACCGCCATTCCAAAGTGACATCTTCGGTAAAACCACACATTATCCTTGGAAGACCAATGGAATGCTTTGAAAAAAGAAGGAATGGAAGCAAATATTAGAGATTACACTATGAGACATTAAATTAAGTTGTAGGTTTTCATATTTGAGGAGCAAGCGAAAAGTACTATTGAATTGAGTATTCTTATTCATGCTGGGAAGATTAAGCAAAATGGTACAATTGAATTAAATTTATTCCCCATGATTAAGTGAATTTATTAAGTATATTTAGTTCCACAAGTTCATTTATCATCCATTCAATTAAAGAAAGTACAAAATAAATACATACAACTCATTACATGAAAGTAACTTCATTTATTCATAAGGAATAGTACATTTATCTGACATAATTCATGGGATATGGCTGCAAGGTAAACACATTTAAACTAAAAGATAATGATATAAAGGGTAAGAGAAACCCATCATTTCCAGATTGGGTGAGATCCTCTTCCTCGTGAGATGATTCTACACGACCACATTCACTGCTTCACTATACCTAAAAGGTGAATAGTAAAACAATTAGAGCTCAGGGTTTATCTTTCCTGTTATACCTCTAACTTTGAATGTAAATTCATTATTAATCAAAATCAAGGACCACGATTGCATTGTCATCAAGCATAGATATTTAAAATTTTATCATATAGGTTTCTCACATAATGTAGATTTGTAAGACAAAGATGAGATGATCTATATCAAAGCACATGAGCCATTCCAAGCATAAAAGGAAGGTAGAGTTCAAGAAACTAGTTCTCTAAATGCTAAAAGAAAAAAAATAAATCTTGAAGGCATTAAATGTAAAAATAACCAATAGCTTGAGCTCAAGACAAGTGAAATGATGCTATCAAAGTCATTTGTAGTATGAAAAATTAATAGACCACAAAAGAGTCTCAATGATTTCAAAATATGGAAATGAATGTTTCGTAATGCCATTGCACCCATGCTTTCACAAGAGGAATAGAAGATTACATCCATCTTGCAAAGAGTCACAACACTATTAAATCCCTATGGTTAGAAGTACAACAATTTTTCAATTATTGTAGATTATACCAAATAAAGCAAATAGTTTTTGCGAATAAATAAATTTTAGAGTCTACAAGTTTTCATTAAAATACATTTATCCAATTGATAACATACATCAGAATTCCCAAGTCCCGTGCTGAAAAGAGAATGAGCTCGAGAGAATGCGAGAAGTTACGAAAATAAGCCTGGATGAGAAAAAATTGTGAAAATCGGCTAAGTCCTTGTCCTAGAAATATTTGGGACATTCGGGACACCAAGGCGCGGTTCGGCCGAAACACCTCCAGCGGCCCGCGAAGCACTGGGACAAGTGGAACAAGTGTACGCGGAGGGTGCGAATCGCTGGTTCAAATTCAGCCGAAAAGGAAATTTTAGCATAGGGACAATCGGGCCGTCGGGCGAGGGATCGAAAGCCGGTTTGGCCGAAGGAGAAGAAAAATGGCTAACTGCTCGGGACATTTGGGCTTTGAGGACGCGAACCGCCCGGATCGGCCGAAATGGAGAACTTTCGTACTAAACATTTGGGACAAATGGACGTGAAGGACGCGAACCGGCCGGTTCGGCCGAAACAGGAAACTGCAGCACAAGGACAAGTGGGACAAAGGGACGCGCGGGATGCGGATAGCCGAAGGAGCCGAAAGCCAATCAGATCACGCCATGTGTCACCGGTAGAAAAGGGACGAGGAAGCCCATTTCGGGTGGATCGGAAGATTTTGTCCTGCGAAGCACTGGGACATTTGGGACAAAAGGACGTGGTGGATGTGAAAATCCGGTAGGCCCATGGACAAATCACAGCATGACACGTGTCGCCAAGGAAAAAGGTCCAAAAAGTCAAAGGGGCGAGTTTTCGAGCACTAATCCAAACCAATAAGATAGCGCCACGTATCCAAGTTTAAGGGACCCACAAGAAAATCCCGTGAAAAGGTGGAGAGAGGGAATTTCTCGTGAACCGAGCTTGCCACGTGTCGTCCGGATGGCGAGCGCGGAAAAGAAATTTAAAAATTTGTTTTCACTGTTTTGTGCCCTAAATCTTCGAATCGTCATATCTTTCGATCCAGAGCTCGGATTTGCACATTCTTTATATCAACGGAAAGTTGTTGAAATTATTTGCATGATTCTAGGGTCAATCTTGCATTTGGATGTAGTTTGGGGGAGAAAATTAAGAAAACATCTCGACACGTGTAATGCTTCAACTACTAACTTCAATGCACTGAGACATTGCGCCGCTCTCCCGTTAGACAACCAGCCGTTTGCCAGATCCACCGCTTGGATCATAATGAGATGATTTAAATGCTACCAAGAAGTGGTTGCGGAAAATTCTGGATTTCCTCTCTCTCCCCTCTCATTTCTTCGTATATATTGTAAAGAGGAACTCTCTTAAAGAGGTCGGACATTCTTGCTTTGCATCCTCCCTTCTTCCCTACTTACAAGAGAATTTGTGGAGCTTTTCAAACCTCCCATATGGATTGTAGTGCCGATTTTTGCCTCTTGCCCTTTACTTGAATATACTTGTATCGAATCTTGAGCAATATATATATGTTTGTGATTGATTCTCAACCCTCTCATGTATTCATTGCTTTTATTTTGATCTCTTATTGCAGTTTGGTTACCTGTGCATAGTGTTTGTATTGCATCTATGTGGTCTGTGTTAGATTTGCAAAACGAGTGTCTAACATTCCTTGGTGCATCACCTCTATAGTTTAGGTTTTATTCTATGCATTTTCTCACCCTGTCTCCTTGACAAGTTAGATTAGGTTTTAGTAAACCCTCTGCATTTTTGTGTGCATCTGAATAGAGGAATAGGAACCAGCCTTCTCTGGAGAATCCTTTCTCATCTTTACAAGTCCCACACTTGGAGAAAGGATTCCATGTTGTGCAATCACACTGGATGCCTGAACATCAACCTAGAAGCCTGATCTGCATCCAGGGGTGTTGTGAGTCTGCAACAATAGTTTTGGCACGCCCGGTGGGACACTAGAGGTCTCATTTTTATTGCAGCAAAGTTGATATGCATCTGCTGTAGTTTTCTTGCTTATAAGAGCTATTATTTGCATATCTGGCGACTCTAAGGGGAAGAATCAACTGGTTTCCCTGATGGTAGTGTAGGCTGAAAACTCATGAAAAAGAATCACCACAAGGTCAAGAGTTTGGAGAAGAAGAAGTGTCATTTGAATACCTACAGCTATCTCCAAGAAGAAGGCAAAGAGGAAGAAGGATTCAAAGGTCTCCATCTCCACCAACAGAACTCTCTCAACTCCTCCACACAGAGGCCTTTCATTCAAGATGTATCTGAGGGCTTTAAGACGATTAGAATGGCTCGAACAATCCCTACATCAACTTCACAGCAAAGAACCCACTTGCTCTCAATGCACAACATCCAGTTCCTATTGCAGCCTTGAAGAACATTCCCTACTTCACCGGAGAAAATTAGACTACTCTAGGTGATCATGTTAAAGATATTTCTAACCTCATGCAATCCATGAAATCATGAAATGCAAGTAGGCTTGTCAAATTCTTGGCATCTTCATTCAAGGGGAAAGCATTACAATGGTTTAGGAGCCTTGGGGCTGGTTCTATCACAAACTGCTAGAATCAGCTGTGCATTGCACTTCACGAGCAATTTGGAGAGAAGGGAGACAACTTGTCTCTTTTGGAGCAGCTGACAACTATCAAGAGAGCCCCCAACAAGCGGCTAATCGACTTCACTTTAGATTTCAAAGGTCTTGGGATAGGATTCCGGTGGCGATCAGACCAACAATAGGGAGGTGCTTTTCTATATTACCTTAAAGCTTTAAATTCTGATATTTCTATGTTAATTCAGTCCATGGGAGGCACGACGATCCCTATGGCTTATAGCATTGCCATTAGAGCCGAAAACTATCTTATACAAGCTTGTAAACTGGCTCCTAGGCCTCCTATGCCCTTGTATCCAAACTTAGAAAATCCAAGCACTAGTCAAACGCCCACTTTGGCCCCTGTTCCAACCCCTAGAAACCAGAGTTCAAATGAAGCTTCCACTTCATCTCCAAGTGCCCCAAATGAGCTTCAAGAGGTCATGAAACAGATTCTGAAAACCTAGGCAATGAGCTGGTTACTCTCAAGATACTGACAAGCCCAAGGTTTCACGACCTTCCTATCAACCCCAAGCTCAGCCTAATAGGCAGCCATACCAACCACAAAGACCACCTAATCCAGTGCAAATATGAATCAAAATCAAATCCAAGTAAGGCCTCCTGCCAATAGACCATTCTAGCCCTATAATCCAAATGTCATATCTCCTCTAAGGCATTAGTGCTAACATGAATAACATTACCTAGGAATATGATTGGTGCTTTCCATGCTACGAGCCTCATAACCAATCCATGTGCTTCATGGTGCTCTCAATCAAGCGATAATGGTGAAAACTACTGGTATGGAGGGTGAGGAAGTCAAGGAAGCTTGATCAGCAACAAGACACATTCCAATAGCAATCGGCCCCAAATGACACTACATTGGTGAACGCAAGCGAGAAGATTTTTGTGGCATGAATCGGGCGGTTTCTCAAGGTGTTGCAGCCAACACAAGGTCAAAAGGAGGAATCAGGTGAAGAACATCCATTAGCCCCGACCAATCCACAACCTTCCACGACTCCACAAATGATTGTGCAAGTAGAGTCCAGTTTGAAATACACAAGGGCAGCCTAGAACAGCCCCTGGCCAACTCAAATGCCGGCTTTTGCTGCCCACGTACAAGGAGTAAATGTGTGCAAACCAAGGGACAACAAAAAGGATATTTCATCCCGTTCGGTATCATTGAGCAGGATGAAGAAGACTAACGTCAATATATCAATGTGGGAATCCCTATCCATCCCAGGACAAAGAGATCTGCTGCAAGCTGCCATGAAGGATTGGACAACTTCGAATTAGCGGGTTCAAATGCAAGACAAAGTGCTTACAAATGCTGCCCAGCCTGAAGGAAGTCATGGAGGACAACAAGGTAAAATGTTGAAGCCCCCTCCTTTCTATGTTTCATTAATCATTGGGGATAAACTAGTACACAATTGCATGATTGATTCGGGGCAAGTAGCTCAGTGATGCCCAAGCAAATAGCTGATCAGTTGGGTCTCCAATATGAAGTAATATCTAAAGGGTAGTGCGATTGGATGGGACAGCAATAGCGATAGAATTGGAGTGATTAAAAACTTGAATCTTACCTTGCATGCATGTCCAAATGTTGTTTTCTTATAAGATGTATCAATCATAGACCTTCCACCACTCTTTGCCATTTGCTTGTCAAGGGACTTCATAGCCAAGATTGGAGGGTATTTGTCTGCTGATTGGTCTCACATGCTATTTAGAACAAGGTATGGAACTAAGGCTACAATTAGGTCGAACCCATTGCAAACTTCCATATTGAGCCTTACACCCCAAGTCAGATTAATGCCAATTGCTCAGCATTTGATCAAGAAGATCACCCTAGTACTGATGAGGCTGACACCAAAGTTGGAAGCATTCCAAATTTGACTCTTGATGAATGGCCAAACAAGATACATGCTTTTGATCCCTATCAAGAAGTATAAGAATCGAGGCTGGAGTCTATTGTATACACGAAGAAAATCAACCTGTTCCTAGCATCACCAAGCCAAGCCATAACGATGACAATGAGGTATGGCAGCTATTTTTTGACGGATCAAGGAGTAGGCAAGGTGCAGGAGGTGGAGCCATGCTTGTTTCACCTCAAGGAATAAAGTACTATTCAGCTTTTAGATTTCAATTTACATGTTCCAATAACACTGCTGCTAAATATGAAGCCTTGGTGCAGGATGAATTGGGCAATCAAGAGAAAAATAAAGAATCTGCAAGTCTTTGGGGATAGTGAATTGATTGTAAATCAGGTCAAGGATGGCATGCTACCAGAATGATCTACTCAAGTGCTACAAGAATAGGGTGTGGGACCTCATCGAAGATTTTGAAGGTTTTGGCATCGAATCCATTCCCGGGGAAGAAAATCAAGCTGGCGGCATTGAGGCTTGCGGCGGTAGGGGCAGCCTTTGACATTATGGAAAGCATTCAACAAGACAAGGTACAGCCAAACATCCACATGATTGTGAGGCCTTCAGTGCAGATAACAATGTCAGTTGGCAAGTGTTTGAGAATGACCAGCAAATTGTTAATTTCCTACAAGAAGAAGCTGAATTCTCAGCTAGGAATCAGGACAGATTAGAGCAGCAGTATGGGGATCAAGTAGTGCAGCTGCAGACAAACAAGCTTCCCAAGGGTTTAGTAACGTTGGAGTCTATCTTCAACCCTAACGACCAGTTCCGTAAGGAAAAGGCTAACATATAGGTCAAGAGAGAATATTCAGAGCCAATTTTGGTTGGGAAGGCAAAACACTTCAAATTGGTAAAGTGGCCACTAAGCGAGAAGTCATATTTCATCCGGCTTTGCCAGAGTTTCCAAATGTCTTCACTTGGAGCTATGAAGACTTGAGAGGATTCAATTGGAACCGGGCTCATCATACCATAGAATTGAATCCAGGATGCTAAGCCCATCAAGCGAGCGAGACCATTAACCCTCACATTGAGCCTCTAATGAAGAAAGAGCTAAATAAGATAATAGAGGCAAGCATTATATTCCCGATCAAGCACTCAAGTGGGTTGCTAACTTGGTTCAGGTCGGGAAGAAGAGCGGATAAATCAGGTTGTGTGTGGACTTCCGAGACCTCAACAGGGCATCTCTCAAAGATCATTACCCACTTCCTTTAATGGAACAAATATTGCAAGTAGTATCCGGTTCGAGAGATTCCCTCTCCTAGATGGCTACTCGGGGTATAATCGGGTGATAATGAAAGAAGAAGATCAATTCAAGACAACCTTCACAACTAAATGGGGCACATATGCTTACAAGAAGATGCCATTTGGGTTGTCCAATGCTGGTCTACCTTTCAAAGGGCAATGGATCATGGCATTCAAAGCTTGATCAACAAGATAGTGCTTGATATATCTAGATGATATCACTATCTTCTCAAAGAGTGCGTGCAGACCATCTCTTTCACCTCAGGCAAGTGTTTCAGAGGTGTAGAAAGTTCGAGTATCATTGAACCCCAAAAAATGCATATTCCTGGCTCATGAAGGAAAGCTCCTTGGCCATATTGTCTCAAAAAGGGGACTGCAATTGATCCCGGAGAGGGTTGAAGCCATAAGAGCACTGCCATTGCCAAGTCACAAGAAGGCTCTTCAAAGTTTCTTGGGAAGGATTAATTTCGTCCGCAGGTTTATTCCAGATTTTGCAGCCCTTGTCAAGCCCATCACCAAAATGTTAAAGAAGAGCATGGCTTTTAAGTGGAAAGCAGAAGGCAAGGAGAGCTTTGAAGCAATCAAAGAAGCTATCTCCCAGGCACCAACCCTCATCAACCCAGACTTCTCCAAGGATTTCATCCTCTATGCATTTGGAGGCAATGACACTATCTCTGCCATTCTGGTACAGCAGAACAAAGATAATGATGAGCAGCCGATTGCCTTTTTCAGCCATAGCTTAGATAATCTGCGAGGTGAGGTACTCTTTTATTGAAAAACATGTACTTGCGTGTCGAAGCTTGAAGAAATTCAAGCATTTAGTCTCAAACAACAAGGTCCAGATTGCTGGTCTCACATTACGGAGTTAAGGACTTCCTCCTCAACAAGGATTTGAATGAGAAAAGGGCAGGTTGGATCACCGTGTGTCATGGAAGTATGACATTGAAATTAAGATCACCAAGCTGGTAAGAGGGAAAGGACTGTGTGAGCAGCTGGTTTTAGGGAAGCAAAAGGAAGTATGCAACGAAGAAGAGGCTGTTTTGATAGTCCAAGATAGCCATGAGCAAGTGGCAATCAAGAAGAAGACAATGCTGCCCCGACTCCCTCTTTGGACCCAAGGTATTATGCACTTCCTAAGCACGAGCCTATGCCCTCCTGGAGATGAACAAGACCCAAAGGAGACACTTCAGGTTGCGAGGCTGTTTCGTATGCCATTGTTGATGGAGTTTTGTTCAAGAAAGATGTGAATGGAGTCTTTTTGAGATGCATTAGCACGAGATCGATTCAAAGGGGTTGGAAGAGTTTCATGGTGGACCAGCTGGTGGCCATTTTGCACCAAGAGTGACTGACTCTAAAAATCATGAAGGCTGGTTATTATTGGCCTAAAATATTTAGTCATTGCTATGCATGGATCAAGAGGTGTAAAATTGTGCATTCTTCACGGGAAAAGAAAGACTTGCTGCCCTTCCATTACATCCAATCTCAGTTGACCAGCCATTCATGCCATGGGGTTTAGACTTCATTGGAGTCATTAATCCCAATTCAAGCCAAGGGCACAAATGGAATTTGACAGCCACAGACTACTTCACCAAATGGACAGAAGCAGTAGCACTCAAAGAGGCAAATGAGTCTAGCATCTTAGACTTTTATGAGGGAATAACAACCAGATTTGGTGTACCTGCCACAATAATCTCTGATAATGCATTAGCATTCATTGGATCTAAGGTGACTGAGTGGGCTGTCAAGAACGGTATTTACTTGAGCACTTCATCGAACTATTACCCTCAGGGTAATGGCCAGGCTGAGTCTACAAATAAGAACTTGTTGAGGATCATTAGGAGAACTCTTGATGAGAATCAGAGGTCTTGGCACACCAAGCTAGAATCAGCCTTATGGGCTGATAGGATCACTCCCAAAAGATCCACAGGCAACTCTCCATTCAGGCTTGTCTATGGAAGAGAGGCAATCTTACCCATGTCACTTGAGTTGCCAACATTGGAACTCATGAAGCAGCTGGAGTTACTTGAATTTGAGCCCATGGAGGTGAGGTATGCGAGTTGATGGAGCTACAAGAGATCGAAATCAGCATCCCAAGCAATGGAAAAGGATCAAGCTTTGATCAAGAAGACCTTTGATAGGAAGGCCAAAGATAGATCTTTTCAAGTTGGAGATCTAGTGTTGAAATGGGATGTGGACTGAGCAAAACCCGGAAGTCATTCAAAATTTGATGCCATTTGGAGTGGCCCATACATGGTCACAAAGTGCAAGAGCTGCAATGCTTTCCAATTGGCCTCATTGGACGGTGAAGAACTGCAGATTCCGATAAATGGAATCTATCTCAAACATTAAGCATCTTTGAAAGTAAAAGGTTCACCCTTGTAAATATTAGCCTAGATTTCAATTCCTCTAAGTGCGTATGCACATTGTCTTGTTATAGTTAGGTTTCGGTTTCCTAAGTGCTTTGGTACAGGTTTTGTTGCTCCTAGATTGAGTTTTACGATTCGGCCAAAGGCTCTCGTGGAGGAGGTTGCGATATCGTGGTCATTTCAGGTCATTGCTTATGACTCCATACCCAATGGATCACTAAAGGGCAACCAGGTCTTTTTCATCTAGGTAGCGAGATGACCTCGAAAGTCACCAAATTGTTATCCAATTTCACCCCTAGGGTTGAATTGATAACATACATGTCAGATTCCCAAGTCCCAGTGTCAGAAAAGAAGAGCTCTCAAGAGAATGTGAGAAGTTAGAAAATAAGCCTAGAAAAGAAAAAAATTGTGAAAATCGGCTAAGTCCTTGTCTAGAAATATTTGGGACATTGCGGGACACCAAGGCGCGGTTGGGCGAAATGCTCCGGCGGCCCAAAGCAAACCGGGACAAGTGGAACAAGGTACATGCAGAGGTGCGGCGCCGAATTCGGTAGAAAAGATCGGAAATTTAGCACGTGGACAATCGGGCCATCAAGACGAGGGATGCGAAAGCCGACAAGGTATAAGGAGAAGAAAAATGGCTAACTTCTTGAGACATTTGGGATTTGAGGCGCCAACCACCCTGGATCGGCCGAAATGGAGAAATTTCATACTAAAAATTTGGGACAAATGGATTGAAGGGTGCAAACCAGCCTGGTTTGGCTGAAAACGAGGAAACTTTCTGCACAAGGACAAGTGGGAGACAAAGGGCGCGCGAAACGTGATAGCAAGGCAGAAAGCCAATCGAGATCACGCCATGTGTCACCGTGGTAGAAAAGGGACGAGGAAGCCCATTTCGGGCCGGATCAGAAGATTTTGTCCCCGAAGCACTAGGACATTTGGGACAAAAAGGATGTGGTGGATGTGAAAATCCGCAGTAGGCCCATGGACAAATCACGGCATGACACGTGTGTCGCCAAGGAAAAAGGTCCAAAAGTCAAAGGGGCGAGTTTTGAGCCAGCAGATCCCAAACCAATAAGATAGCGCCACGTGTCCCGAGTTTAAGGGCCTGAAAATCCCACGAAAAGGTGGAGAGAGGGAATTTCTCGGAACCAGAGCCTGCTACCACGTGTCGTCTCAGATGGCGAGCAGCGGAAAAGAAATTTAAAAAAAAAAATTCACCTATTTTGTGCCCTAAATCTTCGGATCGTCATATCTTTCGATCCAGAGCTCGGATTTGCATGTTCTTTATATCAACAGAAATCTGTTGAAATTATCTACATGATTCTAGGGTCAATCTTGCATTTTGATGTAGTTTGGGGGAAAAATTAAGAAAACGTCTCGGCGCGTGTAATGCTTCACTGCTACTAACTTCAATGCGGCGAGACTCGCCGCTCTGTTAGACAAAATTCCATTTTGCTAGGATCCAACGCTTGGATCATAATGAGATGATTTTAAATGCTACCAAGAAGTGGTTGGGGTAGATTCTAGATTTCCTCTCTCTCCCCTCTCATTTCTTCATATATATTGTAAAGAGAACTCTTTGAAGAGTCGGACATTCTTGCTTTGCATCCTCCCTTCTTCCCGAACACCCGAGAGAATTTGTGGAGCTTTTCAAACCTCCCATATGGGTTGTAATGCCGGTTTTTGCCTCTTGGCCATTGCAATGTATTGTATCGACTCTTGAGTGATATATATATGTTTGTGATTGATTCTCAACCCTCTCATGTATTCATTGTTGTTATTTTGATCTCTTATTGCAGGTTTGGTTACTGTGCATGGTGTTTGTATTGCATCATGTAGTGTGTTAGATTTTCAAAACGAGTGTCTAACATTCCTTAAGGTGCATCACCTCTTGTAGTTTAGGTTTTATTCTATGCATTTTCTCACCATGTCTCCTTGACAAGTTAGATTAGGTTTTAGTAAACCCTCTGCATTTTTGTGTGCATCGGAGCAGGAGGAATAGGAACCATCCTTCTCACGGAGAATCCTTTCTCATCTTTCACAAGTCCCACACTTGAGAAAGGATTCCATGTTGTCAATACACCGGATGCCGTAACATCAACCTAGAAACCTGACCGCATCCAAAGGGTGCTTCGTGAGTCTACAACAACAATACCTTTCACACAAAATGATAAATTCCAGTTTTAACTGACCAAGTGATAATCAAGATTCAAATAGAGGTAAAACGAGTGGTTTCCGTTATTTTCAAGAACATTGATCAACAAAGCTAAAACAAATGACAAATTCAAGGTACAAAGCACTAATAAGTTTTAAAGGATTCATCGAGTGGTTAGCAGCACATATTTGTGTAAAACAAAAAATAACTCATTAAATGAGGTAATATTTATGCTGAGTTACAACATCGAGGCCAAACATATATTAGAGAAATATATTTAAAATTGGCTCGAATACATACACTTCTATGTCAAAACAGTAGTTTTTATGAGTTCAATGCAGGTAAAAATCAAGTTACAGTGTTGAAGTAATTTTTAGAAAATTCAAATCTAGGTTGGAAACTAAGGAATACATCACAAATAGTGATCCATGAATGAAGGTCAAGCTATTAAAACCCAAGGAAATTATATTTGGAATATAAAGGTTCATGGAGAAAATAATGTCTCGAGCCATATGTCAAAAGCAAAGCTTCAATCATGGCAAATTTAGTGGCAAACTAGTTGTTGGGAAGGAAACGACAGACACCAAGCTGATTCATTACAAACTAGAGCTTTAAAACTCACCATGGATGCCAATGTATGAGTAAAAGTGAGCCCCAAATGCCAACATTGGCTCGAAGAAGAAAATCCACTAGAAAGGAAAAGTAAACAATGATGGCCATGTATAAACAATGTGTGAGTGAGTGTTTGGGAAATACTAGTGAGGCAGAATAATAAAGAGGACCAAGCCCCAAAACTAGAGAATAGTCGAGGCTTGTAAATAGAAGTAATGGAAACCTAACCAAATTGGAGCTCATTGTGGTGGGTAGAATATGTTGACACAAAATTCATAGATTTGTAATGAGATAAAGACCCACACAAGTGTACATAAAAGGATGAAGCAGCCATGTAGAATAAAAGGAATACAAAAACCATGCCAAGTTGAGCAGGGAGAGTAATAAATCAAATCAGCCAAAAGCTTAGATTTATTTTCAAAAGGGAGGTTAATAAAAGTACATAAAGAGCGAATAACATACTCATAGCCAGAGGTTCCTCGCAAAGCAAGTAAATCGATACGAATCCCACTTTAGAACTGAGGATGAAGGACCGAGGTTCAATAAGAAGGAAAGTGGAATTTGTTTCAACAAAATGCCCGATCCCGAGTGATATTAATGTTATAGATATAAACTATAAAAATAAATAAGTGAGTATGTGCACTCTCCCATATCGAAAAAGAATAGTGACCTCAGAAAATATAAGACCCACAAATCATGAAGAAGGGTAGAGGATACACTAATTTCGACATAGTTTTACTATGTGGCACAAGTAAGATTTGTAATAGTATTTTTAGCGAGTCCAGAAGTTTGTTTTTAAAGCCTAAGTCACGCAAAAATTTAGTAGCTGCTCACATTTGTTGGTTTCGCTTTTACTCTCTTTCATAACTCTCAAAATGATCAAAACCTGAATTTCAGTTGATTCCCATCGAAGAGGCATTTGGCCGCTGCTCGGAGGTTTTACTCTCGTTACTAAGATTCCCATGATTTAGAGGGAATCCCATTGCGCTTGCAGCCAAAGTCTGAATTCATATTATTATCTGTGATAGGGTACTTTAACCTGGCAAAAATACCTTTTTAGATGATTCCTAAATTAGGAGTTATTCTATATTTAGATGTTTTCTTCTAAATGACATAACTTGGGAAATAAGCCATCAAATTAATGACTGACTCTTTCGTGGATTGAGAGGGAGATTACATTTCCTGTACTACTCCTATATGGGTCGATCATTGATTAGTTAAGGAAATTGTATTTGGACCGAAACCACAAAATTTTTATCTGTATAAAATGCTGCGGTGGCTAGATCTTGAGGATGTAGTTATAGGTTG